>CM077834.1:5078652-6278652 GCA_039720395.1 Liquidambar formosana
TTTTTTTTTTTTTCTTTTTGTTTTTTGGCCCTCAGATGTCGAGGACCTTGGCTGAAATCAAAGAAAGATACCGGGTCCCATTTTGCAGGACTTTAATAAGACATGTTTCAACGTTCATCATAAATATTTTAAAAAAATATATTTGGTGCTACGTTTCAGTCTAGGTACCTCATTTGGTTTTTGATTCGTGACCACTCTGCAATTGGGTCCTTCATTTCTCAAATTGATGAAATGAATTTTCTGACAAAATGCGACACTAGACAATATAAATTGGTCGCTGAAATTTAAACTTACCAGAAATTTTTTTGAAAATGATATAGGAAAGAGCCTGGAACTGGGCCAAGCCAAGCGCCGATTTATGCGAATCAATGGTCGTCCAATAGGGTTGATAGAACGAGTACCATATTTCCACATGTAAATATTTGCTTGTCAGTCATAAATAGGTAAGAGTGATTAACACTAATTTACCCATTAACCTTTCAATAGAAGACATAAATTAATAAGGAAAAACTTCTGGTCTTGTTCTTCGCCCACTTGACATCAGAGAATTATCAAGTTAATTTAGGAATGGTTATGGACCATATGGGTTTGATGTGAAATCAAATCAAAACAAATAAAACATACTTCCTACTTCCTAGTACTATTCTATTTCTAATTGATTGTCCTATTTGCAGAATTTTTGGAAAAAAAATTTAATGCTTTCCACATCATGACTAATGTTTTAACATTCTAATCTTGTCACTCATTAGGGTTCAAATTGTAAATGACTAGGTTCAGAATCATAAGTTTCGAGTTTGAGCTTCTCTCTACTCCCTTATTATCGGCGCACTGCATTTTCGAGTTTATAAGTAGTTTTATACATTCATGGGGATTAGTTTGGACCTATAACCTAGGATACCTCTCTTGTCACCAATAAAAAAAAAAAAAAAAAGAAGAGAAAGAAAGAAAGAAAGTAAATATTTTATGACAAACATTAAAAAAATGTAAAATACTTTTGATGACGATATTTTAGAAAATCAATTAAATAGTATTTATTTTTGAATGAGATCATAATTTTAAAACATAAGAAAAAAAAAAAAAGGAGGACAATAATCCAAGAGAGGTACAGTGGCTTCCCCGGTGGACGGCTAAACACTGCCTAAGTGGAGTAAACAGAAGCAAAAGTTTGGCTTTTCCATCCTGCAATTGAGCTAATTTCTACGTTCGTGGAACACTAGCAATTAAAAAAGACACCTTTATATACAATAAAAAAATTTAGAAGCTGTGGCACGTTACAATCTTACTGTTCTTATTTTGTTTTAATTCATATGGTCCCTCTGCCTATCCTCCATTTTCTTGGCCGTCTGCTACTACTATTACTATTACTACTATCATTTTTATTATTATAATTTAAAAAATCTAAAGACTTATTTTGAATATTAAAATATAAAATAAAATAGTAATTAATGTTGGATTGTAATATAACTATTATCTTAAGCATATTTTACTCGACATATAAAAGTATTTCACATAAATAATCACAAAGATCACCATTAACTATATCATAATGAGGACGCATGGATTCGAACTTAACATGGTAAATAAATAAAACAAACATTATGTGGGTTTAGGTTTTAGTATGGCTTGGAAAAATAATTAATTTTTAAATAAAAAGTTTAAAATTAAAAAGAAAAACGAAAAAGTTACAATCTATATCTGCACTACATCTCATGCACGCCGCCGCGTACACCCACGAGCATCTTCCACTGACTGACAGGCTCAGGCCAAGCCCACGACCATCATGTGTTTAACCCAAACGTAGAGCTTCTCACAGGGGATGGCATCATGCATTTGGGTATGAGTTATTAGCTAGATCCGACTATCCAATGGTAGACTTTGGTCAAACCTCCTAAGAAGGTTGCTACTGCTGGTTGCTCTAATTGGGAAGGAAGTTTGATTGGGCACTTCCTTGATAGTCGATTGCCTTACTTATGGTGAAGGAATGGGCTCAGAAATTATGGGGGAAAAGTCAACTCTGTTGAGGTATTCTCATAGAGAACGGATTTTTTCTTTTCAAGTTTTCTGACTTGAATTATTGTGATCATATTTGGGGCAGGGCCTTGGTTTTTTGCAGGAAAGCTTTTGGTATTGAGAAAATGGCAAGCCAATCTTAGATTAACAAAGGATAAACTTTGTAGCATTCCGATTTGGTTAAACTTTTTAATGTGCCTTTGGAGTACTGGAACTTAGAGTGTATGAGTTATATTGCTAGTGCGGTTGGCAATCT
Source organism: Liquidambar formosana (assembly GCA_039720395.1). Taxonomy (NCBI): domain Eukaryota; kingdom Viridiplantae; phylum Streptophyta; class Magnoliopsida; order Saxifragales; family Altingiaceae; genus Liquidambar; species Liquidambar formosana. Next base: position 5,080,919 of record CM077834.1, read on the forward strand.
CTCTACCTTGATGAGGCTACGGAATTCCAATCTAGACTCAGCTATGCTCGTGTATGTGTTGAAATTTCTGTTGAAGATTCGATTCCCAACAGCTTTGATCTTGTTTTAAACTAATGGAGATATAATTTCCATTAATGTTGAAGTTCCTTGGAGGCCTAAGAAGTGTACGGTATGCAAGAGCTTTGGCCATTTAAAGAAAGACTGCTCCAAAGTTATCACTCAGGCTTGGGTTCCAAAACAAGTAGCAAATCCCTCCAAGCATGTTCCCATAAATTCGTGTGTTAAGGAAGTGCAAGTGCAAATTGCTCCTAAAGAAAATGAATGGATTAGAGTGGTTAGGAAAAGTAAAGGCCCAAAGTGTGCTGCCTTAATTGATTCTAGTGATGGTCTTTCCCCCAAAGGGTGTTTTTCGCATGAAAAAACCAAGTGTTCGGGCTGCTCCGGTGTTGTTGCAAATTCGGAAGCTTTCTCTAGTGCTAAAGTTGGGACGAGTAAATCTAGCAGTGGAGAGCGAGCTAGATTCATTGATCAAGCCTTGGCCAATTTAAAACTCAAGCCAAGCAAATCGTGCATTAAAGAGCCCAGCATCAGGTTGCCAATTAGGATTTTGAAGGGTTCTCCCTCCAATTCTCCAAATCAAAAGGGTTGTAATGTTAACTTTCCTATGGTTGATAAGGGATAATTTTTCCCTCATCCTTGCTTTCCTCGAGCTATGAGGTTTTTATTTTTTGTTGTTTTTGTGGCCCTATATGGGCTTGCGTTGAGCTTCATGTAAACCTTTTATCATTTTTGGAATATACATACTCACTTATCCAAAAAAAAAAGATCCGACGATCCGTCGGGCGATAATTCAGGTCGGATCTTGCGGGTGATCATCGAAATCACACATGCCACGGGCTTGCAAGGTATGGTGGATGGAAAATATCGAGAAAATCTTTGCAATCAATCGGACAGTCAGGAATCAAGCGGCATAGGGTGGATTGATCATGTGTGCAAGAAAAAGGAAGGCATGTTACACGCGTGCGGGGCCGCGTGTGGGGCTATATTAGGAGGGGGTAGTGAGGAGGAGATAGAGAGGTTGAGAAAATATGGACTTTATGTAGGAATGATACAAGGGATGTTATATGGGGTAGGGAGAAATAAGAAGGGATTGATGGAAGAGGTAGAAGGGTTAAGAGATTTGGCTCTCAAGGAATTGAAAGATTTCAATGAAGCAAAGGTTGAGGAAATTTCTAGCCTTGTTGAGGTTAACTTCGTGTATGCCTAGGTTTTTAGATATTAATTTGTGTGGAGAAATATATGAACATGTGTTTGTAATGGTTTTTATTTATGTATTTATTTATTTTTTATGTTAAAGAAAATGAACTTAGTGTGACATGTTCGACCTATTAATTAAATATTTTATTTTATTTTTTGAGCTTTCTAGGAGACTAGGACTAAGATGTGTTCCCATTGGTGGGTCTTTTGTAGGCTTCATAAAAAACCCAAGGCCCGTGGGCAGCTCGAAGCCCGAAGGAAAAAGCCCAACCCGAGCCCGAGCCTAACCCGAATACCTTTGGGCTAGGCTTGGGCCTTTAGTTGATGCTCGAAGCTCGACATTGTAGCAATAGGAATATTTTCCAGTTTTTGAAAAATTATTTTTTGGTGGTAATTTTCCAGATTAATACCAATAAAAGAGTATTAGATATTAACTTACTACAAATAGACAGTCAACGTAGAACAAAGTGACTACAAATGTCTTCTGTTTTGGTATTATGATGGGAAGTGATCACCAAAAGATAATTTTTTTACTTTTTTTTTCTTTTGTTGCAGACTAACAGTAGGACATGGCTTAGGCTCGAAGCCCGAAAAAGCCCAAGCCAGTGGGTATGCCTGGGCTTCACATTTTCTCATGGCTCGGGCCCAATGAATAGTGGAAGCCCCAAAACCCGGGAACGGCTATTGCAACCCCCCATTCCTATAAGCCCACCCCCCATTCTTTAGGTTTTTAAGGTTTTATGCAAAATATAAAAAGTTTTTATGAAAACCGGCTATGATGTCTACTAGAAAACATCATTTTGAACAACTTTGCAGAAGAAAGTTTTTCCAAAATCTATTGTTTAAATATACTTTTTAACCATTTATAGCCTTTATTTCATTTTTTGCCAAAAAGTCTACCTAAATGATAAATTTTGGAAAAGCTTTCTTCTGCAAAGTTGTTCAAAATGATGTTTTCTAGTGGGAGTCACGGCCGGTTTTCATAAAAACTTTTTATATTTTGCATAAAATCTTAAAAACCTAAAGGATGGGGGGTGGGCTTATAGGAATGGAGGGTTGCAACAGCCGTTCCCCAAAAACCCGGCTCGAGAAAAAAGCCCAACCCAGCCTGATGCTGAGGCCTAGTCTTATGATATTCTTGGAGGGTTCAACAAGGATGAAAATTGAGTGCATAGATCTTTAATACAATTGATGTAAAGTAGCGACACGTGCTTTGTCGGAGGATGTAGAGAACGGGTAGTGCAATGTCGGGCAGAGAGATCTAGGTTTAATCCAATGTAACGAAAAAGGAAAAATATGTATATACGATTATGTTCCTATCAGCACATATTGATATAAGTCATATTAACATCATGTATTGGGGGTTGTACCTTTTGTATTGGTCCAATATATCTTATATCCCACTAATGCACAAGGTACAACTCCAAATGCAAGTGTTGATAGAAGTTATATTAATACGTGCTTACCTGATCATCATATATATATATATATATATATATATATATATATATGGTTATATTTACATCAGTACGTGTTGATATAAGTTATATCAGCACCATGCATTGGGCTTGTACCTCTTGCATTGATCAAATGTACCTTATATTTTACTCATGCACAAGGTACAAGTCCTAATGCAGGTGTTAATATATATATATTTATAATATGTATCAAGAATTATGATCACGTAAGCAAGTGCTGATATAATTTATACCAACATCCCCATTGGAGGTTGTACATTGTGCATTAGTGGATTAGAGGGTACATTGGGCCAATGCACGAGGTACATCTCTTAATGTATGGTGCTAATATAACTTATATTAACATATGCTGACCTGATTAGAACTATATCAATATGTATAAATGAAAAATATAATATGCAAAAATTTACACCGAAAGAGCAATCTCATTCCCAAGAGTTCTAAAATGTGCCATAAAGTCACCCAAATTTGGTGGAAAATGAATCCTTGACCATGTGCCTACATTACAATATTTTGCACATGTAAAATAATTCCTCCTTTCAAAATGGTAGAAGCCAGATTACATTTCGACAGCTCCCAATGGAAGACGAATAAACTAATAAGAACAGACGCATTTTTTTTTTTTCCTCAAATGTCGAAGACCTTGGCTGAACAAAATCCAAGAAAGATACCGTGGTCCACATTTTCCAGGACTTGAATAAGACATGTTCAACATTCATCATAAAAAATATTTTTAAAAAAAAGATATTTGATGCTACGTTTCAATCTAGGTTATCTCATTTGGTTTTTGATTCGTGACCACTCTTGCAATTGGGTCCTTCAATATCTCAAAATTGATTGAAAATGAATTTTCTGACAAAATGCCCACACTAGACAAATAATAAATTTGGTCGCTGAAATTTAAACGTGACCAGAAAAAAATTTGAAAAATGTCATAGGAAAGAGCCTGGAAAAAGGGCCAAGCCAAGCGCCGATTTATGCGAAATCAATGGGTCGGTCCAATAGGGTTTGATAGAACGAGTACCATATTTTCCACATGTAAAATTATTTGCTTCTCAGTCATAAAATAGTTAAGAGTGAGATTAACACTAATTTACCCATTAACCTTTCAATAGAAGACAATAAAATTAATAAGAACAAACTTCTGGTCTTGTTCTTTGCTCACTTTGACAATCAGAGAATCATCAAAGTTAGAATTAAGGTATTGGTTATGGGACATAGCATAGGGTTTGATATGAATCAAAACAAAAACAAATAAAAACATACTTCCTACTTCCTAGTAGTTATTCTCTTTCTAATTGATTGTCCTATTTGAAGAAACGTGGTTTTTTGGGAAAAAAATTTTAAATGCTTTCCACATCATTACATATGTTTTAACATTCTAATCTTGCCTAACTCATTAGGGTTGCAAAGATGATAAATGAATATGGTTTAAGAATTAGAAGTTTCGAGTTTGAGCCTCTACTCTACTTCCATATTATCGGACGCACGAGTTTACAGGTGATTTGTATGTTATGGAAATTAGTTTGGGCCTAATGACTTAGGATACCTCTCTTGTCACCATAAAAAAAAAATTAAAAAAAAAGTAAATATTTTATGACAAAACATTGAAAAATGTAAAATACTTTATGACAAAAGATATTTTAGAAAGTCAATTAAAAATAGTATTGATTTTTTGAATGAGATAAAAAAAATAAAAAATAAAAAAATGAAGGAGGAGGAGGACAATCATCCAAGAGAGGTACAGTGGCTTCCCTGGTGGACAGCTAAACACTGCCTAAAGTGGAGTAAACAGAAGCAAAAGTTGGTTCTCCATCATGGCAATTGATGCTAATTTCTTACGTACGTGGAACACTAGCAATTAAAAAAAGACACCTTCATATACAATAAAAAAATTTTGAAGTTGGTGGCACGTTACAATCTTACTGTTCTTATTTTGTCTTAATTCATATGGTCCCTCTGCCTAATAGGTCCTCCTTTTTCTTGGCCGGCCGCTATTCCTATTACTATTACCGCTATCGTTTCTATTATTATAATTTAAAATATCTAAAGACTTATCTCGAATATTAAAATATAAAATAAAATAGTAATTAATGTTGGATTGTAATATAACTATTATCTTAAGCGTATTTTACTTCACATATAAAAGTATATCACATAAAATAATCACAAAGATCACCATTAGCTATATCATAATGAGGATGCATGGATTCAAAACTTAACATGGTAAATAAATAAAAACAAACAATTATGTGGGGTTTAGGTTTTAGTATGGCTTGGAAAAAATAATTAATTTTTAAAATAAAAAGTTAAAATTAAAAAGAAAAAAGAAATGAGAAAAATACCTTTATGGGCCAGGTTGCATGTCCAACGCCACCCAAAGCCATTATTTCAATTCTTGGGCTCCCCCAAAACTGGCATTTGTTGCTTATTAGGTTGAATGGAAACACATCCAAGCTCACAGAACACACAAGAGCAATCAAACCATAGAAGAAATGGAGATCAATTCATTGCAATATTTTTACATTTAAATAAATCCCTTCCACCCAAACCACAACCAACAAGACAATCCCAGATGCTGGAAGAGAACATAAACCAGACAGTCATACCATAAAATAAAGAGCCCTCACAAACCCCTATACATAAAATGATAAAATTGCATTAATTTATACAACATGATTGCATGGGGACCCATTACACTAGTATCATATTGCCATGCTGATGATGATCATGTTGATGATGATAATTGCATGCATATAACCATGATGATGATGTTGATGATGATGGGCATATTATTCAAGGAAGCCAGTCTTGGTTAAAATAGCATTCCTCACTTTACTAAGATCTCTCCCTTTGAGAGTCCTCCCAACACCTTCACAAACAGAGAAGGATGATATCTGAGTCCTTGCGAGCCTCCTAGCAAGCAATTCATGTGGAGGCACTTTACTATCATATTCATCATCCTCAAAATCTTCATCATCTTCGTCATCATCACTATCCCTACCATCATCATCATCATCAAGCAATAATGAAGAGTTTTTAGAAGCCTTCTTTGAGTTCTTCCCATAAATCTTTGACCAATCAGGAATGTTGACAGGGGCAGACTGCTGTACTACTTTGGTATCATGGCTTTGATTGCTAACTTTTCTAGGAATCATTCTTGCAGCAGCAGGTAGGTGCCTTGAAGTGGAGGAAACAGAGGAGGAATACTCCTTTGATTTACCAATTCTGGAAGTACTACTATAGTCTCTTCTATCATTGAAAACACCCCAAACATCTTCTTCTTGAAAATCTCCATCTCTCATGGACCTCCACCCACCACTTCCCTGGCTGAAGTAACCATATCTGTCCTCCATTGACAATTTCCCTGAAAACCCACAAAACAAACAAGTTAATAAGCCTACCCAAATGGGTCTTTCCCAAAAACCCACTCCATGGGTGTGGCATGCACACATACATACATAAATACATACCCACAAATCAGTGGAGTCAATAAGGCTACCCAAATGGGTCTTTCCCAAAAATTCACTTCTTGTGTGTGTCATTCACACACATACATACATACATATATACATACATATATAAATATATATATATATATAGGTGTGTGTGTGTGTGTGTGTGTGTGTGGAAGTTCTTAGCTGATTACCTGAAAATGGATGAAGGGTTTAAAGTGAGAGGGGGAGGTATTAAAGAACTTGAGCACCCACAGAAAGAGAAGAGCATGGAGCAAGGGGGGAAGAGTGGGACAGGCCTGGTTTCTTGCTCTTTTTTTTCAAAATGATGGGACTTCCATGTATTTAACTTTTGGTCTCTCTCTAGAAAGCCTAACTTTTGACAAGAAAAGGTGTATAGTAGACACAGACAAAGGAGGGAACTGGGGAAGGCCAGGGTAAGATCTGTTTTTACTGATTTTCTCTAGTAGGCTTGTGTGACCAGGATTTTGTATACAATGATATTACCTTAGGAGGAGCAGGATGCAGGATTTCCAAATCTGTTTCTTGATTTCTAAAAATGCAGAGGAAGTAAAAACAATTCCAGATGAGGATGAGGAGAGAAAGAGGTGAAAGGATAAATTTTAGAGATGGGGAATGAAGGGATGCTGAATTGGATTTTAGTTTATATGGGACTGAGTGGATCATCCTAAAGTTATATTAAAATGACTAGTAATTGGACTTGAGAGGATAGAACTACGGGAGTCAAGATCTTCTTGATTTATAATCTTCGGGGTCAACTAATGGTTAGTGGCGGCAACACGTGTGAAATTTTAACAAAATGTAGGTGTAAAAATTGGTAATTTAGTTGAAAATAATATTTAAGACAGCTGGTAAAACATGCGGGCATCACATCCCACACTTGGAAGTCCCAAGAAGGCACCTATTGTCATGAATAAGCTACTACGAACCACAAAGAATGATTTGCATTTGAGTTAGCTTGCCTGTTAACAGAAAAAAGTTAGGGCGACAAGTGTGTTCAAGTCATGGTAATTGAATGATTTCATTATAACATTTGAAAGTACATACTGTCAAATCGATCATCTAGAATGAGGTCGTGGAAGAAAATTGAAATTGTCACAATAGCTGATATTGTGAGATCAGTTTTGCGATTTCATAAGATGCCACAATATCAGTTTTACACTCTTAAATTTTGTTGGTTACTGTCATATAATTCTTGTAATAGCCCTATTTTACGATGATGAATTTGTACATAAGTATTTTTTATTTTCTTGACAATAATAGAATTTACTCGTACCCCTAGTTCCTGCGAATACTAATAAATGGGTACAAATATTTCTCTATAAATTTGAATCCGAAATCACTTACTCAATAAGTAAAGAGAATGCCATTAGACTATCATACTATCGGTTTTAACATAAGTTTTTTAAATAAAACGAAATAAAACACAACTCAATGTCAAAAAAGCCATCTGACCGGACCTTGCGCTATTAATTTCCACAAAAATCACATCTGGTACGTTAAATTAATTAACAATTTCTCGATACATAATTAATCTTTCTTATGGTTTTTGAAATATTAAAAGACCACCATACATAGACTTGGTGAAGATTGGTTAACGTCAGGAAAACAAGAGTTAAAAGGGTCAGAATCTGATAGAAGTGCATGCATACCAGTTTAAAAGAACAAGTTCTTTCTTAGTTTATTAATATATAAATAAATATTCCGTACTATGTCTAATTTCTCAAAAGAAAGGAAGAAAAACAAGCCGGAGATGCTTATACGAAAGTGGAAGTTTTGTAACCATGTGAAAAAAATTAGGAGCGTGTTTGAATGGGATTGGGATTTGGTGAAGGTTAGGACTTTAGATGCACGATGAAGTTATTGATGGATTGACGTCATGTGGTAAAGGAAAAAAAAGAATAACTCTGTTTCACTGGTAGCAAAGCACTTAGGACCACAAAATCTAAAAACTATTTTATTACCAACGAATCTGAGCCATCCATTCTTCTCCCTTACCACGTAATATCAATCCAACGATAATTTTACCATGCATTTAAAGTCCCAAACTTCACCAAATCCAGATCGGTTTGAATGTACCATGAAAATCAAATTGTTTCCAACTTATTTTGTACATAACTTTGTGAAAAAAAAAAAGCCTCATTCAAAATAAAATAATTCTAGAAAATGACAATCATAACCATACCTAAAAAATTTTATATTGTGGTATTTCATGGGTCCTTCAAAATTGATCCTATATTTTTAGCATTTATTTTAGTGGCCTCATTCAAAGTGATAGACTTCTGTCATTAGGTTTATGTAAAATACGAAGGGAGTCATTCAATTTCTAATGACAACCAATTTATTTATTTATTTATTTTATCAAAATATATGGTATTTAGACGTTAGGCTCAACCTAATGTTCTCAAGATGGACCTTAGGCTAGACTAATTTTCTAAAAAAAAGTAGTTATTGCAACCTCTCAATGTTATTGGCATATCCCATTTATTTTAACTTTTAGATTTTATGAAAATCGGTTGCGAAGTTTACTAAAAAAATATCATTTTAAATAATTTTGTAAAAGAAAGTTTTTATAAAATATATTGTTTAAGTGGATTTTTTAACTATTTATAGTTTTTGTTTTATTTTTTGCTAGAAGGTCAACGACAAATTTTGAAAAAAACTTTGTTTTACAAAATCATTCAAAATGATGTTTTCTAATGAACTCCTCATCTAATTTTTATAAAACCGTCTTATATTTTTCATAAAACATTTAAAATATATTAAAATCAATAAAACGTGCAAAATAACGTTGAAGAGTTGTAAAAATCAGCTCCTTTCTAGAGATGAAAAAGGATAGGCAATCTACGGAAGTTGAATTCAAAATTTTCCATTTTTAGGCTCAAAGTTTATGTTTTAGGATTTATTTATTTTTATTTTTATTTTTTTGAGAAAAAACTTTCAAAATGAAATTAAATGGCTCCTTCAAAAGAAAGCAATGATTGATAATAAGACCAAACTGCCCTCCTCGATGTGGGATCCATTTTCTTGAAAGAAGCTGTTGCCCATCGACAAAAGGCGCACATGCCGCAAAGGAGAGCAGCCGCCATTCATTGAATTTGAATGGCACAGACAAAATACATTATAACATGAAAAACCAATCAAAGAACTCTTTGATGTGCTCCCACCAATCTCTCTCCTTATTTTACTATTTACTTCTGACAAAAGAAAACAGAATCTTCTTACCCATAATAAATAAGAAATTTTCTAATAAGATAAAGAAGGGCCAGATTCAATTACTCGGAGCTTTGATTCCATCCCCATTTTTGCATTAGCTTATCAAAGAGCGGCGGCCGTAAAAGATAAAACCACGTGGGTCCCCTTTTTTACTGTTTGATGGACGACCACTTTGATTCATGCGTAAGCTCTGAATGGCGACAATTTCTGAGGGTCCAAACGTCATTTTTTGGCACGTAAGATGAAATTCCAAGTTTTGTCATGCCGCCATGACAAACAAGAAAATTTTGATGACTTCTTCAATTAGTCATGCAGAGATGATGGGAAAGCAACGTTAGAATGTTTTTTGATCCAACCCCGTGGCTGAGGACAATGGCGGCTTGAAGGCCTGGTTTAGAAGGAAGTAACAATGCTTCATAGGAGATTTATGATCAAGGCTTCAGAGAAGAAAAGTGAGCTTTGGAGGGATTTCAGGTCTCTCGATTTTTGTCCACTTGTTTTCTCTTCTCTCCTCATTAAACTCCCAAACAAGGGAAACTTTATCCCTTTCCCCTCATTTCCTTTCTATCCTCTCCACTTCCTTCCATCCAAACAAAACCTTAGTCTGCTTAAAAATGGCAGAAAGCATTGGAAGAGGCTGGATTTATGAGACAATTTTAAAACCCATTTTTGGCCTTTATGAATTATGGGAACTTATTTATTGTACGAGCAAGCAACAGCCAGCCTTTTAGCAAGGCGATTTCAAGTCAAGCCTGAAAGACTCGGCTGGTTACCAACGAAGGTTGGCCTAAGTGGAAGGGGTTCTGGTCGCTTAAACAAGAGGTCTCGGATTCGAACCCTTATGAATGCAGAAAACTTTCTTAAGAGAGGTCCTCGCTTCGGCGCCTGACCGTACCTCGGAGGATTAGTCCTGGGCAAAACCTAGAGACACCTTGGGAAACCAAAAAAAAAAAAAAAAGAAAGACTCGGCTGGTTCTCATAGCCTACGATGCTCCTCATGCTATGGTCTCTATCTCATAAGAATAAAATTGAACATATAGGCCTCTCACAATTGAATCTAACATAGGTTATGCTTCTACAGATTCTGAAATGAAGGAAGCAAGAAAATTACCATTCACTTATCCAAAAAAAGGGAAAATTACCATTCTACAAAAGAAGCAAAGAGAATGGTGTTTTTTTTTTTTTAAAATGGAAAACAGGAGGAGGAAGAGGAGACCCCCGCCGCAGGGGGGGGGGGGGGGGGGGGTGTTAAAAAAAAAGAAAAGAGGAGAATAAGAATCAGAACGGGAGTGAGCCTGAGATCCCGTCCTTGCATGGTCACAGGCCTTTTTTTTTTCTTTCTAATATATATATATATATATATATATATATATATATATATAAACTATATACCATTAAAAAAAAAAAAATGCCAGCAACGTCATCACAAATACAAGTATTTTATATAAGTCATAAGTTAATAAGTCTAATATAAACTAGGGCTCTTGCGGAATTTTGAACCCACTCATGAACTACAATGCCCACATGTTTTACCATTTGAATTTGATAGTTATTGTTTTCATTACACATTTGTTGAGATGGACTTAAGAGTGTTTCTTCATTTATTTATCAGTATTTCTAGTAGCTGTAAATGTCGAAACTTGAAAGTCAGATTTCAACATGAATATCATGATGTCCCCTTAATCTTTAAAATACATCATTTCAAAATAGCTTTCCACACACATAAAACTCTTGTGTTGTCTGGTTATATCTCCTTGTTTCAATTATGCTACCGACGCTAAGATTATCTGCCCACACATCTCCTAGGCTCAATCTTGTCCTGTTTCACCGCCAACGTCCATCAGAGCCGTATTTTGTTTCAATTTGCAACCGACCTTATGATTGATTGATTAATTCTCCGACATATCTTGTCAATATTGCCCTGTATCACAGCCAAAAGCACCATATTAGCTTTGCTTCTGCTAGAATACCAAAGCAGCCACATTAGTCGGGGAAAGAAATCAAATGAACCATCCAAAATCTGCCGCCCCTTCATCCATAATTGCTAGTAGAGGTTTGGAAAAATCTATCCTCCTTGTCACAGTCACATTTAGGGATGGCAATGGGATGGGATTTCTGAGTTATCCGCTCCGTCCTGACCCTAATGGGATGGGGTTGGTATTTAAAATTCCAGAGTAGAGGCGGGGATGGGAATGAAAGAGTAAACCCGTGACGGATTCGGGGTGGGAATGAAGTAATACAAAAACCTACTCCGCCCTGACCCGATACAGTTCAATGTAGATAATTCTTCAAGATATTATATATACCATGAATTCCAAACCACACTCTTCAACAGACATTGTTAGACAAGTGTAATAGCTCATATTATATAGAAACTAGTATAAACCCGCGCGAGGCGCAGGAATCACAAACTTTGAAGATGAATCAAAACCCTGAAATTGAACCAAAAAGGAAAAAAAGAAAAATCAAGGAGAAGAAGGAAAGAGGAAAGAAGAAGAAGAAGAAGAAGAAGAAGAAGAAGAAGAGGGAAGGGGGCAAGACTATACGTGGGTAACAAAATCAAAACCCTAAAATCGAACCCAAAAAGAAAAAGGAAAAAATCATATGAGAAGAAGGAAAGAGGAAAAAGAAGAAGAGAAAAGGGGCGACAAACCTAAGCTGTTGAGGAAGACTTGATTGAGCGACCTCCAATTTCAAATTTTGAAATATGCTTCACAGAGAGTCAACTTTCTAGTTCGGTGAGCTCTACGACCGGGCGATTTCTTCTTCTCACTTGAAGTCATGCCAAGCAAAGATGAGCCTTCCCTTGTTCACATTCGTCTTCTTCCGGGATTCTAAACCTCTTTGCTTCCCGGCACGCGTTGTTGAAAGTTATGAGATAAGCGAAAGGGATTTTCAAAATTTGAATTTTAAAGTAAGCTTGAGAGAGCGAGCGAGCGAGCGAGCATATCTAATAAGGGAGGAAAAGAGCAGGGGAGAGAGAAAGAGAGCGGATCTGGTCGGGGAGGAAGAGAGAGAGAAAGGAGAAGAGGGCACACCGGCACATGGGAAAAGGAAAAAAAAGAGGAGAGATGCTCACATCATCATAGTGGGCCTAAAGTGAATAGCAGAAGAGGATTTTGGAGGGAGCTAATGTGAGGAAGCCCTATCACTTGTTGTAGAGGTAAGCCAAGTACACACTCCCTTTTATAATATAAGAATAGATTAAAGAGTATAAAATAATTATTCATTTCCACCGTAGGATATTAGAAGTATATTATTTGGTAAAACAATGCCATTTGGGATGCAAGTGGCTCTCCATTGTAAATGCCCTTTGTCCCACATAAAGAATCATCTACAATCTAGAGGACGCACCTATATTCACTATCAAATGAGCCACACATATATAGCAACTTGTTTTGGTTGATAGTATAACTTTAAATTTGTAAAAGTTTTTTCCTAGTGGGATACCCGCCCCAGCCTGCCACTTCTTGTAATCCTGTCCCGTTCTACCCCGATGCGGGTCAGGTTTGGGATTAGTTTTTAGTTTCGTGGGATTAGCTTTTAGTTTCGTGGGCGGGGTTAGGGTTGGGATTGGGGTGCCCGTCCCAAACCCAGCCCATTGCCATCACTAGTCACATTCATTGCCCACCCACCAACACCCTCACCCTCACCCTCACCCAACACCAACCACACCCCCCCCCCCCCCCCCCCCAACTCTCCTCTTTTTCCTCCTCCTCTGGCGGGGCATGTACAGAAGTGAGTCAAGCTACTCACAAAGCATGAAACCTTAACCATATAAACTACTACATAGACTAAATTTGTGTCCTAAATTTGTCACAACACAAACTAAAATGTGTCTACCTGAAGATGAAAATATGGTTACATGGTAAGAATTCCATGAATGGGATCTAATTTATTCTCAAGTAGTATGAAACTAGATGGGACTAGGCCAGATTGATTCAACCAAGGAACATTGAGCACATAGATTCACAATGGTCTGTATTGTTGTGACTCACAGAGAAATCTAATAAAGTGATTGGTTAGAAAGCAATAAACACAAGAAGAAGTAAAGCACTGAGTTGGATTCGGCCAACTCAACCACATTCCACACAATCATGAAAAAAACGCAATTTAACTACTCATCAATGAACCAAGTTACACCAAATCATTCTAATTCGCCAAACCTCTAAACCTAGACTTTTGCACCAATGAAAATCCACATCATCCTCATCATCCCCCCCCCCCCCCCCCCCCCCAAAAAAAAAAAAAAAAAAAACACACACACACACACACACAAAACCCAACACACACACCACCAAGAAAAATAAAAATATAAAAATTGGAGGGAGGGGGTGGGTGGATTCTCCCATCAAGCTTCTGTTTACTACAAGTTTCTGGAACCAAAGGTACCATCTGAATACATAACACTGTTGTCATTTACTAAGCAAGTAAATCAACAGAGGATAATGGTAAGTTTTGAATCATTAAAAAGGGGAAAACGACAATAAAAAAATTGAAATCCAATTAACGTGATCAGCAGACAAAAGTGAGATAACAATCTGGCACAGTGGAACATTAAATGCATACAAAAGAATAATCTTGGTGAACCAAAATAATGGAAAGTCCATCAAGAAGTTAAGTACATTTTAACGAATACAGAAGTCAAAATAAATGTTTGATTATATAAACTAGATAAACATCCTTAATGATAAGCAACTCATAGTCAAAGTCAGAACTTCTCGAGATCAATAGATGATTGCAATTAAAATACCACGCTTGCAAACAGACAAACAGTTGATACGAAAAGGACAGAGAATTACTGGATCTTTCAATAAATGTATTCAAGTAAGCTTCTATAGTTCTATCACACTAAAGTCCTAAACATAAATGTTCCATTTGAGAATTTCCTTCAAGGTCCATTAGGAAGCAATAATTTTACAATATATGAAAAGCAAACATCTGAAATATATGACAGCAATCCAACGCCGAAATCCAAAACCATTTACAAACAGCTAAAACAGAATTTTAAGTGAATTATGAAAATAACTTAATTCAACAATGCATCAGATCCCAACTCCATGAGTTTGACTACACAAACCCTCTTTCGCCATCCAACTCTGTTTAAATAATAGGCCATCATCATGTCTTTTCTCACCACCTTGGCCCACATTCTTTTTTATCTACCTCTATTCAATCCAAAACCATGGATCTAAAAACGGCATAATTACCCATTAAATTATCAACTTTAGATCTTTTTTGGATTTATTTTCATATAACAAATGAAAATAGTCCAAGAAAGATAATATAGATATGATCAAGAAGAAATTTTCAGAAACAAATGACACCCATTTCATATATTCAACAATTTCATTCAATTAACAACAAGAAGAACAGTGTCCAATACATTCATGAAAAATCAGCAGGGTCTGAAACTGGAATAGAAGGGTGCAAGTACATATACACTATAGATTAAGCTGCCACAAGCTTCTTCCCTTCAAGGAATTGAGGACCGTTGATTATCTTGGAGAAATAAGGGAATTGGTCAATGAGGACCACTGATTATCTTGGAGAAACAATGGAACTGGTCAATCATTAAGTTCTGGCTCTCTTTGTTGTTCTGGGTTTGCAATGAGTTGAGTTGGTGGGGAGGTATCTGAGTTTGTGAAATCTGGCACTGAGTTTTGAGTCTGTGAGTTTGGTGAGTTCACCTGGTTTTAGGTATCTGTAGAAGACTTCATTTCTCTTCGCGGGTAATCTACAAAAGGACTGAATTCTCCACTTCAAAACAAGGGAAAATGTGTGTAAATATATATATATATATATATATATAGAGAGAGAGAGAGAGAGAGAGAGAGAGAGAGAGAGAGAGGGGGGGTGGAGGGAGGGAGAGAGATGAGAAGGGTTTGGAAGGCAGGAAAGGGAGGGAGGGAAGAGAAGGGTAGAGAGAGAAGATTGTTTTTCGGACAGGGCAAGGCAAGAATGCTTAGACATGATCATTCATGTGACCTTTCTCAGACATGTGACTTTCACAACCATTCCCAGAATTACATAAATTTTATTTGGACAGTTTCTCACCATTCAAAAACTAAGAAGTTCCTCAAATGGTGAGTCCTAATCCTATATATTAAACAAGCCATGTATGCTAAGAATAGTAGCTACACGTAATTTCACAGGCTTAAATTTCCAAGTGCTAATGGATTTGCAATTTCGCTGATATGAGTAGTATATGTGGTAACTAAGGGTTTTTCCTTGATAGAAAACAATTTAGGATTCATTATCCAAAAAAAAAAAAAGGGGGGGGATCAAGCTTTCAGAAAATGCTTGAAAACCAAATTCAGACCCCTCAACTTAAAAAAGAGTGATTCCAAAACGACCACCTTCCTCTCTTAGCAGAAGTTTCTGCACATAAAGACAAGACTTGTTTCAAGATTGACTATGAGCTATATTCAGAGAACCTTTCTGTAGTAAACCAATCAAGTTGTACACACTCAATCTCTGCTCTTAGAAAAGGACAATCACCTTCAGTAAATTAATGCTTTTGACTTGAAATAGCTGTTTTAGCAGCATTTTTGAAGCAATCCCTTCAAGAGCATGAGTTTGACTCCAGCCAAATACCCTGTATGATCTCTAACTACCATGACACCATTCCCACAAGGGGACTCTCCTTAAAGAGACTGCTCCAAAAACTTAACCTTTGAAGAGCTTTTGAAGAAAATTGAGCTACCCTTGTCTAGTAAAATCATCCCAATGAGAAGCTTTAACCGCATGGGATACCTGATGCACCACGAAGCCTCCGGATTTGGTTAAATACTAAGGAAGTAACTAGATATTGGCCATTTGGTATATTGAGCCACTTATCTCAATGGCATGGAGATAACTTCAACTTCAGTTCAGAGTTTAGGAATCACATAATCGCAACAATGGTCAACAGTTACCTCAACTAGAAAATTGATAACAAAAAAATTTGGGTGTGTAAAGAACTGGTTTGAATCATGATTACAAAATGACAATGATAATTGACAATACAAACTATTGAAGATGGAGCACAAACCGCCAAAATGCTAAGCAGTATGATATCTTTTTGTTCTATATCTACGTTGTGGTTCTCAGTGTGGGAAACTCACCCATGGTTACAATTTTTGAAAAAAACATACGGAACTAATCATAAAAGTCTCACCAGAAAGTTAATGGGAAAGCAAACCACATTAGTATGAAAAAGGAGAGCCAAAGTTCAAGCTATGTAAGTGCCTCAGCTCCAGCAACAATCTCCAAAATCTCACTAGTGATCTTCGCCTGCCGTTCCCGATTGTAAGCAACTGAAAGGGTCTTCCCCAACTCCGCCGCATTATCTGTAGCATTACTCATGGCACTCATCCTCGCCGCAAGCTCACTTGCCAATGACTCCTGCAATGCCCGCAAAATCTGACTGTTCAGGTAGAGAGGCATCAAAGCATCAACAATCTGAACAGGGTCTTGCTCAAATTGCAAATTAGGCAAGAACTCTGCCGTCTCTCTCCTCACACTATCCCTCTCCACAGTCAATTTCCCTTCCTTAGTTGTGAGCCTAAAATACTCATCTTCCTCAACATCAACACAATTCCCATTCCCATCGCAAACCGCCCCTTTAGATGACAAAGGGAGCAATGTATGAATCACGGGATCAGACTTAACAAAGGACACAAACTTAGTGTAGAAAAGCTCAACCTTATCAACCTCTTCACTCACAAATAGCGAAAAAACATCATCAGCTATCGCCTGAGCTTCTTTCGCAGTGGGAAAATTCCCTCCTTTGATAAACCTTTCCACCGGAACAAAAGGCCGGCGACGAAAATACGAATTACCCTTTTTGCCAACACTGATCACAGTGTAATCCAAGCCAAGATCCTTCAATTCAGCGATTCGGGTCTCAGCCTTTTTGATGATTGCATTGTTGAAACCACCACAAAGGCCGCGGTCGCCCGTGACAACAAGAAGGGCGACCTTCTTCACAGGTCTAACATTTGTTAAAGGAACATCTACATCTTCTAACTGCAGCTGTTCATTGATGCTATACAGAACTTCCACTAAAGTTTCGGCAAATGGTCGGCTATTGATGACTGCTTCTTGGGCTCTTCGGACCTTTGCGGCCGCGACGAGCTTCATCGCTTCGGTGATTTTGTGGGTGTTCTTTACGGTGTCGATTCGCCCTCTCAGTTCACGAAGACCACATTGAATTGAATTGGATGATGAAGATTGGGATTGAGTACTTGGGAGTGATGTATGGCGAAAAAGACGAACTGGGTTTAGCTGAAACCGAAAGGATAGTGAAGAAGTGTCTGAAATTGAAGGTTTTGAGGATACCCTCATAGTTAAATTGGAACAGGACATAGTTTCTGATTGGTTTCTCTAGGGTTTTGCAAAGATCAATGTAGGGGGCTGTGATTATACATCTATATATGGTGAGTTAATCAGTATATGTATAAATGTATGTGTGTGTTAGAGGAATGAGAAGAAAAGTTAGTTTCTTAGGTGTTTTGGATCTCTGCAAATGAGAAGCGGAGGTGGAGGTGTGAAGAGGGTTTTAGCTCTGGTGTTGCGTGAGGAAATTTTGACCTTTGTGGAGTGAGGGTTTGAGAGAGATTTGAGGTGGTTTTGATAGGTTTACCATGAATAGACTGTCGACGACTGGTGCTGGCTGGCTGTGCAGTCTCCGGTTATCTTCATTCTTTGTCCGTACGGGCCGGTCGGAGGATAACGGAGAGGGAGATACTCTCGAACACAGCTACCAACTACTACTAATGTTCTTCGCGGCTAATAAAAAATGCTACCAACGATTTGGTTATGCTCTGTTTGGTTGTTCTCGTAGAGTAGCATTTTTCACCTTTTCAATATGGGTACATGATTTTCTAAACCTTGAGTCAGAACCATTGGCAGAGTGAAAAAATACCATAGACTAATTTTCAATTTTAAAAATTGGACTAGAAACCCTTCTGATAAACCCTAAGCCTGTTTTAACTCTCACAACCCATATGAATTAGGTTTAGTCCTTCACTAACTACTCCTTTGTCATTTGCCAAAAACAAATCAACATGAAGTTAGTTTCAAATTTTGTTACATGTAACTATGTAAGCATCTTTTATGAATGAGCTCAAAACTTCATACAATAGAAGAATCCTTAGCACAGAGGCCCTTGGTATAGTAAAACGAATAAACATAGAACTTCTTGTCAATAGTGAAAGCACACACATATCTACAAGTTACACAATCCTCCCGAAGTTCCTAAAAGTCTAAAACTTCCTTATACACAGGATATTTGATATTTGATTTTAGGTACATAATACGATTATTTATAGACTTACACTTTTTTTTCTTTTTTTCTTTTTTTGGTATGAGAAAATATGTCAACAACAACATGAACTAGATTTACGAATGGCATCTTCCTAAAAAATATCTAAAATTTCACTCAAAAAATTAGAATCCCAAATCTGATTATCTTTAATTATGTGACCAAAATTAACTAAGAAATCAACAGCTTGATTTCCTTCTCTATAAACATGATTTATTCTAACTTCCATATTACACTCTAAAATAATCTTCATACAATCATTTAAAATACTATAAATCTTCTAAAGGCAACTTTGTGACTTACTGATACTATTAATGACAATACTAGCATCCCCTTCTAAATAAATTCTTTTAATTCATTTTCCTTGTGCAATAATAAAACCATTTCGAAGTGCAGTCGCTTCCATTTTAGGCATTGTTGTATCATCATCAAACCAAACGAATTGAATGATAACAAGCTGACCATAACTATCTTTGATAATAGAACCAACTGCTCCTTTTTTATTTTTAATTGAACCATCAAAGTTCAATTTAAACTACCCTTCATATGGAGGAATCAAAGGAATAAATTTTATACTTCTTTTTCTTTTGCACCCTATTTATAAAGCTATTAGATTGAAGATTAGCATTATCCAAAGCAAAGTCAGAAAAAAGATTTGTTGCTCTTTCAATAACTAAAAATTTATTAAAATGATCGTTTCTAAAAATAACATTATTTCTAGCACACCAAATTTGCCAAAGTAAGTTTGTTATTCTTTCCATTGTCTTACTCAGATTTTTCTCATTCTTACTAAATTTTTTTTGAATAGTTTCCATTCAATCGACTATGTTATTTACATCCTCATTAGGAATAAGACAAGTTCCTTCCACAGTACTCTAAACATTTATAATATATTTACCGTAAATACACTATATCTACTGCATATATCACTCAATAACGGGTTCAAGGACATACTCTAAGTGGAAGAGACTCGAGGATCTTTGTCGGTTGTTGTTACAAGCCTCGCATAGCCGCTGTTTGAATGGTCGTTCCTCTACTATGAATTTGACCTCCATGTATGCTCCTCAACATCGTGAAAGCCGTAGGGATCACTACTGGAGTCATCCTACATAATCCACGCTACCAAATCCACTAGGCAACAATGGTAATCCTAGAGAGAGAATACTAGAGAGAGAAACTACTGGAGGTTGCTGTGTGTGTTGTAGTCTCCATCACAAAGAAAGACTCTCCATATATATGTGCTCTTATTTTAAGTCCAAACCCTAGCAAGACTTTATTTTCAAGTACAATCAGGAAATCTTATGTAAATAGGACACATAACCACTTGGGTCCAGTACCCACACGTGGGCGCACCATAGGTTTGAGTCACAACCCAATAACCCATATATTAACATCTACAATTCATAAATATATAATTTTGATCTTCAGCATCTTTGCTTAAAACCTTTTAAATAATCTACTTCATGAGAACCCAACTCAACTTTCATTCCTATGATATAAAGTTGAGTACGAGGAATAAAAGGAAAAATGCTCTTTTTCTTTTTGAAGGGTTTTATTTATTTATTTTGACAGTTGATAGAATTTATTCTTACCCCCTAACCCTCCACAATATTAACAAATAAGTATCAATACTTATTCATAAATTTAAATTCGAAATCACTTACTCCACAAATGAAAAGAATACCATTAAACTATTATGCCATTAACTTATTAAAAGTTTAAACTTTTTTTTTTTCATTTTTCTTTCATTTCCCATCAAATTTCCAAGTTCGAAAGTATGGGTTAAATTGGATTGAAATCTTTTCCTGAACCGAACCGGAGAAAATGACTCCTTCCGGTCGAACCGATAAATCCAAACAAAACCCAGGTTTCATTACAAAGCCTCCAAACGACGGTATACAGACATACAGTGAACAGAACGCATCATTTCCCACTTCCACAACACAAGCACTGAGTTTGATGCATTTGCCTCTCTTTTCGAACGCTAGGTAGTGTTCCACGACGCCAGTGATGATAATCACAAATACATATACATAAGAAATGTCGAAGCTGTTGTCAAGGATTGCTGGGTTCTTCTCCAATCGAACGTTTGTGGGTATAGACAAAGCGGGCAATCGGTATTTTACCAGAAAAGAAGAGATCGATGGTATCAGTAAGTGGGTCTCAATCCTCTCGTTCTCTATAGTCTATACTCTATACCGATATATGTATGTATGTTAATGTTATCGAAGTTTAGGTTCTGGGTATTGGATAATTGAGTGTATTACTGGTTTTAATTCATGGGTCGTACATAAATTGGATCAATTGGTACATGTATGTACTTTCTTGTGATCTATATGTGTATTTGCCAGCTGGGTTGTTCTTATTTTTGCATTTTGATATGTATTTTTTTTATTTATTTTTGTTGGGTTCAGCTCTGTTTGGTTTCTCAGAAAATGCAGGAAAGGGAATAGATGTTGAAACATTAAAACTTCATCACCTTGCCCATAAACAGGGTCCAAGTAAACAACCATCCTCCACCCCCTTCTTTTCCCTTCTTTACTATATTTATTAACCAAAATAACACAAAGATTGGCATTGAATCCTTACTTTTTGCTTTAGTCATGGATGAATTGAATACACATATTTAAGAAGACGTCTCATGGGTGTATGTTATTTGCTACACGTTATATTATTAATTGATGAAACTAGAGTAGAAGTGAAACCCAAGTTAGAATTAGGAGAGACACCCAAGAAGCTACAGGTTTAAAGTTTGTTAGAATTAAAACGGAATATATTATTCAGGTTCCCTTATTTTTAGCCTTCATTTTGACTACCATTTATTTAAAACTATATTATTTGGGTTCTGAATGTATTATTCTTACTTGAGTGCTTGTTAGAAGATTATAATGAGCAAGTTTATTGAGATTTTTTATAGTTATTTTGTACGACTGAATATTTATACATGCATGGTGCTTGAATTTGTATTGTCATGATGACTCTCCATATTAATTGATTTGTGGACATCGTTCAAACTGAAGTATTGCCGATATTTGCACAAGTCTACATAGTATTGTTCTACTAAATATTGGAATATTTGATGTTGATTTGAGTTGGAAAACCATGAAACCATTTATTTATAGATCTAGGTATTGAAATCCTACACCGTTGCTCCCTGAGACCCTGAGGAACTAGTTGAGTGTGAAGTGAAACAATTTTAAGGTGATCAATAATGGAGTGCATGTGATATAGAATGAAAGAATTCTAGCTGTACTTGTAATTTTTACATTATTTTTCATTACATGCACCACTATAAATCCATCTTATGCTCTTATCATTCTTGATATGCTAGTGAAAGAGAAAAGATGGGTGATCTTTAAAGGGGAGGAGGATCCAACCTCTGTTCCGGGTAAGCTTGTGAGTCATGCTCAAATTCCTTTCAGCTCCAATTTCTTGGGTGACATGCCGGCATATGTTATAACATTAACATTTTGAAATACAAAGAAGAATTCTCCCTTTTGATAAGTTTTGTTATTTGGTTGTTGTATGATTTGTTTTTAAAACTAAAACATATTTGATAGGTTCTTACCAAAATTTGTCAAGTAAATAGAAATATCAGGTAGAAGTGTAGAACTAATTGAGAAAATATCTTCTGCATATATCTGTATTGATACTTTATTGTTTTTTTATACTTTGACCATTGTAGTTGAATGGATATGTTGGCTGAATGGGCAACGTAAAAAAGCTCCAACACCAGAGGTATGCTAGAAACTATTTTTCCTTGCATTCAACATCCAATCCCCTACCAAAAAAATAGATAAATAAATAAACCTTAATGAAGCTAATACATTGTTGTGATGCAGTTTATATAGTTTGTTACCATTTTAATAGATTTATGTTTTTTTAAGTTGCTTTATTTAGACAGGACATACTTTGGTCTGTTTTGTGTAGTATGCTCTCTCTCTCTCTCGTTGTTGTAGATCAAAAACTCTATTGTTTTGCTTGTAGTTGTAGTCCCAAAATTGTGTTTTCTGATTATCAGAAATTACCTCTTGTTGAGAATATAAGCAATTCTTCCTTTTTCCTATCGGCATAGTTAATTTTTTTAGTTCTATATTTCTGACTTGATTTGTTTTAAGATCATATTTATAAGTGACTTCAAGCTCACTTCTAGATGGGTTTGCGAAAACTGAATAACAACCAATCTGCTTGTACTGATAACTGCTATCCTGAATGCTAATAATCAATCTCTTTTTCAATTGTCTACCAAAAAACTCCTTTCAAAAGTTGTCGCATCGAAATCTGTCTACAAGTTGACTGAAATTATTATTCCGGTCCATGCATTTTCTTTCCTCTGAGAGACTGGTATATGGACGACATGCAATATTGAATATTCTACCATATGTTCTTAATCTCATACCTACCTCAATAAGGTTGGATTGACATACCTTGATATTTTGGCCATGAAGAGTCGAAGGATGAGTTGATTGCACTGCTAATTTTTAGTTGTCAAGTTTTGGCATCATTCAGACTAAAGGTTATTTATTTATTTTGAAGAATGGAGCTTTTTTTACTTTCTATCATTATATGAAATTATATGAGTTATATTCAGGTTATGAATCAATTTGTTAACCAGTTTATGCATTCTGATTAACTGACTTGGTGAGATAAGTTTGAAAAATAATTGATTTTTGTTGAACCCTGTTGCAACATGGCTGACGTTGCTTATCTTTTATTTTCTCTGATCCTGGTAGAGAAATTTTGTCATGTTATTTGACAATGCTTTGATTCTTTCTTCAGGAAATGATTGAGCTAGAGGCAAGGCGTGAACGTGTTAGACTTAATGTTGCTCGTATGTGTTATTATTACTATGCTTTAAATATAATATTTTCGTTTTGTTGCTTGATTGCTTCTACTATCTTTGGCTAATGATCCCTATTGACCATTCTGTAAACTTATGTATCTGGTACAAATTAATAGAATAAATTTTTCAGCAAAAATCATCCTAAAATGGTGACTCCCATAATTGCAATGTTGTAAAAAGGGTTTTTTAGTGTGAAATTTCCATCATGACCTTTGAAATTGGACTGCTTTATCACTATTTTTCAGCTTTATAAAGACCTTAACCAACGTTATTTTTATTTCACAAAGTTCTCAAGAAGGAAGAAGAGGAAAGAAGAGCCAAAGAAGGCAGTTTTCGCAAAGGCATGAGTTCTGGTCAGCTGTTCTGTCTCCCCCCCCCCCCCCCCCCCCTCTTTTTTTTTTTTTTTTTTTTTTTTTTTTTTTGTCACTGCATTATATGTATGAAACCAAAATTCTTACTCTTTTTTATAGGTAAAGTTGGAGGTCCAGACTTGAAAAGTTTCATTCGGCAATTTCCAGCTGGTTCAGAAGGTATGATATTCTTTCATAAAAACTGCATAATTTGAGGATTGTCTTTCAAGTATATTGAAGTATGTCACGGCGTGTATAAAGTCACTAAAGGTTAAATATAAATTCAAGACACCAATGATTATTCTCTTTCATTCCATCGACACAGGGATTTTGGTTACAGTTATAATCTCATCCTGAAATGGATAGATTTCCACCATGGTGTAGGCTTTCGAGTTCACAGATATGCAATGTGGTTCACCATTGAGAACAATGTTACTGCTGTAGCCAATTGCCCACGTGAACTTTTGCCTAATAATTAGAAAAGGGAAATGTTAACAAACACCTAGTCAGCATTTGGTTTGAGTGAGTGGAATGGAGATGGAGATGGAGATGGAGATGGAATGGGAATGGGAATGGGAATAAAAATGAGAATGGTCATTCCATTCCACTGTTTGGTAAGGGGTGGGAATGGAATGGAAAAGATTAGGTGAGACCTACTTTTTATGATTTCATTCCTTAAAGGGAGGGAATAGCCATTCCTCTTGGTTTGGGGAGGAATGGTTATTCCCTCCAAGGAGGGAATAGACCTCCACAAAGGCATGACCATTCCATTCTTTAAGGCTACCAAACTACCACCTTTTTTTTGGCTAATGGAATCACCATTCCCTTCCTCATTCACTCATAACAAATGTGGCCTTACATCATACAATGTCTGGGTTGGTATCACCCTGTTTGCTAGAGTTGCGTATAAATGGAGGATCATTTTTCGAACTGGCTATGACCTTTTTTTCCTTTTTTTCAGAAATTGTTTTCTTGCAGTAGAATATACCTTATGATCTCATCTTGATAATGTTTTCATTTTGGTCTTTATTCTCAAAGGTGATAAACTCGAGGAAGCATCTGATACAACAGATGGCGTGAGGTGGGTCAGCTAAAATTTCAGCTTATATGAACAAATTCTGCTAAAAACTACCTCTGCTGTGGGGATGTAGCATTAAGGGTTGTTGCAGTGTTACTGTATGATAAGAAGCCAAGTATTTTATTCTCTCCATATGATTTAACCATTTTCTCACTCAACTAAAAATGCTAGGGTGGATTTCCATTTTCTATACTCCACTGCTCAAGTGGGTGCTGCATTTTTACCCGTTTAGTGCTTTTGTATAGGTGGGAATTGGGTGTTTTCTTTCTCTCAATTTTCTATTAATTGGGTAAAAGGTGGAAGGAGAGCTAGTGAGGAGTCCCACTCCTTGCCTTCCTACTATTGAACTCTAAATGTAGTGTGTAACGGTAGTGAATGAGTCTTGATTTGGATTGAGGGTTTAATTGACCTGCCACTTGGGCTGCATTTAATCTGTGAAGCTTTCTGGTGTGTAATGTTTACTTTTACTTAAAAAGATAGTGAGTAACTCATCTTGTCATCTAATAAAATTACTCAAGCTTCTGTATGATGTCCAATCTTGCTAGTGGGTTCCTTTTTCCTTCTCGATCTCTCTCTCTCTGATGTTTTAACTTGTAATTCATGAATAAAAATGCATACAAATGAAGTCTTTATATTTCGATGGTTCTATTTGTGTAAACTGTACCTGACATCTTACATTATATGTACAGATTTTCTAAAGAAACAGAGGCAGAGAAAGCAGTACCAGTGCCGGCGTAAGTTTACTGGTTTTTGTTCTTTGTGTGTGTGTGTGTTCCGCGCACGTGCAGCACACTTGCATCAATACTAAAACCTTAGAAACTAAAAATGCTATAGAAATTAGAGCAAATGTTGTCGATGCCCGTTCTTTAAAAATACAAAATTTAAGAGAACCTGACAACAAAAATTTACAAATTTCAAGTGACTATTGTTTTTAATGATTTCATTTCCAAGTTATGTGCTCACAAATGCCTGCTAAATCCATGGCTCTGCATTGTCAAAACCATTTTTCTTTCCAGGTCTTCAGAACCAGAGGGGTCTGGCGCATCCTTCAGGCCAGGGACATGGCAACCACCAACATGATGATTCTCTTATGTTTATGGGCATCACTGATTTTAATCCTTGTCATTCAGTTGTCATCACCATATTCCTCCTGGTCTGCCACGCCAATCCACAGCAACCAGATTTAATCACTTCACTGATGAAACTCAAACATTTTTGCATGAAGCTTATGTTCCGGCACACTAGACAATCACATTTTTTATCACATACATGTTGTGTAAAATTGTTTCCTTTGAGATTTCCAGTAGATGTTTACTTATTCAAAAATCCCTATCATCAACTGATTCTTTCGGCATTTTGTGTTACATTATTTTGTCAAGAAGAGGAGGCTGTTCCAATTTTGGATATGCGATCTTAGTATTCTATATCTCTTGTTCTTAACTTTGCAGATTTCCTATGACCATATA
Organism: Liquidambar formosana; assembly: GCA_039720395.1. Classification (NCBI taxonomy): domain Eukaryota; kingdom Viridiplantae; phylum Streptophyta; class Magnoliopsida; order Saxifragales; family Altingiaceae; genus Liquidambar; species Liquidambar formosana. The sequence goes on from CM077834.1 coordinate 5,107,390, forward strand.
TAGTATACTCATTTTGTTATGTCAAGAAGAGAAACTAAAGTTTCCCATAGTAGGCATACCCTCCTTACCATCATACAAGTCTCAAGTAAAAGTATACATTTTTTTTTTTTTGGGTTCCCAAACTAGTAGTATCCCAAGCCTACTTCCTTCAAGGTTTTGGCCTAGGCTAATCCCCTGTAATCCATAGTTCTCTTGTAAGTCCTTATATCTAATAGTAAGGAAGTAAAGATTTGAACTCAGGATCTCATGTTCTTTGACATTGGTGCTACTCTTGCAGGTTAGTAAAAGTAGACCTCATTCACATCCATGCAGTCTGCTCCAGCTTATGAGAGCTTGAGCTTGACGATGGGGTTTCATCTCATCATTAAAAAGAAAAAAGAAAAAGGAAAAAATAAGAGTTTGATGATGTTGTGTTGGTGGTAGCACTATGTCAACTGTCACATCAAATAAATAAAAAATAAAAAATAAATAGTAAGTTGGAAAGAATAGCACTAATGGGGTTTTAGAAGAAGGGAATGGGGAAATTTTTTTTGGAGATCATCAAAGGGCAAGTCAATCCCACCCGTCACCAATCGCTTCTCCATGTTGACGAATGGCAAGAGTTCTGTTAGCTTCTTTTAACAATTTTGCGCCCGTGTTTGTGTCGGTGTGATTTTTTTTAATAACACCAGTGCAGTAGTGTGTCATAACTGGCCTTATACACATTGGAACAGAGCAATGGTAGACCTTTGAGCCAATTTTGAAATGCTTTAAAAACCAAATGCCCTTTGTATAATTGTATGGTTGCCTCTTTACTAACTCTATGGGACTAATATGAGTTATAAAATGCATTATAAATATAAATTTAGACCCCTCAGATTCTAGAGCTCAGATTTGGTGCTTTGCACAGCACCAAATCCTAAGTCCAGATTCTATGGCTTGTTGGAGAGTGAGAGCATCAACAAGCACACATGCTAGCTACGGGTTATATTATATATGACCTTAATAATCAGGAATCAAATCAAATGCTTAATTTCAAGGAGATTGAGCATAATTTTCGCAATTATGTCGATGCATTTCGTCATGGTCCTCTTATCTTTCCCACATGCATGCACCATAGGCACAAACACATGCATATACATATACACCAGTAAGTAAGCATGTGCGATGCATGAGCTAGAACAAAAGAGCATTTTGTAAGGAACAAAGGCATTATACTTTGGAAGTATTCTTTGTGGGTATGTGTTGGATTAGATCGATTTATTCTCTCCCATCCTCATGTAAATAAAGCCTACAAAGAAATTAAGTTTGACTTATTTATTTTATAAAAGAATCTCTTACTTTAACGGAGTTCAAGTACTCACTTATGACTATTAACTTCTTAGTAGATGACTACCAATTTAATTGGGAATAACTATTATTTGTATTGGTATGTAATTATTTGCCTATAGCTAGACAAATCAGTAACTCCACTTAAAATATTACAGTTCACCGGAGAGCGTGTATTCCACACTCCATGTCTGAGAATGGGGAGGCTTCCAAAGGCCATATGAATGGACTACGAGAAAATGGGAAGAGAGAGAAGCTCCGAGTACTCTGTAAACTATAAGAAAGAAGGTTCCACTTGGCAACTGCATAACCCGACAAAGTGTTCAACAGGCGTGGCATATTCCCTCTGTAATTAATGTTATCCACTCTACGTAAAGTATGTGTGCAACACACGCCCAACCATGCTAGGAGATTATATGCTTGTTGGGGCCTAGCTTGCAACCAAGAAAGAATGGGCGAGGAAAAAGGAAAAGGCATGGTGGTGTCGGCAACTTGGTATAGAATTAAAAGAGAGGGATGATTTTAAAATATTTACAACTCTTTAAGATAGTTTAGATGGTAAACAATTTTAGTTTGGACCATGCTAGCATGACAGTTAAATCATGAACGTTAAAGATTTTTGAAAAAAATTCACTTTTTATGGTTTAAGTGGTCAAGATTTGACTATACCTTAGATTTTTCCTTTCAGTTTAGGAATTAAAAATCCAAAATTTGAATCTTTGTCCTAGTGGGGGGCAGCTGCTTTGCTTCCCCTCATTTTTTTCAAAAACTGTTTTATTCCTTTATTTTTAAAAAAAAAAAATTCTTTTGAAATTCATATTTACCTTGCCTAATTATTTTAATATCTTTTATTTTTCTTTCTCGCTTTCTCATTTTTTATTTTTTCTTGCATATAAAAACCCCCAATCCTCTCTCTCAATCTCTCTTTTTATACAATGTTTTAAAAAATGGGACTTTGTCAAGGATAACTTAGCTGAACCACGAAATGTGGGACGACTAACTTAGTTGAACCTGATTGGTCAATTTGAATATCACCGTTAGTAACCAAAAAACACTAAAAAAAGGATGTCCCTCATTTCACGGTTACTTTGATACGACCCCGTAATTATCTAAAATGGGATTATAAGGTTTTGCTCGAACCTTCCCAAATCTTCATCTTCCTTTCAACAATTCCCAAACGCATTCATCAACTAAGCTTTCCAAAGCTTTCGTATTCGTGGTAAAGCCATTCGCGAGCTATTCTTCACTGGCAATAGCAATCCACGGCGTCGTTGTGGAGAAGACGAAGAACCATAAAGGTATTGTTTTTTAGATAAAAGATTGTGTTTTTTTTAATCTTAAAATCGGATTGTGGTTGGCTTTTTTTTTTAACAGAATCTAGAGATTTTAACGATTTTCCCCCGTTTGATTGGGGACAATCATTCAACCCCCTTTTTTTTATCTGGTTTTTTTCTTTATAGAATTTGTTTTTTTATTTTTTTATCTTGAAAATCCTAATTGTTGTAGATGTTTTGATTAAATATTCTGTGTTTTTTGGTTTTTTCTTGTAGTTGAATGTATACATTGAGAAGCCGTTGATTAGGGTTCCATCATTGCCAATAAAATTGTCCGGCGTCGAGGAGCAAATGGCAAATGGTAAAGGAATTCATTTTAGGATAAACATATCTGATTTTTTTATATTTTTATTTGAATGTCGACTTATTGTTGTATTTTAGCACTTGATAGGGTTTTTCTCAAATCTCCCCAATTTGATAAGGTATTTTTTATTTGAATGTTGACTTATATGAGTTTTTCGGACAAATTTTCAAATGTTTGTGCTTATTATCTTATTATCTCAAATGGTGATATCTTCGTATCAAAAAGGAAAACCCAAAGAAAGTTGGTTACCGGTTTGGGGGAGGATGTAATCCCTAAAATATCAGGGGCATAAATCAACTAAACATGCTTGCTATAATCCCTTGGATATTAGAAATCCAGATATGGAAGGAGATTCTTGAATGGAGTCAAACATAAACATAACGTTGAGGTAACAACCGTTACTCGTTCTGTATTTTGATCCTGCCAAAGTCATCCCCTTTATCATTCTATAAATTAAAAGATGATTTATTAATGGATTATAAATTTTTACAACTTTTTCTACATCAAAATCATAAGATAGAAGAAAATATTTAACCAATAGTAACAACTAACCAAAGTTTGGCTCATTGAACTAAATTCCTAACTCCGTCCTGTCCCCACCTATTATGCTTAATTCCTTACCCTTTGTTATAACAGTAATATTCTTAAGCTTGTACACGAGGCGCGGCGCGTAGGAGTGTGAGGTGTGAGCAAGCACTCCACTAAACTATGGGGAGCATCAAAGGGAAACAATCATGGAAGGTCAAAACCAAAGTAAATCTATGATCCTATCTTCCCCCAGTATAACCTAAACCTAAACCCTCCACATTCTTTCTTTAATTAATTAATTAATTAATATTATTATTATTATTAGTGTGTATTTATTTTTCTCAAACGCAACTATCTCTGGCTTACTCCCACTTTATATATCAAGATTTATATAAAATACTTAATCGTGCAAACATAATCAGATGCGAGGGCACAAGTGCTTGATCAACGGCCACGATGAGCATTGCAAATAAATTTTCATCCGCGATGTTGTGGGTGATCGTTTCCCTGTATATATTTTACGGAGTATAAAAATATTGTATATATAATCATCATCATTTCGAAGACAGCTGCTTTCAAAAAACCAGCTCGCTCCGTCACTGCTTCTCTCCGTTGGGAGTTCTTAATTAGGGTTTTCTGACAATCTGACAAACGTCGTCATGTATACAGCAACTTCTTCTTCTTCTACGTCTGCACTTCTACGAGCTTCGAGGGTTAGGTTTTCTTCTTCTTCTCTCTCTAGAATCTATGCTTCTTATTCACCTTCTATCTCTAGGCCTCTTCAATCCTCACCTTCTCTGATCAACCAACATCGATCCCTGAGCTTCTCGTCGGCGTTCCGGTCACTACGGTGTTCGGCTCCTCGGTGGAGCCACGGCGTCGCTTGGCGGTCGCCAGTTAGTCTTAAAGCTCAGATCAGAACTGCTGCTCCCGTGATCGAACGGTTCGAGCGCAGGATTTCTACCATGGGTATAGTTTTTTCTTTTTATGCTTGGTTTGTTGATATTTAGTTGTTTTGGTGATAGTTCGGTCTGTTTTGTTGATGAGAAAATGTTTGAAAAGACAGAGTGTGATTGTTTCGAATTGGTAATAGATGTTTTGGCAATGATTGGGCTGTGATAGCACTCTCTGTTCTGTTGCTCAGATAATGTTGGAAAAGGAAAGTCATTGGAGTAGTTTTAAATTGTCGAAAAACTTTGTGAGTTTATTGTTGAAAAAATTGTTTTGAATTGGCTCTGATCAGAGTTTATGCTCTGTTTTTTAATTTTACGTTGAGTTTTTGAAAAATGTTTTTTTGGATCATTGAAAATTTTGGGGGTTAACGGTTGAGATTTTGGAAATAGTCGTTTTGATGATGACTGCCTCAGGCTCTGTTTGGTTGCCGAGAGAATGAAGGAAGTGAAAATTAAATTGAAATTGATCTAAAATAAGATTCGAAATTTTACTTCATTTTCTCTTCCTCTGTTGTTTTCAGCGACCAAAAAGACAGTGATTTGTTTACTGTGAGTTTTTGTCTGTAAGTTGGTCAGTTGGTGTTTCAGGATGCTTGATGGAAACGAACCTGTGATTCTTTACATAATTTCTGTCAGTCCATAAATTTGTCTGTTGTAGGTGTAATTTTGCATAGCTGGATTATGTTATGATAAAAAATGGGTTAGTTCATTGCATTTTGAGTAGCTAGTTTACACAAGACTTGTTTAATATTATTTTTGCCCCTTTACTTTCAAAGGAATTTGAAGTAGTGAGTTTAGAAAGGATGAGAAATATCAGGAACAAAAAATTGCAGCTTTGTATCAAGTAGTGATTTTTTGAGTTTATTGTGGAATTGTGTTTCACCTGGTCAATTTATCTTTTATTTATCTTATTGAAGAACAACTAAGTTTTCTTTTTGAATTTGGAATATCAAACTTGAAGATTTCTTTTAGGTGAATATATATCTTGTACTCTTTAGTTCTCTGCAAATGCATTAATGAGTTTTCTTTTTATATATGATTAAGCTGACGTTTAAATTTTTGTATTTTGTTCTTTTATTGTTCAGCTTCTGAAAATGCTTTCAAGGGAATATTGACTAGTCTTCCCAAGCCTGGGGGTGGTGAGTTTGGAAAGTTCTACAGCTTACCAGCCTTAAATGATCCAAGAATTGGTATGTATTAGATTTTAATTTGATAATTGAATTTCTTGTGTATTAGTTTTATTTCTGAACTTATTTCTTTGGTCAACTTCTTTCTTAGGTTGTTGTTGGCTTATTTTTGAATTTTCATTGAGTAATGTTAGTCAGACAGTTTCCTTGTTATGTAGTTTAAACGCCTTTTTATTTTAATTTTTTTATCACTACACTTGGGTTCCCAAAAAGTATCATTTTCTATATCCACTGATCATTTTTTTTTTTTCCTAAATGTATATTGCAGACAGGCTGCCATACTCAATAAGAATTCTGTTGGAATCTGCTATTCGTAATTGTGACAACTTCCAAGTTACCAAGGATGATGTTGAAAAGATTATTGATTGGGAGAATACTTCGCCGAAGCAAGTTGAAATTCCCTTTAAGCCTGCTCGTGTCCTCTTACAGGTCTGTAGTATGGGCTGTGTGATTGTATTGATTTTAGTTTTGCAACTTCTGTTTTAATTTTCTAATCCTTTTCCCCCCTTTTTCTTTTGCCTAGGACTTTACTGGAGTGCCAGCTGTTGTTGACCTTGCATGTATGCGGGATGCTATGAACACACTTGGCAGTGATTCCAACAAGATCAATCCCCTGGTATGCCCTTTTTCTATTCTTTGCACGTAATATTTATCAATGTGATTGGGTATCAATGAGTATCATTGACAAGGTGTCCAATCACAAAAGAGCAACTAGTGGAAACCCTTATATTTCGGATGAACAACTTTTTTATACTTGATCAATGATTTCTCTTATGATTGTTTCTGTCTAAGCTTTATAGAATTTTTGTGGGAACCTCTGTATTTGATCCAAAATTAGTAATTCCTATTGTTTTGTTGTTTTCATTTGTCATTTTTTAAGTTGAACTGGAATTTTGTTTCCTATTGTTCTAGAATGGTTTAGCATGGATTATGTACCTGACCCTAATAGTCTATGCATGATACTATGAATAATTATACAATAATTAAGATAATGAATGGAAATATGATTCACCTGTACGGGTAGGATTTTGCACTAGATCCTGCTTATCGTTGTTATTTTTCACCTTTCAGCATTTTATATTTGTGTTCTAATGTAAAATTATTGCACTCAGGTTCCAGTAGACCTTGTCATTGATCATTCAGTTCAGGTTGATGTAGCCAGATCTGAAAATGCAGTACAAGCAAATATGGACTTGGAATTTCAGAGGAACAAGGAGAGATTTTCTTTCCTTAAGTGGGGATCAACTGCTTTCCGTAACATGCTTGTTGTTCCTCCTGGTTCTGGTATTGTCCACCAGGTAGGGAACTTTGGCATAAGGCATTGGTGTTAAAATCTTTCCTCTATTTATTGTTTTGAAAGTTGGTGTGTGGGATGCTGCTAGATGAGGTGCCTTAAAAATAAGAAAGCTCAAACTATGAGGTTTGCAATTTTCCCTGTATCTGCACCTCAACCTTTACAGTGCAAGCCTTTGGTGGAGCACTGCCATGTTTGCAATGAGCCTCTCTATTAGTCTAGGGTAGGCTTTACATGCCTTCAAATCAAGGCCACGTAGCTTCTGAACCTTATGCTAATATGTACTGCTTATTGCCCTGTCTTTTTTGTTTTTGTCTCATTTCTGATTTTTTGTTTTTGTTTTTGTTTTTGTATTTGATAGATTTGGAATTTGAGTAATTTCCTGTGATGAATTTTCAGGTTAATCTGGAATACCTTGGACGGGTTGTTTTTAATACTGATGGCATTCTCTACCCTGATAGTGTGGTTGGTACTGATTCTCATACAACTATGATTGATGGGTTAGGAGTTGCTGGATGGGGAGTTGGAGGAATTGAAGCAGAGGCAACAATGCTTGGCCAGGTAAAGTGTGATAACTATTGTTTTTCAGTGACCTTTCTTGGTGGAATCTAGATAGATAGATATTTGCCCAAATTAATAGTCTATACTTAGATAAGTAGAAAGAGTTGATAATGCATTGCATTGTGATATGAGACGTGTGCATGAACAGTAGGTGCTAAAGATGACTTAATGATGCATTTATTTACCATAACCAAATTAAATGAGTTAAATGAACAAGTGAAAGTTAAGGACGGACTATAGTTTTGTGTGAAGTACTTCAAACACCTTTATTCAAGTAGTTACATCTATTGTCTAAAATATAGACTTGGAGACGTGATTGGATGGTCCAAACATGATACATGAGACCTTAATTGGTTACATTTGTGGAAAAGGAAAAGAAGAGAAAACCAGGATGGACAATTATTTGGTAGGTGCTCCATATACCCATAAATTAACTTAGTTGGAATGTGGTGAGCTAGTTATGATTGTGGGCATGATTATCTTCGTTAGGAGTAAGTGTTCAATGAAACATGGTATCTTAAAATGTAAAAGTTGTCTATTAACTTTACAGTAACTAATCATGAAAAAGCTTAGCACTAAGTATTTATCATTTATAATTTTATAGTGACCTGTTAATGTGCCTTGCCTTTTATTAAACTATCTTTTTAATAAGCTTTCCATTTGTTATACTTGATTGTTTGCCTCACAAAAAAAAAAAAAAAAAAAAAACTGAGGCGAGATATGAGTAGAAACTTTTTGTTATGGTAATAGTGTTTTTTGAAAATGTGTGATTTGAAAAATGGATTGTTATGGTAGTAGTGTTTTTTGATAACTCTGATTTAGGTCAGGTTTTTGAAACACACAGCCTTTCCTATATTCACAGATACACCTGCGCACACACACACACACACACACACACACATATGCACACAGCACACACATACTCGTTCTTTGAAAGGCACACATATATAAAATTTGACCTTGTACTTTACCAATTTGATAGCCCATGAGCATGGTGTTGCCTGGCGTTGTCGGATTCAAGTTGTCTGGGAAATTGCGTAATGGTGTCACAGCTACTGACTTAGTTCTAACTGTGACCCAAATGTTGAGGAAGCATGGTGTTGTCGGCAAGTTTGTTGAGTTCCATGGTAATTCAATATTTCTGAAACTGGCTGGACTAGAATTTTCAATTGCTACATATCTATTCCAATTATTATTTGGCTCTAATTCATTTGTACTTGCATATAGGTGAGGGTATGGGTGCATTATCATTGGCTGATAGGGCCACTATTGCCAACATGTCTCCTGAATATGGAGCGACCATGGGCTTCTTCCCTGTAGATCATGTCACATTACAATATCTTAAATTAACTGGAAGAAGTGATGAGACAGTGAGTTTTCATTTCCCTTTTCCTTTTGGGTGAATGCATGCTAAAATTAGTTATATTGAAATTCTTATTCTACAATGTGACTTCTATTACTTATTATGTTAGGTGGCAATGATAGAAGCGTATTTGCGTGCAAACAAAATGTTTGTTGACTACAATGAGGTAAAACTTCCAGACACCCGCCCCATCCTGAATTTTTATGAATTAATTCATTTCAAGTTGGCAATTTTAGATCTGAGATTAAAGGGATACTTTTCATGATCCAGCCTCAACAAGAAAGAATATACTCATCTTATCTGCAATTGGACCTAGCAGATGTTGAACCTTGTGTTTCAGGCCCAAAGCGGTATGCTTTACATTCTTCAACTCAGACAGCATGAAAGCATGTAGTTCATCATTTTTTGCTATATTGTTTGTTTTGGGGTTCATTTTAAACTCTTCTTAACAGGCCTCATGACCGAGTTCCATTGAAAGAGATGAAGGCTGACTGGCATTCATGTCTTGATAACAAAGTTGGATTCAAGGTGAGATGCACACAATTATATCTGGGGCTTTTCTCATGTCAACTTTTATGCGCTTAACCAGCTAAGTTACTTTTCTAGTTATCTGTGACTGAACATAATGTTTCATTTTCCTGGTGAATAAGCTTTGCACATTTTATTATTTCGGTTTTAGGTCTACATTAATACATGGCAGTTGAACCAAGATTGCAATACATAGACAGTTGAACTTGTAATTTAGTCATGAAGTTAGGTCTTTTCTTTTTTTGTTTTCTTTATTTATTTATTTATTGATTTCTCCCATGTGCCATAGTTTGTAATCCTTCGCATTCATGCAGGGTTTTGCTGTTCCGAAAGAGGCACAAGAAAAAGTGGTAAAATTTTCATTCCACGGACAACCTGCTGAACTTAATCATGGTAGCATTGTCATAGCAGCTATCACGAGTTGTACAAATACATCAAACCCTAGTGTCATGCTTGGGGCTGCTCTTGTTGCAAAAAAAGCCTGTGAACTAGGTTTGGAGGTTAGTTTGAATTTTTGAATACACTATGCCACTCAACTTTTGGCAATAGAGGAACCAAAAGAAATGGGCATTTCAGCTCATCTTGGCTTCATCCTCGATTAAAAGATCAATTGTGGTGTATGATTTTCTAACATGTATGTAACGTTATCATCCCCCAGGTTAAGCCATGGATTAAAACAAGTCTTGCTCCAGGTTCTGGAGTTGTTACAAAATATCTGCAGCAGAGGTATCGGTTATGATTTTGGTTAGATTTGTTGTAAATTCTCAATTTATCTTTTGATATTCTACTCATTTCTGTGAAATTATTAAATTTGGTTCCTATTGGGTGTCTGTAGTGGCCTGCAAAAGTACTTGAACCAGCAGGGCTTTCATGTTGTTGGCTATGGCTGTACAACATGTATTGGGAATTCTGGGGACCTTGATGAATCAGTTGCTTCTGCAATTTCAGAAAATGGTAGGGGTTGACAAACTAAATCAGATAGTTATATGAGTGAGATACAACAGCTTATAAATTTGCATTGGCAATTATGCTTTTATTTTTCTACTGAGCAATAAGAATGTATGACAAGTGTACATTCAATTCAAAGTTTTTTTATTTTTATTTTTATTTTTATTTTGGTTTTATGATAATTTTTAAACCAAGGGTTGGAATTTATTTATTTATTTTTTAAGGATTGTTTCAATTTAGAACACATATTTTGTGGCTTGTGAATAATTTTGTAAAATAGTAGATTATGAGATAATCCTTTTTATTTTTATTTATTTATTTTTTGTTACAGTGGATTAACTACTTTCCACCTACTAATGTGAATGGTATCCACTTCCTGAGAAGACTTGAACTTAAGTCTCTAAAATGGCAACTTTACATTGGATTAACCATCATTTTTGTTTGTTATTTGTTATTTTTTTTGTTTTTGTTTTTTAAAAACCATCTTGATTGGTGCTACCTTAAATTCTTCCATATACATTCATTTCTATGAAGTTTCAAATTTTTGTGCAACGTTCAGGTACTCGTTAACAGTCTTTTTGTCTCCAAACTGTTTTGGTTCCTAATGCACTGCTGGGTTTCTTTTGCAGACATTATTGCTGCAGCTGTGCTTTCTGGAAACCGAAACTTTGAAGGTCGTGTTCATCCACTGACAAGAGCCAACTATCTTGCTTCGCCTCCGTTAGTTGTTGCTTATGCGCTTGCTGGCACAGTATGTATATAGATACTAGTGTAATATCCTTGTGTATATTTCTGCCTCTGTTGATTTTTATTCACTGATGCTAGCAAGTATGTTGTAGATATTAATTAAAAAGAAAGAGATTCCAAACAGAGAATAACTATCTCATATAGAGATCATTTTTTTAAAAATTAAATCATGTTGTTACTGTATAATTACATGAATAGTGATTTTAAATTGTTCATTGGTAAACTCTTCTACTAGTTGATGGGCTTTAGGGCCAGACAGATTTGGTGAGAAATGCTTGCAATTGCTCTGGTGGACTCTACTAGTTAATGGGGTCTTATGGGCCAGAAAATTTGTGTAGGGAATGCCCTTCTAATGTTATCAGGATCTTGAATACGTTGATGAAAAAACTCAGCCTACCATATCTGTATGGATGCCACATATAAAGCATTCTGGCGTCATGGAGATATTTTGACCCTAGCAAGATGGAGAAGCCTTCAAGTAACGGAACTGTCATTTTTGTTTACTTCTTAAATTATGCTTCAACACTTACTCAAAAAAATGTCCACATGTTGTGGCTTTGCAACCTCCATGATCTGCAATGATTAGTTGACCTAGGCGACGCCATTCATACAATTTTGCTTTAGCAGAAGAGGTCGATGTTTTATGTGATTTTACTTCTTGGCACTGCTACTGTGTTCATATCCAGTATTGGCTGAAAGATGTGGTAGAATTCTAAGACATCTATTATACTGTGAAGTTTTATTCAGAGATCATATCTGAAAAGTAACAAATTTAATTTAAAAATCCAATGCATTGAATTGTTTTTGTTTGTCCGTATTTGTGGCGGGGGCGTGCCAACTAGAAAAAGAAGATTTGGGATACTTATAACTGGGTCCCTACGCATTGAATTATTTTTTAATTTCATTTTTCAGGTTGACATTGACTTCGATACTGAGCCAATTGGAACCGGAAAGGATGGTAAGAGTGTATACTTCAAAGATGTCTGGCCTAGTAATGAAGAAATTGCAGAGGTAGTTAATTAAATTCTTGGAAATGTCATAGCAGTCTTTGTTTTAGAGTTGAGATTATCTAATAGTTAGATCCCATTAATTTGAAATTTATGCTGATCTAGGTTGTTCAATCAAGCGTGTTGCCTGAAATGTTCAAGGGTACTTATGAGGCTATCACAAAGGGCAATCCTATGTGGAACCAGCTTTCAGTCCCTGCTACCACTCTTTACTCATGGGACGCGAACTCGACCTACATCCATGAGCCCCCATATTTTAAGAACATGACCATGGACCCACCAGGTCCTCGCGGAGTGAAGGATGCCTACTGCTTGCTCAACTTTGGTGACAGTATTACGACTGATCATATTTCTCCTGCGGGGAGTATCCACAAGGACAGCCCTGCTGCGAAGTACCTCCTGGAACGTGGGGTAAGTCCCAAGGACTTCAATTCTTATGGTAGTCGTCGGGGCAATGATGAAGTGATGGCAAGAGGCACCTTTGCCAACATTCGCATCGTCAACAAACTCTTGAAGGGAGAAGTGGGCCCTAAAACAGTTCACATTCCAACAGGAGAGAAGCTGTATGTGTTTGATGCAGCGATGGTGAGTTTGATAATATTTAGTTTTTTCAGCTGTTCATCCCCTACTTGATTGTTTTTGTTTGTCCGTATTTGCGGCGGGGGCATGCATACTACATATATACTTATTAGTGTCCATCCATACTTAGTTACTTACAGATCCTTTTTCTGCTTCTGTTTTATAAAGTCGAGTAGTTTATGTAAAATCCTTGGAACCCTGTGGATGTTCTTTTGTAGTAAATAAATTTATGATTTGTTAGCAATAATTTTGCCAAACCTAGTTAATGATCAAAGGATATCCTGATCAGAGTTGGTAACTGGACTAAGTGTCATCTTATTGGTTTTAATCCTTTCTTCACTGCCTGTCATTGGATACTAACTTACTAAGTGTCATCTTGTTTGCAGAGGTACAAGGCTGCTGGTCATGACACCATTGTTCTAGCTGGAGCAGAGTATGGAAGTGGCAGCTCTCGAGATTGGGCTGCCAAGGGTCCAATGCTACAGGTGAGTTCATATTTGATGCTCCCCACTGTCTACTGGTGTAGGTTGTTTGGATTCTTTCTCCATTTCTTTTCCCCCTCTTTTTTCATTAATAAATTCATCATATCTGAATCAGGGAGTGAGAGCGGTGATTGCCAAGAGCTTTGAGAGGATTCATCGTAGCAACCTGGTGGGAATGGGAATCATTCCTCTTTGTTTCAAGGCTGGTGAGGATGCAGACACACTAGGATTGACAGGACATGAGCGCTACACCATAGACCTTCCAACAAAAGTCAGCGACATAAGACCTGGTCAAGATGTCACTGTCACGACCGACACTGGCAAATCTTTCACTTGCACTGCCCGATTTGATACAGAGGTATGTTCCCCACACTTCCTCTTTGAATGATTGTTGGTGTTGAGCATGTGTGTGTGAGAGAGAACTCTCAGCTATCCTTTGTTCAGTTCTAGATAACGTGTACTGTTATGCTTAGTCTTATGTTTAATGTCATGACTTCATCGTATTGCATCTGCAGGTGGAGTTGGCATATTTCGATCACGGTGGCATCCTCCCATATGTCATCCGGCAGTTGATTAAACATTAAGATTTCGAGTTTTTTCCTTGCATCAGCGGCTTTCCCACCTTGTGAGCTTCTGTAACTGGAGTACTTCTGACACAGCAACACCACGTGTCTCTAGAAATCTTGTACATCGGAGAACATTCAAATTCACCACTGGCGAGATTTCTTCTTTATTATACAATATGAGGTTTTTTTTTTTTAATAAAACCAGGGGGTAAAAAAATTAATAGTTTAGTTTCCATTTTTCCAATGGGTTGAAGGTCATCTCCTCGCTCTCTTCTTGTAGTTCTTGGTGGTTCAGTTTGGTTATGATGTGAAAAACAATTTCAAGTCAAAATCTCTACATTTTGCATCTTCCCAAGTGCGTGAACAGGGTATATGTTTTAGGGGCTTTTACCCCTGTATCCTTGAGTTCTGCAGTTGGTTCGCGGGGCAGGCATGGAAAGTCTAACCAGAAGCTGCCAATCAGCTTGAGTTAAATGTGGTATGATATGGACTCGGTTCTAGGATCCTTGATAACCTGATCGCAGCTTGACTTATTTTTGTGTATGAATGTTTAATTATTCTCTCTCTTTTTATATAGAAAATTGTTTCATATATATCCGAGAGCACAAAACCTTCCACTAATGATTTAACAATACTGGAACAATCTGATGAGAGCTTGTTCCTGTTCTTGCCAGGCTAATTTCCAAATGCATGCAAATTTGATCTGACCTAAATTTAAACGATGAATTCGTTTCTAGTTTCAGCTTCAAAAGAATCATGCATTTGTGATAACAATGCATTTAGCTGCAATGGAATTTTGAAATAGCATAGGAAAGGTGCTTTTATATTCGAAATGTCAGGCAACTGATGGGCCACATGGGAATGGAATGTTTCAACATAATGAACGGTTTGAGGTTTTTTACTCAATACAGAAAAGGCTTCAGCAATCTAATATCAATCGTTCAGGAGATTTATTTTCGCATAAACCAATCAATTTTCACTAGCTCCAGACTTTTCTGTAAACCGAAAAAATAATGATAATATCAATAATTTGATTTTCTAGCCCACTAACCATAGTTAGTAAATACTCGTATTATACCTGTATAATATATGTATGTACGTATTTTTTTAAAAAATTCTCATTTGCCGTATAAAGTATAAACATAATTAAAAATATTCGTTTTTTTGATAGCAAACGTATAATTCACGTATTTGATGTATTTCATATTATACTTATATTAAAATACTTTTAATTGTAAAGTCAAACAAGTCAACTCTTACTATAATCATCAACAATACTATTGCCAACATTTAAAATATCTTGATTCTTATATTTATCTTGTTAAATCAATATCTGATTTATAATTTTGCTATTGTGATCTCCTATCTCTTTATGTAATTTTTTTGGATTTGTTAAATATTAAACAATTATATCTACTCTCTTGCTATACAGACTGTGTTTCATATGATTTTAGGATAAAAACTATAAAATAATTTGGGGAATTGAAATGTGAAAATATGTATAGATCAAAACTTGCATACTTACTAACTTGTAGTCATTTTCTCAGTCAAATTTCTGCTCCTTTCTATGCAAATGCACAAAAAATAAAACAAAATAAAATAATAGAATTGATTATTATTTTATACGTGATTGATTTTTTAACAATATTTTATGAATATTTAAATAAAACAATATAAAAATAGTTATTAATAGTGATATACTAAATGAAACAACATAAAATATTTGCGTATTTTTAGTCCCCATTTTTTAATTAAAATTCGTATTATATATATATGCTCATATCTGTATTATTTCCGTTTCCCTTTTTTATGCTGAATTTTTCATTGTTTTTTTGTCAAGAAAAACAAAATTGTACTCTGTACGTATGTCATCCCATATTCTCCCGTATTGTATTTTACTAACGATGCCACTTACTCACCAAAATTAAGTGTCCAGCATCCAATGTGTGCGGTGTTATGTGACAAGGACCAAGACCAGCTTACTTTGGCGGATTAAATTAATCTACTTCTTTTAGATGGGATTCTCTCTGGGACAATTCATACTTGCTTATAAATTAAAAAATAATAATAAATCTATGGTTTCTAAAGTGGTAAAATTTTCATCCCTGTGAAATCACATACGCAAACATCTAGTGCACTTTCCAACCAGATGCCTATGTTACTCAGAACATAAGTTTATGAATTAAACGGTGTTACAGTAAAGTCCCCACTTATTATAGTGACAACAACAAAAATCACTATAGCAGTAGTAGTACTAGAATTACAGCTACCTTTCTTTTTCTTACTAAGCATGTCACAGCTCACACTAACATTTTCTCGGGAAAATTCACACCTTACAAGGGCTATGAAAACATTCTTTGATATAGAAACCCCCAATTTATACACCCTCACTATCATAAACAGTTCTTTAATATACAACCAAAAACAGAACATGACAGCCTGACAGGGGCTATACAAGGGTATTTGATAGTAAATGCAGAGATTCATAATTTTTTTTTCAATGAGGGAGAAAATTATGACTAGTTCCAGCTGTGTAGTGATTTGCTCATTTTTGAGGCAAGGTCTATTGCCTTGGCTTCTGTACTCGTCATCACCCACTCCCTCTTCGCACGCCGCTGATGTTGCCTCGCATTCTTTGCTCGCTTTGGTGCTAAGCGGGTGTCTCTCTCCACAAATGCAAGCCTAAATTTTTCGGCCATGGGCAAGTCACAGGGGCTTGAAACAGATGAAGATGTAGCCCTCGGAGTGAAACCACAAACTGCCCATGTTATGGGATCAATATCCTTGACAACGGGATCGTCCAATGCCATGTTTGAAAATGCTTCCCTAGGTACTTCAATTCCCCTGAAACCAAATGGTGATGGCTTGGGGTTTACTTTGATGCGTGGGCATTCAGTGTTCAAGCACTCCAATGAATCATTATCAATCTTTGGCTGCCAAAAAGGGAAAGGGAGAAAGAAGTTTAATGAAGGAAAACATAGAAGGATGATATGCATCCTCCTAATTTGCAAGGTACATTTAATATAGAGACAAGCGAAGTTTTGTTAACAAACCCCAAGTCAATTGAATTGTGATCAGATAGTCCTAAACATATGACTTTTCGTGCTTGTGAAATTCCATCACATCTAACCGACAAAAGCACTTCTATTTTGCCTTTTACAGGTCAAGTCACATTGTCACACCACAATACCAAGGGTATCCCCCTTCTTTCAGAATTCATGTGCTTCGATTTGTTAAGTGCAACAACGACAAAGCTCCACAAGATGATGCGTAATGATGTGAATAGTGTGATCATGAATCATGGAGGTGAGGACCCTAAGAGCTCATCAATAGACAAAAGAATGCATGTGCATGAAAGAGAGAGGGTCCATACCCATATTAGCCAGCGTAGTGACTGTGCACCATCTCCAATCTCTGTGGTATCAAGTTCCTCCCAAGACTCTCCCTCCACATCATTCAGCTTTGGTTTCAAGATACCCAAGCATCTACGTGCAGTGTGGTCACTCCTCGGGCACCCTCTGCAACATTAACTTTGGTTCATAGCCTGTTATGAGGTTTGTAACCCCAGTCAAAACCCAATATACTGGGCCAATCCCATGGGGATGTCAACAAAAAGCAAAAGAGATGCATAAAAATTTCTATAAAATATACATAAAAAGTTCTATGAAATAATTGGGTACTAATCTCTCTCTCTCACTCTCTCCACCCTCTATTCCCCCCCCCCCTCTTCCTTTCTTTTTGTTGTTTTTGTTAGAAAGACAGGAAATGGGTGTGGGGGATTGTCACCCTCCATTTGTTTCAAGGCAAATTCACATTGTGATATTTCTTGTTTTTAAGATATGATACCAAATTCACAATGTTAAGTTCTATTCCATGGACTCCTAATGTGATGATGGTATGGTGTGATATTATTTATTTATTTTTTTTGATAAGGGGTATGGTGTGATATTATTGTTGTGGTAAGGTTTGAGTTTTGGATGATACTCTAAAAAATGTGGTTGTTTTTCTTTTCTTTTCCACTTTATTCCCTGAAGGAACTTCCTGTTCGTGTCATCAATTATATATCACTAACACAAACAATATTGTAGAACTGGCATACAATCAAACCCAAAACTCAACTTTTCCATTGACAGTCTTTTTCCATGATTTGAATTTCCCTCATTCATGCCACATCTCTCCTACCCAAGACAACAATTCTAAAAACTCATTTTGTCAAAGATCTAGGTGTCTTAGGTTCAGAAGCATGTTTCTTCTTTGTCTGCAAAAAGAAGCACAAGGTTACTCTTCTTTTAATGTTTTTCCCGTTTGTAGGAGTATGATTTCTACTTTCTTTCTTTCTTTTCTTAATTCCTCCCCTCCCCCCCCCCCCCCCCCCCCGCGGTGCTTTGTGTATGCAGTAAGCTAGTTACTTAAAAAGTGCAAATTAATATAGACTAGGTGTATAAAGAAAGCATATATAGAATTAAAAACTTTAAAGTTTGAGGAAGAAAGTGTACCCGCATCTCAATGTTTCCAATGAATGGCAGTGCCGCACCAGTTCGGAAACACCAATCGCTGTAATTTTGCTGCACCGACTGCAAACAACTGGCTTAATATAATTGATGAAAGTTTGATAGGATAAATATGCAGTAAGCTAGTTACTTTAAAAAGTGCAAAATTAATATAGACTACATGTGACAATTAGAAGGGGTAAAATTAAAGAGACAACATATGATGGGGGACCCACCAAAATTGATGTGGCTATATCATTTAATATACAAATGGTCGGCCTATGCAACAATCTGGACCTTTCCATAGAGTGATGACATTTTCTATAAGATAAAATTCTTTTCATCTTAAAAAAAAACTAACTTTTTTCACAAACGCATAACTATATCGTCCATTCAAATAAAAGTAAGGCTATATAATGTTTTCCATCATTGATCCTTATGATATAAAACACATGATATTATATATATATATATATATATTCTGATGTGGTTAGATCTATATCAATGGTCTTGATCAATATACAGTCCAACCATATTTGTGAATATAAAATGATGTAGCCCCACCAGTTTTGATGGGGCACTTGATGTGGCAATGCCCATCATAGACTGTCTCAAAATTAAATATATTCATTAACTAGACTTTTGGGAGTACACGAGGAAAGACCTAGCATCAGTGTCAGATCTACCAGTTTGTATTGATCAGCTGATGTTATTATAATTATCCATATTATACTCATATAGCACATTCATAGATGGACCTGCTCCACTTGCCAGTTCATTTGCTTGCATACATGTTCTTTATCCATATTTCTGGTTGTCCAATTTAATATGAGATAAGTGACTCTGATGCTTATCTAATAAGCTAATACATAGACAGGACCAGTTCCAATGGCAAGTCCTTCCCAACATATGCATCCTTACTCCTGTGCACACCTCTTGGTGTCGCAGTTGAACAGACTGGTTGCTTTACTAAATCCCTAACTAAATTGATACAACATCTAACTTTCATACCTTATATCCACTGCTCGGAGAAATTTACATATCTCAGCCACTTTTGCTAAGCCAAAATCAGAAACATCTGAACCAGAGATATCAAGGATTTCCCAGGAACTTTCAGCCAATGAATAGATGATATCATCATTCAGTAACTTTCTTCTTCTAGCAATTGCTGCCATTGCCATCTGCATGTCGATCAACAATCTAACCTTAAAATAATCGAATTCAAAAATTTTCAAACAAAAAAATGTGCGAGTGTAAAACTTGTAAGAAAACAACACTAGAAAGCTTTTAGTTTGCCAAAATTCTTTACAAATTTGCCATTCATTTTGCACAAATCAATGCATATCAGCAAACCATTGAACACAGCCAGGTCATAAATGGAAACCTAAGGCCAGCATTTTGGGCCTATAAATTCTGTTACCTGTTGTATTAAGTCAAGTGTGACCTCATGGTATCTTTTGTCTTTTTTGAGTAAGTGACTAAATACTTCATTAATCTTTAACGTTGTGCAACTGTTACTCAATATAAAGTCCTCTGACTCTGTTACAGACCTTGAGCTTTATTGTCGCATTTTAATATTAGGTCGAAAGAGTTAAAAGTGTAATTAAAATACATATAGTCTAGTGTTTTTGAGTGATCAAAATTTTAAATACATGAGCATTAACTTGCAATAACGTATGAGCATTAACTTACAAGTCCTTTTACGTCAAAAGGTAAGAGAAGAAAGCCAGCAGTAAACCATGACTGGAAGTGTGCTTTGACCGCATGAGGCATCACTGTTGACCCCGGAAATATGCTATAGGAATTGAACAACCATATCCACCATTTTTCAAGAAAATTACACGCCACCATCCAAACAAGAATAGTAGCAATTACATCAATGAAGAGGAGCTCTTATATAGTTGAATATAGCCTTGATGGACCAAACATTTGTTTTGAACCTAGAGCACCTCAAACTATGCTATAGTTGTGAGCTTGGCAATACAAGCTATCTTTGGGCAACCTCTCAATGCTATAAATATTCTCTTTTGTCAATTAAAGCCACCCAGTTCCAAATGAAACAAGACATGATGACACCCGATTCTCGTTTCACAAATGATAATCAAGTAACAAAACATTGAAATATTTAAATCCGTAAAAAGCTTAAGAGAAAAATGCATTAATAAAACTTAAAACATCGTTGTTGGAGGGATCATCGTGTAGTGATCAAGTTTTAGATCATGCATATATTTCTTTAACATGGTACATGGTTGAGAAGCAACATGACTAGGACGCTAAAGAGGCTTGGGTTTATATACCTTATAATGAGTTCCAGTGCAACAGAAAAAATGAATTTTGTAATCAAATATATTATTCACAAGATTAGATGCCCCTTCCATCTAACTATATAAATAATATTTCTAAATTCAAAAACCATTTTTACTCGCTACATTCGAGCTCATTATGAGGTATATATACAAAGGCAAAGCCCATTTGGCGTTCAAATCATGTTGCTTCTAAACCATGCTTCATGTTAAAGAGACACATGCATAATCTAGAACTAGGTCACTACACGAAGATGGATCCAACAAGAATGTTTTAAGTTTTATTAATACATTTATTGTCTCATAAGCTTTGTGCAGAATTCAATATTCAATGTTACGTGACTCAATTATCATATGTGAAATATTGGGTGTCAAGGTATCATGTTACATTTCGAATTGTGTGTCTCTTATTGACAAATGGGAATATTTATATTATTGAGACGTTGCATAAAAATGCCTGTAAACATGCTCTAGTGATTGTGAAGCTTACAACAATAACATAATATGATTGCTATAGGTCCGAAACAATTTTTGGTCCTACATTCAATTATCAGTATCTTCATTGGCACATTTGTTACTATTCTTGTCTACATGATGCTAAGTAAGTTCCCTGAAGAAGAGTGGATAAGCATGATCAATGAACCTGGCATATTTTCACGACCAACAGTGACGCCCTACATATGCGTAGTCCACTTCTAGTCGTGCTTTCCTATTGGCTCCCTCTCAAAAGATACTTCAGGTGTTTTTGAGTGCTTAATTTTCAACATATGAACATTAGCTTGCAAATCTTTTCACGACATAAAGGCCCTACCTGTTTCATAAGTAAGCAAATTTTGATAACTAATGCAATTTAAAATTATTTCACATGATCAAATATCTTTGCTTGTATCAGCATCCAAATCCAATATAAGTGCACAGTATAGGGATTATAAACTATATTTTTAAAAAAATGAAAATGCTTCCATGAAAATCCAATCACATAACCTTAATATCTGCAGGAAAGTTGATAGCAATTTCACCCAAATCCGCAATAATATCCTCAAAATGCTTCCCAATAACTCCAAGGCATAAGCTAACTAAAGTTGGGGGCTTTGTCTTCTCAAGAGGTAATCCTATAAAGAATAAACTCAATGAGCTGATACAATGATTTATCATGACAGGATCAACAAAACTTTATATTAAAAACTGTGAGGCTACAATTGCTTCAATTAAGAACTAAAACAGTACAAAGAATGTGTTTATGTTGACAGGTAAGCTGATTACAATTGAGATTATACTTCTACTAAGCTGTATTAATTAAAAATTTACATCACAAGAGCTTAATAAGCTAATAAGCTTCTATTTCCACCCAATCCCTTCGAAAGATGACAGCCCAATTTCTTATTCAAAAATAAAAGGGAAAAAATGGAAGCCATTTTCCATCATTTGAAGAAGTGCAAAATTATAATCCACACAGAATACATTTATACTGCCGTGCTGCAAGAACAGCTCAAATTGGGATTTTTCCAGGACCATTCCCAGGATCAAATTTGCAAAATGCTAGACAGAGCCTCTGAAAAATAAGTTTTTTTTTTTTTTTTTCTGGGTATGTCTGAAAAATAAGTTCAGACACGAATTTACCAAAATCTAGAGTTGTAGACGGGATTGGAGGGTCCAAATATAATATATAGGACCTTAATTGACTTAGGTTAACGAAAAAGAGAGAGTTAAATCAACAAGAGAAACATATATATAATTTGATCGATTGAAATCAAGTTCATCTCCGGGTAAAATCGATGTACAATCGAGCAAAACAAATATATATATATATATATAGAGAGAGAGAGAGAGAGAGAGAGAGAGAGAGAGAGAGACGTACTTGAGAATTGAGCAGTGGAGATGGTATTGTGTTTGTGGGGCTTGGACTTTGAACTGAGATTTAAATCGAGCTTCTGCAATGAAGTTGTTATGGCCGTTGCAGCAGCTTTTCCTTTTTCCATCAAACTCAGAGAGAGAGAGAGAGAGCGAGAGAAAGAGTCAGTCGCTGATTGCGAATTTGTCGAGAGAGAGAGAGAGAGAGAGAGAGAGAAAATTTAAGGGGAGAGAAAGAGAAACAGTCCGTGCAAACGGAAAAACGAAAATTTTTCCTATTTGAAAGGGTTGAGCAAATGAGCAGTCGACGATTTTATCTAGGGTGTTATTGGTTCGGTTTGGTTCGGTTTTACAGGAGATTTCAAACTAAACCATTATATTTCGATTTTATTCCTCCCAAACCAAAATCAAACCATACTAAAAAAAAACCAAACCAAACCAAACCATTATATTTCGGTTTGGTTCGGTTCGGTTTCGGTTTTAACCTACCAAATAACAACAAATAATTGAAAATGAAAAAAATGACATGCCAAACTCCAAATAAAAACATTTTTAATAAAAGAATTACATTAGCAACTAAAAAAAACAAACATTGTATCAAAATATAAACATATTGACATATATCAATATGTCAATATCACACACAACATTAATAACTAGTTTAATACATGCCAATCTAAAAAAGGGAAAACAATAAGAAACTTAAAATCAACAAAAACAAGCCCATTACCTATTTTACCCTTATTAGAATTGGGAATTTACAAACTTTAAGTTTATATATATATATATATATTATATATTTTTCGGTTTTTTCGGTTTTTCGGTTTGGTTTGGTTTTTTAAAATTGAAAACCAAAACCAAACCAATTGAGTTCGGTTTTCTAAAATTAAAACCATAACCAAACCTAATGACAAAAAAACCAAACCAAACTGCTCGGTTCGGTTTGGTTCGGTTTGGTTCTCGGTTTTAACCAAAACCATTAACACCCCTAATTTTATCTCGTAAATATAATCGCTTAATGAATTTACATATTTGCCCCCCTTGTTTAGGATATGGATATCTTGAAATAGGAACGTAATTATAGTTGACACGATTGGACGGTCATGCTATGGTTGATGCGTGTTATCCCTCGACAAAACTCAGGTTCAAGCTTGAATTAAATTAATAATAGAGTAAGAACGGAAATGAAGATATGGGTCTAGGGCAACAGTATCATACAAGATACTTAGATAAAATACTGTATTACAATTAGAAGTGTAGTTAGAAATCATTGTATTACTTATTATTTAATTATTTACTATTATTCTATTGATTGCAGAGAAATCTTTCATAGCTCTATTTTGAGTTAGCAACTTCTATTTTTTTCCTTATTTTCTTCTTCACTTCGGATCCAAAAAATAGAAGAGTTGAGAGTTGAATGCATAAAAAACCCAAGGGAGGTTGATGGCCAAGAGTAAAGATGTCCGAGTAAGCACTCATCATGTAGGGTCCATGTGCATGCATGAGACACATCAATCTCAACTCGATTGTCTAACCGTCACAAATGTGATTAGTATTCCTCTATCTTAAAAATAAGAAGTTTTTTAGAATAATTTTGAGAAGTCATGATCAGGTATGGAACAATTTGGATGTATCACATTGTTGGGAGTGGTGTGTGATAATCACACACACAAACATGATTATTATGCACGACTCCACGTCATATGATTATTTCTAAGACGTTCAATATTTGATCAATTTTCATATAACTTTGAAAACCTTATTTAGATTTAACATGGCCTCTAAAGAAATGGCCCTAGAAATTGGAATACCATTATATGGCCTCTCATTAGTTTGATTAGTCGTATAATCAAGACAATCGAAATGGATTGGCCTATACAATTAATGCACAATAGTATGAATTGAGGTAAAAGCTAGAAGATGGTAAGACAAGTCAGAGATTCAACTCACTCAAGTAAGCTAGGCCATATGAGCGCATAAAATCTATCCATAATAGGTTGCCCACAACTCTGCGTCCTCAGTATGAACTCAAATTCACATAGTGGATTTGGGAAGTGGTGCACCAAGAACTGCATCGTAGCACTCTTTCCTTTAATGTGTTCGCCTACAATCATCGAGGATACCCAAATTCTTATAAGTAATCTAATTTTGTGAAGTAGTAAACCCAATTTTTTGATGGACAATTTATACTAGATTTACCTTTGAAATATGTGGTGGGTCGAGTTTCATGGTTGGAGTTTTAAGACTTTTAAGTGCACTTGCTACAAACAGAAGTACATGGGCATTCTGCCCAACTAATTATTTGAATACGGATAAGATCACTCTAATTTATATTAATTACAATTAGTTTGACGTAAGTCAAAAGAACCATTAATCTATCTCTTTTAAAGTTTTACAAATAATAATTTTCAAGAGGATGTTTATTAAATTCCCATTCCAGCATTTTTCTTTCAATTCATCCGAATCCAACTTCCACGTGTTAACAAAATAGTCAAAATTTTTCATAATTTTCCATATTTATCTTGAATTCTACACCCAACTTATTTAGCATATTTTAAAAAATTTCAATTATTTAAAAAAAAAAGGTAAATTACAGATAACCATCTTTTTGCTTTCTTAAATAGGATTTCCCTGGTTAATGGATATCTATTTGCTACCAATGGGGAATTGCTTTTCATCTTAAATTGAGGTGATTGGATTTGCACCAATGGAAACCATAAATTTCATACACAATAGAAGGATCTTTTTATTTTTAGATAGTGAATGGAGTTCTTCCATTCTATTCTATTCACATTCTATCCTATTCATTGGTACTGATCCTTGATACTGGAAAAAAGTTTCTTTTCTTTTGTCCCAACTCATGATCTGAACGAATCACACATACACCCTAATACATGTTCCTGAAGTATAGGGGTCAGCAGATAATCATCCTTATATTTTAATTTTGTCAATAGGCCTCTTTTATATTTTAATTTTTGTTAATGTGCCTCATTTTCACTTGTTGTTGATGAAAATTGATGAAAATTAGTTATGTAGTTACGCATGTGATACCGTTAATAGACCTGTGTTGCTCAAAATTGTCAAAACTTTTGTCAACGTCATGACTAATTGGGTGGCAATCGATAATTGATTTTGTTTTCTAATTGAATTAGGAGGCACATTGGCAAAATTAAAACATAAAGAGGTTAACCCCCATATTTCTACAATTTACCCTAGAAAAAATTCTCAACATTACGAATAATTCTCAGAAGTCAAAACCATTCCTTCTGAAAAATATGATATTTTTATAAAAAAGTCATTTTAATTGTTTAAATTATTTTCAATATTATCATATAAAACTTCCAAATTACGAACTATCCCCATATTGAAGAGCTTTTCAAATTTCAACTTCCAAATTTGTCACTCACTTCCCCTTCGGTTGCTGGTGGCCTGCCAGTTCTGTGCCGGCCGAGATCTTACATTTTCGAAATTTCCACGATATATATATATATATAGTCGTGATTTGGAGGAACCATCGAAACCCTGTTCAGTGTGATGGCGAAGGGAGGAGGAGGGCAAAACCTACCGGCCGACGTGACCCAGCTGATCGACCAGTTGGAGCGCCACTGTTTGGCTCCTGATGGATCTCTTGTCTCCAAATCCGCCTACTACGAACTCCAACTCGTACCCACTTCCTCTCTCTCTCTCTCTCTCTCTCTCTCTCTCTCTCTCTATATATATATATATATATATATATATATATTCCGTTTGGTTGCTGAGAAAATGTGAGCAGATAAAAGAAAACATTGCGTTTTTTTCCCCAATTAATTAGCACGTTAGAAAACAAACGCATGAAAATTCAAAATGTTACATAAAAGTGAGTTTTTCGTTTTCCGATATTCAAAATTTATTTCCTTTCATTTTTTTAATCAGTTTTCTCGGGAACCAAACGGAGGGTTAGTCCGAATTTCTACTTTAAATTGGTCCTGATTTTCTGAAATTAATAAGATTGATGGGTTTTGCAGGCGAGGGAGGAAATGTCGAGGGAGCGACTGCGATATTTGGAAGCCATGGTGAGATTCTTTTTTCTTGTGAATTTGGGGAATTGGGGTTCGGGGTTTTGTAATCTTGTGACATTTTGACTGAATTTATTATTTATTCATTTGTTTTTAATTTTAAGTTGATGGTGTTTATGTGGTGGGTTTAATGCAGGCAATTTATTGTGAGGCAATTGCGATGGTGGAAGAGTATCAACAGGCTGTTTCAGTGGCTAATCTCGGAGGGATTCGAGACGTTCAGGGTCTGTACCCGCAACTTGGCTTGAAGAACTCTTCCCAGGTTTCAACTTCTCTCATTTGGGGAACTTGTTTACGTCTTTAAGAACAAGCTTAATTTAAGATTATTTCCTTTTTTACTTGTAGATGTAAAATTATCTGTTTTTATTTTTATTCAGACAACCAAACAGGCCCTTACTATTGTCAGGTTATTCTGATCGAATTGGGCCTAGATAGATAGTGTAAGCCACGTTTTATAGTGGGAACTGACTTTTCTAGTGACTCGAATGATCAGGCTGCTCCTTCCAAGTGATGTGGAAGTGGTGAAATCAACGAGACAAAAATTGGGTAGCTTGTTTGGAAATGAAGAGGAGAATTTCATTGCCATGTAATTCAGATTGGGGTGTTCGAATGTTGAGTCAACTAGTGTACTATCACTTTTTTATTGAATCAATATTGGTCTCTGTTGCATGTGTGATGCATTTGATTAAGGAATGCAACTAGATATACAAGATCACACAATAAGGACTTATTTTAGAAGGCCATCCTGTGAAGTTTGCATTATATATAAGAAGAGATTTGTTGTTGGCTGCTAATTATAATCTCATTTTGCTTTGTGTAATAAAGGAGTTCTCTAAATGCATGGTTGGAGGTGGTCTTTATCTTTTTCTTCGGAAGTTGATTATAGTTGTAAGGATTTGGCAATGAAATTCATTGGGCTTGTTTACCTTTATGCTTCAAGCATTTTCTTTAAGATTCTATAAATATGACCTATAACTAGCTTGTTGTCACGATTAAATAAATTTTTTTTTTTTGAAAAAAAAAAAAAAAAGGAAAGAAAAGAAAAAAGAGGTTATCAGAAAAATTGTGTGTGGGGTGAGTCAGATAATTTTTGTAATCAGAGGCTCCTTATAGAATTTTTGGAGATTCTTGCTTTATGGGTTTTTTTATATTTTTTTAATGTATACAACCTGTACAGGAACTTTTGCTCTCTTTTTTTTATTCAATAAAATTTTTTCCTTATCCAAAAAAAAGAAAAAAGAAAAAAGAATGCAAATATAAAATGTAATCGCCTTAATAGGAATTCAAAATAATTATATTAAATTTGAGATTCAGTGTGGGGTATTAGTTTTTTGGGTAATTCAATTGTTCTAAATTGAGAACCGTGCTATTGTGTTTAACAAATTTCAGGTTTATGAGACTCTAGAGCACCGATTGGTTGTTGCAGAAGCAGCTCAGCGATTGAGGCTTCCTCTTATATCCAAAGATGGTGAGATTCATGAGGAAGAAATTGAAAAATGGAGTATAATGTCACGTAGCTCCCTTGATAGTACAAGTACCAGTGTCACAATCAGCTCAAATAGTACAGCAGGTGTGGCATCTCTCAGTACTTCTGATTCAGTGGAACCTGGAGTTGGTGGTGTTCCGAGTCGTTTTCTTGGAATAACACCTGGTTATCTATGGCAAACTCAGCTCCAACAAACACCATTACCCATGGTATGATATCCCATTCAATGATAGAGTAAAAGATGTCGTAAAATTATTTTGGTTCAACTTTTGAACATCTTCTCTGTATGTATATTTTCTTCTGTGTCTATTTATATCTTATTGTTGTGATTATAGTATGGATTAAATATCTGTAGTCCTGTCAAACTTCTCTTGATCTGGAATTATAAATCATTGAACTGACTGAAGTTCTTTTTAATAAAATGGATGTTGAAAATTTTTCTATGACTTTGCAAATGTAGGATATGACAGAATACCAGATGTCTCTTTCCCGTGAGATTGAGGCTCGTTTAAAAGCTAAATGTGATAAGCTAGCTGATTCCTTTGTAATCGATGACACTGGTAGGTTCTATGTATTCCATCTCTCTCTCTCTCTCTCGCCATACACTCATACCCACACCCACACTTATATACTGTCCATGTCTTCATGGGTTGGCATCAGAGTGTATTTGTGATTTACCCTCTGAGGATAAGTAACCTTTCCTTTAATCACACCCCTCGCAAAAGATCAGCTTTGATCTGTACGTCATGCTGTAGGTCTTGGTGATCACCATAATGGTCCAGATGAACTGTTGTTTTGATCCAAGATCTCTTATTGGGATCATTAAGGGGAGGGGAGGGATACCTACCTCGAAGGATTGGTCACAAAAACAACACATTGCTCAATGAGGAATGTATGAAAAATATCTTTCTATATATGTATATATTTAACGATATGCGCATGATATTACCCCTCTGTTGTTGCTGCAGACTCTTCATCGGGAAATCAAAATTCAAGTTCTCGGCTTCCAGAAAGGTTGTTGTTACGCTCTTTGTTGTAACATTTTATGACTTCCCCCCTCCACTTGGAATACATGAGGAGATTCTATTTGCAGTTTGATAACAAAGTAATTCTAGGTTTGGGGGTAATTGGAGTTTAAGTAGAAGGTGAATTCAAAATGTCAGTCTTAACTATTCGAGGGTATCTGAACCACCAATAATCTGATCCTCTGTAGCTATTGTACTCAAGTACCCAAATCTAAATCCCAAGCTGTTGAAAAAAATACTTGTGCTTATTCGACTGCCTTTCCAACATAAGTTCGTTTATTCGTGGGTTGCCTCTGATTCTGGAATACCACTTATATCCTCTCATTTTCAAAGTCCATTTATTTGAATATTTCTGTAATGCATTTTTCACGTTTTTCAAGTAGCTTTTCAAGTTTTATTACCGACTCTGGCTCTGTTTGGGAAACATATATTAATCCAAGATATTGTTATAAGTTTTTTTTCAAACCTTATGTTTGGAGCAGTATAAGATTGGTACACTAATGAAAACACATGTTTCTGCTATCTAAAAGAAATCAAATTCTTTATTTACTTAAAAACTTTGTTATCCAGATTAATTCATCTCACATTTTGCATTATTTTTATAGTAATGGCTACAAAAGCATGAAAGCAGTGAGAGTTTTTGAATTACCTATTGCAGCCATAAATGAAATTTTCTACTGCATGCTCTACTATCTGGAATGACTTTTCTAGATAGGGGAGCGGATTTTAACTTCTTGTGCTCTTCTTACTTCTCATTTGATCAGGGTAAAGTTAATTATTGAGGAGATCGAGAGGGAAGAAGCAGCTTTGCGGGAGGACCTGTATTCTGCGGATAGGAAATTTGCCGAATATTACAACGTATGTGAATAAGCTATTTGTATGATACCTATATAATATATTTAATATCTATGCACTCTTTCCCAGCATCTAAACTTTGACATAAAATCTTCTTTTCATCTAACTTTCGATTTATAAGGTATAATGTATTGCTCATAAGTGGGGGCATATGTTGTTTGTGAATTTGTGGTTATATGTGACTTGTAGTATTGCTTTGCCTCTTCTAGGTCTTAGAGCAGATACTCGGAGTGCTTATTAAGCTTGTCAAAGATTTGAAGTTGCAGCATCAGCATAAATATGTAAGCATACCACTTTGTTAATATATTTAATGGTTAAGGATCCATATCATTGGTATAATTGATGGATGGGAATTACAAAGCATTCATTTTTCTAACGTTCTGTTCTTTTTGTCTCCTTGGATGATCTTTAAGTTCGTTGCATTTAAATATTTTACAGGATGAACTACAAAAAACCTGGCTGTGTAAAAGGTGTGAGACCATGAGCGCGAAATTGAGGTTTGTCAATCCAGTTGCTGTTTTTAGATTTTGCTTTGTGGTTCTGTGCCATTGATGTTGTTTCGGTCCCACTTGTGAGTTGTGGAACAGTTTGGTGTGTTACGAGCCTGTAAACAAGCAACTATATAGAACTATGTATAGTGGAACTATATAGAACTACATTAGCAGCTCATGTAACTTTAAAAAATGCCAAAACCGGGATTAAAACAAGTAAAACATCTTTAAAAGTTGGCCAAACTTTTCTTCAATTTTAATTTAGGGTTTTTACTTCAACTTCTAAAACTCCATTCGCTGAATTCAAATTTCCACATAAAACTTTCATGTAAATGAATACCTGTACCACTTGCACTAGACTACAGAAAATAATTGGTAAAGTCAAATAGCTATGCACCCTTATATTTCTTCATTGAACTCAATTTCTAAATTTATTTTTAGACTGATAACTCCTAAGTGACTTCTAAAGTAAGTGTAGCTGTTGAATCGATTAATTAATTTGAAATGGAAATAAAATAACTTAGTTCAGACTCTAATTATCTCTGGGACCACCAAAAAAATAATCTTTGCGGTTGGAATCCTGCCGCTGATCTGCATGTCGTCTTCAAATCATACCATAACTCCTTCAAATCTCATATAATTCAGACAATCTTGGGAAAGGAAATGAATGTTTCATGAAACAAAACTAAATTGAAGCCTATGGAGTGTGGACAATGGCGCCATTTTTTATTTGACTCTGTTTAAAGCTTCCAGAACGTGATAGTGTTTTTTGCTGCATATTTTGCAATTCAAGTGACCAAACATTGATCTTTATGATACCTTTGCCAAACTGTGCTAGTTAGATCAAACCCTGTAGAGTGAACTAAGATTGTGAAATATTTTTGAACACCAAAGCTTCAAAATTTAAAGTTTAGCTAGCTAGATCTGCAAACTAAGCTTCATATGTTCCTTTAGTCCTTTACTCACAGAATATGTAATTGTACTTTTTGTAATATTTGTTGTTTCTAACCCTTCCTCTTCTTCTTTTTTTTTTTTTTTTTTTTTTTTTTTTTTTTGGGGGGGGGGGGGGGGGGGTGGTGTGTGTGTGTTGGTTACAAGTTTGTAATCCTTCTGTGTAGATTAATTCACGTTTTAATTACATACAGCACATGGCCTACCCCACTGGCTGTAATGTATGGCATTTATTGTTCTTCAGTACACTGTTGAATTGCCCTTTCTTTACTGATTATCCTTTTGGTTATGAACAAATTTATTCTATATGCACAATAGTTACAGCAAATTGATAATATTTCTTGTCAGTTGTAGGCCACTTTTGTAAATAGTGGTTGGTTTATAAGTGATGAAAGGAATGTGCTAATTATCTCTAATAGCTTGTGATATGTCCCATTACCGTCCCAGGGTTCTGGAGCATATTCTCTTGCTTGAAACTTACACTCAGGAATCAATACCAGCCCTCCATAAAATAAGGTTCTTAATGATGATACTTTCTCAAATCTATATTCAGTTTCTGTTTCAAATGGGCTCTTGATTAGCTTGGTGCTTGTTTCCAGGAAGTATCTTCTCGAGGCTACAGAAGAAGCTTCAATTGCATACAATAAAGCAGTATGTTCCTTTAATAGTGTTTTAGTAAATTCTCAGTTTTTTTTGTTTTTTGTTTTTAAATATAATTTATTCTTTTGTGGTTTTGACTTAAGCATTGGACATAGAATCCTTAATGTGCTCCAATATGGAGGAAATGTAGAATAGTTTAAGGAATTATCACAAGTCACAAGCTTCTACCAGCTTTGTTGACTACAGCTAGGCTTGTTCTTTTGGAAGAGGAGAGAGCCTGCTGCCCGGGGAAGTTGGGATTTTTTTTTTCTTCTTTTTTTTTTTTTTTTTTTTTTGGGGGGGGGGGGGGGGGGGGGGGTCGTTTGTTGTGAAGGGCACCAATGTTGGAAGAGCCGAAGAGCTGGATTTTTTCCCTATCATACTTTTAGTCTACTTGCTTTGGGTGAGAATAAGGTTTGAGATCTGCTGCATAGTCAGCCAGCATGTTCATTATTTTTTAGATGTTCTGACATTTTGGTTCTGTTTTAATAATAGAAATACTCAATTAGTTTCCCAACTTCTCTATCGCTTGGTTTTGGCGTTCCAGCATTGTCAATGTTCTAGGTATTTGAACATGTCAGAATTTGCATTATACAAATCCCTACAAAGCTGAAATCAATTAGAATTCTCATTCTCTTTCAGATGTATGTAATATAGCAAGGATGGCTGAGCTAACTCCTGACCAACAAGGATTTCCATTTTAAATGGCTTTATCACTGTTACCCATAAAGAAATATTTATTGTCATCTGAATCTATTAGGTCTGATTCTATCTTCCTCTCTTGGTTTTCATTGACGATTTGCTTTTCAACGTTTTTACCAGGTTACACGCCTTCGTGAGTATCAAGGTGTTGATCCTCACTTTGATACAATTGCGAGGCAGTACCATGACATTGTAAAGGTAAACATAAGATTGCGTGAATTTCTTGCTCGGTTTCTGTGGGCAGCTCTAATCTGAGGATGTTTTTTGCAGAAACTGGAAAATATGCAGTGGACGATCCACCAAGTTGAAATGGACCTGAAACGCTTACCAGATCATTCAAGCACATGAAATAGATTGCTCCGGTTCTTTCTGTTGAAATTATTTTCTACAATTGTTTTATTGTGGACAAAGTAACTGATGAATTCATGTCGCATTATTGAATTTTGTGTGTATCATAGTATATTGTAATGAAGAAAGGAAAAAAGAAATTGTCTCAATTTTTTTCCTTGACTCTTTTCCCTCCCCTTTTAAGGGGATAGTCTTGGTTTTTCAATTTTCCATTTTGGCCTGTGTTGATGTATCGAACCTACCACTCTGTATACTGTGTATTGATATTTCTTAAGATCACAATTAAAATTGTGTGAGCAAAGACCAAAGGGAAAAGACCAAGGCCGTAGGCCAAGTAGTATTTGGGTCATATAGGCCTATAATGAAGGGCCGGCTACTGCCATTCCTTGGTTTTATTAGTAAACCACACTTTTTATGAAAAATATAAAAGATTTTTTATAAAAATGGGTCATGTTGTCTATAAAAAAAATTTATTTTGAACAATTTTGTAAAAGAAAGGTTTTACAAATTTAATCGTTTAAATGTAATTTTTTGGTAAAAAAATGAAACAGAATTTTAATCGAGTAAAAAGTTTACTTAAACGATAAATTTTAAAAAAATTTTTGCAAAATTGTTCAAAATGATGTTTTCTAATGGATCATCCAATTGATTTTCATAAAAACTCTTAATACATTTTATAAAATCTTGAAAAATTAAAATAAGTGGGATTGCTTATAAAACCGGCAATAGCCAGGCCCTTATAATGAGAAGGTTCAAACTTCAAAGTCCACCATTCTTTAAAATGGTTGATTTTAATAAAAATAGTTACCTCTGAATTTCTTCTTCGGTATCTCCAAAAAATAATAATAATCATAAATAATGAGAGAAAGGGGTGGGGAAAGAAAAAAATCTTAGCGGCTAGTAAATTAATACTCATTTTTGGGGAAAAAAAAACTGTGTTTATATATAGTTTTCTAAACAAGGCTTAACAGATCGATATGTTTGAAAAAAAGGATTTTTATCGAATAATGGAAAACTTAAAATTAGACAAACTCATTTTCAGTTAATCTAAGTTTTTGTATTATCCAAACCTTTAAATTTTTTCGTCCATGACCTTTGAATTTAATGGTATGTTCCATCCCAATAAGGTGTGAGATTTATAGAGGTCTCGGTTCCTACTCTACGTGGATGTGTGTGGGTGTATGTTCTATTATTTTATTTTATTTTAAAAAAACTTAAATCTTTCCCATAAAGTTTTGGAGAGAATAAAGGCTTGATCGAGGGGCAAATTAAGGGCCAAAAAATACATTTTGAAAAATAAATAAATAAATAAAAGGAGGCTTGAAGGAGAGAATAGAAAGGGGCAATTTTGTCTGATCACAATAAAAACCTTGGAAGTAGAGTTTTCGAACTCTGGCAATAGCCCAAACTTTCCTACCAAAATTGGTTTTCGCGGCATAAGACGTAACCGCCCTAAACCCACTGCATAACGACCCCCAAACCCCACTCCCACTCCTCACTCTCTCTCATTGTCTCCAGAGTTCACAACTCTTCTGCTACAAGGTCTCCTTTCAGGTAATGATTCCCTTCAAACCGTAGTTGGCTAGTTTCTGATTTTTTCCTTCGTCCTCCATGTCTTCTTCTCTTGATCGTACCAGTTACAACTAGCATATATTTATATATGTACACGTACACACATTATATATATGAGATACCCATGTATGTATTTGTTTTGATTTTGTTTGCACAACAATCGAGGCGATGTGCGAATTTTTTTGGTTAGACTATATGTCTATATGTTTATGTGTACGTGTGTATGGTGATTGTGTTTGATATACCGATATCTCTCTCTGTCATGGGTTCCATCCTTCGATTGATATGTTGATTATCATATTGTGTAATTTGCCATTGTCAAATAGGTAACTTGTAACTTACCTGTTCTCGAAGTTGATAGTAGTTTACCTGCTGCCTAAAGGAACTGGGTTTTAATGGGTTTTAGTTTTTCTCTGTAATTGGATATGCATAAGGTGGGGGGATTAGAATGATCTTGAAACCGTGGTTTTGATGACCTTGTATCGCTTGTTAGTTATATCAGATTGATGATCTTGAAACCCTAGCTTTTGATAATCTTGAGACCGTAGTTTTTAATGGGTTTTGTTTTTTCTCAGTAAATGATATAAAAATGGTGGGGATTACTATGATCTTGAGACCCTAATTTTTGGTGGTCTTGACGCCCATGTTTTCTTGTCTTGCTTGTAGAAGTTTTATATAACACACACATATATGCATTTGTCTCGATTCTCTCTCCAATATGTTCATTACATTACATATTTTTCCATATGTGATACGTTAATTACATAAGATTTCGTAATTTTTCTTCTTAGATTATGTAACGTGTAATTTGTCTGTTCTTGAGAGTAATGGTAGTTTACTAGTTTATATGCTGTATAGGAAAGTGGGTTTTAATGAATTTTGGTTTTTGCCTGTAATTCATGTGCAACAAGTGGAAATTACGATGATCTTGATACTCGAGTTTTGATGATGATAGATCCTTCCAGGGGTGGAACCAGGAGTTATCTCCAATGAAAGCATTGTGTTATGATTCTGTGGTGGTATTTGGGAACTAAAAGCTCTGTAAATCTTTTTTTTTTTAAATATTATTTTTTGATAATCATTCTCCAATTTAATACCAAAAAAAGGATATTATTATCAACTTATTACAAATTGACTGTAAATATAATTTAAAATAACTACTATCTTCGTCTTTTTGGCATTATGTTGAGAAATGGTTATCAAATAGTAATATCTCTCTAAAAAAAACGCTTGGTTGAGCCAATGGGCCCACGTGCCCCAAAAGCCTCCTGGCTCCGCCAGCGGATCCTTCGGTTTGTATATTGTTAAATATTTAACGTTGTGGATTAGACCAGTTGATCTGGTAGGGAGTCAATAGATATTTATCTGATGCTTTGGAAACTGGGTTTTTATGGGCTTGGGTTTCTGTTTGATCTTATGAAAAAGGTTGAATAAATTAATTATCATTACCTTATATTGATCTAAAACAGAGGCGGCACCCTAGGGATGGATTAGTGTATACTGAGTCAACTTCCCATATAGCTCTCATACTCAGAGTCTTGTGTAATATATACAACTTTTGTAGTGACTACCTGAATTGTTGGGGCCTGACACTGGCTCAGGATTTTTCAGATATTAAGTTACGGGTGAAATGAAACCAAAATTTCCGGTGGTGAGGAGATACATACGAGCCTGTGATGTCACGGCTGAGAGAGAACATGTTAGTTTCTCTTCCTAACGAAAGATGAGAGGCCTGTGATGTCACGGCTGAGAGAGAAAATGTTAGTTTCTCTTCCTAACGAAAGATGAGGGTTGCTTTATCTTGCTTTCACCGGGTTATGGCCGTTGCGAATTGTCATTGCCTTTGCCGGCCTTCTCTAGCAAAAAATTCAATTATCACTGTGCCTCTGGATTGTCATCCAGTGTCTTAAAATCAACAGGTTATGCAAAGGTGCTTCATGATATTCTTAATGAGTTGGTATCCATAGTCCATGAGCTAGTAGTCGTGGTTGTAGCCAGCCAGTGGTAATGGGGTTGGCAAAACCTGAAATTGTCATTGCTCTGTCTTTGCAAAAACCAGTGCTTCACTGTTCTTAACCAGTGCTTCACTGTTCTTAGCACTGGAAATATGTCTTTTGAGTAAACTAGTCTAGAGGGATGGGATCATGACCGAGAAATTGGTTCCAGCCTTTTCTTTCAAATACTTGTAGGTTATCAAAACAGTAACTAAAGTTTGATTAATGCTGGTGGTGCTTTTGGGATTTTCTCTTTTCCATTTTTTTTTCCTCTTAAAAAAAAAAAAAAAAAAAGAAAAAAAAAAAAGAAAGAAAGAAAGAAAAACGTTCTCTAAAATATCATGGCAGGTGTGCAAAAATATATAATATTGTATACACATTTTCTTATACACATTCACATTAACATGTGCAATAAGGGCATACGATAATAAAACACATTATTTTTATGGAAAATGGTGGAGGAGTTCTTTCTCCTCTCCCACTCATATTTCGTCACTTGTCCAAATAAATAAGGAGAATTAATTGTGTGTACATTCTCATATTTACATAATTGTGAACACATTTTTATAAATCCATATTTGAGTGTTAAATATTTATATTAACATTATTGTGTGTCCTCGTATCCATATTAACTTATTTGTTTGTTTGTGTTATAGAATTCATATATTTCTAAAATATTTATGACACATAATAAAAAATGAATAAAAGTGAAAAAGAACTCCTCTACCCTAGGGTGGAAGCAAATAGTGTCCTATTTTTATATGGTATTATCACACCACTCATCATATCAAGTCTTTCAGGAAATATAATGAAAAAAGGTTTAGCACTTATGCTACATGTATAAATAATTATTAAGATAAATTCCTAAGAACAATCCCGAAAAGAGAGGATTCGAATGGTGTTCTCTTCTTCTGGATTCCTCTCAAGTGCCCTTGTGGGATCCACCACTGAAACTTCCTTTTCATACATGTATGTGTGGAGGCCAAGGTAGCCCGCCACTGAAGCTTCCTCCATTCCTCTACAATCTACATGCCAAGCTAGCGTAGCTGCTTACCCAAATGCGTCGAATCTACGCGTTATTACTCCAGAAACACGTCAGCAAAGATCACAACCATCAATCATGACTTACTAAACCCAATACTAACCCGCGGTCCCACATACCCTAACCTGAGTTAGTTTTTGTGGAGCTCAAAACATAACCGCCCTAAAACCCCTATATATAGACCCAAAAACCCCACATCAACTCTCATTTTCAAGGCTCAATTTGCAACTGCAACAGCCACTAGAACTAGACCGTCTTTTGCTTCATATTTTCTCTCTCTCATTCTTCTCAGTTTTAATCAGACAAAGTACATGGTTGATCTCGAACTAGTGATTCCCACTGCTTTTGGTAATCTTGTTTTATCCTACGAATAGCGATGATTCTTTTTGTGAAGTTTTCAACTTAAAAATAGGTTTACCTGTTAGTTGGACGGTCCAAGCAAATATATGAATCATGTCAATTTTTTTTTATAATTGATCGATGTGGGATGCCTTATTTTCTCAATGCTTTGGAATTTTATGTTGTTGTGGTTGATTATGATTTTTACTAAGCAAAAAAAATTTATGCTTTGTGTTGTGTTGTGTTGTGCGTGTCCTTTAGATCCATTCACTGAGGCCAAGGACTCTGTTGCCTTTGGGACAAAAGATTATGTACACATTCGTATACAGCAGAGGAATGGAAAGAAGAAGCTGACCACTGTGCAAGGGCTAAAGATAGAGTTCAGCTACGAAAAGATCCTTAAGGATTTCAAGAAAGAGTTCTGTTGTAATGGGAATGTTGTGCAGGACAAAGAGCTTGGCAAGGTAATAATAACAATAATAATGCTCCAGCAAGTTATTGATTTGAAGTCTTAGAAAGTTATGAGATTTGTCAATCTTTGAGTCTAGTGGCATGTCTCATCCCAATAAAGGGTTGACTAAATATTGTGTTGGCTCTTGTGTAGGTTATTCAACTCCAAGGTGATCAGAGGAAGAACGTTTCCAACTTTCTTGTTCAGGTAATTGGGATTTCTTAGCACGTGCCCGAAAGATAGATGTTAAAGATTACATTTAATGAAACATTAATTTCATTAGAAATTATGAAAAAACATAGAAAATTATACAAGTAGCATAGAAAAACGTATTGAAAATGATGCAAATTACATATAAATAAAATTAAAATTAAAATGTATAGAAAAATTGTGCAGATACATTTTGCCATGCACTGATTATTTCATTAAATGTACGCTAAGATGTTAAGAAACCCCTTTATAATATAAATGGGATTTTCATAAGAGATTAATGCTAGCTGTCTGTTTGTTTGTTTAGTTTTTTGTTGGTTTGTGGCATATGCTGATTCTTCTGGGCTTTTGTGATTTCACAGGCTGGCCTTGTGAGGAAGGAACAAATTAAGATACATGGTTTTTGAGGAAGTGGTAATCTGTCTCCCAGTTTAGGAAAGACGGAAATCGTTGGTTTATGAGTTCTCGTAGCTGTTTCATCAATTTATCCAGTGTTTGATAATTTCTCTACGTATGTGGGGTTTAAAAAGTTTGTGTATGGAGTCTGTTTCTTTTTCCTTCTTTCGTGCTTGCCACTGTTTCAATGGAATGTACCGAAGTTCTACTATTAATGAAAATAAATATTTTTAGTGTCATGCCTCTCTCTCTCTCTCTCTCTCTCTCGTTAAAAAAATCATAATGAGGGGGGGGTTGTTTGTGATAAAAGCTTTTATTAGCCCCATCATGCCCTTGCCCATGCAACCCAAATATGCTCAATCCATGTCTAGAAAATAATTCTTTGGGTTGCCGCCTTGATTGAGAGAGCGGTGGTGGTATTAGTAACATATTCAATACCAAAAATAAAGCTCAATTACATCACCCTTCTTCCCACATATCGTAATGAAACAGTCAATTGGTCCCTTGTTAATATGTGAAGAGATTCATCAACCCAAACAGAAAATAGAGAATCACCAATATCTCTAAGAATAGCATTTTGACAGTTTTGGTTGCACCACTCAATATGCTATTGGAAATCGAGTGCCGTTTTGAAGAGCATTTTCCAATGCCACGGTTTTGATATCCTCATTGTGATCAGCAGGAAATTGCAAAAAGCTTAAGTGGAAGAAAGTATTGATGTCAATGAATAAATAGTACCACGAGTTGGTGGCATACTGTGAGGGGTCAGTGACCAAATAGAACCATGGCTCCATGTGCAGAATTGGAGTTTCAAATGCACAGATTTTAGCTTAGAACTTAAAAACTAAATGCAAACCGAGTCAACTGACACCAAATCATCACACAATCACAAATGCCCATATCCTTCTTTCAAAATAACATTTTGATAGAAGCCTTCAGACAAATATGGCCAGAGAAAAAGCACCAGTACACGAAGGAATATCAATTAACAAACTTAGTAATTAGCTGTGCAGAGATCATAACGAGTAAAAAGTCGAAACAGTCAGTTGTTGTCAAGCACACATATTTGTACTAGATACAAGGGTTCTTCCTTGACCTAACTACAGTGATGGGGTAGCTTGGATCAAAGAATTCAAGCAAAACATAACTAGAGAACAATACCCTTCTTCAAATAACTTCCGTTTAGAAGCCTTCAAACAAAAACATGCCAAAAGAAATTACAGAAAATACTACAAAATAGAAGAAATTAAATGAACATGACAACTCACATGCTCAAAGGGCAAAATATTTGAATCTATTGGCAAGCATTTTGCAAACAAAGATTTCCTGAGACAGCTTCCAAGTCCTATAGGGCCCCATTAATCTACAACTATCATCTCCAAGAGGAACTTCCTGTTGCATCAGTACCAACAGCCACAAGCAGATCTAGAAAAGCTTACCCTGATGTTGGGTTCCACTCCTCATCATTGCACAGAACTCATCGTAGTTGATCCTACCATCCTGTAAGTCCAATAGGATGAGTGCTGATGCATAAAACTGAAAAAAATGGCTTTGAATTTCAAATTTTAACAAAAGAACTTACATTATCAGAATCCACTTCAGATATAATTTCCCTGATGGTGGCTTCATCACCCATTCCATATTCTTTCATGGCTGTTTCTAGTTCATCTCTTGTGATAAACCTGTAATGACATCCAAAAAAAGGAAAATAAATCAGTTTTTACGACCACTGAGTCCGGCAAAGCCCCAAAAAAGTTTAGCCATTCATTCTTATTAGAGTTCCCCTAAAACAGATTTTGGGGTGCCTGAAATAGGACTAATCTCATCAAATTTGGGGGAGTTCATCCACTCTGACCAAAGCCTGGTTTATTACAATCAAAGCTCAGGACCATGCACATTTAAATCTACAGCCCCTACAATTTCTCAAATGTTTATAGTTGTCTAACAAAGCGCATATGCATGGAGAACTCTGATTTGATTAAAGAACTCAAGACCACAATTCAAAAGATATGACTTGCAATGGATGGATTACAAATACATGAAACTACCAGAGAAAAGTTGGGGCTTCTTGTAATAAGATGGTTAAAAAGCACGATACTGGTTGCCTGGTCAGGTTTTCCAGTTCTACAGAAAGGGTAAGTGTTTTCAGAGAGAGAGAGAGAGAGAGAGATACCCGCTATTATCTGTATCAAAATGCCGAAAGGCTTTGTAAAGATGTTCATCTCTTTCTAACTTGTGTCTATGCATTGTAGCAGTGATAAATTCAATGTAGTCAATTGTCCCATTTCCATCCACATCAGCCTGAGACGCAGAATCAGAAGTGTTGGTTGGGTAGGATGTGAAATAGATAAATAAAAAATTGGAAGCTTCGGAATTTAGTAACTTACAGCTTCCATGAGCTGCCGAACTTCAGCTTCTGTGAGCTTTGATCCAAGTCGAGCTAGTCCTGTCTTCAGTTCCTCATAGGTGATTGTGCCGCTGTTGTCAGTGTCCATATTTGTAAACATTGATTTCAGCCCTTGGATTTCTTCTTCAGATAGATTTTCTGCAATGACCTACAATAATTTTCACAATTCACCCAGTTGAGTAAAAGAGAAAAGGTAGTCAAGTCCATGTCTGCCTGGCTTACACATGGCCTGTTGAATAATTAAGCATTCCAGAAAGAGTCCTGTGTATAATGATGGTGCCATCATCCCTCTCACTATGAGCTCTCCCATTTTTTCAGCTATTTTGGGCACATAATTTAAGATATGCCTCATCATCATATTTGTCACATTGAGTCTGTTCCACTAGTATAAATTTGGCCAAAATAGGTCAAAATGGGCCCACACATGCCAGTCAAAGTTGACATAGAATTTTGGTCAAACATTGTTGAAGGAGAGAGAACATCAAACTTTGATCGACAGTGTGATTAAACCATGTGGCACTTTATAATAAAATTTTATACATGGGACCTTTGTAGGGTCCTCTATCCAAAGATGGGGCATGTGGTTTGGAATTCGTGCAACACTGAAATACAGGGGAGCTCTTTATTCAATTCACTGATGAGGACACCCACCTCAGAGCTTTTCTCTGCCAGAATATATAATTGAACTTTAAGATAGATGTCATCCAAGGTATATCATTTACAGGACCAGTCATATTGATGTTCCAACCATTGGTGGTCCTATAAACTTTTGTGAAATTTAAAAGACAATGGATTCTCTAAAAATTGATTTTTGGACCCACCTTCAATGCAAGCTTCTTAAGTTTGTTCATCGCTCTGAATTGCTTCATCCTAGAAAGGACTGCACTGTCTATTGGCTTGTCTGATGCTTCTCCACCTTCTCTAATCCATGGGTGCTCTAGTTCAGCCATATAATTGTATATTTGTGGTTAGAACAGACATGTATATTACATAAAAGAGCACAATTTTGTCAAGCATGCCAATTTAACATTGATTTATCATAACAGATTGACTAAGGATTTGCATCATATTGAATCCTCATAACAACAAACAGCTTTACATGACAAATTTCATGAGGCAAACCTAGCCTCATGAATTTGAAATCATAAAAGAGACATCCGAGATATAATTTAATTATCTAAATATAACTTATTTTGAAATGTCATATGATGGCTTAAGCAAGATACTAGTGAGAGAAAAGCACAATGTGTGTGTAGTTTTTTCATGAAACCTTTTTGCAGTTTTCTGATATTGGTGTATTTACATTCTCTCAAAAAGCTTTGTGCATCTTGCAATTTATTACCTCGTTCCTTTTTTTTTCAGTTTGTTTGTTTTTTCAAGCCCCACCCCCCCCCCCCCCCCCCCGCCCAAAAAAAAAAAAAAAAAAAAAAAAAATCGACCTCAACAAACTCTTTTTATTTTTATTTTTTGATAACAAGGAAAATCCTTGGGCAAACCCTAGTCCCACGTGAGACCCCACAAGCCACTAGCTTCCCTGTAACTTTTAATTTGTTTTAATGAAGGGCCTTTATTCAGTAAAAAGAA
Source organism: Liquidambar formosana (assembly GCA_039720395.1). Lineage (NCBI taxonomy): Eukaryota > Viridiplantae > Streptophyta > Magnoliopsida > Saxifragales > Altingiaceae > Liquidambar > Liquidambar formosana. The sequence continues at coordinate 5,150,270 of CM077834.1, forward strand.
GGAAACAGTAAATATAACTCAAATCATTAAAATAAAGCCCTTGAAAAATTTGTCTCAAAACGACTAAGATGAAATGATTAATTATGTTGTGAGACATACCTAAAACTTGAGCAGAAGTAATCCGTTTTTTAGGGTCCTGTGTCAGCATCTTCCGAACCAGGTCCTTAGCACTGCTCGATATGGATGGCCACGGTTGACTTTCAAAGTCAATTTCTCCTTGCAATATAGCATCAAAAATGCCCTTCTCCGTTTCTACAATGCATGTTCATTAGGAAACATATGACACACATTTTCTTATCGATAGCAATTCATATAAGAATCTAGTATTACACAAATGATAGTTTTGTTTAGCAAAGAGATAGTAGATATGTGTCTTTACCAGCCCAAAACGGAGGCACGCCACTGAGTAAAATGTACAAGATAACTCCCGCACTCCAAATATCGATTTCCTTCCCATATCTACGCCGTAACACTTCAGGAGCAACGTAGTAGGCACTCCCCACAATATCCCGATACACTTTTCCTGGCAAGAGTTTCTTATGTTAAATAATTAAAATAAGAATAATAATAATAAATAACAGCTATTTTACTAGTGGATTGAAAAACATAAATTTTGCATTCCAATGAAACATAAAATTCTTACCTAAGACCAATATTGCCAAACCTATTGCAATGAAGGAATGTCCTAACATAATATATTCGGTGAAAGTTTGCATACAAAATACAGAATTCATGCCCCAGCTAGATGAGAGACACAGAGAACTTTGAACTTCCATAACGGCGATAAACTGATAATTAGGGCAGTTTCTCTAGTCAGACAAAAATTCCAAGTCTTCATAGTGAACCTAGGTGTCCAATATTACATTTCCATGATGCCATCTTCAGCGATAGTTAGGGAAGTCAGGAAGATTTACAAGTTGTATCCAAAGGTTCAAGCATTCTCATAAAGCCTCCGAAACAACAATAAATAAATAATAAATAAAAAGTCTCATAAAGCCTAGTGTAACAAAACATCAAATGACTCCCAAATAACAGGTAGCAGAGAAGCAGTTTAGTCTTTTCAGGAACCTAGAGTAGCAGTTTAATCAGACAAAACTATTTGAGGAAGGTATGTATAACTGTAAATTTAATACTAGCATAAGTTATTGGGTCCAGTAAGAAGCAGCTGAAAAGTGCTAAAGCCAAGCTGCAAATATAAAATAACTCCAAGACTGTTCAAAATCCAAGCCACCTTAAAAAATTAGCTCTAAATTAATTATATAAACCCAGTTAATCTATATTTTGTAAACTCCTTGAGAAAGAAGCTCAAAAGAGAACCTATGCTTTAATTCTTTCCATTGCCTTAGTGACAGAAGTGGGAAAGGCATTTGATCCTCAATTCATAACAAAGCAATTTATAAAACTAAATATCTGACAACATAACATTTTCAAATAAAATTTTGGACCCTTAGACAAAGACAAGCCAGTATGGAAAAGACAGTTTCTTGAAGGGTCAGGGAGCCATAATATTTCATATTTTAATTTTCTCATATGATTATTCAGATAAAGAATTCAAACCTAAGATTCAAGTTGTTTGGTTTAAGATCAAGCGTGAAACAATCATTTAAGTTGTAAATCCTATGACTTCAACAATATCACATAGATTTGCAACTATTATAATGGAACTTTTTAAAAAATTACCATGATAGATTGCATAAATAATAAAATAGACATCACTAATCAACCTATTTAAGGCACTATTGGATTCCCCATAAGAATTGAATCAACTACCATGTTAGAGTATTGGATTGAGTCTACCATGTTTTTTAAGTCTCAATATGAGTCTTCATCACAAAATTTTTTAAGGATTTCATGAAACAACATCGTTTTCATAAGACATTCAAAGGCACCCATAATGAATATTGTCTTAGCAAAGAAGGTTATTTATCTGTCGAAATTCTCTCACTAACAATTAAACTTCCTGGAGTGTTGTTATATATTGGGAAATAGCATTATAAGATGACATGCCATTGCATTGTCCTCTATAATAGCATAATTAGTCCTAGTTACAGCCTTCTCAACACCTATCATGTGCATTTTACTGAAATCATATCAGACTGAAATCTCATTTGCTGATCTTCAAAGGACATGTCATCGATTGCCTAGTTTCTTCCCTCATTCCACAGATGCGAAGCTCTCCTTCCCATCATTACTCTTCAAGGCCATTTTCATCTTCAAATATTGAAAGACATCCAATAAAGGCAGAATAAATGCTTAAAAAACAAATAGACCCAACAGAAAGTTGTGTAAAACTCAATCCAGAAAGTTGTGTGAACATTCGTCATTCATCCTGAGAATCCACTTGGCGAGTAACGTAGTTCCAAAATTGAATTGAGGCCTTTACTAAACTTATGAGCCCCCAACATATTTGGTGCAAAGCAGCTAAAACCAAACTGTTTTAACCTTTAAGTTAATTCCATTCTGCATCTGGGACCAAAAGATGGTTTTACGCCTGCAGGTTGTGTAAAGGGTAAAGGATTTCATGCTTATCAGTCAGGACTTCAAAATTTAGGAAACTCCACTCACCATCTGAATGGCAACTTAAGATGCCTCGTGCTTATCAAAAAGAAAAACCCTTTACTGGCCCATTCTTCTTTGAACAGTTCTGTTTCTTCAAATCTTTGAATAACCTTCCAGCGGGATGTTCAAATTAAACTATCCATAATTTAAACTAATATACCCAAAAAATAAAAATAAAAATCAAAGAAGTAAATGTTTATGATGGAAAAGCATATATGCATAGATCTTCTAATCATATTTAGTCAATAATTCAGATGTCTTACTGAATATCCTTCATTTCAAAATCCATATCTCTTAGGGAACTAAAAAGTATATTCAAATGATCCAAAGAGAGAGTGTGAAATTTACCTTCATCAATGAAAACTGATAACCCAAAATCCGTCGCCTTCAAAAGCGCATTCTCATCCTTACTAGATAGCAAGAAATTCTCTGGCTTAAGGTCCCTATGCATCACACCCATAAAATGGCAAATGTTGACAACATTCACAATTGCCCGGCATATTGAAGACGCCGCCCTTTCACTATAATGCCCCTTTGCAATAATCCGGTCGAAAAGCTCACCGCCAGCACACAACTCCATCACAACATGCACAGATTGCTTATCCTCATAAGCACCCTTGAATTCAACAATATTTTGCTGACCACTCAAATGCTGCAAAATCTGAATCTCTCTCTTTATATCCTCCCTATCATTCTTAGTAACAAGCTTCCTTTTTGATATAGACTTGCAAGCGTACTGATGCCCACTCGAAATCTCAATACAAAGATATGTTACCCCAAATTGACCTCTACCCAATTCTTTTCCCATAGAATAGTGCAACTTCACATCTTCATATGGTTTCCCTAGAATTGTATCAGGCCTGAGAACTGGTTTAGGGTTTAAGGCCATTGCAGATGGCTTTAGAGGCGATTGGGGCACCGGCTGCGCCCCTGCGGCACGCCTTTCGGGTAATTGGTGGGGTTGTTGGACTGGTGATTTGGATTGGTGAAGTGGGGCTTCTTGGGTTGTTCTTTGATAGTGCGTCCCAGCACCTCCTACTGGTCTGTAACCATTATATTCTGGCTCTGAAACCTTATCTCTGCTACAACAAATACCCATTTCCTAATTGCTTGATTTCAGCTTCTAGAGAGAAGACCCAGATCGAGACTAGAATCTATGGTGTTGAAGTTCAACAAAAGGACGGTAATTGATGACAAAAGTACAACACCCAGATGGAGTTTTGGAAGGAATATGCAGGATATGGACTGAATTTGAGGGGAGGAAGACAGAATAAATTTGGATCAGAATTTCAGAGCTGAAAAGTGGAGTTGGGTGGGTTGGATTTTGAAACCCAGATGGAGAATATGGAGGATATATATGTTACATAGAATATACGGAGGAGGAGAAGCCAACTTGGGATTGTAATATTGGGGGGAGGTTTTTAAGGAAGTGGATCAGGGGAATGGATTTAAAGCTGAATCTCTTGCAGAATGGGATGATAGAGAAAGGGTAGACTATGGAGAAAAACTGAGTCAACTATTCCATGAGTTGAATTGTTGAATCTTTCAGGACCTCGAAAGAAGACAGACTACATATCTTGAGAGAGAGAGAGAGAGAGAGAGAGAGAGAGCTCACCACATTGGCCAGCAAAAAGGGCCAACCAAAAATTTCAGTGTAGATGCTGCCACCGTGTTCCAAATTTATCCTCTTTTTTTTTTTTTTTTTTGGTTAAAAAATTCATCTACTTTAATAAAGTACTCATTTCCTCCCATAAATAGATTAAGTTTGATCAAACACAAAAATTAAGAAAAATCAAAAATATTTTTTTTGTTTTATATTGATTGTTTTTTTTGAAAAAACATGTTTTTTAAAAAACTTTATTAAATACTTTCAAATCAATGCTTTCAAATCAATGCATATATTTTGAAATTCCAATTTTACTCTTAAGTGTTGAAAATATTAGAAAAAAAGAGAATACCTTTTTGAGAATATGTGAGGAAATGAATAAAAAAGAATTAATAACTTTTGAAATGTGACAATAATTTTGAAACATTTCAAAAAAAGATAGTATGTCACTTATTTAGGAGCATAGGGAGTGCATTTTCTTTTACTTGATATTGGATTTTGTGTTTATAGTAATTATTAAAATAACAAAAGAGTAATATAAGAAAATTGAAAAATATCATAATTTGATTTTTCAAAATGGACAAACATTTTGGGATAGAAAAAATAACAAAAAATGGCCTATCTAATGGAAGGAAGAAAGTATTAAAGTTGATCAAATAAAATTATTAATTAAAGAGGTGGTCAAATATGAGTTGTGTTTTACATCTCACCAGTTTTTTAAAACTCCAAAAAAAAAAAAAAAATCTAATTGGATGCGTTTGATATAGAATCATGACATCAGTATAACATCATTATAGTGTAATTCTTAGCATTGAATGAGAAGAGGTAAAAAAAAAATTTAAAATTAACATTTTTCATATTTGGATAATTTGAAACATTCATGCTTATATAAACATGGAAAAATTAATTTTACCTTCATAAAACACGAGCTATATGTCATTAAATTGAATTATTACCTTCACATGTAGTAAAAGGTTAAAAAAGTTAGGTGAAATGTCATGACATACTCGTGATTATATTATATAAAACTAACTTTTATGAATCATTATTATATCCTTGGATCAAAAACTTATAGTGGTAAATGTGACCCACATGTTTTGCCTTTTAAAACGCTGCAGTGGGGTATTTATATTTTTAAAAAGGGAAAAAAAAACCATGCTATAGGGAGGGCTTGTTATTATGATCATAAGAGATTATTATTATTATTACTATTTTTATTTTTATTTTTTTTTAGGGTTTGTAAATTGTCAACCTCGATGACATATTTTTTACGTATGCAAATTGTATGCATGCATAAATGCTTGACATTTAACTATCAAACATAGTCGGTATGAGTTTTGGTCACGTAATTATCACGGTTATTCGCGACAGCACATTCTACATGCCCACCGTGTAGTTGCTCCAATAACTTTGATCACTGTGCGACGTGCGATATCGACAATCCAAGTGGTCAAAGCCGTAATTATTAGTATATACAGTAGAGATACAAGCTGGATTATACAGAGAAATACGTATCCGTTGATACGGATACGGAGACGTGTCGAACTGGGTATGGCAGCATGAGGAAGAAACGTGTAGATTGGGTTTAGTGGATATTTATTATGAAAATTGGAGAGAGAGTATCTATTGCGGCGAAGATAAGACCAGAAAAGCTGGCATTTACGCGGTTTTGATATGATCAATTAAGACGTTCCTTTCCTCTCTAACGTCTAATCTCCAGCTTAAAGCATGGGGGGATGGTGTGTTTCCAAGAAGCAAACTCATTTCTGGAAACTCTTTTCTGGAAGCACATTAATGTGCCCATTTTTGGACCATTATTGCAAAATTATGCCTGGATTGAAGGATTTGTGGGGTATTGTCCTTTTCTTTTTTTTATTCTTGGGTGAGAAGACGTTGGGCTTGAACAAGTTGATCCCACATCTACGTGATGCACATGTGACATGGTTAAAGGATTAAGGTAGCTTTCTTAATGGGAGTGGGAACACCTTGTTATTGAGAAAAGAGGATGTATTTTTTTTATTTATTTTTTAAAAAAAGGATAGACAAATCTCAGTTTATACCCAAACTTGGCTCATTCGACCAACCAAATTACCCCAATTACATTAATAATTTAAAGAAGTTAAAAAATACGAATAAATGATAATAATGTTGATTATAGACTATTCATGTTTGGGACCTATAGAATCGAGTTTGTGTGATCGTGTTTGCATGTGCAAGGGCATGGTTAGAAAAAGATGGTTAGAAACTGGTACGATGAGATTCTTACGAGACTTTAATTGTATGTGAGTAGAAATCTCACTCTCATGTGAAGAGGTGAAATTTTTACGAGATCCTAAGTGAGAAGGAAAAGAAAAACGGATACTCTAAGTACCTAAATTTCCACTTAAAATATAAAAAAGAGGACCACTAGACTTTTAGGCATGTTTTATTTCTCTCTCTCTTGTAAAAGGAAAATTGGGTTCAAATCTCGACCTAATCTTATGAAAAATTATAGGTTAGTACCAAAAAAATATATTAAAAAAAGAAGAAAAAGAAGAAGAAGACGTACATGAGAACAAGTTTAAACCTTAAGGCCATGTTTGTTTGGTAGGAATGGAATGAATGGAATGGAATGGAATCCTATTCTACTTCAATTCAAACAACATGTTTGAATGAGATAATTAAATGGGAATGGAATCAAATAGTAGTAGTGGATTATAATAGTTTTCATTCCGTAATAATATTTATTTTGATTTCATTTCATTCCAGACTATTTTGAGTATGGAATTATATTCCATTCCATTTATTCCATTCCAACCAAACAAACTTGACCTAAATATGTCAAATCAGTCCTCTACAAGAGAGAGATCCTTACTAATGTATTTTACGACCAATACAGAAGAACTTGAAATCTACTAAAATTTGACTTGATTGAAAAATACAGTAATAAATTTCAAACCTAAGTCCATGGACACTAGTGACCACACTCGGCTAATTATTCTGCTGATATACCTAGAAATTATACCATACCTCCCTCAGAAAGGCTCGGAGACAAATCAATATCATAATATGAAATTATCCAGAAACATGTTTTATCTAGCTTGACTTTGGCTGATCCAAAGGAAAAAGGTACATTAGGTTTACATCATTTTCCCCACCATCCACCTAGTGAAAACGACCCAATGTTTTAAAAAACTTTGGCGATCCAAACAAGTATTTTTCCCAGACTTTAAAATAATAATAATAATAAAAAAGAGATCTACTTTAATATATATTAGAGATGTTGATACACGATGCATGTGGACAGATAATTATACTTTAAATATAATTTACTATACAATGCAGAAGAGATTAGTGAATAATAGACAGTAGATTTGAGTAGCATGAACAAAAACACCTCACATGCCCCCACTGAGGAAAAAGCAAAACCCCCATTAAAACACGGTCTAACCCAACACTCTGTCTCTATCTCTCCAGAGTCAAATAACGAAATACCAACATACTACGGAAAAAGGAAATTATGAGGAAACAATACTGTCATTGCAGGAGAAACTTTCTCAAAGCAAATTTTCCAGTACATACTACGGAAAAAGGAAATGAGGAGGAAACAATACTGTCATTGCAGGAGAAACTTTCTCAATGCAAATTTTCCAGTTAAAAAATGACTTCTGCAAAAGCAAGTTAAATCCGAGTGAAGTATAAGGTCTTGAGTTCGATTCTTGGTATCCTCTTGGAGCCAACCAAAAACAGTTGCCACAGTTCTCATAGGCCTTGGTTTTATTTGGTTCATGTGAGTTGTAAAGTCTTATATGGGTCTGGGATTTGCACAAAAGGTTTTCTCGTCATTTAAAAAATAAAAATAAAAAAAACCAATTTGTATTGTATTCTTAAGCCGAAAATATTTGAGTTATGTCATACGAGAAATGCTAGTTTTTGTTCTGGGGGTCAAGATAGATAGGGGGCTCGATGGAAGATGTTTATGTCATTTTAAACTTATCCATTTTTTTTTTTGATGAAGTAAAATATATTATAAACAAAAGCGCAAATGCGCATATACAAAAACCAAAAACCAGCCCCTGTACACTAGGGGTATACAGATAAGCTAAAGGTCTAGGCTATCCAAAAAAACTAAACGAGGCAAACGCGAATAAAAATTAGACGTATCGCCCCAAGCAAAAAGCAGGTCAGCAATATGAGCTTCTAAACTTATCGAATTGTTCAGTAATATTTCATTTCACTTAGTAATGAGGAATAACTACAAATTTTGACAATATTCCATAATAAGTTTTCATGGAGAGCCCTGCTTTATATCAAAAACTAGGACAGAGTAGCTTCAACAAGAAAGTGGAGAGAATATCCCCTTTCTTGCGAGATTTATGCCTTCAATACCATGTAAAATTCAATATAATTGTGTAATTTCCATTTGGACGACCGCATGAGTCCTAATTGATCTGTAAAGCTACTTAACATTGAATTCAGTTCAAAGCAAAATCTAACAATCTATTCATACTTGTGCAATCAAGACCCTGAATCAAGCCACAGAAGCACCAAAGTTGTCACAGAGCACAAACACAACAAAAATCATGAGCTTGGCCAATAAGCCAACATCCATGGAGTTAATAAAATAATTTACTTTCGGAATAGGGTTACATATACCTCAGTCCCTCAAGACTCAATACTAGTTCTTCAACAACCTAACAAATCACCACACACAGAACCAAAACTAACACTCCATCTGAAGCCGATCAAGTGGAGAGAAAATAAAGAAATTTTGACTCGCAAATTATTGTCCCCGCGTTCAGAAAGGATGGAAACATTATTGAGGGAAATAGGATGGGAAAATAGGAAATCCAATCATTTCGATTTCCTTCTAAAAGTGGAGGACTCGGAAGGAAATTAAATTATAACACTTGGGAGAGTTTTACTTCACTAATTTTCCCCTATTTTATTTCCGCCCTTTATTCTCCTAACAGAAACAAACAAGAGAAAGGAAAGTTTATTCATTTCTTATCTCTGGTTTAATTTATTTTCCCCCATTTTCAGTTCTGAATGGAGTGTAAGAGACTTGTGGTCTGGTGAGGAATGACTGACTAAATACAAGAGATTGATCACAACAGTACTTACCGTCAACTTCAGAGAATTTCATATAATGAATAAATGACCAGAAGAGTTGCGGTGCAGGACGGAATGTCATTGTCACGCATGCATGGAGCCAAAGGAAAATGTCAAAGTCGCGGGTTTTAGAGCAAGGTGTGAAACCCGAATACTATTTGAAGGTTCCAGACAAATAAATGGTTGACTAAGCACAGGTTGGATCAGCATTTTTGAATCTGACTTACTCATAAACATAAAACATAGCCTGCAGCAAAAGAAGCAATCTCCAAACATGTGTTATAAGCCCATGAAAAAAGAAAAGGAAAAAAAAGAAAAGTGAAAAATTGCACAAACTAGAAAATGCTAAAAATAGATAAATGAAAGCTCACAAGAGAAATATAATAATGGAACAAATGAGGAGTCAAGAAAGATGGAGCAGCACCTTACTATAGCGGTCAAGAACAGAATAAAAGCATCTAACTCCGAAATAATTTGGGAATTGCAAATTGAACAATCATGTTCTAACCCAAAGTTTCCAGGTAAAGGTACAATTCTTGCAACAAAAAAGGTACTGAAATCTCATTTCTAACCAACAGGGAACCCTGAAAGAGGATTTAAAGTGAACTGTTATTTCATATAAATAAATTGAAATGGTATAAATCAGTCAACCAATCATTAGAAATGCAGTGCAAAAAAAAGGTAGACCTAACATAAGTTGTTTGATTTACAAATCTGAAACTACCAAGTTCTTTTTAAACAAGCAAGTTGTTAATGATCAACATATTAAAAAGTTTCGTACGACATACGAAACTGAAAGAAGTCCACATGATCAAACATTAAAAGGAACTCGTGAAAGTAAAATCTTTTCTTTCGGGTGACAATTACCATGTCATCTAAACTTTACCATATTGCTGTAGATGGTATAAATAAGAAACAAAATTGAGCAGCTAAACGAAATTTCATCAAGTTTAAACTCAATAACTAGCTTGGGTAAGGGTAACTAATAAATAAAGCTTTAGCGCACTGAAGATTTTGATTTCTCCACAAGGACAATCCGTCCATTCCATTCAGTCTTGTCGAGAGCTCTAATTGCAGCATCTGCTTCTTCATCCCTTTCCAAGGATAAAAATCCAAAACCACGAGAATCCCCCGACCTTACATATAGAAAAGAAACATAAGGCTCAACCAACAGAAGAATACAGCATATAAAAAGAAACAAACTATCAATATCAAAATCTCAACCTACTACTCTGCAAGTGTCTCCTATAAAAACTTCACAAAGCAGAAACAAAGGGAGTAGAGTTACAAGCTCATTAGATATCTCATCAAAAATTGAAATAAGTAGCAATATAGTTGTGCAGGTACAACTTATGGTTAAAACTACCATACAGGAAGGAAAGAATGCATTAGTGTTCATGCATGCAATACAAAGACGAAATTTGTAAACTTCCAGAGTAAAGTTTCAAAAGAAAAATCAATGTTCAAATTCAGCCCACATTCTTCTGATGGGTAAAATACTAAAATAAAATTCTACCAGTATTTGCAGTTTATGAATTTGGAGACTGAAACTTTCTCACATAGCAGAAATCAATCATTGAAATAATTAAATAGTGATAAACATAAAAATACGTTTCAAACAGTTAAATCTTCTTTTAATATAAAGTCATTCATTTCAAATATGAAAAGAGAAAAAAATTAAAATTAAAATCAAGTGGACAACATAGTTACCTCTTGTCCCGAACAATACGAACATCTCGCACACGGCCATACCTGGAAAACTTCCTCTCCAGATCTCTTTCTGTAGTTAAAAAGCTAAAGCCTGCAACAAATAAATTTTTCCCTGGTCTCCCAATCCCAGTGCTCCTATTATGAGGTGGTGACCATGGTCTCTTTCTTGGAGATCGATGACGAGAATGATGCCCGGAAGGAGGAGACCTGTGCCTTGGAGAATACCTCCTCCTATAGCCAAAAGAATGGAACCATTATGACATTAAGAAACACAACATTATCAATCAACACACAGAGAGAGAGAGAGAGAGAGAGGGGACAGAAAGGAAGGTTCTGCCAGCAAGTCCACCACCCCATTTCCTAGCATCTAGTTGTAAAAGCAGAATAGAAGAAAATGCCTATTTCTACACCACAACCAACAAGAAAGGCAATGAATGTCTTTCATTCTTTCAAGAAGGAAGAAAGAAAAGAAGGCAAGAAAGAATTTAATCTGTCAGATATAAGGAGACATGACAGACAAAAAATTGCCATCAAATTTCGGCTGAGGACTTCAAATCTGATTTCACGCCATTTCCTGTCACTGCAAAAGAAATTAAAATGAGATAAGGAATCCCCTTACATGGAATAATGGAGTTATTCCCCTTTATAGGTGGGTGGAGTTAAACCAAACGAGAAACATTTTTTTTTACTTCATAAAAAATAATATATATAATACTGAGTGAATAAATAAAATAATTTTTCTGAGGCTTCAAAAGAGAGAGGTTGAAGGGGAGGGAAAAAAAAAAAAAGGAAAAAAGAAAAAAAGAAGAGGGTGGGGAGAGGGGGGGTTGGTAATGCATTATCCGTTATGAGATTTGAAAGGAAATATGGCTCCTATGAAGTTGATTACGTTAATGAAGAGCATAATTGATCTCAACTTGGCTGTGCTTGTTGAAGAGAAGATGGGAAAGATACCAGTCCATCCCAATGCTGCAAAGGCCTTGTGAATCGTATAGATGCTGTGGAGTTGGTTGATGTCAAACACTAGGGCTTCGGATTTACTTAATCCAACAGGTGCAAGTGTAAATACCTTCAGTGCGTAAGAAATAAGATGGAAGTAAAAACCATGAATTTGCTTCAGAGAAGAAGCAATCCTGCCAATTGGAATGCAGTGTCCCAAAAAGTTCTGCAGGGCCTTGATTTGTGAAGGTTGAAGATGATGAGGATTGCTGGATTGAGTGATTGAGTAGATCTCACATGGAGATGACACTACATTAAAACAGATCATTGGTCACAGCTACAAAGTCTTATGCGCATGGAGGTGAGGGATGGGCAAGGAAAATTTTGGAAAAATATGATGCAAGGCAGTGAACATTGTATTATTTGTTTTTGACATGATTGAAAATTGTTAAGAAATTACGTGTCAAACATAGTATGTTAGGAAAAAGAGAACTGTATAGCGCCCAATAATAAAAGTTCATGGGTCTAAGTTTGGACGAGGATATTATGTTATACTTCAATCTTATTAAGGAAAGTGATGAGGAGCATATTCAAATAAGGAAGGGAAATTCTCCAGTATGAAATCTAAATTGGAGGATAATTCTCAGTGCACGTACAGACAATATGATAAAATGAATTCAACAATTGTTTAAACAAGAGCACTTTGTCACTCCTGATAAAATTGGAGATGTCCAATTTAATGAGTACCCAGATGACAAAAGCAAACCCACTCCTCTGTTTCAAAATGCAAAATAACTACTTTTCAGTGGCTGAAACTATGGCAAATGCGTCTATTGTCATTGATGCGGCAAGCTGTTGAGAGTTGAGAGTTTACATTCACAACCTTCCATAGTCAGAAGGTTACATATGATAAACACTTAAGAGAAAGATAAATAGAGAAAGAAAATAAATTTACCTCGGGGATCTTCTATGATAATCTCTAGTATATGGGGACCTTGATCGAGATCTATCACGATAATCTCTCTTGTATCCAGAGGAGGAAACCCTTCGATGTATGGGTGACCGTGACCGGTCCTGTCTTCCATAACTTGGGGGCGAGTAACGGGTTTTTGGTGATCCAGACATGTGCTTCACAGAAGAACCATCCTTAAGCTCGGCCCTTTGTTGAGTCCTCCGTGGAGATGCGGAAGTCTGCCTAGCAGGAGGAGAAAAATGATGCAGGGGATGAACACCTTTACCAAGATCCAATCGTTCGGGTGAAGAGGAATGTTTATGCTTGCGTGATCGAGGTTGATACCATTGGTCCTGAGCACCTTCTCCTGAAGATGATGGTTTATGGACAAGGGAAGACCAGTTTATGTGGGGAGAACTTTCAGGTGATACAGACATTTGTCTCTCTGTTACTGGTAATGTTGGTTGTTCAGGGGTTCTCTTGAGAGAATGCTGATGAGAATGGGGCATCTCCAGCTCTCTGCTCTCAGCTGGAGAGTGTCTTAAATAGTGAAAGTTCTCATTCTTAAATTCATCACTTCCAAGTTGTGACGTTGGAGAAGAAAACGATTTTCCTGTTTGGTGATTAGTGGCTTCCTCTTCTGTCTCTGTATACACAGATTTAGTCAATTCAGACTGCGAATTCTCTGAAATGATTTTCTTCGCTTTTTCATTATGGGAAGGTGAGGTTGGCCTATCCAAGTCAGAATAGTTCTCCATTTCTTCTCCTTTATTGGCATCAGCTGTCAGAAGAAACTCCTGTGAATGAGAAAAATCTTCTGTTCCAGTTTCTTTGTGAAAAGTTTCTATGCTAGAAGGGGAGGAATTTTTATGAAAGAAACTGCCATGTAACTCCATCTCCCTTTGGTAAGGGTTGTTGTTAGATGGAGACTGTGACCTCTCCCGATCATAGTCAAATGTTGTTTTCATAACATCATCATGATCAGGAGAACGGGATTTTTGACAAGGAGACTCTGAAACCACGTATCTGAAATCATAAGGCAGTGTGGGGGAGCCAAGTTGCCCCTGCTCATTGGGATCTACTTGAAATTTATCATTTCTTGAACTGTTTTCAGAAAAATAATCGTCAGATTTTTCTTCTTTACCAACTGCAAAATTAAGGTCCAATTCTTCAACTGAAGCAGATCCATCTTCTTTTTGAAGGTCACCCATTTCTTCCAATGTCTCCTCAGGAGAACCCAAATCCATCCTACAATAAACTACAAGGAAGATGAGAATAAATAAAGCAGCATATATATTAAGTAAAAAAAAGAAAGTGTAATCTCCATTTTCATCATTAGACCTCTACACTTGTTGCAAGCTCAAGCCACTAATTAAGGAAAACAACTAGCATGATCTTATGCAATTGGAAAGATAAAACTAGAGTTGTAGATGATCACAAATGGGTCAAATGGCCAGTTAACAGGCACCAAATGGCCCCTCAAAAGCCACACACACCTGGGGTTCAAATGATATTTTTGCAAAATACCCTCCTCAAGGAAGATGCCCACCTGAGGCAGATTCTGAGGTTTGTGTGCCAAAGGCCATGGACCTCAGAAGGGCCGCAGGACAATGCACTACACCCTAATACTTGACACCTGCCAGGGTTGAGAGGAGGCCCAGGGAATTTTAAATGAATGCTTGTCAACAACCATAACCATGCCACCATCTAATGGGATGACTTATGGTCTAGATTTGATGGATAGAGTAAAAGGCCGCCAAGATGGGTACAAGGTATTTTTTGTCTTGAGTGCAACACTTGCAGCTTCAAGCTACATGAGAGTGAAGAGAGTCATCAACTTTCCTGGGGATAGTTGTCACAGGACTAGTCTTCACACTGTGGTCTCCACTCTCCACTCCCCAGTCCCCACTGACTTGTAAACCTGAAGGCAGCTAGCCCTACAAGTCCTATTGTTTCTTGCAGACCTGGAATCTCCGCAATCAAGTGATTGACTCCAAGTCTACCACATATCCATGACAAGTTGGTAACATAAGAAAATAAAGAACCACATATGTTTGATCACCCATATAAGGCCCAATAGCCATCATTCTATGGGGATCAAAATTCTTAACTTCAATCTGTGCACTTGATGCACTTTGGAACACTATAGGCTTTCACTGCCCTCCTCTTCAGTTAACCATTAAAGAAAAAAACAAACACACACACACACACACACACACACACGCATGCATGCACGCACACGAGTGTGCATGTATACACACAAAATTTGCCCCTCCACTCTCAAGTTACCTATTAAAGAACTTCTCTCATTTTGCCATCTTGTCTGGTACACGTCTAATTTAAAGATTCCCAGAAACAAGTATTTCATGTGTTCTCAAAACTTTTCACCATTTTCATTGTGTTTCTGAAAATGATTTGAAACATTTCTGTACTAGGAGGTGACCGAAACAACATGTTGAAATGAAATTTAGTACCTTACCCACCAAACAAAGGTCATAGTTTTATCACTCTACAGTCCCTCCAAAGCTTTAATAATGTATTTCTATGAACAGCATTTAATAACAAACTTCATTGAATTTTTCCAGTTTTCCCCCACCCTTGCTAACTTGCTTCAGATGGGGGTGAGTGTCAAAGCATTTATCTCCTGGACAACAACATGTACCCAGAGTAGGGATAGCCAACCCGCATTCAATCCATTAGAACCCATAACCTTCAAAGAGAAGGAAACATGAGTCATTCTTCCAATATGGCTTCAGACAAGACCATCCCATTTGTGACCTCAAAAAACTATTCGCAAATCAATAACTAATCGATTTAGCAGAACTAATCAATAAGACTCTTGTTGATAATGGCAATGATTTGAAGAAACATTTTTTGAATAATGAACCTTTCAAGGTTCTTCCTTCAATCCCAATCAGAGACAATTGCAGCATGTTCCTTACATTTAAGGAAGTTCCACTTTCAGATTCCAACCCAATTGACTAATTCCCAAATGTTCAAGCTGATAATATATATATATTTGTGCACCAACAAACATATTCACAAACCCTAGAGTTCGAATTCCACTATGGTTCAGCTTGCACTACTAAATCTTCAAAATTTACAGTTTTTCATGACTGGTGCCAATGAAAACACGCCCAGAGTCACTGCACATTTTCATGAGCTGAATCTATAATATGTGATCAAACAGTCTGAAAACCTAAAATTAAATAAATAAATAAATAAACTGCAACAATATCGACCAATAAAAGAAAAAATTTATATTTATATATTACCTTGATTTGTACGTTTTTTTATGTGGATTTCGTCTCTGGCACCGATACGATATAATTGATTCCTCTGAGGTCGTTAATGGCGGATAAATATATAAATTTATATAATTAGAAAAAAAAAAAGAAGAAAAGGTACTGTTTATGCATTCTCGGATCTCAGGGTTTTATCAAAAACGATTTGTAAAGTGGTTTTCCCGTCCGTTTTGTTCGAAACTTGTTTGACGCTCGCTTAGTGAGCGTGAAAAGCACGCTTAGTCTAAAATAGTATAATGGGACCCAGTGAACAGGCGAGAATTATGGGCGGCATGTGGCTGAATAGTTGGGCCTCGGCCTAGAGGTACAGGCCCAACTTAAATGGTAACAGTTTCCATGACCACTTGTGTGTGTGCGTTTTCTTTTTCATTTTTTCATTTCTTTTTTTCGGTTTTTTTTTTGGGCATTACAAATATCCAGATTTTTTTTTTCTAACTAATCTTCCAAGATACAAGTATTGTTACCGACTCACCGCTCATTTGGCATGAATTAATGCTTATGACAAACTAATTGAGTATTGACTTTATAACCCAAAAAAATAAAAAGTCCAATTCATAGTTATTAAGCCCAGATAAAATCGGACGATTTGACTGGTGAACCAAACACCTAACCAGTTCAGTTTTGTTATTGGATCGAAATTATAATCAAATCAGAATGAACCAGATTAAACTGCCTCAAACCAATGGTTTTTTTCATGAACTAGTGTAAACCGGTCACTTGTGTAGTGTGCAGAAACCATGTAAGAGAACCTTAACCAGTAAACCACGAATATTGTTGTAAAATAACTCACAAAACATATTATTTAATATCTAAACATCACATTTCATTTTTTTACCACTTAGTTTTATTTATTATTATTTTTTTAATTATAAAACCCGTTGAACCATTGACTCGACTGTTAAACTAATAACTTGGTGACCTAACCTTTAGACCGGGTCAATGTCCGATCCGAATTTAATAACTATAATCGAACCTATCATTAGTCCTGCAAGTTTTGAAATTACAAATCTCTCATTTTTCAATACTCAAAAAATGAAAAAAGAAAAAGAAAAAAAGAAAACGTGTCATTGTTTATCTCATTTCAATCACATGTGGCATGTGATGTTAATGAATCTAGTAACTAGCACCCCTTCCCGATAGGCCTGGATAAGGCGATGAAGCTGTAGAGATTAGGTTCACGCCTTTTTTTTCTACTCTTTTTGGTACAATTTAGAATATCATACAATTCTATACCCTATCTCATAGGATAAGTACTCCAACCTAGGTTTTTTTAGTAGTGTAAGCTAAATTAATATCAAGGAGATATAATATTAGGGCAGGCCTAAAGTTTTCTTAATTAGTTCAATGATCTATACATGCTTATACAAGATAAATTTGATCCAGCAAATATCTCATAAATGAGGAAGAATATATATGGTCATTCCTTTCTAAAACTCGGACTGCAGCCAATCAACCCCCTCGAACAAAAAATTGATTTAAACACTAAGGGCATGTTTGGTCATCCAAATAGAAATTAAACAATTATGATATATTTTACATAATATTCAAAACACAAATCTACCATGCAACTTGAATAAGACTATTTAAAGAAGTTTGAGTCACCACCATAATCCACACCATAAGGGCCTGTTTGGTCATTCTAATTTTTCTCATGGCTTTGGTTTTTTTTTTTTTTTTTTAAATTATTATAAGCAAATGATAGTAGATTAAGAAGAAAGCTTAGAGTCATTCCCAATCTCCCTTTCCTCAAACAAGACAAAAAGAGGTAAATTGGAGATAGACATTGAATCAAAGCGATTACAGCAAAACGTCCATTGGGACAGTTCATGCTCATGGCTTTGTTAATTTCCTATTTGTGTTTTTTTTTTTTTTTTTCACAAATATAACCATTGGACATGACATCTCAATATTGAGTTACTAGTTAGATTTACGTCGTTTTCGAGTCTAATGGCGCAACAATTTTTAAATTTTTTTGTTTTTTTTTCAAGGGTGCTTGGAGGATGGCATTACTTGATCGATGCCACGACTTTTAAGAGGTGAAATTACAATTTTTTGAAAGAGTCAGTGGATTAATTGTGAAGACTAAATTGCAGAATTATACCCGTAATGGACTTACTCAAGCATTGGTAGAAGCTGGTATAAGAACACAAACAAACCCCCCCCCCCCCCACCCCCAAAAGAAAAAACAATAATAATAATAATAATTTGAAAATAATAAAAATTAACTGGCTTCACAAGGTAGTTCCAAACTGAACCTCAAGCAAATAAATTCAATAACCTTTAATTGTACAATGATATATGCCTTATGGAATGATTTGTAAATCAATTCAATAACCTTTGATTGTACATTGCCATAGGCCCAGCCAATGTACTCCGCTATTCATATAATTAAAATACATTAAATATCTTGCCAGCTTTATGAATCAAGTACATTGCATCGTAATGCCAATCAAAAGTAGGAAGAATTGCTGATATTTAAACTTGAAATATCAAGGGGACAGTCGGTTTGGGTGAATTTGTTGCATTCAGGTTGGATGTAGCACCTGTTATGAAAAGAGGGACTCACTTATTAACATATGCTCATGTATTTAATTTAATTTTTTTTTTTTTTTAACTAAGGACTTTCATTAAGTGAGCTGCGATTATTGTCAAAGTAGTTTTGATTGCTTCTATGACTAATCAAGACAGCTGGTTAAATTTCACTTATTGAAAGCCGAGAAAAACTTTCATGCAACGGTGACACGGACCATGTGGTGTCACATGTCAATGAAATAAAAGTCAAGTAAAGTAGGATTGTGAGATTAAAAAGTATTATAACAATTCCACTTTGCTTGACTTTTATTAATCCGTGATACCACATAACCGTGTAATAGTTGCATGGAAGTTTTTCTCTTGAAAGCCACCAAATTCCTTTGATAATGGTAGTATTTTTTATTTATTTTTTAAAATTTATGCCAATAAAGTATTCAAACTTTTAACCCAAATCTTTTAGGGCCTATTTAGGAACTTAAAAAACTAGATCAGACTGGATCTAGTCCATAACTGTTATCTGGTTTTTAAAAAAATCAAGTCACAGTTGGTTTGAAAAAATTTGTGTTTATGCCTTGTTTTAAGAATAAAACTGAACTGAATAACAAGAAAAAGAGATTTATCAAACAATGTGAAATAAAAATTGGTCAAACTTATCCTCAGCGTGCTGACTAGGTTTTCAGGTTTGCCAACCAGCACCTTAAAACATGGATAAGGCCAACATTAATTCAATCTGCATTATAGTAGTTAATGTCCAAAAACCCAATTGATGACTAACCTTAAGAGAAAATAAGAAGTCAATGAGCTGTTCATTGCAATGAAAAAGATCCTTACTCGAAGTGAAACCCAAAACCTTCTGCTTTAGTCTTAAGAATCACTTATCCATATCTTGAGATTCCACGAATTACTTTGCCGCTTGTGCATTTTCTTTTCCTATTTTATATGTTCAATTTCTATTGGGATAGGCAAATATGCAATTGGACGAATGGTTTGGTGGGTTTATGTTGGTGGAAAATCAATTGGGATATTAATGAGGGTTGGAGGCTTTCACAAGTGTGCAAAAATATCTTACAACACATTAATGCAATTCAAGGACCACTTGCTCTTTCTTAGTACTTTTTTTTTGGTATATTGTTTCTTAATGGGAGACCCGTACATATTTTTCATGCTTCCAGCCCACAGGAGAAGTCATTACCACAGTTCCAGCACCCGGTTTTGCAATATGGGAGGAGCCTATGAGCATCAATAAGACAATAATGGATCCATTTCCAACTCTTGGGTTTTGCATAGGTCTGCCTACACATAATTAATACCTTATTGGGTTTAAACCCCATAGGGGAGAGCCAACAATATTTAATTATCATTGCAGTATCATGACTATTTTTACAATTGAAGAGCATGAATGTGGTCCTGATCGATCTGTTTTTCGCTTTTTTCCAATACTTTCACTCAAGTTTTGTGGATTTTAGAAGAAAGAAGAAAGGGAAAGAAAAATACTCGAAATTGTTTATATCTAAACAGAGACTTGATCATTAATTCTATCAATCTTGGGGTACCATTTAAGGCTTGGGTACATTTGTTTGTTTTCCTATCAACCTTGCAACTGACCCCATAACATATATAGGTCCCCAAAACCATTTTTTTTTTCTCGTAACAATATATAATAGGTGCTTGGGAGAGGGGATCTGAAGCTTGCCCAACTTGTCCCTTACAAGATAAGGAAAGATACTATCACAGCAACAAAACCGGGGTACATATATAATACTTGATAGTGTGGGCTAGAAACCAAAACCATTGGCTGCATATGAAGCCCACAGCAACCCAACATAATTAAGATTAGGAAGATATGAGAAGTTAATATATAGCTTGGATTTATGTATATATAGGTACATTCATAGTGGACAACTTTAATTGTCACCCAAGGTCTAAACATGGGCAGCATTGTCCTTAAAGGAGAGGTGCCCACATCTATCAATACCAGAGGAGTGCTCAAGTCACTGAAGGAAAGGGGCCCACATCTACCAATAACAGAGGAGTGCTCAAGTCACTGCCATTTCTGTTCATATCATAATATGTTGCTGAGTATTATGAGAAGCTGTAACGCCTCTTTTGTTAATCAACTAATGCATGCAGTTGCATGCCTTGGGGTAGCTCTGACCACTTGCCCTCTTAAATGCTTTTGTGCTTACCCACCCCCCTTTAAATGCAAGAGTGATACTTCACACATTCCCAAAGTAAACAGTGTATTTTTCTTCTCTTTTACATTATCCAAGCAAGGCCTTTTTCACACACAACCCTATTTGTTTTTCAGACAGCACTCTTTTTCCAGCAATGAAGGAGTGGTTTTCTGGCCTAGAGAAGGTGGTATTCAGGTGTAAAGAGGTTGCCTCTTTGTGGGTTTTTGCCGAAATGGGTGGTTTTGGAACTGGGTTTTTGTTTAGAGTGGTGAAGAGAGCTGTTTTTGCTGCACTCACCTGCATTTTTGTAATGGGTACGTTTTTCTGTTTTCTCTTTGCCGTTTTTCTAGTGTTGCATGCATGTCATCTTTTGAAACTGAGTTTTGTGGTGAAGCTGTGTCATCTTGAAATTCTTTTTCATTATAAGACTTTCAAAGACTGGCCATGCAACTGAGCTTCATGAATCATGTATGTTAGTCCTTTTTTCTTTTCTTTTCTTTTTTTACTCAAGTATATAGTCTTTGAATCACTTCATTTCTAGCTTCTACTTCAAAAATCCATGGCTTCCTTTGTCATGCAGTTAAATCACTATTCCACCCCAATTTTTTCTTCTTCGATAATTGAGCGAGTATATTCCAAAAAATAAATATGTACAATAAGAGCAATACAAGCCCACAGGCCACAGTCCGAGTGAAGGATGAAAACTAAACCAACTCAACAACAATTAAACACATTTTAGTAAGCTTAAACAGACAGAATGTTACAGCTTATCGATCTAGATGTATTACAGAGAGTTGTAACATCAAAGAAAACAAAAAACCTCATAGCCTGAGAAAACAATCATGAGCAAAGAAGGTAAGAGCTTGTGTAGTGTCACACAATGGCCCATATTTGAGAAGAGTATAGTTGGCCACATATTTATGAAGCGCCCCTTTATTCGACACGCTGATAGAATCACCCATGACCCATCCACAACATTCTGACTCATTTTCAGTGGTGACAGCAAGGCAACTATAGTGACTAGAGTTTTTTCAAATGCTTGAAAAGTACCACTTCTTGTGATGGTTATTGATCCACAAAGCTTGCGCTTAGCTTATAACCTGTGTTTATGCATGCATGAACCTTTTGAATCACATCAGCCCTCTTGCAATTTGATGGAAAATCGTAGGGTGCATGTGACCATGTGCCCCCTAAACATAGATCGATCACCCTTCACGTGCTATCATATGACAGATAAGTTGTGTCTAGATAGACATATATTGCCGTCAAATAGAATAAAAATGCTAATTAATTTAACACCTGAAAGATTTATTATAATAGGCGGTTTATTTATATATATATATATATATATATATATATTAACATTTCTATTTTTTAAATGAGCATCGATTGTTACACTCCTACTGGGTGAGACAGTGTCGACACACTAATATATAAACTTTTGATTTTCGGTTAGATAAAATAATTATAGAGAAATTAAAATACTGTTCGGTTTTTTTTTTCAAAATTTAAAAGTGGGAATTTACTACTTATGTTAATGGGTTCCATAGAAGACATGCATATTGATGGTTAAAAGAGCTGCATGTCCAAATGTGCTGCTAATTAACAAGAATGTTAACCCATCATTGGTTTCCTGAATTTTACCCTCACTCTTTGATTTCATGGCCCTGGAATTTATGTGCCTTTGGGTTTTGCAGGAGGGGCTATTGTGGGAACAATTTATGGAGCCATTAAGGGTCAGACCACAGAAACTGGGTTTTTCCGTGGGGCTGCAGTAGGTGTTGTGGCAGGGGCCATCACAGCCGTTCAATTGCTGGAATCAATGGTGGATGGCGAGTCACTATCCAAGGTGATATATGCAGTGTACCATATTGCAGTATAATTTATTGCAAACTCGCAACTTTGCAAGATAATATGGCAACATTGCATTGGTTACCTGCTTGATTAATTAATATACATTAAATGCATGTTATTGGAGAGATTATTCCATGCAAAATCACCCATCACATCACTAGCACATGCATGGGAGGTAGTGTTCTCGATCTTAGGGGAGTTTGAATTTGGTATTGTGTCGAATTCATCCACACCGTTGGATAAGAGGTTGGATGGTTAGGATTAAAAGTTGAAAAAGTTTTGAAAAAGTAATGCTAATTAAACTGTCCAAATAGTTCTTTGTTTGTTTGTTTGTTTTTTTTTTTTTTTCTCCCCACAAATTTTCTTACTCAAATGACATGGTGACTAGCGGCTACATCATCAGTTGGTCAAAGTAAATTTAAGACAAAAAATTTGGGCATTTTAATATTTTCCATTGCAAGTAATTAATTTGTTTTCTAAAATAGAGGGAAGTGTGACAATTTACATCTGTTGATTAATGTTAATCTTTGATATAATAATGTAATTTACAGATTGCCCTTTTGGGTAGCCTAGTGAATGGGAAGGTTTTTATGGAATGGGTAAGTCCTGCAGTGCTAAAAGCTTATCAATGGCAAGTAAGTAAATCTCTCATTAGACCATAACAATTATAGTTTATTAAATTTGGTGATTTTTTTTTTCTTTTTTTTTTTTTCTTTTTCTCTTATCATTTAGTGTAAACCCTAACGAAACAATTATAATTCAGATTAGCACACTTGAAACAACCTACCGAGAAATTTCAGACATTTACGACACTTACCGAGAAACTTCGGACATTTTTGACATCGCCGGCATTAGAGGATTATCACAGAATGTCATTCAAAAATTCCCTGAATACAAATTCCATTCTAGTGAAATCATCGTGCCGTTTGATCAAATCTGTTGTACAATTTGCTTACAGGTAAGTGCTTTGATTTCAATTTTTGTTCTTTAGACACATGCTTGAGGTTCAAAGTAAAAAATAGTTGTAACACATAACCAGTCTTATAGTTATGGTGGTATCTCTCTTTTTATAAAGAGGAAATTGGATGACCCCGTCATGGAAGAAGAGAGAGAGAGAGAGAATTGGAAACCTAATCCTGTGGGGTATGGTGACAGGTTGGTACCTTAAAAGAAATGGTAGTGATGCAGATAAGAAATCAATTGCCTGAAAGGGTCTTCACAAAATGGATCATTTAATATCATTTTGTAGTGAATGCTTACTAAAAAGGTGATGTTTCTTTTTGCTAGGACTTCGAGGATGGAGACTCTGCAAGAAGACTCCCCATTTGCAAGCATTTCTTTCACTTGGACTGCATAGACAAGTGGCTGAGCAGACAAGGGTCTTGCCCTGTCTGTAGAGAAGATGTATGTAAAGCCACAAAAGACACATAAATTGGCTCTAAACTCACCAAATAAGTGAAGATAAGAAGATTGTAGCACTTGCCAATATATTTGAAGAATTCTGCAAAAAAGTGTGTTACATGTTCTATTGGGAATTTGGGATGGTGCGATTTGCTTGAATCTTCTTGGGATTCTTGGATGGTTTCATGTTTTGATCATGCATGGTGGTAAATTGTACGGGTGTTCATGGTTCAGTTTGGTTTAGTTCAGTTTTAGGGTAGATTTCAAATCAAACCATAATACTTCAGTTTTATTTTTATTGAAACAAAATCAAACCATCCTATAAAAAAACCAAACCAAACAAAAAAATTTCGGTTTAGTTTGGTTCAGCTTCGGTCGTAACCTATCAAGTAGCAACAAATTATCATGGATAATTGTTTATCCCTAATAAAATGGAAAAAATGACAATCCAAACTCCAAATAAAAACAATTTTAATAAAAGCATTATATTAGCAACTAAAAAAAGCATTAACTATTATATCAAAATAGAAACAAAGCAAGAGGCGAGGAGTAGAGAGTGAAAGGACTGAGATCAAAGTAAGAAACTTTAGTTTGACTATTAACTTAATAGATTTTGTATTCTTACTACAGGTACTATCTATTTTACCCTTGTTTAAATAAAAAATTTACAAACTAAACTTTAATATATAATATGTAATATATATTATATAATTATATATATACATATTATATTTTTTGATTTTTTTGGTTTTTCGGTTTGGTTTGATTTGGTTTTAAAATGAAAACCAAAACAAAACCAATTTTCACTTGTGTTCATACTTTACTACGGTACTATCTAGCAAGTTTGCACTAGCCAATCGGATTAAAGGGGAGGAAGCGGTGCTTTTGTCCATATTATACTTGTTCG
Organism: Liquidambar formosana; assembly: GCA_039720395.1. Lineage (NCBI taxonomy): Eukaryota > Viridiplantae > Streptophyta > Magnoliopsida > Saxifragales > Altingiaceae > Liquidambar > Liquidambar formosana. The sequence continues at coordinate 5,175,300 of CM077834.1, forward strand.
TGACTCGTAAGGGTTGAGAATTATGGGCTTCAGAACTGGACCAGGCGCATCCTGGCTTTGACTAGTCAACGGGTTAGGCGGTCCACTTTATAACTTCTGAAGCTTAGCCCAACCCATGGGCCAGACTAATTCTCGAATGTGTGTCCTTTTCTTTGGTTTCTTAAAATGCCTGTAGGTTTCGTTCAGAATTAATCATCTGAGATATGAGAGGGTATCAAAACGGGACTTTTCTCAAAAAAATTTGCTACATTTACAAAAAGCCGAACCCGAGACCCTTTGTTTAAGCAACCAGAGCCCCTTCCACTTAGACCACCTTTGTTGGTGAATGTGTGTTCTTTTTCGAACTAGGCTTGGAGTATAAAATTGAGTTTAAATTAGGGCTTTAATCAGGCCACTAATTGAACTCAAAATCATATACCATAACCTAAATTGTAAATATAACTTATGATTGGATTTTGAGTTCGAACTTCCATCGGGTCCAGCTAGCAAACAAGCTTCATAGGTATCTTTTAAAATTTGGAACTTTTATCAGGCTTGGCGGGGAAGGCCTGTTAGGGCTTTGATATGGTCAGACCGGCCCATCTTTGGGCTTGAGCAGCACTTTAGCCCGGTGGGCCAAGTTTACGGTTCGTCCCAAGCCCATCCCAACCAACTGGGCTCCCCGAGTTGGGGTGAGCATAGCCTTTTGCTTACTCTTAAGTGAGAAGTGCAATTCAAGATCGGGGCAATTATTGCAACCCCATAATTTTATTTTTACACCCCATTAAATTTTTTATACTCCTTCCGTTTCATAATAAGTGTTCCTTTTGAAGAAACACGTTTTTTAATAAAACCTTTTTAAATGCTTTCACATCAGTACATATATTTTGAAATTCCAATTTTGTACTCAAATTTGTAAAACATTAGAAAAAGAAAGAAAACATTTTTAAGGGTATTTTAGGAAATGAGTAAAAAAGGTCCATTGACTTTTAAAATAAGACACTTATTTTGAAACATCCCAAGGAAAGTAGGACACTTATTATAAAACTAAGGGAGTATCAATGATTTACGAAAAAATATAACAGGTTTACAAGTGGTTCATTAGAAAACATCATTTTAAATAACTTTGCAGAATAAAATTTTTCCAAAATCTATTGTTTAAGTGAATTTTTTTTTTTGCCATTTACCTACTCTATTTCATTTTTTGCCAAAATGTCCACTTAAATGAAAAAAATTTCTACTGCAAAGTTGTTCAAAATAATGTTTTCTAGTGGATAACGTAGCCAGTTTTCATAAAAACCTTTTATATTTTTCCAAAATCTTAAGAAATTAAAATTAATGGGGAGTACAAATAAAGTTGGTCCCTTTAAGACCTTTTACATTTTAAGTCGTAAATCCTAAACCATAAGTCCGTCCATTTGGGTGATGTATCATTCACTTCCATATTTTATCTTTAAAAAGCAAAAGAACTCAATTTTCATATGTGATGTTAGTAAATTAGTCACGTGTAACTCACGTGATAAAAAAATGGATCAAAAATTCCAACAAGTTGCCATGTAGGTTGCAACAATGTGAGATCACATGCGTTTTTCGTTTGGGAACTAAACGACCATGTGCGAGTGGATTACATTGAAAGTTTGAAACACTTAAAACGAAAAATCATAACCCCAATAGATTACCCTAATGACAAACTAAGCCTTGATAAGCGTCCTAAAAATGTAGATCGAGTGTTAAAAAATTTATGAAAATATTGATCTTCCTTGAGGTTCTCCCAAAGGACAAAGGCTTACTAATTGCTTGGTGCGTATGGGGATAGATAGACTATACGTACCTAATAAATTAGTCGAGACCAAAGGGTTATTTGACAAACTTAAAAATCTAACCAACTGAAAAGAAATCTGAACTGATTTTAATTTCACACTGTTTGATAAATCTACAACGACAACGACAACAAAACAACATATTTCAAGGGCAAAACCGGGCTTTGAAAACGCTCACACCAACTCACTACAAAAACCCGATCAAAAAACATTGACGGCAAAAAAGCTCACTCCTTGACGAGAGCAAGACACAGAGGGAGCGACTGAGAGAGAGTGGGACAGAGGGAGTAGGGTGGGAAAATGGCGTGGTGCGCCGTGAGATCCTTCCAAGTGCCAACGATCGACGTGGGTGCACTCCGCCGCCGGGCTCCGTTCGTCGCCGGCATAGGCTGCGTGTCGGTGGCCGGCGGGACTAGCTTGTGGCGATCCTCTTCGTTTTCTAATCGATCGAACAAGCCCTTCGCTTGCGTAGGCATGTCGACTGATACTAGTGAGTTTCTCTTCTTCTTCCCTTTTCTTCCTTCAATCCTTTTTTTTTCTCTCCATTTCCCTCTTTTTGGCTGCCGAGAAAATTAAGGGAAAGAAATATGAAAGCTTTGCATACTCTGTATTTAGTTCTTGGAAAACGAACTTCACAAAGTCAAATAATTGTACAAATTAGGTGGAGAATCAGTATCACAGTTCCTTCAATTTCTCAGCAACCAAACGGGGGCCGTAGGGTTTGAGCTTTACTTTGTGTGTGTGTGTGTGTGAATGTTTGTTTGTTAATGGGTTAATGTTGGCGTTAAGTATGACTCGACGAGTTTCGTTAATTGAGATTTTGGAGACTTAGGGCGAACTCGGTGTTTACTTTACTATTGAAACGTTGAAGGAAACATGGGTTAAGATTATTGCAATTTGTTAAACAACATATGCATTGTGCTGCCTATATATATCTACATATATATCTTATATATTTTGGTTTTAATTTATTCGAAAGTCACCAACTATATATATACGTGCAAAGTTCCGATCTTATAAGGGGATCCCTGATGCAAGTTATATGGAGACTTCTCAGCCTTTTATTTTTTATCAGAGTTAAAATGTAGTCCGATTTAAAAAAACGGGTTGCTTGGTTTTCAGAATTTGAGCCGATGAATGAAAAATAACGTGCTGAGATTAAGTTTGCATGTATCTTATATAGGGGAAATAACCCATTTTTTAAATCCCTCTACATTTGAGCTGTTATATCAAAAGTAGAAGGCTAAGATTAAAAGTTCACATGTGTCCTATATCAGGGATCCCTAATAAGATCAAGACTGTTTACGCATACATACACGCACTCACATACACAACCTAAAACCTGCTCTAGTTTCTGGAGTGAGAATCACAATTGGCAAGTAGAAGATACAATTATGCATTTTGGTGGGCTGTCATTTTTGTTCAAATATCATTGAATGGCATGTCTCGTGGCTAGCTAACGACCTTATTGAATGGGATTGTTTAGTCAATTATTACATGACCAACATTTGTCTGGTTTGATCATGGTTCCAGTATCTGGTTGCCTCAGCATGCCGTTTTCATATTGGCATCTCATTTTCTGTAGTGTAATTCACTGTTGGTGTAATTATGTATATGATGCTTAATTTTGGTGACTGTTTTTGTTGATTGTAGGTATAAAGGATGCTGTTCGAACAGATAAGGCTCCAGCAGCATTGGGGCCGTATTCTCAGGCCATCAAAGCTAATAACCTTCTTTTCGTGTCTGGTGTTCTTGGTCTGATTCCAGAGGTTTGTTGCCATTTGATATTTGATTATTTCTTTAGTCTGACTTAGCACACACTCCCAGGCATTTTTTATTACTAGTTCAGTCTACCCTAACACACATTATCTCTCTTTTGTTACAGTACTTTTCCTTGTGTGACTTCACTGATGATGTATTATTTCTACTGAATGCAGACTGGGAAGTTTATCTCAGATAGTGTAGAGGATCAAACAGAGCAGGTATATGTGTGACTTGCAAACTTGCAATTGATGTTGTAAGGATACATTTGGCAGTTTGCATACACAAGTCGTAAATTTATTCTTATTTTTATATATGAACTTTCACTTGGCGAAATCACATCTTTTGTATGATGCATTGTATGTCTACATTTGAGGGCTTGGAAGATAGATGTTGTGTTAGCCATCTTTAGGGATGCTATTATAAGTTCATAACTGAGCAGCTCAAGCTAGGCTCCTTTAGAGCTTGCTTCGGAAGTGAAGCTTGAGCTTGGATTTTAAACTAATCAGCTATATGATTAGAACTCAAACAAATTTTTGTTCGACTTGTGAAGCTTGGCTTGATATGCCTATTCATTAAACAAAAATATTTTAATGATTAATTAGGAATTTCTTTGGCTTGGCAGTGTAAAGTTATTGGTCTGGTCTCTGCCAGATTAAGCTTGTTGAATGTGAATCTCATAGTTCTGAGTCTTGAATTTTTTCTTTTGTTTTGTTTTTGGTGTGGGGGGGGGAATGTGTTCTCAGTTTTATGGTTGAGACGCTGTTTCAACTACAGTAGTGAGAGATTCCTGTTAAAGCTTCTGTAGAAGGGGTTCAGTGTTGAAGCAAAATTAGATCAGCAAATCAGCATGAACTCATTTGAAGTGAGCACTCGTTATAGAGTGGAAAGGGCAGAGTTCAGGATTCTTGTTTTGTTTATCAGCCAAGCACGAACATACTAATAGATTTTTGAGTTGAATTTAAGCTACCTCTAAGATCAATAACCAAGCTTCAATAGTCCAGTACTCAACTTCCTTGATTTTGCCATATTTATCCAGTGTTTATATACTCCCTTTTTTGTAAAGAAAAAAAAACAAGGCTCTCCTGGATTCTTGCCAATCCTTTGATTTATCTTCAGACACGTGCCAGCATTCAATTGGCAAATTTTCTTCTTTAAATCTTTTTGCTGGCTTGTATTTCTGCTAAATGTCAATAAGATAAATTACAATTATTATGTGTCATATAGGTGTATTTCAGACCAGTCAACCACCATGAAGTGTTAATTCTTTGTTAGTAATATATGTAGTTATGTACTTATGTCCCTTTAATGATGTTTAGCTTGGCAGAAAAATAAAGGTCCAGTCTATAGTTTTCAAGATGCAAAGTAGATTGATTTTGACAGATTTGAACTTGTGAGAATTTTCAGGTTCTCAAGAATATGGGGGAAATACTGAAAGCTGGTGGAGCCAGCTATTCCTCAGTAGTTAAGACAACAATTATGTATGTAATATTTGTTCATTTGCTTTGCAATCTTGATCCTTGGAAATTTAGATTTGGAAGAGAGTAAGTTTTTCTTTACTATTCGTTTTTGCAGGTTGGCTGACTTGAAAGACTTCAAGAAAGTGAATGAGATCTATGCTAAATGTGAGTTCTATATAAGTAAAATTAATGCCTTTTCTATGTAGATCAAATACTTGCTTGACATGCGAGGGAACATTCAGGTTTCAATCCAATGTTTCTCACTATTCACCTTTATTGCGCTGTTTTGACAAAGGAAAATGGGAACATTGTACATTATGAGATCCACAGTATAGGAATCCAGGAGATAATGACTTGGTACCTATTGAGGCTACTACTCACCAGCATTTTAGAGGATGATGTTAGATTTAAGTGGGGTGGACTTCACTCCACAAATTATCAATTTGGTTGAGTGGAAGCTAATCTTACTCACATGCTCAATCCCATGTTCATCTGGACCATATGTAGAACAAATGCCATGGATGGATAGTGAGAAATCTGGATACTGTTTCAGACTCACAATTGCTTTCTTATCATGCTGATGACTAAAGCTATGCCTTAAAAACGATCATGCATGTTGTTGACAATTAGCTCCTCTGAACTTAATGTGGAACACTGAAGTACTGAACTCTGGTGACAATATGTGCTCGCTTGCATGAGCATTGGACATGTCACCCACTTATTGTTATCTTTTATGGCCAAGACATACATTGTTGAATTTTCATTTTTAATGATACTGACACAAACATTTTGATTCAAATTGACTGAATAAATTGTGTTGCAGACTTTCCTTCGCCTGCCCCTGCTCGTTCAACTTACCAGGTAGCAGCATTGCCTTTGGATGCCAAAATCGAAATTGAGTGCATTGCTGCACTCTAACAACCTGCTTTCATCATCAGAATCCAGTTTCTCCTTTAAGAGTTGGAGTAAATAAGGTGGTATATGAAGCCTCGCTGAGCATTAACCTCTGGAATCCGAGTCTGATTTTAGTTCATTTTCCCCCTTGGACAATGCTTCTTTTTCCTCATCGTTTAATGTAGTTTGTTTTAGGTTGGACTATAAAATTAAAATGGAGAAAGCATGCTGGTTATTTAAAATATTTGCAATATAAAAACATGTGCCAAAAAATAATAATAATACTCCTTCCATTCCTATTTAAGTGGTCTATTTTCTATTTTGGGATGTTCCAAAATAATTATCACATTCAAATAGTCAATGATTTTTCTTATTTGATTTCAATGTTTTGTACACTTAAGGGTAAAATTAGAAAGTTGAAACATTTGTGTTGATGCAAAAGCATTTAATAGGGTTTCCTGAAAAAAATGTGTTTTTTTTTTTTTTTCTTCTTCTTCAGAGGAGATGGTCAATTAGGAACGGAAAGAGTAATAATAAATAAATTACATGGGAGTTGACATACGCTCATGGGATAACTTTTTTACCATTTTCCATTTTTTTGGTCTTGATAATTATACCACTCTTTTGTGATGATAATTATACCATCTTAAAGTAAACTTTAAAATAAATAAATAAATCATTTTGGTAAAAAAAAAAAAAAGGGAAAAATAAATCATATCACTATTATAAGAGGCTGTCATCAAGATAAGAGGTCATCAATGATTGGAATGTTCAACTCTCATCATTTTTCCTTAAAGCTGTTTTTATAAACTTTGTCCTAAAATTGTTTGGTGCATGTAAGATGGGGGGTCTGCATGTATCCAGAGGATTAGTAAGTGCAAAGTATCTAAAATCTCAAGATGTCAAAAAAAGGCTACATATGGAATGACAGCCCGTTGCTTCATTATTAATTTTTTGTAAAACAGAAATGGTCATGACAGGGGCAATTAGTGAGACTTTCAAATAAAATCAAGGGCATGAAACAAAATTCGGCAATAAGTAGTCAAGATAATTATTCCTCTTTCTTCTTAAGTATTTAATTAATTTAACCAAAAATTGCTTTCTACATACGATGAACATGGATTAGGATAAGAGGAGACGATGTTTTACAGGACCCTAAAGCAATTAGATCTCACAAGATTCAACGGTAATTAGGGTCAATTTTCATTTTCATCCAATCAACCTTCTAAGGTGAGCTGGTTGGCTCCCACACGGGGGATTTAATCACATCTCAAGCACATGTCATGCCCTTTTGTTTTTTAAAAGGCAAATATATATATATATATATATATATATTTTTTTTTATTTTTTGGTGGAAAAATATATATAACTAGCTTTAAAACCCGTGCGACGCACAGATTAATTTATAAAAAATAATATTAATAGAAAATTAAAATTGTAACAGAATACTTATTTTCTAAAATAATAAAATGTATTTTTTAATATAATATGTTAATTAAATTTTAAAAATATAGAAATAAATAAATAAAATAGTTCAATCAAAACGATTTTTAGTGTGATGTTAACGTAATGTATCACACAAAATTTAATTATACTCCCAAAAAAGATAAATTATTTTGAAAAACAATTAATTTAATGGTGGAAACTTGTAAAAAATAAAAGAACTGACACGTTATGATATTTGGTGGAAAAAGATTAAAATTCTCTAGAGTCTAACCCATCCCACAATTATAGTTTTAACATGTTGGTATATACCAAAGCAAGTATAGTCGTTGAAGGTGTCTCGAAATCTGACGGTAGAGATTGTAAAATGCATGACAATGATGAATCTTGGCCTTCCATAAGGTTTCAAGTAGGTTTCACAAAGACTGAAAAACCATGGGGAAAAATATCAAAAATATGTTTGAGATTAGAGCATAAAAAGATGAGAGAAAAATTTAAACTGAAAAAGAAAATAGGAGAAAAAGCCAGAAGGATAAAAAAATAAGAGAAAGTATAAATCTTTTCAACTTTATGTAATTAACTGTATGGAAGAATTTTGATTAATATATATATATATATATATATATATAGGAGGATGATCAGGTAAGCACGTGCTGATATATCTTATATCAAAACCTGCATTGGGAGTTGTACCTTGTGCATTAGTGGGATGTGAGGTGCATTGAATCAATGCAAGAGGTACAACCCCCAATGCATAGTGCTGATGTAACTTATATCAGCACGTGCTGATGGGATCATCTCTGTATATATATATATATATATATATAAGTAATGATACACAGGACCACTATTAAATGACCAAAACATGAGACCACTGATTTGACTGAATCTGATTGATCAGTGTTATTAACACCGTTAGTAGCTAAAAAAGAACTTAATATGGAAAGCCCTCAATTCTCAATTCAGATAAATGTTCTCAAAATTTAGATAAACGGGATTATAGGGGGTTTCCTCAAAATTGCTGTGATCTTCTCCTTCTTTTTAGCGATTCCCAAAAGGAATCATTTACCAAAGTTTCTAGATACCTCCCGCATTCGAGTTCGGCTGAAATATTCAGATAATTAACCATGACACATCATACAAAATCACAAATTAAATCAATGCAAAATATTCAGATAATTAACCATGACACATTATACAAAATATGCATCAAGATAATATCACAACTCAACCATTATCATGACAAATCAGATAAATTGGGAGTTTTATCATATAACAATAGGGAGTTTCCCACCCCCCCTCCCAAAAAGGAAAAAGAAAAAAATATAGATACGTTTTTAGAATCATAAATATTCAGATAATTTGTGATTTTTTTTAAGATAACAGTAGGAATTCATTCCCCTTGCATTATTTTCCCTTGATTAGTGTCATGAATATTCAGATAAATTGGGATTCTTTTTTTTTTTTTCCCATATAACAGTGTGATGTTTTTAAGATAATACTGAATGCAATATGACACTAAATATGACAAATCATAGAAATTGAGAATTTTATCATATAACAATGAGAAGATCACAGCAATTCTGAGGAAACCCCCTATAATCCCGTTTATCTAAATTTTGAGAACATTTATCTGAATCAAGAATTGAGGGCTTCCCATATTACATTTTTTTTAACTACTAACGGTGTTAATACCACTAACCAAACATATTCAGCCAAGTCAGTAGTCTTATGTTTTGGTCCTCTAATAGTGGTCCTATGTATCATTACTCGTATATATATATATGTGCCTGTGTGTGTGTGTGTGTGTCGGAAGCAAATCGGGAGAATCTGAAGATTCTGACAAATCGCGTTTTCTTTTTTAATACTCCTTTTTTCTGTTTGTCTATCTTTTTAATTATGACTATTTATAGTTTTATATGTTCAATTTTTAGGAGAGGAAATGAATAGGCATAAAGAAAACAGGAAAAATATAGTACAGTTTATTAATTTCGGGTTGAAAATTGTATAGTATGAGTTTTATAATCCTTCCACATAAAAACAAAGAGAGATACAGTGAACACAAAGCGTCAACTTACCTCCTACGCGTGAAAAAGAGCAAGTAATACCAACCAAAAAAAAAAAAATGGGGGTGAGGAAGAATTTACTTTTTGGTGACCACTTCCCAGCTTAATACCAAATAAAGAAAGTTAGTAGTCATTTTAAAGTAATTATCAGATTAATTTGTAACAAGTTGATAGATAATATCCTTTGTTTGATATTAAGATGGAAAGTGATCACTGAAAGTAGTTTTCCTAAAGGTCATTAAAAGTAACTTTTTGGAAAAATTACATTTTAGTGACTACATCCCAATTTAATACGAAACAATGGAAATTAATTATTATTTTGACGCACATTTGTAGTCAATTTGTAGCATGTTAATAGGGAAGATTCTTTTTTTGGTATTAGGTTGGAAAACCATTACTAAAACGTAATTTTTCTAAAAAAAATTTCCCAATTGTTTCCGTACGTGAAAAGAAAAAAAAAAATAAAAATAAATAAATCTTATGTTAACATGTGGCACACAATAGGGTGTTTTATATATATATATATAATTAAGAGTTTTTGGTGACCTCATCTATTTACTTTTGTGTCTCTCTAATAAATTTTCCCTCCAAAATCCATTCCTTTCTTCATCCTTGGCCTCACATATAATGTCAGCTACTTCCTCTATTTTTTCTTCCCTTTTCCAACTGTGCAACCGTCCCACTTCCTCTATTTTTTCCCTATCCCTTCCTCTTTGTTTGTTTGTTGTGTTTTTTTTCCCCCTCCCCACACAACGTCAGCACCTCCTTCTTTATGTTTTTTTTTTTTTTTCCCTTAGTTCTCTTCCCCTTCCCTATACACTTTCCTTCTCCCTTTACCTTTCCCTTATCCCTTCTTTTATTTTTTCCTTCCCTTATGGGTACACCTTCCCTCACCCTCTTCCTTCACTTTCTCTATTCTCCTCTTTCTCTCTCCTTATTCTCCCCTCTCCCTCTTTTTTCCTTATAACTAATTTTTTAAATGAAATGAAATCTATAGGATATGAGTAATATTAAAAAATAAATTATTTAGTATATGTTTTCTATTGCTTTTTGAAGGAAAATACAGACTAGAAAAGCAATTATTTAGTATGGGTTTTCTATTGCTAATTTTTTAAATAACCAGTTAATTATTAGATAAGCAATGAATAATCATGAATCCTGTAAAGTCATTTTTGTATTAGTTATCAAAATAAGTTCATAGCACTTTTGCTAGGACATATAAAAGGAGAATCTTGAGTGTTTGATTTGTCATAGATAAACAATTGTTTTATTTGGTGGGTTTTCAAGCGTATTTGACAACATATTCAATCGATTTATACTCTTCTAAATTTTGTCTTCAATTAATCAGGTTGTCCAAATTTTTTTTTTTTTTTTTTTTGGGAGCAATAAAGAAATTGGGTATAGGTAACAACCCCTAACTGTCCAAGGTAATTGATGAGAAAATGGACACATATTGCTATATAAGTAGGGATACAAAGAGTTGAATCATACATAAAAACATGTTAGCCTAAACTCTAAATTACTAAACTATTTGTTGTTTTCACATTTATTTGTGGTTTTCACGCACCGCGTGAGTTCATACTAGTGTGTGTATATATATATATATATAATAATAATAGATAATAGATTTTCATTTCTTGGTAATTGCTATGTCTTGCAAATGCGGCAACTAGGTTCTCGGATTCGCAAGGCACGTTTGGAATGGTGCTGCAGGTTTTGTTTATCTGCAGTCAATTGTCCTCCAACTATTGCAATCAGCCAAATATGCTGACATGTCACATCCTCATTTGCGGCATGTTTTTGATATAAAATCCCTTACATCAACTCAGGGTGATTAACCTATTGGGGTTAACATAGTAGTGATGGAGGATGAGATAAATGGTAATAGAATAAGTTAAAGATTCAGATCCCTCCTATTGTACCCAAAAAATAAAATAAAAAACAAACAAACAAACTTAGGGTGGTTGATAATATGGGATTGATTCATTAAGAAAATAATAAACTATATAACATTATCTCATTTGACTTGTGGATTAGTGTAGAAAATTTGCATGTACAGTCAATGCCAAGTAGCATTTTCTGAAAATCTTAAGCCTAAATCTACACCAACTCTAATTATCTTAGTCCCAAACCTATCACAAAAGGGTATAGAACCAAACGGGTTATTCAAATAATTTGATCTACTGCTACCCTACTCTAAGTTGCATTAATGTTCCACAATTTTCACATAATCCTTTAAAAAAAAAAACCTACTGCAATGTCCTTGAATATCATAGGCCGTTTAATAAAATAATCAAAGGGACTGTTCGGCAAACCTAAAAACTTGACCAGTCGAGGGTAAGTTTGCTCTGTTTTGATTTCACACTATTTGATAAGTTTGTTTTTCTTGTTAAACAGTTTAGTTTTGTTATGAAAATAAAGCCTTGTGAGTTGGTTTACTAAAAAACTAAATAACAGTTATGAATTGGATCTAATCTAATTCAGTTTTTAAAGTTTCCAAATAAACCCAAACTTAACAAAAATAAACATAATTCATAAACATTTATAGGACCTAACATTTCCAACTTTCATGATACAATCATACAAATAAGAAATCCAAATAATTATAGAAATATCATTATTTATCCAAGCGCTCAATATGATTCGAAAGGACATTATAACAATTTTTTTTTTTTCGGGAAAAAGACTATACTCAGCAGGATTTTCTGTGATTTAACCTTTTTTTTTTTTTTTTAGTCTTTTGGTCGTGGAATTTGCACGCTTTCTATTTACAGAGAATCCAAACAAGATACGATAGGTAGAACATGGGACCCACAAGAGTGAGCTGCGGGCCCACCCTCACCCACACGGGTAAGACATGGACTCAAACACACGTGAATACTTCTTTCAAACAGCATCCAGAACAGTATCAAACGGCGCCCACCCTAAATTGCGACAGATGGATTAAAAAAGCTTCACAATTCAGAGAGAGAAGCCTCTTCATAGAAAGCTCAATTCTGCCATCGCCAACGTCTCTGTGTGAGCTACCCATCGCAAACCCATTACCAGAGTAAGATTTTTCTGACTCACAAATCATTCACAATTCACAAATATAGACGTACGTGTAAATATATATTCTTTTGTTTTTTCATAATCTTTTGTTCATCATAGACAGCAATTTTTGGTACGTACTAGATCTAGAAATTTCATAGCAAATTGTTTTTTTTTTCTTCTTCTTCTGTGTGTAATATATGTTTCTGGGCATTTTTTAAGGCAATTGTTTAATATGCTTCATTACTTTTTAAATTTTTCTTAGTGTTTTTGAATCTGGGTTTGGTTGCGCTTTTGGAATTTCAATTTGGATTATTTATTTATTTATTTATAATTTGTTGTTGTTGTAGACAGAATTAAATGATTTTTCAAGGCTGGGTTTTGGCTATGTAGGCTAGTTTTTGTTCTTTAGGATATGTTTTCATATGTATAGGAGTCTATTTTTATTTTGTGCTGGGTTTTCTTATATTTGAACTTTTTAATTTCGAATTTTTTTTCCCCAATACCTATATGTAAGGGTTCATGGCATGATACTTGAATTGAGCTTATTAGGCCTTTCTTTGCTTTTATGGAGTTGAATTCTTGTTGAGGTTTGAGCTTCCTTTACTAATTTAGCAAATGAATTTAGTTTTCCGTATGACAGAGTTCTATCTATAATTGGCCCTTCATGTCTTATTGTCTTAAATTATTCATTGTTTTGATGTTTAATTTGTTTTGAACTTCAATTTAGCTTGCTTCATAAGGGTTTTCCTCTGTAATCCTTTTGGGATGTGGTTGCATGCTTTTGCGTTCTTATTTCCTGTATTTATATTCTTTTCTTATAATTGGTGTTTTAGTTCTAGGGCTTGTGTTCTTGATTGTGGGTTTAATCATGTATTCATATTGAACATGGACTTTCATTTACAACTTTATCAGTATTTTGAAGCACCCAATATGGTTGTGATTGATTTTCAGGTGTTTATTTATATATAATATGGAAGGAATTATTGTTAGAAGGGTCATTCCCTCAGACAACAGTTGCCTCTTCAATGCCGTCGGGTAAATCTCCAGCTTATAAACATTCCATTTTGTTGATTTTAAATTTAACGAACTGAATTTGTAAACTGGTTTGATATTCTTTATTCTGTTTCTTTATATGCAGGTATGTTATGGACCATGACAAACACAAAGCTTCTGAATTGAGACAGGTTATAATCTGTAATATCTACTCTTTCCGGCCAATATGTGTAGTTTGAGTTATTAGTCATATAGGCACCATTGGTGTCACTTCAGTTTTGAAACTTTTAATATAGAATTTGATGACTGATAACAGTATAGCACTTAAAAAATTGTCATCAAATTTAAACTCAAATATATGTTCACATGTAGAACAATCTGTGTACTAGATTTTGGAAATTTTCAAGTGTTGTATTTCATATTTTGTTTAGCTGTATGAGTCTGATATGTGCATGGATTTATGGTACGTAACTTTTGATTCGTGATGTGGAGGTTCCACTGCAATATTTCATGTTTAGCTCACTGCATGATTAGATATTGAGAGTTTTGTGAATGCTACATAGTGTGTGTGTGTGTGGGTGAGAGAGAGAGAGAACATGAAAAGTTAAACGTATATAACTAATCAGAATGGTATTCTAGGAATAAAATACATAAAGGCTTTTTCTGCTTCCTATATTAGTTTGGTACTTATATTTGTTTATTTATCTTTAATTGAGGTCTTTGTATGTATACTGAGATCATTAAATTAGGATACCTTAGACTCTATAAATGCGTTCACTCATTTATTTTGTAATGTTCCTTTTTCCCAACTTTTGTAGAATATCTGCAAGAACCTTATGAACTTGTTTCTGGGTTTGTATCTTGCTTACTTTCTCAAATGAATTTATTTTTCTAGTTCAAAGAAGACTATCAGAATGGGAATTCTTTGAGCGGTTGGTGCACATGGGTCTGATTTTTCTTTTCCTGATATTTGGAAAAAAAAAATACCCACCGAAAGGGGGAAATTTTTTTTGAAAAGAGAGTGAAAACCTAAAATAAAACCAGAATCATGACTCTTCATTATCATAGGAGTTGACTCCTGAATGTGAGAAGATCAAGAATTATGTTATTCGTTGATGTGGACTGGGAGCTTAACAATCATGTACTATTTTGATGTTATTTACTTACTAATTTTGTTCTTTAATGAGTAACTTTCAAAGTAATAGGCCGAATGGAAAGGGTACAATGTGAACAATTATGATTGGATGTGAACTGTGTGGATAATGGAATAGGGGAATTTCTTCCATATCCGTGTTCTTGATCTGGTTTTTGAATACTCAAAGCTAAACTTTAAGTGGACGAGATCTGATTTTAAGGCAATCTTTTTGTGTGGGATCTTATTTTGGGACCTATCATGGAGTTGTCAAGTATCCAGACAGGATGGTGACATCATCATGGCATGGCACTAAAACATGTTTCGAAGGTGTTGTGCTGCGTCATGAAGCGTCGACATCTTAAAACTTCTCAAAATTTGAAATCTTAGCTGCCCAGGTAGCGCTGGCTCAGGTGTTGTGTTTGTGCATGAGATTCTTACTCAGATTTTATTGGTCTCATGATGATTAATGGAATACACTCGATATATGACGATTAATTGACTTTGAAATTACATAGCAGTATACCACTATTAATTTGTCCCTTTCTAATGTCAGCCACAAAAGTATATATTTGGACAAGTACAGAAGTACTAGATGTGGATGACCACTTCTGATACTGATCCTAAATCAGTATGATATTGCTTAGTGCTGGTAAAGATATGCTGCAGGGTTTCAAGCACTTGTTTGTGATGATAGACAGTTCATAACCATAAATAACTGCTTATATATCAAGAGCCAGAAATTTATTGATTGCTTTTGTTCTATCCATGGTTTCAGTAATTAGAACACAAACTCAAGCATGCAGGAGTATGGCCACACACATTGCACATAAAACAAGATCCATTAGCTCTTGATTCTGCTAAGTGGATTTCTAAGGCCAGGACCCTGTGATCCAAGACTAATCTGGATAGTACCATTATTGCTATTCTGAATGTCGGTAGTCTTCCGTGGAAGTTCTTCAAAGTAGGGTTTCCAGATCTTTCTTCCTTTGTGCATCAGTAGGACATTTCTAAGAATGCAGATGAGAAGCTGAAAGAATGATGACCATCATCATATGGATTTGGTTGGATGTTCTTAAAAGTTTATCCAAAGTTATACAGCTTATGTAATGTGAATGATGACCACTAAGTTTTTGCTTGATTCGGATAATGGACTAGAAAGGAATTTCAAATGTCTAATTGTTTTTACTATTGGATGAATTTTTATCCTAAATGGAAACCCATTGAATATTGTCTCCTATATGTTGCACGTGTTCCACCTGCCATTCGTATTGAATTGCCCAATTATAAACTGTTTTATTCAATTCTATGCAATATGCTCATTCTGCAATGGTTACTATTCAAAATATTTATCATTTTTTTTATTGTAAAGTCTCTTTTTATATCAATGATAAATCTTATTTATATTTTCTGTGATACTTTATTGTCATAATTTCCATGTTATTAATCTTTGTTGTGATACCTTAGATTCTGTATAAATATATGGATAGATAGTTATTTTATGTATGGATATCATTTCGATTTTTTACACACATATATTGAACTAATGGTATGATGGATTGCCTTCACTTTCATTATTTCCTTATGATTGTGTAACCTTTAATTTTTCAAAGGTCATAGCTGCAACAGTGGCAAGTGATCCGACAAAATATTCTGAAGCATTTCTTGGAAAGCCAAATGAAGAGTATTGTGCTTGGATTCTTGACCCAGAGAAGTGGGGAGGTATGTTAGCCTCTTTCCTGTCTTGATTGGTGGATGCCAACTATGCACAAAGTGGAGTTATACAAGCACTAATGTAGATGATTTCCTGTGGAAAATTGAAAGTTATTGGATTCAAATGTTTGATGAAGTATTAGGCTCGTGCTTTCTCATGAAAAATGTTGTGAGGCAACTGATAGTTGTTTGATATGATCAGTATGAATTTCTCTCTGCTTCAGTGGAGGTCTTTCCAAGCATTTGTTTTGTCACAAACAAGCACTGGGATGTTGTTTGGGTTACTTCATTGATCTAGGCTGCTAACTTCTATTACCTTTTATGTTCTCTTGTGAAGGTGCCATCGAGCTTGCTATATTAGCAGATTATTATGGACGTGAAATTGCTGCATATGATATCCAGACCACACGATGTGATTTGTATGGTCAGGTTAGTATTAATAATGTGTTCTCTGTGCATCTGACTCTTGTTAACTCAGTGTCACTAATTTTTATTTTTCCATCTTGTGGTGTGCAATTTAACAGGACAGGAGGTATTCTGAAAGGGTTATGCTGATTTATGATGGGCTCCACTATGATGCTCTAGCAGTATGGTGCTTCTTGATCATTTTATCTCTCTCTCTCTCTCTCTTCTCCCTCTCTCTCTCTCACACACACACATTAATTTTTCCAATTCTTATTTTAGAGGAACAATCAGGAAGGAACTAGTAATTAGGTGGAGAACATAATTTCTTGGTTGGGTTGGACACTGAACACATATAGGAGTTTTAGATGACCATTACCCGTTGGTCCCTGCATGGGAGATCCCCTGGCCAAAAATAAATTGTAAAAATTTTCTTAACCATCTGATCTCTCCGTTTGCATTTGGACCTATGGAAAAATACAAAGAAACCATGAGCTAAGGAGATTGGATGGTTATGTCAGATAGGTTTTATTTGTCAGTAGGCCATTTTTTATCAGACTTGGTGGTACATTACGGTGTGGACTTTAGGACTAGGTAGTGAAAATTTCTCTTCATTCACCTGCCAGGCTGCCATGCCTTCATTATCTGGGCAACTCTTTCTGCTGCTACACATATGTTCCAACCAGCTTACCTGGTGCTTGATTTTTATATTTTGTATCAACAGATGTCTTTTGAAGGAGCTCCAGAGGAGTTTGATCAGACAATATTCGCTGTACAAAAGGACAGGACCATTGGGCCAGTTGAGGGGCTCACTCTTAATCTTGTTAAGGAACAACACAGGTAGTAGTCGAGGTCTTATTGAGGTTGCATGGTACAAGACATAAACACTCGAATATTTAAAAAATAAAAAATAAAAAAAATCTCTTTAACATGACCACTAGAATATACAAGCACATGACAGAAATCGCTCTACGAGCCATGACTGACTAGAATATATGAACACATGGCAGATGTCCTGTAGTTGAAGTCCAAAGATTTCCTACCATTTGGTACATCAGGGTTGGTGGTTCAGAATCATCTTCTGATTTTAATTTTTGTGCATTGAGGATCTTGGTGGAACCCATTAAATATTGGTTCTTGATCTTCTGTTTCTTTGCATTGCAAGATACATGACCACATGATTATGTGCCAAGGGAATTTTGTGTAGTCAAACCCTAGACTTTCCTAACATGTTATGTGTATCCTTATAGTATGTGTGCATGTGCATGTACATGCATGCAATACCATTCAGAGAGTTGGTGAAGATGGTAAAATTCAGCGAACAGTTTTTCCCCTTATTTTCGGAGGGATAGGTGTGTTGATTCTGTGAGAATAGGAAAAGGGAAGATATTGTGCAAAAAGAGAAATTGAGATTCATGAGACAATTTTCCTTGTTTTGTCACTTCTTCTTTATTTTGATTTTTTATCCCGTGATGTCTTGCTTTTTCATTTTGTCTTCTCCTAATATTGATTTTAGTCCAACTTTAAGAATGCTCATATCAATAATGACTCATTTCATAGCTTACGCATAATCATATTCTGATTCTGCCCTCACGATTTTCAGGAAAAGGAGATTTACAGACACTGCCAACTTCACTTTGCGATGTGGGGTCTGCCAAATTGGAGTCATCGGCCAGAAGGTCATTTCCAACCAATCCAATTATGCTTTGTTCTGCCTTTCTCTATGTTCTCCAACTTGGCAGTAATTTCTATACTCTCAATGATTCTTCCTGATGTAGTTTAATTGTAAATATGCAGGAGGCTGCGGAGCATGCACAAGCAACAGGCCATGTCAACTTTCAAGAATATAGATGACACAAATTGTGAGAAACAAACAGAAAATAGACCCATATTGCTTCAGTGAGCTCCTTCAGGTCTGTTCAAATGTATGGTTCAGTCATTGGATTGTTAAGGAACCATTATAGTGGTTTAATTTCCAAGGGAAACTATTGTTGTAGCATGTTCTGTTGTGCCATGCAAATAAAAATAAATTTTAATGTTTTGTTGTGGATTTATGTTGGGGGATCTCATATTAATCTCACAGTTATATGTGGACTTGATTGCTCTTGGTTCTATTTTTTGGGTCTATCTATGCGTCACCTAAAGCCTAAGGGAAAATGCTCCATACTCCATATCAGTACAAGAAAAATCGCTACTAACGTGGTATGCCTATGTGGCATGCCATGTCAGCATTGATGCCTTGTTACTCTGATGATGACTTGAGTGATCTTTCAATTGCATAACACAATGGACAACAACCACAAATGCATAACACATCTTTCAATGGCCTCCTTTTTTGTGGCTTTCGGCTGGTTGCAAAGGGCACGTGTAGGAGAATGAGAGGCCATAAGTCCTTTTGTATTGAACACTGACTCAATCTCAGCCCTACTTCCATTTAAATTTTACAGACATGTGTTCCAGTGTTTGTGTGTTGTGCATCATAGCAAAAATAATACTCCCTCCGTCCCTAAAAGATAGGCCAAATTCCCAACTTTTTGTGTCCCAAAATGATAGGCCATTTTGAAAAGTCAAACCATAAAATTGTTTAACTTTCTTATTATACCCTTTGTTTTGTTAAAAATTAATTTACCATTTCAATTTCATTTCATAAAGGAAGGGTATTTATGGAAAACAAAATTTAGTCAATGCATTTATTAAGTTTTCTTAATTTGCATATTTGGTCAAACTTGGCCTATCTTTTAAGGATGGAGGGAGTAACAAACCATCACGTAAGAGCTTTCTTCATTTGTTTTTTTCCTTTTTTCTTTTTTTCCCATGTACTAAACCGTGAACCCACCATGGTCAGGCCAAGGCAGTACGTGGCCAGGCCATGGCGGGCAAGGCAAGGCAAGGTTACCTAAAAATGGTTCTTTTCGGAGTGTTGAACAATTAAGAAACAATGTGTAGAAAAAGTCTACCAGAGATAGTTAAGATGGATAAGTAATAATACGAAGAGGATAAAACAAGACATAAATGCATTTCTGAATTAGGTAGAAGTGATACCGATTGATGGGAAGAGGGGAAGAGAATCATTCAATGGCCGTGAAGTTTGGTCGTTAGTGAAGTTCAGGCCTACCTTCTTTAAGCAACCGAAACCATGTATTTCATTTTGTCGTGTTTCCGGGAAATAACCAAATTAAAAATAATAAAAAAATAGATCATCCCAAAAAATCATACAACTCTACAAAGCCTATTTTTTGAGTGCTAGCGAGGTCAAATCCTTTGCTCACTGCACAGAGCAGGACACACACCACCGGTGGCCTTATGTTGGCAGTAAAATGCATGAAACTTTTCACTGTCAGTGACCTTTAAAACCTGTACTAGGCCATCTTCCACTATCTACAAAAAATTTCCAAGTTTCATCTCTCATAACAGAACTACAAATACAGAAAAGAGAATGTTCTCATTTTATCCAAAATGAGAGAGAGAGAGAGAAAGAGAGGAAGAGAAAAGAAAAGAAAAGATAACGTTATCATAACAGTCCCAACTCTCTTCAATGAATCTTTTTTCCTTGATGGTTCTAAATGATACATTACAAATGGCATAATTTGCTCTCAGAATTGCTTGCAAAGAGAATGCAAGTGAAACTACAGCTACACGTGACAAATGATGGCCCAGCCGTTCAATTCAGATAATTATTCCAGAAAAGTTGGCAGGAGCGATGAATTGATACTCTCTCCAATGCATAATTAATGGGCTTAAAAATGGAGAACCAGCGAAACGGTGAGTCCACAAGACCAAACATGCAGATTTATTCACAGTTTCCCCATAACAACCTCCGAAAAGTTTCTACAAGCAGGCAAGCAGCAGATGGGTACCTCTCACGATTGGATAAGAAACTACTTATTTCCATCTGTACGTCAACTTTTATGAGCAGGCTTGGCCGTCGAAAACTCATCAAATCTAAATCTTCTGTTTAAGAACCTGGCGCAGTTGGATCTTCTGACTTTCCATCCTTGCCTCCAAAAGCTTTGCCTTCAAACTATTCTTCTGTGTGCCACGAGGCCATTCAATGCAGCCTTTCATCGCTTTAGTAATATGTGGATTCCCTGATTCAGGTGAACTCCACTGCCCCTCCAAATTTTCAGGGCTGAGCCCGCCTTTAACTGACCCCCGATCTGAAGAATGGATACTACTATTAGAGATTCTACCAACTGAGATTATCTTATAATTTTCACCATTACTGGGGCATGATCTCCAAAGCCTGGATATGGATGATGCCTTCTTCATTTGCCTTGTTGGTACTGAGCAGACTTCACTGATTTCAGTGATTGGCGTTTCCTCCCCTGCATTATCTTCCCATTCTGTTCCACTTCTTGACACATTACTGTCTCGGTGAAGTTTGTTGACCGATGGGTCACTCCCATCAGGTGAATAACTTGAGCCCTGATCCTCAATCTGGCTCACAGTTTCCCACCCACTCCCATCTTCTTCCATATCACCATCCTGATCAACAAATGCATTTGAATGTCTCTGAGTGATGTCTTTGTTGAACATATTGACTTCAGGACTCACAGTATGAATTTTAGAAGCATGACTGGCAGGACTATAAGCACCACAGGGTCCAATCTCCCTCCCATTTAGTTCGCCAAAATTAACATCTTCAAAAACTGAGAAAATATCATCTGGGTTTGGGGGCTCATAAGAAAATTCCTTAATGTCTTGAATATTAACCGTTGCAGCAGCCTGTAGAAGCAACTCCACTTCTTTCTTCTCCTTCACATCTGGGGTTGCAGTTCTTGACCTTAGAAAAGTCTCCAGATCTGCTACAAGCTTGTTCATATGAGAATACTTCTCTTCAAGTGCCACCTTTGCATCAACCAGCTTCATTTGAACCCGTTCTTCACGCCAGACCTCGGCCATCTGCAACATCTTTCTCTCCTCTTCAACTTCTTCACGGAGTTTCATGGATTCCCTCTTCAATGCTTCAACTTCAGCCTTGTCTTCTCCGATCTCCTTAGCAAGCTCATCACATACTTCCTCTATTAACTCTCTGGCTTTCCTCTCTTTATCGTAGTCCTGCATAAATCGCTTAGCTGACAACTTGACATCAGCCAGTTCATTGACCAATTTGGAGTTAACAAGTTCCATCCTTTGGCGATTTTTCCGTTCTCGATTCAAGTCATCTTTGACATCATCAATAATTGCACGAATTTTCTCATGTTCTTTTCTCCGCCACGAGGCTTTTTCCTCACTAAGTTTCCTTAAGAAGTGCTCGAGTTTCTTCTTTGAGGACCGCCTCTCAGTTTCAAGCTCATGAACGCGGGCTCGAGCCTGTCCAAGTTGTGCTTCAAGTGCAGAAACCATTGAGACAGCACTTACTTGTTGGTCAAGAGGCTTCACATGACCATAAATCCGGCAAACCTCCTCTGAAATTTTTGAGCCAACAGGGTCCCACTTTGTTGCCCCCTCCATTGCAGAGTTGGAAAATTGAAATGAAGGTTCAACCTAGAAAAGAGGAAACCAGATCGCAGATAAGGCAAAGAAGTAAAACAAAAGAAAAGGAAAAGAAATAAAATAACAGAAAATATGTCTTCTGATTAATGAGCAGTTGAGCACACTTAAGGTTCCATCTATTATACATATTACATCAAAACAGGCCGTGCTATTCCTGTACTAGTAACTAAAAATTATGCATCAACAAACATTTATCCAATGAACAATGTTTTCAATTGTCTGATAGATGAGTTAGTTAATGTCATTACATAAGATCAATCTTGAGCAAAGAAATAATCAAAATAAAAAATGTACTTAGCAGGTAACACAGAATGGTGGGTTCCACATGCACAATTTATAAGGGAGTAAGTCATTCCCCCAATCCAGATGGTTATAAAGAGTTCATGTTTAAATTAAGGACCTCAAGGAAGAAGTATACCTTACACCTGAATCCATTCTTTGGACCTGAGACGGAAAGAGGACTGCGTAAGAGATCCTTTGCTTCAGATTCATACACGCTATTGCGATGACAGAGAAACGGGCTAGGCTGCAGGGAAGAACAAAACAATTAGCTAATTCTAAATATTTCCAGAATTGAAAACATATAGTTTTCATCCACAGCTTCAACATAAGGCCTTCTGATTCAAGATTTATGAGAACGAAAATCCCATCAAGATGAAGTGAACAGAACACAATTTTGGGAATTCAACCAAGGGAATGTATTAGACGTCTAAAAGAAACATGAAGTCAATCACGGATGTGTTAAATGTTAATGTAGATAGATTTCAGATTCTCCAAACCTCAATAAAGGAGTACTTATATGAATTTTCAAATCTTTAACATTACCCAACTGAGAGAATAAAAGTGATCAAGCTCACAGAAACATCCACAATATATTAATTGAAAGAAAGAGATTTTTTTTTTTTTTTTTTTTCCCCTTTTGGCAGCAGGAGTATCTAGATCTTCGGCTCAACTCATCTTCTAGACATGGGTAAGACCACTGCCCATTTCGCATCAGTTAAACGCCAAAATAAAGCTGGTTCATGGCTAGCCCCAGGAGGGAGAGGGAAGCCGAACTCACCTTCCACTTCTTGAGGCGTAAGCCCCAGGAGATTAAGAACTCGAATTCATGACCAATATGAGTATATGACCCATATAGTCTAATAAGAACAAGTGCAGAAACATCAAACCCAAGGCAGTTTATTACAGTTATATCAGTGAAAAAACTTCTTTGAAGTATAACAAAAATTCCCAAATGTTTGAATTTGTTCTCCGAATGCAAACCCTAATCTAACTTAAATTGTAAGATTAAGCAAATAACAGAGGTATTTGAAAAAAAAAAAAAATGCAAAAAAGTCAAGCAATCAGATACTCAGATCAGATTTACACTAAGACCAATCCAATCATTGCCTCCAAGATCATGCATTTATTCACATTCTTAAAATTTGAACTCTTCATTTATTCTCGGAAAGAAAGGATTTGCCTTTCTTTTCGTCATTTTCCCCATAACCAAACAAACTATAAAAATTTAGATCTTGAAAAAGACAGCACTGAATGATACAATAGTAACAATACCTGAGAATCTACCCGGTCTTCACTCTTCTTCAGCCCACCTCTCTCGCCGCCGCCTCCAGCAACATCCGGCAACTGCAACCTCCAAAGTCCAGCAGCGAGCTTCCTCGCCGACACCGCCACCACCTCCTTCGCCCTCCTCACTTTCCGGCCACCGTTCTGACCACACTCCTCCAGCAGCGACGACTTCTCATCCCTCACTTTAACCCTATCATCGAACTTCCACCGCAGCAGTGGCGTCTCGGGTCGGCTCCGCCTCCCAGCGGGAGCTCCCCCGTCTCTCCTCACCCGGGCCGGAGCCCCGGAGAACTTGGGGGTTCGGGCTTTCCGGCGAGTGGGTTTGCGCTTGTTGATAAGAAGATCTGAGTCTAGAGTAAGGTTTAGGGCTTTGGAAGAAAGGGTGAATGGTGGGAGTGTCGCCGCGAGGTCTGCTCTGCCGGAAATCTTCATTGTTGACGGCGAGATTCAGCCATTCTATACGAAACATATAGAGAGACAGACAGACAGAGGAGTGAGAGAGAGAGAGACAGAGAAGAGGGAGAAGAGAGGGGAGAGGGGCGTTTGAGTGATGAAATGGGGGTAAAGTACAGAGCTCTCTGAGAGTTTCAGGGATTTTCTTCGAGAAAACGACGCATTACATGTACATATACCACACATATATGCGTATGTGTATATATGTACGGTCAACGTCTCTCTCTCTCTTTTCTCTCTCTCTCACAGTAATCCTATGATTTCGTAGCTGCTTAGATACGGATTAATTAGGATTAAAATGGTGTCGTTTTACTAAACCTTCAAACGCCACCTTCTTGTTGTAAAGTACCCAGTTTTTTCCTTTTTTTCACTTTTAGGGCCAATGCACACGGTGTCGTTTTATGCTTTTCTTACCACGTGAGATGGCTCTTCTAACAATGGTGAGCATCCAAAATATTTTGTCGTGAAGCAAAAGGTTTTATGTATATATATATATATATATATTTTTTTTTTTTTTTTTGGGATTTATCTTAAGTATTAATTAATAAAAAATAGAAATAATCTTACCTTTGTTTAGGAGAAGTGGGATAGAAAGTCTGAATACTTAGAAAAAGTGTATATGAGAAGTGGCATGAGGTAACTTATAGCATCCAAACTCTAATGGAATAGATATGAGAATAAAAATGGGGATGATAGACAAAGCGTGTATAAATTAAAGAGACAGCAAATTTGAGTAAGAGAATTGTCCCATGCTGACTCTCTTGGAATAGGCTTGAGAATTAGGTAACGTTAGCTCCTGTGGGACCATGATTCAATTCCCATAATCATCATGGCCCATAAGTTTTCTTCCAACTTTTATCACTTTCTCCACTCTAAAATTCATAAAGATCAAATTCATGAACACCAGATTTGGAACATGACTCACTTGGAACATAAGATTTTATAATTTTATAATTTTATTGTTAATAGTGTATTCAATTTTCCCATCTTACTAATATTTTGAACATAGATAAAATCATCATTCATTTTGTATTTTTAAACAAATTTAACTACTTACTAACCTCAAAAGAAAAGAAAAACTCTAAACTAATTTCCCCCCCCTCCCCGCTCCCATATATATATATATATTTTTAGCTTATTTGACCATATATTAGAACCACTAGTCTACATGTTGAAGTTGATGAACCAGCAAATATAACACAAATTACCAACGGGGATTGGTTTAGTTGGTAAGGATCAAATTCTTCACTTGTAAGATTTAGGTTCGAGTCCCGCTGTTAGTGGTTCTCCTTGGTGGGCAATCTTTAAGTCTATTGTAAGTTTTCACTGAAATCTACGGCTTGCCCTAGTCCTAAACTAAGGTAGTCTCCTCTCACCTAAACTTTTTTTCACCAAAAAAAGAAATACATAACACAAATTGCAAAAAAAATACCAGTTTATAGATCGTAGGTCCTAAATATAGATCTTCATACCCTTACTTTCTTACTGTCAGATCCATAAATTTAGAAACACCATAAATTATGCATGACGGTGAAATTAGTCCGAGCCCAAACTTTGATAGTTATACCCCTAGTAATAATAATATTAATTAATTAATGCATCTATAGTTATACCCTCTTAAATACTAACTTTGTCTTATAGTTGAACCACGCGATCGAGTGATTGTGGGTGATACCATATTCAATTCCTTGTTTGTTTGTCTCTCTGCTGTACCCTCTGCATCCTCAGAGACCCCCACCGTTTTCCTCCATTATTTAGCCTATGGCAAAAGGTATCCGAGGGAGTCACCACGTGTCCGTGCCTATACTCTACACGTGGCATCTTGTGAGTGGACACGTAGGCTTGTAAGGTTTGAAACCAATGCAAGCAGGCAAACTTGCACCCACATGGGGTAACATTAAGATACATTTTTGGAGTCTTAACTTGGTTTCAGAGCCCTACTATATAAAGCTTTTGATAGATTTAGATCTAATCAAAATTATTTAACCTTAAAACCTACTCTATATACATGTATACACACAAATGGGTGAAGAAGGTGATACATGTAAACAAAAGTTAAAAGCCACATTAAAAATAAAAAAAGAAAAAAAAAATTGATTTTAATATGGCAAGCTAGGTCATACTTTAGATCGAAATCATAAATTTATCTCAATTTAATATCTTAACCAAACCACTAGATTAATTTGCATGTAGTTGATGTATAACTTAGATTCATAGTTTCTTGACCAATGTAATTGAAATAAAATACATTTTTATATAGGCAATGAGTTATAGTCGCATCATTAAAATAAAATAAAATTAAATTTAAAAAAAAAAAGGAAGCAGAAGAATGAATAGAATGAGAAATAAAATGTTTAAATTAGTGTCATGAGTTATTATAAAAGAAATCATTTTAATTGGACTATTGAAATATAGTTATGATATAGGAGTTATGGGTTTTAACTTGAATTTAAGACACTGCATCATGTTACCATATTTATCACATTACATTTATTGTACTTTGCATAAATTTAGTTCAACGTATATTAAAGCAAACTCATACGTGTCCGTTAAAGTTGATAGGGAATTCTAATAAAATATTATTGAATGAGGGGGATCATAAAATTTTGATCAATGTTTGATTAAATACGTAATATTTTATGATGAAATTTTGTAAATATATGGTACCCTTGGTAGGTCCTTTAGATGGCAATAAAATCCATCTTTTGAGATTCATGCAATTATATGCCTTCAAACAAAGAGGAGGAGGGAAAACTTGTCTATGAGTACCCTTATGAGCACGCCCTCATTGTAGGTGGATGGATGTGTCTTCCACAATTAGGCTTTCCAATGCGTAGATTTTTGGGCATCAATCATGGTGTCGTGATAGTGGATCTAATATATATTCTAGGCTGCAGACGCTTTGAAATTATTGTTCCTTCTTTTTTTTTTTTTTTTTTTTTTTTTGATTTATTAGGAGGGGTTTGACCCCTAACATATCCTACTCCTACCCCTAAATTATTGTTTCGCACTTAGAAGAACCTAGCCACCCATTAGATAGGCATATTTGGGATCATCCCCACAAATTGGCAAGGGTTCAATCCATTGCAAAAAAAAATATACATGGTGTTAGCAAATGTGGACCTGGGCCTACTGTTCTTTTGATTGGATTAGACTGGATTTGTAATGAGATGTGAACCCATGACTTAAATATCTGAAGATCATATAAAAGGATTATGGGCTCTGAGTGGTCTTAAACTTCGTGCTGTCTAGATTCCTACGTTAAGGGTCCAACTTTTCTAGGTCTCAATTATTCGAACTCTCACATTGGAGTGGGGTGTCCACCTATAAATAATGCATATATGGATTTAGCCATTTAGGTCCCATCCAACAAGAAAGACTAGGGGTGCATGGTATTTTTCTTAAGGGTCTACTGCTAAGCCAAATCATTGATATATATATATATATATATATATATATATATCACTCTTCACCTAGCTCCAATGGTCTTTGGGTAAATTAATGAAATGGTGGGTCATGTGAAATTTGTGTGGTATGCATGCATGTTTGATATGCTGTTGCCTACGTTTGATGGGGACAGCTTGTCCATAAAAAGACTAAGAACCATGGGTTTCGACCATCATGAGCCACCAAACTACTCATAAATTGTAACCACCTTTTGTAGAGAGAAAACATAATAAAAATGACAAAAATTAAAACAACCGTACGTAAAATATATGTACCTACTCAAATATGATTTCACGTACACATTAAAGACACTCATAATTTCCCCTAAAGGGCTTTGTATTCCCCTTGGAACTTCTTGGACTGTCTATTCATTGGGAATACATAAATGTGAGTAGACCCCACTTCTTCAACCGTTGGAATTCAATGAGACAAGGGCATGTCTAGGTTCCTTATGGGTTTCTCTACCACTCAATGGTATCATGTGTACGAAATCCATTAACAAAACTACTACATTTAATGGGGTAGTGCCCAAAATGCTCCTCGAGACCTATCTTTCACGAGGCTTTTCTTTTACGAGAGGGAAAGAAATATCATCAGGTTACAAAACTATCGACGAGTTTAATGTTATAAGATCTCGTAACTTTATTTTGAGTGTAAACCTTTACAAGACCATTGGGTTGTTTGAAAAATATAAAAACCTTATCAATTGAAAATGAGTCTAATCAGTTTTAATTGAACTTCTGTTCGTAAGCTAATTTTCATTATAAATTACTACAGTATCGTACTGAAAATAAGAACACAATTTTCTTTAGTTTTTTTTCTTCATCTTATTGTTTTCCTCGATAAAAGTATAAGAAACAAACACAATTTTCTTTAGTTCTTCTCCTTAATTTATTGTTTTCCTCAATAAAAGTACTTTCAAAAGGCTTACCAAGCAACATTCTAGAGGCTAACATCGCTTGGGACTAAAGGCCAAATATTAGTAGCAGTAAATCGGATGCCCATGTTTGGTGAAAAAAAAAAAATCACTAGTACATAACATGCTTATGGCAGTTTTAAGCCCATCAAGTAACCCCATTTTATCGCAATAAACATGTCTTTACATTAGTTCAAGGTTTCTCAAGGTGCAATTGTACCTTCCTTTGGGCCTTGACTATATTTGGGACCCAAGATGGGCCGAGCCTGCTATTGCTGGACGATAGGCTAAGCCCACTTGCAATGCATATCATTTTTTTTTTCTTTTTTCTGGCATATATGTAATTCAACTTTCCCTCGTGGGTTATGTCCTAACTAGGACCTTCCACTAATTGAACAATGAGTTTCTAGTCCAACTTTTAAAATTTTCCTTGGACATAGTTAATGTACTAAAACTCAGGCTACGACCAAGAGAATCCATAATCTAACCTAGGGTAAAAATATATATATAAGTAGAAAGGGTTTGAACAGTTGCAGAGAATATACATGGTCTTGGAATATGTCCTCTGTTTAAAGGTCCAGCTTTTTACATAAACCGTCCATTTTGTCTACAAAATAACTGTAACATCATCATAAATTATATATATATATATATATATCAAAGAGGTCACCCATAATTTCTTCAAAAAGATTATGTACCTTTGAAACTTGTTTGGTTGTTTCTTTGTTGGGGACAAATAAATGTGCACCCCACCTTTTGGACCTTTGGATGAGATGAAGACAAGTCAGAAGCTCACTCACTATGTCAAAGATAAGGCATGCATGTCAAGGTTTCATGTGGGTTGTTCTACCACTAAATGCATCATTGTCCATAGACTATATCTACCATTTTATATACTCATTCCCTCCCACCCAAAATGAAAAAACACACATTCATTTACCCCCCCAAAAAAAAAGAAAAAGAAAAAAAGATTCAAATCATAATTGGACCAACTCTAGCAAAATTTAGTCTGATCTAGCATCATTAATTTGGATTGGAATTAGATCTGTAATTTCTTTTAAATGATTTAAGTTTTTTTCCTCTTCTACTTTTATTGTGCATTTATTTTCCTCAATTATCAAGCCAAGAAAACAAGTTGCTAAGGGAACAATTTGAGTATCAAATTGCCAATAAGCCTGAAATAGCAACACCTAGCATGCTTATGGCGGTTTTTAGCCCATCTAATGACCATTTTAGAACTATAAACATGGTGTAGATTGTTTAAGGTTCTTCAATTAACATGCTACTGTTGTTGGGTCTTTTAGTCATTTTTGGGCCTGGACTAAATTTGCATTTGCATTATTCACCATAAAAAGGACTAAATTTGCATTATCAGTTTTAGAAGATGGGCGAGCAAATCCCACTATCCACATTTTCATTGTCATAAAGAAAGAGGCTATTGCAACCTCTCAACTTTATTTATAAAACCCACATTTTTAAAAAAAATTTTTTTAAAACTTTTCAAGATTTTATGAAAAATATAAAAAATTTTCATGAAAACCCGTCGCGTTATCTATTAAAAAAACATCATTTTGAACAACTTTGTAAAAGAAAATTTTTCAAAATCTTTCGTTTAAGCGGATTTTTTGACCATTTATAATTTTTCATTTTTGTAAAAATGAATAGAGACTGTAAATGACCAAAAAATCTTCTTAAATGACAGATTTTGAAAAAATTTCTTTTACAAAATTGTTCAAAATAATGTTTTCTAATAAAAATGTAGCCAATTTTCATTAAAACCTTTTATATTTTTCATAAAACTTTGAAAAGTTATAAAATAAAAAATAAAAAAAAAAAAGTGGGGGGGGCCTTTACAAATAAAGTTGGGGAGTTCCAATAGTGGCCCTCTTGTCATAAATGTTGTTCTGATGTGCTTAGGTTCCGCCCAAAGACTTGGGATTCAAAACCCATCATTCATTCAAAACCCATCATTCATGATATGCCACTAAGAGATAACATTAGGTTGTTAGACGAGCCGGCTACTTGAGTTTTGTTCAAGATCGATTTAATAAAATATTCGATTGAGCTTGCTCATAAGAGAGAAACGAGTTCAAACCATCGTTTTGAACTTAATTTATTGAGTCAAGCCCGAGTAGAGTACTCCTCAGTTTAATAAACTCATTGATACTTTAAACAACCAAACTCGATATTGACCTATTCGATAAAAGCTCATTCGACCTCACTCATTAGATAAATGAGTAAAGTTCAAACCTTATTTTGAGTTCCTTAGGCCATGTTTGTTTAATTGGAATGGAATGGATGGAATGGAATCTCGTTCTAATTCATTCCAAATAACATGTTTGGATAAGATAATTTGAATGGGAATAGAATCAAATAGTATGTTTAAACAGTCATTTCAAATCTATTTTCATTCCAGACTACTTCAGGTATGGAATCACATTCCATTCCCATCCATTCCATTCCAACTAAACAAACATGGCCTTAATTTATCGAGCTAAACTTAAGCAGTCCACTATTCGGCTCATCTACGACCCTAACAAAACCATTACTCGGCGAGGAAAATAAATAAATAAATTATAAATGAGGCAAAAAATGAGTCCTGTCCAAATAGATTTAAAACCCATACTTACAATTATTTTAAGCAAAGTATATTGCTTTAAAATCACTACTAACAAAACCCAGACGAACATTTTTTAAGCTCCTGATCGAATTTAGACCCTCAAAACAAAAAATCAGAAAATTCTCTTCAAGTACTTATGTCATAACTAGTCAAATAATAATAATGTGAAACAAAACCCCAAAAAATCAAACCTTCAAGATCAAATCAAAGTCATACTCAAACATCAATTCCGTAAGCAGCAGCAATAGATAAGAATTCAAGTAATTTTTTAATCCAATTTCCCTTGATCCTAATCCTCGAATCCAAAGCTTCCATCATCATATTGATTATTGACATTAATTCAATGTTTATCTTTACATTTGTAACCCTCGTGAGGATGATCTAATTAGATATTAAAAATTCTATTTATATATTGTAAACGAATAAGTCATCGAAGATATATGTCAGCTAGTCACTAATAAGGTTTATCGGCGGTAATAACCACAAACTTGGTGTTCTATTATTTTTTATTTTTTATATTAAGAAAGAACTTCATTGATAAATAAATAAATAGGCAAGAACTACAAAAGGGATCCCTTAATCAATCAAAAAATTATTTCTTAAGCATTTGCACCACAGCCGGCTGTCTAGGGTAAGCCCTAAATATTGTCTATTAAAATTTAAAAATCATCTTTCAGCTGTCTGTGCTCTTGGAACGTCTCATTCATTGACTGGTTGTTTCCTAATTTCATAACTTAATTTCTTTCCTAAACTCTTGACCATTATCAAGTTGGGGAGCCATTTGATGGGAGACCTTTTCGCTTTTGATCAGCCAATTGACTCCATTTTGTTTTATTAACCAACACTTGAACATAATTAATCACTGACTCGACCATTGGCAAGCTTATTTCTAAATCCCAATTTGTTCAAAGTTAAATAGTTTAAGTATGGTCAAGCTTATTTCTAAATCCCAATTTGTTCAAAGTTAAATAGTTTAAGCAGTCGTAAAATGTGCAACGACATTGATCGATGGTGACATATATAAGACTGGAGTTTTCTTTGGGGTTTTTTTTTTTATTCCCTGGCTAGCTAAGAAAATTCCCTAGGGTTTACTACAACAGTGAACATAACAAAATCAAGTCAAAATTTTATTTTGTTTTCACTTGGTTTCAAAATTCCTTAGGGTTTTTTTTTTTTTTTTTGCTTTGTCAACAAATTTTATTTTGTTTTCACTTGGTTTCAAAATTCTCCCTCTAATTTGAAGCTTTGATTATTTATTTCCTATTCTATATATTTTGTTTCTCCATATATGTATTCAAGTTTTCCTTGTGTTCTATTATTTATTTATTTTTATATTAAGAAAGAGCTTCATTGATAAATAAATAAATAAGCAAGAACTACAAAAGGGGTCCTTTAATCTATCAAAAAATTATTTCTTAAGCATTTGCACCCACAGCCTGCCTTCAAGGGTATGCCCTAAATATTGTCTAATAAAATTTAAAAATCATCTTTCAGCTGTCTGTGCTCTTGAAACATCTCATTCATTGACTGGTTATTACCTAATTTTATAACTTAATTTCTTTCCTAAACTCTTGACCATTACCAAGTTGGTGAGCCATGTGATGGGAGACCTGTTCGCTTTTGATCAGCCAATTGACTCCATTTTGTTTTATTAACCAACACTTAAACATAATTAATCTCTGACTCGACCATTGGCAAGCTTATTTCTAAATCCCAATTTGTTCAAAGTTAAATAGTTTAAGCAGACGTAAAATGTGGTACGACATTGATGGTGACATATATGACTGGAATTTTCTTAGGGTTTTTTTTTTTTTGGCTAGCTAAGAAAATTCCTTAGGGTTTACTACAACAGTGAACATAACAAAATCAAGTCAAAGCAAGGAAACCCTAAAATATCTTGGTGGACACCATGTCTAAAGCTAAATGCAAGATGTTCACTCAACCTAATTGAATGAGTATGCTAGGTTGAGTCAATTAAACAACTCAAACTAATGAAGACATGCATTGGAGTTTGCTTAAATATATTACACTTTGAATCTTGGGTTGAATTACAATGAAATTAAAAACTATGTAGAGAGATGCGTGAAGGATTACTAATGTCTAATACAATTATATAACCTTTAAGAACGTTATCACATCAAATTCTCACACCAGCTGATGCACGTAACTTAACATTTTTCAACACATAAGACCCTTGTTTTTTTTTGTTTTTATTTTATTTATAAATTACAAAAAATACCACAGTATACACTAAATTTCCCAACCTCCAACCCACCCTCCACCATTCTCCAAAATAAATAATAATTAATTAAATGTGGAAAAGAAAACCAAAAAAAAGAAAAAGGAGTAAACTAAATAAAATAAAATCCTTTAAAATAATAGTATATATATTAACAATGTCCAATCAATCTACTCTAATCAATCCCACGGATAACTCCAATCATCATGGGATCCTCCAATAGACCCTCCTATCCCTCACACCCACCAAGAATAAAATTTGAGCTAACCATATTCAATTTGACAATGTTTTTGCGGCTCATCAAATCATTAGGGTGGATTAAAGTATGTAATTAAATACCCAATAACAAATCTTCATATTCAAAGAAAGTACAATGGATGAGTACTTGCCAGTTAAACACGCAATTTCAATACTTTCAATGATTAATCTCACAGTTGGGTTTGATTTTTGACGGTCATGATCTCATCCGCACTTGTTGAACTCCTCATAGTGAATAGGAATTAGATTCAATTAAGTCTTTTATGATTTTCTTGCAATCACCTAATTGTCTAATTAGGAGTGATCAAATAGGTGCCAAGCGGGAGGGATGTTAGCACCCGAAGTAAATCCACGATGCCCTAATAGGTGTATTGACGAGCTAGTTCCCATTATTTGAAGAGCTATTGCATGATTTCTACGTCCTATTTTAGAATAGATGACCCTCATAGGATTGTAAATATAAAATTTTATTATAAAATGTCATGTAACGTATATTCAATGGTCTATGTTTGATATTAGGTGTCATGCAATAATATTTTATTAGAATTTTCCATTAATTTTGACTTGTGTGTGAGCTCATTTTAATATATTTCTTATTAGTTTGTAGTGGTGTGACTAATTCAATGTGTATAGGATGGCACAACAAATGTTTTGAATTGTACGCCATTTTTTATTTTATTTTTGGGATTAAAATAAGAGAGCTTATAATAAACGGAACGAGGACTCCCGTCATAGTTGGACTGTTTTAGAATTTATTATTATTTGTATACTAAGAAAAAACAGTAAAAATTCCAGAAAAATATAATTTTTATTTTTGTTCAAATTTTGGGCTATAACCCATGAACCTCAGAAGCAGATTTGGTGCAGTTGCCACCAAGGACTGCACCGTGCAGTAGCCGAGCGATGAGCGACACCTTTACAAGTGTTAAAAATGAAAGGTTAAGATTTGAGAGAGAAATTTGACGTCAAATGCATAACGCCATGAACTCGAATCTCAGTCCTCAATTTCTAATATTTGTAAAGGTGTCGCTCATCAGCACGACTACTACATGGTGCAATTCCTAATGACTATTGCACCAAATCCGAATCCGAATCCGAATCAACCCCACCATAGGAAAGAAAAATAAAGAGAAGTTAATTCACACGTGTAAAGTAAAATGGTGAGGTAGGTGATGACTTCAAAATTATGTGAAAAAGCTAAACGGTCACATGGACGACACGTGTCAAAGTGGGTGATTTTGGATCCTAGCATGGGACTCAACAATTTGTGAACGTGAAGAGTAGTAGGAGACTAGGAGCCAACTTAGACTCACCATTCACCTACCATGCACCAAAAGTGAAACTTTATCGAGCCAAAATAAAGAAAAAGGTTAGAACTTTAGGGTTAATTAAAAAGGTCCCTCTTCTTTCTAATGCGCACGCTCTCCTGGGACCATCACTGTCGACATTCCGTGATAAAGAAAAAGATTTAGGAATTGTTTGATCATTCTAAGAATCTGATCAATTAAAGATAAATTGATATCTTTTTTATACCAATCAATTCATATTTTTTAAAAAAAAAAAACAACTCATAAATATGGTTTTTCAAACCAATTATGAATTGATTTATTCAAAAACCGAATAATAGTTATGGACTATACTAGTATGATCCAATCTTTGAAATTTCTAAATAAACCATTAGTTTTTGACCGTTACATCTTCATATTCACCCAAGGAGATTGTACTCCGTAGGGGTACACTAACATAGCCTGTGGATAGGATTTATCATAATTTGGGGTATGATAATAAAGTGACTACAGTTGGTCAATCATAATCTCACGTGAAAAAGAAAACGCACGTAGGTGAAAGATTCCGTTCCTTTTTTCGTGTTCACACCTACTTTAGTGTAAAAGATCCCATCTCGAACCCTTTTCACACCTAAAGAATAATTGGTTTTGGATCGGAGGTGGCTTTGGGGTTTGTATTTTATTCACGGCTTGGCTTTCGGAGAAGTTAGCAGGCTTTGAGTTTGGAGGATTTTTAACATTTTATTTATTTTATTTTATGGAAAGGGTAGTTAAATCATTGGCCCATCAAAACCCCTGAAATGGGTGAGATGATACTAATTATACTAAATTTAAAATAAATTTAGTAAACCTATATATTCATTTACAGACGTGATTTTACAATCCTTTTTTAATGTATATATTCAATACTAAAAGAAATCGAATTTTAATTTTTAACAAGTAGTGTTATATCTACCAAATTCATTTATTTGATGGAGTAACATTCACTTTTTAAAAGAAAGAAGACTCGTTTTTGCTATTAATTACAACTATGTTGTTGATGCATTAGTTGGTAAATAAAACTAATAAACTTCAACTCTCGAATTTGGCATTACCACGCCGCTTGGATGAACTTATTCATAGCTTTAGTATTTCCCAAATATAATTAGTGTACCAAAAATATACTTAGTAAAAGACAATTCTGACAAGTCTGTAATCTTTAACTCATATTTTGATACAATCCACAACGATATCGTAGATGGCTATTAACTATAGCTTAAGAATCAAAAGTTTCAAGTTCAAATTTTTGTCTCATTTTTAGATGCGTGGATTTATAAGTGAATTTATACATCGCTTGAGACTAATTGATCTCAACTTCAAAGCCTTTGAGACCGTGCGAGTAATTTGATCAAAAAATTGTGAGAAAATAAGGCAAAACTTAGGATACCCACCTCTAATCAAAGAAGTAATAATAATACAGTTCTGGTACCAATAATTTTAGGTTAGATTAATCAAGACGTTTTAATTTTTTTGAGCCGAGCCTAGCTGCCGTCCCACATGGACTGACATCAAGTTCGGCTAACTAATAGGAACTCATCACATGCAATCAGTTGAAACGAATCGTATAATAATAGGTGGTAGAGAGGTCAAACCCCTCACTACCTGCCAGGTAGGATGACATGTCGTTCAACGTGGCAACCAGATCTGTTTGACACTTTCCCTCCCACCTCTTTCTCTCCTTCTCCCTTATCACCAACTTTTCTCCCTCTATAAAAGAAAACACCTCTCCCCTTCTCCAAATTCCAAAACCTTACTAGCTCTCTTTTCAAAGAATATTCAAAACACAAATGGGAAATTGTCTAAGGCATGAACCTCCCATGCAACGGGGTGGTGAAGAAATCGATTCTCCGGCCGCGAAAAAGCACTTTTCCGGTGACGGCGACCGGCGGCGGAGAGTGGTGTCATAAGGCCACGAAGAATGAAGAGGAGACGCTTCTTGAGAATAAGAGTAGTGATTTCCGCTCTTTCTCTAAAACACCAACAAAGGTAAAAGAAGTGAAGATCAAGATCACAAAGAAACAGCTGGAGGAATTGCTAGGCAAGGTGGACGTACAAGGGTTGTCGGTGCAACAGGTGCTGGCCCAGTTGATGAGCGTCAGCGATCGATACGAGTCACATCAACGGTCGTGGAGGCCTGCCCTAAAAAGTATTCCGGAGGTGAATTGAGTTTAATTAGATCGATGAACGGCGGAGATCGATCATGATGATTATGATGGTGGTGACGATGAGGCGTTGTATGGGATCCTTCTCCCTATATTCCTCTTACAAAAAATACTTGTCCTACTTTGCATCACCTGTGATAAATATTACCGTTCTCTCATATGGAGTCGGATCTACACTAGTGATGAAAATATTAGATATATTCAATGTAAAATGGTTCATTTCATGGGATAGTGGGGCTGAGGAATGGGGTTAGAAGGGTTCTATATATATTTTTGATCTCATTGTACATAGAGAACAGATCCTTATTGTATATTAGACTTAAATTTTAAAGATCTTTGGTTCAATTCCTTTATTATTATTAATTTTTTTTCGGTGAACTTCGGATTAATTTAACTTGTAATTTATTTCGTTAAACCAGAATTGGACCAGATCTATGCATGGGATATTCAATTCATACGATTTAAACAACAATAGTAATATTATTAATTTTATAATATTATTACTTCAAAGGGAAAATTACACTCTACTCCTTCAATTCAATTGTTAATTATTTTCACTTCATGCCAATTATGTGAAAATCACACTCGACCTCTCCAGTTCTATTTGGAAAAGTCTGGCAGTCAATTTCATCCACTTTCCTTCTCCTGAAAGGGCGGCAATAGCCTAGTGTGAACTTGAACCTATAAGGCTAGGGGACATTTTATATATATATAGACTTGAAACGGGTCAAAGTATAATTACCCCTAAATCATATTATCTTTCTAAGTTATTTATAAAATAAGTAATTTTCCATATTCTTTTCATTGTTTAATCTTGTTTAAAATTCCTTTTTATTTTGCATGATTAGGGGTTAACCTATCCGATTAGTATCCAAATCTACTCACATAATCAAATTTGCGACCTATCTATCGAGTACATTTGGAATAACCTTGGTAACCATATATCCCCATTTCAATCTCATACAATCAGAATCTATATATATATATATATACTTCAAAACCTGAACAATTCAAACTTGTGGCAAACATCTGAGGGCACAGGGTTATCTTATCTAGTCCAGTCAATTTATAGATCAATACATCATATTTATGACAATAGATTGGTCTTTCTCAAGACACCACATGTAATGACAATAGACTGGTCTTTCTGGACCAGCCTCGAGATGAATTCCTTGTTGCTGGCTGATCGAAATGGCGGCTGTTTCCTTTGTCAGACCCTATCTGGGAGATTAATCGTTCTTCTTTGTACCAAAAACAGAGGGAAGAAAAAAAAAAAAAATATATATATATATATATATAGAACGGCAGAAAAATAGTGCCACGTGCATATCCGAAGTGGTCAGCTGCAGGCCAAAGTGACTTGTTTTTCTGATACAAGAAGCCTGGAGCCGAAGACCTGGTCCTAAATCCTAATTAAGAATGGTTTTTAGCTAAAGATCGACCTGGTCCTCATTAAGAATGATTTTTTATCTTTCTTTTTTCTTGTCAAAAAAACAAAAAAAAAAAAACTGTCATTTTGTAGTTAGCCACTTAGCCTGTTGGGTACCCATATGGGAATTCAAACAGAGGTTTAGGGAACAATGCTCACATCCTTTAGCTTTAGTATTTTTTAATCCTTTGATCTACGAGAAAAACTTGTGTATAATGGTGATGCCATATTATCCTATTATCACTAATCTGGACACCTTTCTCTTCTCTTCTCCTCTTCTTTCCATTTTATTTTTTATTTTTTTAGTTTAGTTTAGTTTTTATAAGTAAGTTGGGAAACGAAGAAAGTTGCGCGTAGAACCACATGAGTAAATAGGAGTGGTACCGACACCTTTAAATTCACTTGCATGGAATGTTAATTGGAACTACCAGAAGCCTGGGTAACATAATGGTGTGAGCATGGCATTAGTAGAGAATTTTAATCACCCCAAATCATTAAGGATTTA
This sequence comes from Liquidambar formosana, assembly GCA_039720395.1. Taxonomy (NCBI): domain Eukaryota; kingdom Viridiplantae; phylum Streptophyta; class Magnoliopsida; order Saxifragales; family Altingiaceae; genus Liquidambar; species Liquidambar formosana. The sequence goes on from CM077834.1 coordinate 5,214,415, forward strand.
TGGCCATTGACATTGTTATTGTTGATGGAAAAGGAGCAACGACCTTAATATCTTTATCATTAATGTTTGAATAACTCAACTCAACATAGGACCGGTTATATGGATCTTTTTACATCATTTAATTCTATAAAAGACCGTATTAATTTGTTGTCAAATTCTTAACCCAAATGTATTTTCTCGATCATCACGTTTTGCCACATGATTTTAGGCCTTCCTCTTGTTCTTTTCATGTTTTCAACTTGAATTAAGCCATTCTTGCATACAAATATATGCATTAATAAATTTTTGTTTCACATGACCAAACCACCTTGACAATTTGCCCCATCTTTTTTTCAATTGGCACTACTCTTATCTTCTTAGACTACATGTTGTTACAATAAAATATTACATAATAAGCTATAAATTTTTTTAAATGCCAAGTATGCTCTGCATGTCATTTTAAAATAATACAACCATTTTAATATTATAATAATTTTTAATTTGTACATTTAATTTCGTTCGATCGAAAATTTGAAATGGGGAGTTATAGATTGGTCTGATTATGAGCAAATAATAACACATTTTAATATAATGACTACTAACTTTCGTAGTAGATGATTACTATCTTAACTAAGAATGATTACCAACTTATGTTTTATGTGTAATGATTTATCCATAACAGGACCAATCTGTAATCCCTCCTACTTTATCACCTTAATTTCTGTGGGACTATGGAGAGTCAAACTTTAGATCTCCTTAACCAAACCACCTATTCTACTAATTATTTACAAAGAAAAACTTTTATGTAAGTGTAATTCAATTGATATGACATTACAAACTATTAAGAGTGGAATAAAATTATAAAATAAAATTATCAGGATATCTTTTGACCTTACAATCTTAATTTGTTTAACTCCAGTTGACTCGTGACATCATATTGCCTTACGATAATTACATTGAACACTTATAAAGTTACCTTTCCTTCGGAGAAAGAATTATAGATCAACTGCTTACATGTTGAAATGTAATTGGATGAGCCAAAACTTATGGCAACAGAGCTGTTACCTGAGCATCGTTGTGTAAGAATTTTTCCTAACCCTTATTACTGGCAAATCGCGCCATTGGTTTTGATTTTGGCTCCAGAAAACACAAAAAAATAAAAATAAATATCACCCACAATATATACAAGCTGATACACAAAGCCCTCCCATTTTTCTTTCAAAAATCCCTCCTTTTTTCCCCATATGTAAATTCTGTGTCTCTCTGCATTTCAATGGCGGATTTCGAAGCTCCATCGTTCTCTCTCGGACTCGATTTCGATTCGGAGCCCCAGTTTTCTCCGAGAGAAGACTCTACAGTTACACCCAAAGGAGCTCCAGATGCCTCAACCAATGGAAACTTCCGCACGCCCGAAGACGATGACGAAGAGTTCGAACAACTAGTCGTGGACTCGGATCCAGAAGTCGGGGGGGATCCGCCTCGGCTCCTCAAGCGCCTGAGGCGAGGGTCCACCATCGGGTCTGCGTCCGTCCCCAAGCGAGAATCGCTGAAGGTGCGTTGCAATGGTGATGATGACATCGAGGAGTTCTCATCTCAGGAGGATTTGCGTAGAGGTAAAGCCTGTAATGGTTTTTGTTTTCGTTTTCAAAATACCTAATAATGCTCTGTTTGGGTGCTGGGAAAATGGAGAAAAGGATTAGAAAAGAAAAGACACGAAACATAGGGTAATGAGTTTGGTTCTGTTTGATTTATTGGCATGGAATTTAAGCTTTCTTATCTTGAAAATATGATTTAAATTATATTATAACTTATTTATTGTTAATTTGCAATACAGTCATTTGGATTTGGGAGACCAATACAGGTGCATATATAGGAACCCTAGCTGACCATGTTGTTATATTTCAACTTTCAAGAACCCTATCCACATTGCAGTAGAGGTGAAGGTTCCAAAAATCTAAACAAGAGTGCGATTGGGGGGCAATTAGATACTGAAAAGTTTCCTGCAAATGACTGTGACCTAATATGTTGTGGATCAATGCAATAGTGGTTTTAGAGAGTTGGGAATTTGAGTTTGAGTTATGTGATTTCTAGAAAGTGGACATTGCTGTCACAATTAGGTGCATTAATGAGGATTTGGAGAGTAGAAATTGTTATGATTAGTGTGAGTGGCATTGTCAATTCAAAGAGAGATATTGTCATCTGACGGGGGCACTTTAGGGGGCATTAAGTTAGGCATGACAGGATTTGGGTTTGGCTTTTTGGTGAGATAAATTGTGAGCAATGGCGTGTGTGGAAATGCAAGCTGATTTGTGCTTTGACTAGCTACACTTGGGCTTGGGCTTCTGTTGAACTTGAGATTATGAGCTCAGCTTCTCAGGGAATAATGTTTCTTCCAATGTTCTCACAAAAGCTAAGCATATTCACATATAAAGTTTCTTTCTTTCATTTTTGTTTTTTTTTTTTTTTCCTTAAAAAGAAAAAATGATATTACATGTGCAATTAGTAATCTAGTTTAAGAGGATGTTGTTAAATTTTTTAAGCAAGTTGGTTGAGCTTGAAATTAACACAATTAGGCCTACTGCAGTAGGCAGCTTAGGTTCATTTGGTAAACAAGCCTGATAATGTGCCCAATCTCGAATCAGAGTCTGAAATTAAAGACTTTTGGATTTCATCTCCTAACTTTTCAAGACTCTACTAATAGGGGCATAGAACTCAGCAATCCTAGCATCTGCGATGAACGCTGTTCTTCTGGTGAGGTATGTGGTTGTTTTTTGGGGGGATAGAGTCCAGTGCTACAGTTGAAACCTCATGTTTTATTTGCTATGTCGAAAGGATAATTTTTTTACCTTTTACATGGGTCGTATGATCATTCATTCTTAAAATATATACTTAAATGGATTTAGTCTTCCTATTTTCTTCCAAATTCCCAAGTTTTAGATTCCAGAATGGGTCTGCCTTGGGGCATATTTAGAGCTCACGTAAGTAGTTAAATACATCTATAAAGTTCCCTTGATCATTGCTATGAAGTCCTATTGTGCTCTTAGCAACATCAATGAGATGGTGATAATGATCGCTTCACTATTAGTTGAACTATCGTGTCCCTATTTATACTTGGTGATGCAGGGCTTTTTCAATTTATGTCATAAAAATGTGTTTTGTCTCTGAACTTGGCTTCAGTTGAATTGATTTGGGTTCAAGAGTTATTTTTTACCTTCTATCTGCTGCCCGGTAACCTCCTTGGAATACTTGCCATATTTGTAATAAGGTTCTTACTTGTTTAATAAATTGAAATTTTTGGTTTTATTGTACTGTTAAGTTTCCAACCTAAAAGCCTAAGCTATTAGGTGGAGGGCCCAAACAGGTATATTAAGCCATATCAACTTTTTATATTTAAACGATGTGGGATGTGGGACTTCCAACACTCCCCCTCACGTGTAGGCCTAACAAGATAACAATGGGTTTGTCATGTGGACAACAACAATGGACTCAAATGAAATAGGCCCAACAACAACAACAACAATAACGGGATCATAAATGAAACACCCAAGAACTATATGCTCTAATACTATGTTAAGTTTCCAACCTAAGAGCCTAAGCTATTAGGTGGAGGGCCCAAACAGGTATATTAAGCCATATCAACTTTTTATATTTAAACGATGTGGGATGTGGGACTTCCCAACATGTACTTTTAGACAATGTAATTAAGTGGGACGGTGGAAGATGTTATCGCTAATTTTGGGTTCAACCAATTGAAGGATTCTTTTACTTGCCTTGTCATATTATATTTTTGGTGGGTCATGAAAGATATATATTGTTTTGTTTGTAATATTAGTTATCTTTGTTCTGGTAGAGGTGATGTCTTGTATTTTTTTTCATTTCTCATCTACCTCGTTTGTCTTTGTCCTTAGGCTTGTAGCTCACGTAGGTATTCTATTCTAGGGTTAATGCTGTTCCCCCTTAACCCCTTCCCCTTGCGGCTGGGATTTTATTTATTAGACTGACAGGTGTAGTTCCAAATCCCAACCCCAGCTAGGCATAGGATGCTTTCTTAGGGGGCGAGGCAAACTCCTTCCCTTAATAATTTCTCATTTATGGCAGAAAAAAAAGGTTTAAAAAGAATGGCTGTTCAAATGGAAAACAAAGATTTTCTAATTTTTTTTTTTTTCATTTTCCATTGCATGTGGAAGTGGTGGAACAATTATGTTACCATTTTTTAACCAGTGTGTTTTGCTAGATGGTTTTATTAAGGTAAGACCATTGCTCTTTGATGCCATCTAAAAAGCCATTGTTTTCTAATTTGGAATGTCAATTTTGGGACCTCTTTTGTAGAAAAAATTTCTTTGGTCATTTTTATTTATTTATACTTTGTTGTAGGATGCCTTCAGTTGAATTGGAAGAACATTGATATTATTGATGTTATATGATCTATTAGTTCCATTTCAGGATTCCTATTGACAGAAATCTAATATTTTCTTCTTGCTACCAGAAGACCGTTCATCAACACAATACCATTCAATGTGCAGCAGTTCAAAGTTCCCACTGAATGGACAAGGGTTTTTAACGACACAATCAGCAAGTCAGTCAAGAGAAAGAAAAAGGAGACAAGTTCCACATGCCTCAACTTCTTCCAGTTTGGAAACAAACAGTGATAAATTGATATTTCCAAAATTAACTATCAGTCCTCTTCGAAGGTTCCAGTTGATTGATTCTGATTCTGATTCTGATTCTGATGACTTTTCTGTTGATGAAGATGTACCCAGAGATTCTAATAAGATTGACCCATTGTTAAAGGAGAAAAGATCTATGCCTGGCCAAAATGTGGCTCCGAGTGGAGAGAAGAGAACAAAAACATCAGTTAGTTTGCCTCAAAACAAGGATTTATGGGAGGATTTCTGTCCAATGGCGAGGTTTAACATTCCAACACCTGCTTTGGATGAGGTCTGTGAAGAATACTTCAGATCTGTAACTAATAAGAATGAAGTTCAAAGGCCAGCGAGTGATGTATGTGTAAGTAACAGTAAAGGCTGTAATCAAAAGAAAAATATTAGCCAAGATGTTCAGCACCATTGGGATTTGGCTGATCCCCGTCCTCCTGCACATCTTTACTTTTTCCATGATGATCCAAGGATTCAGAAATTAGTCCGCAGTCGCTTACCCAACTTTTTCCCACTGGACGTTGTTAACAATAGAGGCAACAAGCAACCTGGTGGACCAGTTATTGATTACATGTAACGTGCTTAACATTCTTCTACTCAATTGTATTTAATGAACTTCATGGTGTGTTTTTGTAATGGTTTGTACTTAATTGTCACATCAGGAGTCAATTTAACCACGGAGAAGCTTCTAAACAGCAAGTAACTCAGAATAGTAATGTTATGAGAAGCTCAACAAAGGGCAGAAGGAATTCAAAAAAATCAAATGCCGAAGAAGTTCCAAATGCTTCTGGAAGCTGGGTGAACCCCAAACAATGTGCTAGCATTCCAAAGGATGCTGGTAGAAGACGGGTTCATGCAGATGGTCGTTCTGCTGGTCATTGGTATACGGCGGCAGATGGAAGAAGGGTAAGTTGAATTAGTATGTATTGCTAGATTTATTCGTTCAAGCTCAATGATTAAAATGATTTTGTTTCTTGATATTAGTGCACATAGGCCATTTAAATTGTATATAAGTTGATTCTTTATGTGTGGATAAAACCTAAGCTAGGATATACTTTGGAAGTAACTAAAGGGGAGTGATGAGGGTTATCTCAAAACCTATTACAGAGGGTTTTCAAATTTCCTGGACTTTGGACATAATGGCGTCAGTTCTGTATCTATGTTGGAAAATGACACCATGCATTTGCTAACAGCGAATTTCTACTGTGTGTACATAGATAATATTTTAAGTAAGCAATTGCAGCTGTCAAACTATGGTAATATGGTTCACATTTAGCACTCCGACCAGATAGAAAAGAGAATGACTCTTTCCAGTGAGATTTCATACTGCCCTAATGGGAGTATTCATGCAAGCTCCTGCACAGATATTTTGTTTTGGTGTTTGAGACTTTTAAGTATATTTATGTCTATTTATCTGTTGATGATTCACAACTCCATGCTGATGCACTCTATTAATCTTCTTCAGGTTTACGTCACTAAAGGTGGACAGGAGATGACTGGTCAAATTGCCTATAGACATTACAGGAAGGTATATCTTTTGACATGTTATGATGGTATTTTCAGTTTTCTCTTATGTATATTGTGCATGCAAATGTCAAGTCCTGTATTTCCCTCTTGCTTGATGTTGCTTGAGTTTGAGGTAGTATCTCAAGTTACAACTATTAACCAAGGATGACTACATTCTTGTATTTTTGAATCAGTTAGCATCCACTAAGTTTTGTACATTTTTTGTTTACTATAAAGTATTAACCACTACTGATGTTATGCATCATTTATTTCTCGCTTTCCAAAGATTGGAGATGCCTTTAGTGCAAAGCTAATTTTGATGACAAATTTCATTTATCTCTGCACAAACATTTATTTAGTAAAGCATCTTCATGTTAGCACAATTTTGATGTCCTAATGTTGAACATTTAACTAATATTCCCCTGGTTTACCTGCCACAATTGAACTTAGAACCTTCAGACTTTCAACCAATGTGTCTGACATGCATTTGTTGTTCACAGGAGAGTGGAGCACGGTTTAAAAAATCAAAGAAGAAAACTCGTTCTAAGAAGAAATAAATTGCTGAAGATCTGAACCAGGATATGTGCCATGCATTTCTATGCCATTTCACATTAGTATGTTGTAATTGTTGTCGATTAATGATCAAAGGTGTTAAGTTGCATTCTAGTTTGTTTATGGTTATTCTTTCATTTCATTTTCAGTTTGTCATACTCCCACCAAAAGTTAACAAGTATAAAGAATACCCACTTCTTTTGTTTGTACCATTGATATCCTTGATGTCAAGAATGTTTAATGTGGGGTTCAATTCTGAAGAGTTATGGCTCAATGAATTCATCTAAGTCTACCCCCTTGTTTTGGTTCTCTTTTGTTTGGATGGTGTCTTTGTTCTTCCTTGTGATTAATATACTTGTTTATCAAAAAAGGAAAAAAAAACAAAAAGAAAAAAAAAACAAACAAACAAACCCCCTCTTAGTCAGTCTGTCCAATAGAAAATTTTCAAATGCACTGCACTAATCAGAAAAGAGAGGCTTGTTTTGATTTTGGCATGGTGCTCAGAGTGGCGCAATGCTCTGCCATACAGTTATGTTGGCCTGTTTGGCAAGCAAATGTGTCCATCTAAACTCTGGTCAAGTGCTAGTAAGAAGATGCAGTGTCCTATGACGTGAATGAGCCGATTAGTCCAATACCAGTGGGTTTCAAAGTTGGCACCCCATGTCTTACTGTAACTGAAATAAGGCACCCGTCCTCTTGCCGGAACTTTTCGTACTTTCCCGGGCTGTGGCTAACTGTTGTCCCACAATTCATCTACTGCTCTGCATCTGTTTTTTCATGTTGTGCTTTTCAGACATGCTATTCTGCTCGGCTTCAATGCCTGTGCACCAACTGGTACAGTAGTGAGGCTATTACCCTTTTCCAAAAACAAATCAAGTCATCATATGCAACACCAACACTATTATTTGAAACTTATTCTGAAAAATTTCAATGGCGTCTTAAGAGTCTTAGCTGGTTGTTGGGACTCTTACATGGCAGGATTTTTAGCGACTAATAATCTTTCAGTTTGTGTGTGAACCATAGCTGTCAATTTCGGATTCAGTTTTACCACTGAAATGGAACTTTCCAGTACTATGTTCCTTTTTTTGATTGGTTTTTAGACGGTCATTCATCCAGTCATCCTTTCAAGTTTGAAAAGCATTATAATTTTTTCGCGGCAGAAAAATTACTCATAGCTGAATTGTTACAAAAGTATGTGGAAAATGCTACCTTGCGCCCTATGAAATCTATATCTGTTCATCCCAAGGGTAGTTTAGTTGGTAAGGGATCATGTTTCACGAAGTAGAGGTTTTGAATTCAACTCTTGCTATTCCTTTTGGGGCCACCCTAACAAAGTTTTCATAGCGCTCATGGTTTTTGGTCTTACTTGGTTCATGTGGTTTGTGAGATCTTATATGGGCCAAATTTGTTGCCTTTCCATTTGTAGCCGAGAAATTGAGGAATCCGAAGAGACTAGTTCATTTGTTTTTCTTTTCCTTGAAGAAAACACTAAATTTCGCAAGTTGTTTTGGTCTATTTACCAAGGACAAAAACAGGTTGTTCTGGTCTCCAAAACAATAAAATGCTCACTTCCTTTTCTTTTCATTTTTTTTTTTTTTTGCTGCGAAAAATACTCTTTAAAGTTGGTTCTATTAAAACAGTGAACTAAGATCGAGCAATTTTCCTTGTGATTCATTTTCTAGGCAACCAAACACAACATTCGCAAAAATTATAGTAAAAAAGTGGCACATGCTAAAACATGTGTTGGGTGGGCTAATGGCACCTAAAAACGGCTCATCTCAGGTCATTCCCGATTGTGTGTGGGTGGAGCCATCGGGGGAGGGGGGATACATCTCCATCAAATCACAAACCGTCACATATCATTGAACTACTGCTAAATAAATTATTCACCACAAGTAAAAAGCACAATGAGGGAACCCTATGTCAGCTGTGAATCCTTGACAGAATAAATAAAATCACTGGGGTCAAATGTAATGTAACATTAATGTACCAGATCAACATGCATTTCAACCAGGGCAGATGCAACTTCACAGGAATTACAAAATCATGGAGAACATCTTGACCTGACTGGTTTTATACAAGACATTACCATGGTACAACACGATATAACGCAGACCTTAGTGAGGGGAACCAACGAAAACTGGGACCTACCCTTCACCAATGAAGATCCACGCCGGTTGTTCCCCCCAACCCAAACCCAAAGATGACCCAAAAAAAAAAAAAAAGAAGAGAGGAAAAAAAAACAGAGGTTTAAAGGCAGGAGGAGGAGAGAGATGTACATTTGTGGAAGACAGAAGTCTAAGCCTTAGATCTCTGGGTCATCACCACAACAATCTATTTATTTATGAGTGACTGGTAGTATTTCGGTGGTCCACACCCATGTATTCCTCTTGCTTTGGAGGGGAGGCCTTGGATTCCAATATGTGCTTGCAAGTCCTGAAATCCATTAAACGAAACACCATTAAACCCTTGAGAAAGTGAAATGAAAGACAACCGGAAGAAATAAATTATATACAGTAAACAATAGATTAGTTCCCTAGTAAGTCGGGGGAATGAGAAGAATGTATGTGACTAATACCATCATTGATGGATGTATTTAAATCATCCAACCGAACAATCATTTCGATCACTAATTAGCATGGCCTTTCATATCTAGTACCATTAGATGTGATATATGATATGCTTATGACCATTAATTTGAATCAGTTTTCACTGCAGTATAATAGAGGCCCATGAGATGGTTGATCTCATTCCACACATTGCAGGTGGAACTGTCTTGCTATGATCTACTGTCATTCCCCACATTGCTATGATCTAACTATTGAATAATATAAATAATGAATAGCACAATACTAGATCTCGGAAATGCAAATAAGTACAAGAATATTACGAGTCTAGATCCTCTGCCCTGGTCTTGATTTCAGTTGACCATAATACTGGGTCGGTGTTCTTAGGCAAGGAATCCTGTTGTTGGGTTTTCTCTCTCAGCCACTGCTCTGCTTTGTTGCACTCATTAATGATCTGACACCAGGGAAATCAAAATCACTGAAAATATTATTAAAACAACATTAATATTTATAGTCACCATTACCCAATCTAATATCGTACCAGTTCTCTATCCTTTGATGGAAGTGAATCCACAGACATACGATAATCCACAATGCAATTTAACAGATCTCGTGTAGCTTGTGCTCTTGCTTCTTCATCTTTATATCGATTCTCAATTGGATCCACCAACTATTCAAAATGAAGACAAATTCAGAGAAGGAGAAGAATAATAACAAAGGTGAACTTTTGGATTTACATCAGTTATAATCACCTTCTTAAGATCATCCATTTTAGAAGCATAAGCATTTTCAGTTTCATCATCACCATCCTCATAAAGCCATTCCTCTGTCTGCTGCAAGCTTCTGGAGATGCCCTCCCTCTCCCCGTCACTTGCAAAGCTCCGGTATGTGTTGAAAAGCTATTCACATAATTGTATCATTCCAAGGGGCAGCTAATTGATAAAGATGAAAGTATGAACTGAAGACTTGTCCGAGTGTGCCTTTAGGAAAGTTAAAAATACCCAAATATGGATAAAAACACAAACAAATATACCAGAATTGGGAATACAATCTTGTTACCTGAGGTCATGCATGGGTATCCCACACAATATAATAGCACACTTGGTTTAATTATTTATTCATTTTAAGCTAATAATCAGTATGATAAATCATTCAATTGAAGTAAATAGTCAATATTACTCAAGTCAAAATGGAAAGTCATTTAAAAATGAAATCATGCAATATCTCCAAAGGTCAAAGCAAGATTCTTTATAACATACTATTTCCATATATTTTCATACACAACAAATGAAGAAATGTTGAGTTGACAGTATGAGTGCTATTCAGTACCTAAATTATCCAAACCCATCTAGCAATGTTGACATGGTCTCTCAAGCATGTTAAAATACTCGTTTATCATAGCTAAAAGTTGATATTGAGTCCTTACATAGGTTCAGCAAATTCTAGATGTCCAGAAGTGATCATTAAAGCTAAATTGGTTTTGACCAGGCTTTGAGCAGGTTGAGTCAAAAACCTAGTTCAGGTTTTTTAGTCTTCCGAACATTATAGAATTACTATATTTGGATTTTGGAGTTATACCTTATTCCGCATCTCATAGACATAAGACTCCAGGGCATTCTTCCTGTCTTTGGTTTGTTCCATGATTCTGTCCTGTTGGGCCAACTGAAGTTCTCTCTCTTGAGCTTCTAAGAGCTCAGCTTTGGTCATGCCACCATATACGTTCTCACTAACTGGTATCTCGACCCTCCTGGTGCCTTTGTCTTTTCTTGTATCATCAACCTGTGAAAGGCAATGCTGTTATGAATGAATTTTATATCTACCATGTTCATTTTACAAACTAAATTTGGCATAGATTTTGGGTACTGGTAGGAGGAGGAGGAAGGGGGCCTATAATCATTCACTCCTGGAGACTTGTCACTTGCCATACTATAAATTATAACAAAACCATTCGCAGGAAAAGGAAGTGTTTCTAATTCCTTTCAGACAAGAAAAGTGGCAAAAAAAATATTCTGATTACAAAACTGGAGTGCAGAAGGATGCATTGAAATAATGAAACTGTAACAAACTTACAGAAGCATGTGTAAATTTGGACTGTTGACAGGTACTATCTTCAACACCATTTTCCACCATCACAGAAGAACCAGAGCCAGAACCAGACTCACAGCCAGCCTCCATTTTGTCCACCTTTGAATGAGCATTACCCCGTATAGCTGGATCATCTACATGATCTTCTATCAACTGAACCGTAATAGGATTTACAACTCATGGCACAATCTCTCAAGAAATGACAAAAGTTCAAAAGGTGTAGAAGAAATTGAGACTCTACTTACCGTTGCAGACTCAACAGTAACAATCCCATGAAGATTCAAATGAACTTTAACTTTAACCTTTGCCTTTTCGTTATGTGAGACATGAAAAGGGCCAATCTGCATAAACAATAACTCATCAACCAGAAGCTATTTTCATCCACTCATAAAAGGAACATCCATGGCTACTAATGCCTAACAGGGATCAAAATGGCACGTAAGAAGACAGTGAAAACCTCAATACATCTAGATGGCCTACTAACAATGACTTCCCATATGATGTGCTGGTTGACGTAACAGAATATACAGGTCAATGAAGTTTTAATATCTAAGTTTAGTTCAATAGCCTATTTTAAGGATGAGGTGCCCTTGCACCTGGATAACCAAAGCTGAAAAGATCACCCATGACCCATCAAGTCATGTTTTTGCAATCTCCACTAGATGCTCCATGAATATCAGGGGAAAACATGATTGCCTTGAACCCAAAAAAAAATACATGATTGCCTCTGCATTTACAATGGCTTCTCTCATTCTCTATTCATACACATGCACCTTCAAAGACGGTGTGTGACATCACAGTAGCATTGAAGAACACAGCATTTGCTCACATGAAGTCATTCTCATCCGCTTATGATTGAGACATTAGCCAATTCCTACTGAGAATTAATTTCTAGCACTGTCATACCATTCAATTCTATAAATAAAAATAATCTTCATTCAATGCATTTGTTTGGACTAAGAATTCAGCCATGATTTCCCTGACGATGTAAACAAAGTTTCAAATAGTAGTATAATGAATCTATAACATCCAACTTTTTTGTAAAAAAACTTCTCAGGCATTCTATAAGCAAGAAGAAGAATATAGTGATGTCCAATAAATATGGTCAACATCATCTGTTGCTATGGTAATAAATTCATCACTGGCCAATCACACCACTATCATCAGAAGTAAGCCACTTCATAGTATTGAAAAAACACCCCAAGTAAAAAGACCTCGATGTGAAATAATATAAATGTTAAATCTTTTGAATGCATTTTAGGAAAATATAATATGTACAATTCCAAAAACAGGATTCCTAGAACTTTTCCACAAAATAAAACACATTAAAGTAGACATACCGTGAAACAACTTATTTTTGAAGCTACGCCAGGAGGCAGTTCATGTGGATCAGCGTAGAATGCTTCCAAATGGAATGGATTACTACGTTGAAATGTTAGAATTTTAACACTAGGAAAGGGTTGGCCTTTTGGAAACAGTATGCCATTTGACGCTGTGCAAATTAGGCTCTGATCTGAAGAAAAACATATGGAGAAAGGAAATGAATCTTGAACCTGCATAAGAACATATACCAGCAATTACATTCGCTATGTACAATAATACACTGTGTCAGCTGAGAACATGCAGTAGTAAAATTTATATGTTTGCCTTTGTGTTTATGCCCCTTCACACCTGCTCCCTCAATCTGGAAAAGTTTTTCCAGATCCTTGTCCAATAAACCATGTACATTAGTCGAAATACAATAGACCATCAAGTCATCAACCTTTTAATTTCTCAACTATTTAGCCTCTGTACTTTATGAAATGCACAACTTAGTTTGTTAGTTCTGTTAACTTGATCAAATATTGATTATTATTCCTTTTATTTTTTATCATACCCTCTTTTCGCCTTTAAATCACTTTGGGTATATTTTCTGGCAATGTGCTCTACCTGTTTTTTATTTTGCACATACCATCAATTTTCATCTCCCATGAGAACTTTAATTACTCAAATATTTATCACTTTCACAAACTGGCATGTAGTTATTATAATAACAAAAAAGAAGAAGAAATTTCACTGGGAAAGTTTGAAATCATTTATGAGGATATATGGTATTTAAAACAATATAGATTTAAATAAAGAAGACTTCGATTATCATTTGAAACCATCTTTCTATGTGTGATATTACAAATCATTTCCTTCAATAAATTTTCAAAGATTTCTTCTACTTTTCCTATAAATTTGGTTACTAGTAAATTCACTGTATATGCTAAAATATTTCTCCATGATTTGGGTCATGACCTGTTTAAATCACAGTTGGAGCAAACTGACCCTGCCAAGTCAGTGACAAGAAACCAATAGAAACTTCTCACTAGTTGGGTTCAACTCTTCCAATGAACCCTATACACTAACATCAAAATTAACATTATACAAAAGTAAACTTAGTACAACCGTTTCACTGAACAATAGTAGCACACTCAAAAACACGTGTGTTGTGAAAGAGAGAGAGAGAGAGAGATCCCACAAATTCAAGAATTGCATGTGTAGTAAGTCATACGACCCAACATTGAAAAAAAAAATTATAATAGAGATGGATGAGAAAAAGATTAAGAGACAGATGTCACCAGTACATGTATTTCAAACATTCAACTAACATATGGTTATTTCTGTTCTGTTTGAACATATCGTCTATCTCTTACACGAAATAAAAAGATCAGAAAAGCAGGAAAGTTGGCAACAAAAAAAAAAACCACACACACACACACACACACACACACATATATATATCACATTGACATACAACAAACATCATGTGCTAAAAGAAATATTGAGAATATAAAGAAATAACTGAGAACAATACTTGTGGATGGAATATATGCCAACATTTGATAATTTATATCAAGACAAACCTCGTATTCTCTGACCCGAAAAACTGGACTAAGCATTGCGCACTGAAGAGCACACCCACGTGCCACACACTCACTTGCATTCACCGTCCGACTGGGTTCTCTCCTGAATATAGAAGCCAACAATCTTGTAATAGCTGGTATCCTAGACCCTGATCCAACAAGTTCAACAGAATGGATCTTGTCCACCAAACGAGCATCAGCTAAAGCTTTATTACAAGGGACACTAATCCTTTCCAATAATCCTGAAGCCAGCTTCTCAAATTCCTCCCTCTTAATAAAACCCTTAACATCTTTCTCGTCCATCAAACACTCAATATTCAGAGGTGCCTCTGCATTTGCACTCAAAACCTTCTTCAACTTTTCACATGCTGCCCGTAGCCTTATACATGCCCTAGGATTAGAATACACATCAATATTGTACTGCTCCTTAAACTGTGCTGCAAAATGTCTAAACAAAACTTCATCAAAGTCTCTTCCTCCCAAACTCCAATCAAAAGCATGTGACAAAATCCTCATATGCCCTGCATCATATGATACAATACAGACCTGGGTATCACAATGACCAATATCAACAAAAGCAATGTAAGTTGGGCCTGCAGTAGAGAAATCTGTTTTGTAAATCCCATAACTAAGAGCAGTCGCAGTACAGTCATGCATCAATCTCAAAGGATTCAACCCAGCAATTGAAGCGGCATTCAAATATGCACGTCTCTGCAAGTCTGTGAAGTACGACGGAATCCCAATCACGCAATCGGAAACAGGCACCTCCAAATTTTTCTCTGCTATATCTTTCAAGTGTGCGAAGAGCATCGCCATTATCTGGACTGGGGTAAAGATATGTGTCTCCCCCAAGTACTGCAAGTAAATCAAAATGCCACCACCTGGGCCTTCAGAAGTTTCGAATGGGAACCATTTTAGCTCTTCCTGAACACCAGGATCCTTAAAGTTCCTCCCAATAAGTCTCTTCACCTGAGAGACCGTGGATTTTGGGTTCATTATTGCGGAGGCAGCTCCAGCCGAGCCCAAAAACCGCTGCTTTTCCCCGAAGCAAACCACTGCTGGAGTTTCTCGTTTTGATTCATCATTCAATAAAACATCTATCCCCCGTTGCTTCACAGCGGCAATAACACAGTTCTCGTTTCCAATATCAAATCCCACCACACTCATTTCAACAAACCCAGAACATATATCACACAAAACAACAAGTTAAACACAAACCCACCAGGAAACTACTAAATTCAATCCAAGTTTTTGTCACGTCTCAACTGACAATCTTAAAATTTGTTCCCCAAATACCAATGAGATTTCGTACAATTCTCCAAATTCGTCGGAATTCCTCCACCCCCTAGATTCCGTCACAGAATATTAATTCAACGAAACATTCAAAAAATAATTAATATTTATTGGGAATTACGTCTCATGTTTATGAAATAACATTCGAAAACATATGGAAATCTTCGTATTCACATCAAGGCTTGATTGGTTGCTGAGAAGAAAGGTGGGAAAAAGAAAATAAAACAGAATTGTGAATCACGAATCATTCATTTTCTGGAAACCCCAGAAATCAAAACCCTCCACCCAGCTGAACCTAATCCAACCATTAGGCTTACTTAACATAATTTTCTCATTCTGCAAACACCAAAACAACCCCCCCACAAAACCCAAATGCTCAAATTTTATTTTCTATTCTCCCACTTTCTCAGCGACCAAACAGAAGTAAATGTTCAGGATTACAAGGAAAAATCAACGAATATAATAATATATATAGAGAGAGAGAGTAAGAGAGAGAGAATTAACGTACCTGGCTTTGGAAGCGATTCCTTGGATGAGGAGATGGTATGAAAAAGGAAACCCTAGAAATTTGAGAGGATATTTAGAGGAAGCGAGTCATGGTAGAGAGAGAAAATCTCCGGTTTGCTCGCTTAGACAGAGGACCGCCTTTGAAGAAAGAAGAACGACACTGGTAAGAGCTCGATTCTTCCATCGGGGGCTAAACAAGAATTAACTGTTTTTGCATTGGTGCCCTTTGCTTTATCATATTTATTATCATCCCCGTGATATTCCAGTTCTCTTTCATTTCTTCCTTTGCAATATAAGAACCCAAATGGCTCTCATCTGTCCTTTCTTTTTCTTTTCTTTTTTTTGCCCTTTTCCCTTGCTTTCATCGTTTTGTGCATGCTTTTTTGTTCTTTTCTTTTTTCCTCTTGTTGTCGAAGTCAACTTTATCTAACTTTGAAAATTAGAAGTGCACATAGGACAATGATGGCCCTCCTATGCCCTTTGTTAGGAGCTCCTTATATTTGTAGTGACTTTGGGCATATATATTTCATGATACTGGCTGTGCCACCTATTCATCATATTGAGTTTGTTCCATTGGTATGAATTTAACCAAAAATATGTTTTGAGTCCACATTCAATTAAAATTGATTACAAATTTTAGTATATTGTTAAATGAGATAAAATATCAAATTTTGATTATCGCGTGTGATTCAACCATACGAAACATTTTATGTAGGATCGTTACATAACTTCTATCCAATGGCATGATGTTTTTTGTGGAATTGATGCAATATCAGAACTTGTGAAATATCCATTAAGAGCACCTTCTTTATAGCATTTTTTTTCCCTACCTTTTTTTTTTTTTTTTTTTTTCCTTCTTTTTCGAGATAGGTCATAGCTTTTCTCAAGAGCATTGAAAATGTAAATTATGGATTGATGTGACAGTGATGTCATGTAGGTCGGTTGGCAAAAGGAGGTGGGTTTGGAGGGTTTAGGGTAGTTTTAAATATTATGGGGTAAGTTGTCGTTCCCCCATAGTTTAAGGGAGCAAAATGTAATTTGCGCACTTTTTCATTTTAATACGAAAAATAGTGACATAGTCACGTAGGAAAGCAATCAACAATGTTTGGTGAGCTATCTTTCACACACTATGTCTAGAGATAAGAGGGATGTGGGAGGTAGATAGTCTCATTTTATGAACTCATTGAGTTGGAGAGGAGGTGGATAGAGATATAGTGTCTGATATTATGCCATCTATATAATTGCACAAATTGCTAATGGCAATGACGTTGAAACCTAATGGTATCTCTTTGTCTCTTATAAGAAATGTAGTTAAGAGGGTGTTCTCGGATCCATGAGCCATCCTATAGGATATGATGCAGGGTTTCAACCAAAATTAAATAAATAAAGGGTATTTTTAATGTGTGTCCTAAGGACACATGTTAAGTTGCAATTAATAACCCAATCATTGAATGAAAAAACGTGTTTTCATAGTTTTTCAAGTATTTTCACGTTTCTCCAAATAATTTTTACCATTTACAATATATTTTCATCATTTTCAATGCAATGAGTGAGTTATTAATTATAACTTAACTAAGAGCACATGTAAAGAAACCCCATAAATAAATTACACAAGTTTGAAGATTAATATGTAATTTTCGGTGACATCCTTCCTAATTGTGCCATTCCTATGATAAAATGGGCACTCACATGGATACCTTATGATCTATGATTTATTCTTATCCTAAACATAATTAAACACATTTCAATGATAACCCACTGTATTGTGTCTTTTATTTTTGGTACAAGCAAAAACATTATACAGGGTTCTTTTATCCAAAACATAGTAGATTCAAACTTCAAACCTTTTCTTACAAGGTTGGTGGTCACTCTATTATTTTAGATCTATTTCATGTTGCCTTTTTAGCTTTTAGTTTTTTTTGTTTTTTTGGTAAGAGGCAAGAATACCACTAGAATAAACCAAGCAAACAGTAACTGTTTCCTCAAAAGTTTCACCAATTACACCAAGGATCATATTGCTTTAAAAAAGACCCTCGTAATTCCCATTATTACATTTTAAACTTGTGCTAACCAACTTACACCACATAAAGCCTATTAAATATTTTACAACCCTAGTGCCAGCTAATAGTTCCTACAGGTCCTAATTCCCATTATATTATCGTGTGTTGACTTCTCCTCCATTCAAAATCCAAGAAAAAGAGTAATATATATACATATGTATAGTGGATGATGATCAGGTAAGCACGTGTTAGTATAATTTATATCAAAACCCGTATTGGAGGTTGTACCTCTTGCATTAGTGGGTTATGAAGTATATTGAGCCAATGCACTGGGTATAACTCTCAATGCATAGTTTTGATATAACTTATATTAACATGTGCTGATAAAACTTATATCAACACGTGCTGACCTAATCAGGATTGTATATATATAGTTATCATCAAGTGAACATGTATTAATATAAGTTATATTAACATCGTATATTGGACGTTGTGTCTTGTACAGTCTTACTGCTTTAATGTACCCCATAACCCATTAATGCATGGAATACAACTTCCAATGCGGGTGTTAATATAAGTTATATAGATGGTGTAAAAAATTTACTCTTACACTTTTTAATATCATTTTGTAGAAAAAAATATTTTATAAACCTAACCATTAGATTAGATATTTTACTCATAAACGTTATACATGTCAAATTTCAAGTCAATTAGATATTGGAAAACATTTAGTAGGCCTAGGGACCACTTCCTCTTTAAGTAGATCCCATTCCCAACTGTCTTCTGCCATGTGTTTGAACAATCACTGTCTTGCAACATCCACCTTTCTTTTGTAGTAAAGGTTATATGCAACATCCAACATCCATCCAATGTGATGGTCCTTCTAGAAAAATGCTAAATATTTTGTGAAATGAATTTCCTAAAAACTTCCCATTGTCATATGGAGTGAGATGTATGTTGTATGAATCTTAGGTGTGAGTCCAATTCCAAATGAAAAGGATATGAGTAAATTCATTTTATGCACTCTCAAACAGGGTGGGATTCAGACCATTGGGTATGGATCATAATGACAAATTTGAGATCCATGAATAATTTAGTATAGAAATAGAACACAATTTGAAAATCATTTGAAAAAATATGGGAAATAACTTGGAAAGTAAATTTAGAACAAAAGTTAATTTATTAAGAAAGATGCATTCATTTTATAATTATTTGGATAACTTGAGTATTTTAGGAATAATTTAGAAATTATTCGGAAATGTTTTAAAAATAATTTGAGAATTATTGAAATATATAGCCAGATAAACTTAAGTTTCGTTCGTTTAAAGATAAATTCAAAATTAATTTGTAATACTAGAGAATAGAAAATTTTTCAAGTGATCACGTAGTGATTTTTTTATATGTAACTGTGATACGGTTAATGTGACGTTATAAGCCAATGAGAACATAGCAAAATGAGATAGTCAAAATACATTTTGATTTTACAATCTCATTTTGTTTTGCTCTCGTTAGCCGTGACACCACGTGACGTGTCACAGTTACGTAGAAGACTCGCTCATTTGACAGTTGTACCTCATGGATAAATGGAATATACCCAACAACTATGTGCAACTCTTTTTTATTGGTCCACTCAAAGTCCTTCACCCCTTCCTTAAGCACACAATCACTCCTCCCCTCACTGCACATTTGTCATATCTCCTCACTCAACACTGTGTCGTTGTCTCCGCCCGAGAACACGAGTTCAAACCGAAGCGTTTTAGCCTAATTTCTCGCAACACCAAAAACAAAAATCTAGGGTTTTCAAGTTGTTTTCTCAAAGCAAAAATTTCGACTTCGGCCCCGTGTCGTAAAACAGAAGTACTTTCCAAGGTACGATCTTTCACAATCCCTAGCCTACTTCTTCAGCTCACTAACCACTCCTTTGCTCTGCATGTTAGTTTTATTTGATTTAATCCTAAAATTTTAGAAAATTTGGGGATTTTTCTATGAGTAAAAATTTACTGATTTTGATTTAAATGTTGCAAATTTTACCTATGCGTTTGGCTGCCGAGAAAACGGAGGGAAAGAAAAGAAAGTGAAATTTCGAGCCTTGTGGTTTTTGTTGTTTTCTGTTTACAAATAGCTTATCTTCTTTTCCTACACTTTCGAGCTACCAAACAGAGCCTTACTCTACGTTTGGTTATCAGGAAAAAAGAGGTAATCCCAACTCAACAAAGCCAAACAGTTGTATTTAGCTCAGGTAATTAATCCAAATTTTAATTTTTCCTTGCATTTTCTCATCCACCAAACAGAGCCTCAGGGTTTTGTGAGGGTTGGTGTTACTGATTTTTGAACCTTGAGGTTATTATCATATGAAATTTGAATTCTTTTTTCACTTTATATTGCTTGTTTGTTGTCTCAGGTATCCATTTTGGTCACCATTCTGTTGTGGCACAGTAAGAGGCCTCGTGTTCATGCTTCTGTGAGTAATGGCAGAAAAATAAGTTTTATGTTTTTAGAGATTGGGTTTGGTTATCTGCAAATATATATGCTAGCTCTGCTGTATCAGTGAGCATTAAATCTCAATTGTTGTGTATTTATGCTTATCCTCTCCTTTAAGTTTCTACGGCTTCTTGTGGATTTATTATCATTATTATTATCATTAATTTTTTATTTTGCATTTTTAATTTAAGCCAAGGAATGCTAGTGCCACTCGTGACTGACTAGCATTCTCCTTATGGACACAATTCAGGTCCACCATGAAAAAATATTATTATTTTGTGTGGACCTCACAGCCCTATAAAACGGACACATAGTAAAAAAATAGACATGTGTCGTGTCCATGGGGAGAAGGGCATGACTGTCAAAATATACACATGCTAGAGGTATTGTCATGTGTTGCTTACTCACTGGGTCCCCCCTTCTCTTGCCCCTCGGTTATCTTTGGTATTGATTTTGCTGGGTAGTGAGCTTCACTGCTTCACTGGAATTGGGTGTGGGAGTGGTGGTGAGTAGGCAAAGTATTGATTGTTCAAAATTAATTCTTTTTTTGGGCATAGTTTTCTTAAATTGGAAGAAGAGGCATGGGTATTCTTGAAATTTTAGGTTACACCAAATAAAGGGCTTAGGCTACATATACTAGAGGGGTGGAACGTACTGTGTGTGTATGCAGTCATGAACCACTTCCTCTTCACCTTTAGCATTCCTAAAATTTTGGTTCTCCTCTCTCCAAACAGGAGTTAGAGATTTGGAAGGCTGGCGCAATCTGAATCCTCTGTGATCAGAATTCAGAATGAAATTCCTGTGATATAAATATATAATGATCTTTCTTTAATACATTTTTTAAATGACTCCAATTTTCTCGAACACTGGCCCAAAGTTTCATTAGAGAAGTTTTATTACTTTTTTAAATGACTAGAGGTTCTTGATTAGATTTTTCATGATATAGGAGGAGCTTGACTGATACTGACATTCAGTATGCTGCTTTGTTTTTATATAAATCTCACTTGAATCATTTATTATGTTGCATTTTTAAGATCCCTGTTAACCTGTAGAGCCTTCTTATGACCTGCGTTACAATTTAATCTGCTTCAGCTTCATATGATCTTTCCATATTTTATTGCCAACGCTGTTTGTCTGAGAGTAGAGTTGTGGACTTTATGGTAAATGTAGCTGTCTTGCTTAGAGAGTCATACTCGTGTCTTTTCTAATCCTTCAATAACATTTGCAATCTTTTTCTTCCTTTCATTTGTTCAATAGCACAATCCACATTCATTTACACAGGCTTCTGATAGGTCTGAGCAAGATTACCTGACCACCTCCATTCACCCATTAGATATGAAAATCAATGATTTGTTCGATAGCACAATCCACATTCATTTACACAAGGGCTCCTGAATCTTACCATTGATCTTTCAAACCTTTACCTGACCACCTTTGTTTCCCATATTTGAACTAATAACTAAGTAGCCGCATACTACACCCATAACAATGTGACATAGTTGACAATTATATCTTATTTTAATAATGATAAATTATTATGGGGAAACAGTTTGGACTTTGCAAATCTTTGGTTTGAATGTGGTGGCTTCACACCTTTTAAAACTTAATCTTTTCTTTAAAAGGTATTGAAATTTTCTTACTTAATTTGAGAATAAATTTTATTTATTTTCCTCCCTTAAAGATAGTAGTTGTGTGATTGTTATGCACATCCAGCACCAGATGTTGAAAGCTAACAAGAGTGACCTGGCTTGCTTTGAATGGGCAAAGGCCTACTAAATTTGTAATGTGAATGCTGTAAGTTCCATGGAGTGACATTGCTTTGAATGGGGAAAGGCCTACTAAATTTGTAATGTGAACACTGTAAATTCCATGGGGTGACAACCCTACCCATGACGGCACTGATGAAATATTCATGTCTGTGAAATATCTTCCTGACTTTTTGAAGTTTCAATGAATATTCACTTGTTTATGATCATTTGATTAAACAAAATAACAAATTGTTTTGGAAAGCTTCAGCTTAGTGCTGATCGTTCATTACCGTAAATCAAGGCGTAGAGTAAAAGAATTCAAATTTATTACTTACATTCTCAGAAAGACTGAAAATTACAATGCTTGGTTGGCTTTTTTCTTTTTAAAAGACCTCATTTAATACTTATATCTATATAGTTACCAGTACAAGAGAATCAAATTCCCTTTTAATTTTTTTTTTTCCTCCTTAATTAGATATTTTGTGGTGTGTCTTATAACATTGATAACATACAAAGCATCAAAGGGTTACTAAATTTAAAATCACCATATCATGAAAAAAGAAAAAGATAATTTATAATGCACACATAACTAAACAACAGAAAAATTCAAACCAATCATGTCAGTAGAATTAAATGAAACCAAAACCTACAAACCACTAGTGTATTGATGTACTTCCATGAAGAAGATAAATGTGTGTGTGTGAGTGGGCTCACTTCTTGAAGTAATCAGGCGAATAATAGATCTTCACACATTTTCTGAAGCAAGCCGGTCTATTCTACCAAAGAATTTGCTGTGTCCAACAAACTGATGTTTTTGGACAGCTTTTGGTGTATTTATCATGCACAATCAGTATGAATATAGTGTTGCCCTATAGGGAAAAACAAATCATTTATGTTATCTGTTGAGTGAGTCTTTTCTTATCTGGCCCTTGCTAAATCACTGAAAATGACTCTCATTCCTTTTAACTTATATTGGAGAATAGGAACAAAATTGTGGGTGACTCCCTTAACAGCTACCCCACTTACAACTCTTGCAACTTTTAATTTGGGTAACTGTCTGTCGTGCACTATACGTCTAGCAATTGGTTTAGTGTTCTTGCTCAAAAAAGTGAAGCTTCTGCTCATACATAATTGATTTATAACTTTATATTCATTTTTGGCTGAAGAAATTCCAGTTATGCCCAAACAGTCCCTTATTACCATCTGGTTTGAAGAGGTTGCGGGAAGCCACTCGGCCTTGCAGAGTTATGCGTTATGCCAGCTGGTACCACTTCCTGTGAGTTCTCTAGGTGAATCTGTCATATAAAAAATTTACAAATTCCGAATAAACTTGTGCAACGTGTTGACCTCTCATAATTGTCATTGACGGTCCTATATATACATGGCACTTCTCCACTGGACAACATTAGACCTAACTTTTCTTGACCATTCGATCACTCCTTCCTTTACCGCATATTGACCATCTCTCCTGACTGCACATGTTCCTCGTTCAATCCTCCAGAGAACGCAAACCAAACCAAAATGTTTTACCTCATTGTTCATAGCTCCACAAACTAATCTAGGGTTTTCAAATTGTTTTCTGAAAACAATTTCTGTTTGCTCACCAAACATAAAACCACTGAATAGAATTCCAAAGGTATGATATCTCACAAGCCCTAGAATTTGTGTAACTCGTAAACCCCTTCTTTTCTGTGCGTTTTGTTTTTCTTAGATCTAACCCTAAATTTTGCAAATATTAGGCTTTTGTGGGATTAAATGTTATTTTATGTAGACTAAATTCCTATGTTATTTTATGAAGATTTAAGGTTATACTTTCTGTCGTCTTTAGAGGTACTATTTTGAATAAATTCCTGTGTTATATTTATGAAGGTTGAATGATATGCTTACTGTCTTTAGAAGTTCTCTTTTTCTATCTATAGAAAATTAGTTTTGGTAGCCTACCTTGCTTTACCAGTGATCCATAGATGCAAGAGCACGAGTGCTCAGGCAATTGTCATGACTAAAGCTTGCTTCCATTAGCTTCTATGGTTAATAATTTTCTGGAATCGAAGGCACCTTTCTGGTGTAGTTCTCACAAATTGGGATCCCTAGTTGGGAAGAATTTACGCATTTTTTTAAAAATTTATTCATTATGTAAATTTTCTTAAATTAGAAGGTGGATAAACCTAAACCTAAACCTAACATTTCAATGTATAAAAATTTTCTTATCCTAATCGTCTGGAGAAGAACAGAAAGCTTTCAACTACTATTCTGTGTCTAGGATGTCGCTGTGGGAAGTTCCTTTCTTTTCATCTCTGTAAGCTTATCTTCTTGGGCTTAAGATTACTTGGATGTGATGCACTTTTACCTAGAGTGGCGGGCTCATCATTCTTGTAGATGCTCATTTAAGATGGCTTCAATAGGGGTCGCTCTCCAGTTTAGCTTAGGGATATGTACTACTTTGATGTTGATCTTCCTTACAATGCTTGATTATATGCCACTTTTACCAAAGAAGTGGGTTGGGTTCCTCTTTTGTTAATTTTGTAGATTCTCTTGAGCTCTAGTTTGGGGCTTTTCAGCTAGTGCTTGTATACATCTCATGTACATGGGCTGTGCCCTTTTGGTTTGAATACAATTCCTTACTTATAAAAAAATATGCCAATTATAAGCTCTGAGCAGCTTATCGGATCTTGGCTTGTGGAACTTGGCTTACATTTTTATGTAGTTTGTTGATAAAATTGACTTTGGAGGTTTGTTTGATATTTTTGGAAGTTTGTCTAAAGAACTCCATTTTCCCAACTCATGCAAATCAAAAAGCCATAAGCATGCTGGCGTGGTTTTTGTGTTAGTTCTTACTTAGTTTTGACTTGAAATAGCTCAGAAGTGTCATATTTTAAGCTAGATTGCACAAAGTCATAAGTTGCTTCACAATTGCAATGGCAAGCATAGTCTGAGTTTGTTGGCATGACAATTTAATGTGATTAGTTGCAATTGTTTTATTCCAAAAAATCTTTCCCTAACACCTAAGGAACTGATATGATGCTAAATTTATATAGGGTAGGTGTGGGATGTCAAATATAGGGTTCAAAGATCCTACATAGGAACTGATAGGGTGCCTTAAAGCCTTAAAGCTTAAAGGTAAACACATGAACTAAAATGACTGAACTTTTATTTTTTAAATTCTTTTACCATACAGGTTATACATAGAATTAAAATAGTCTAACATGGAAGGTTGTGTATTTGTTAAAGATAAACAGAACTAATATTCATCTCAGAGACTTGGTCCATGGATCATCAGGTTTGATTTTGAACATTGACCCAGAAAAAGGGTTGGCCCAGTTGAAAATTGATTCAATTGGCTTAAATGAAATTGGACCAGTAATATAACAAATCACAACAAAGTAACAATATGTAAAAGGACAAATATAAAGTTGCTGGTAAATTTGAGCTATAAATTTGAAAATATAACATAATGAAGCTTGATTTTTTAAAATTCTTGAAAGAATATAAATATGAATGCATAATATATCTAGAAATTCTTATGAAATTAACTCAGAAATTTCAAGTTTGACTTTGCATTAAATGTTAATTTACCAAACTTAACTATGTGTGTAGAAGTCATTGTAATAACTGTAGTTTATTAAGTACTCTTACATATATATATATATATATATATATATATGGTTTTTTTTATTTAGTTAATGACTTTTAAAGCTGTCCAACATTGAATTGCTGGGGTTACCTGTTCATATGTTTGAATCAAACTTGGAAGGGATTTGGTTTCCTAGTTGACTTGTTCAACCAGTGTTCTGGTTTCTATTACTTTGATGCAAGTGAAAGGAACATGCAGAGAAAATTACAGAAAGGATATTTTAGTAGCTTACTACAGGTTCAGGTAGTGGTCTTTTAGTTATAGGTTCACTAGGAAACCCAAGCCCAGTGCTGAGTTTGATCTACTATGACGGAATTCTACAGTTTTATTACATATAAATGATTTTTACAGTAAAAATTTCATTGTACCTTATGATATGAACATGGTTTTAAGTTTTAGCAGAAACCATTACATCACCTGTTATGCATTGGTGTCACTAACCTTTGGCTCTTAAGATTCATATTGATACAAATCCACTAGGGAATTACAAGTGATCATTTGATACATTTTTGGTTATGGGCCTTATGGCTAAATCACCTTCATTTTGGCAAGTTTAAGCAAGCATATTAGCTCTAGTCAGCTATAAATGGTTGTAGAACTTCCATCACTAACATAATTGTTCCATTATTAACAACAGAATGGAACAAATACGAGGAAATATGCCTCTAGAAAATCAGAAGGGATATAAGTGAAATTGTATGCACTAACTTTTTCTTTCAAATTGTTTTTCCAATAAGTTGACACCTCTAAGGCCTTTGGATAATTTCTTGGCCTTTCTTTGTAATAAAATAAATAAATAAATAAATAATGTTAGATCCAAGGCTTCCCAGTGGGTAACACTGAAGATTGGTTGCAGACATGGCAAGCAGGGAAAGCGAAGAGATCAATATTGACTGGAAATATTTCTTCCACTGAAAAGAGTTGGATTATGCAGTATTGATAGTTTATAAAATTAAGCAAAATGGAAAGTTCTCTAAATTTTTGATACATGGAGTAAAAAGAAAAGTTTAGATTTATGCTAAATTCCCAATGAATAGAGGAATGACTGCACTGCATTGCATTATTATTGGGGATCTTATGTCACAGCTTTCAGTTAGTAACTTGGCTGAAACCGCATTTGTTGAGCTTGCCATGAAATAGAGGCATTTCAGTTGCCTAATGAGTGCCCACCACAACTTTGTGAAACAAACAGTTGGGCAGGGAAAGCAGCATATTTGTTAAATGTTATATTGTCAAATGCACTCCTCTCTCGTTTTTTAACACGTAACTTGAATTTCATGATGCGTGGCAAATTAATATGCTCCTATAAACTCAACAAAGACTACCCTTTGTCTGCAGGAAAGTCAAAATATAGAAAGATCTTTTGGGAAAGGCAAAGGTTCTGCTAAAAATCTTGAAGATGAACCAACCCGATCAAGGGAACGACTCTGTTGCTACAGCTAATGTCCCTGTGAAGCGCAAGCGAGGTCGTCCAAGAAAGGATAAGAGTCTAAACCGTGGGGAAAATGCCCCTGCCCCTCCTGGATTTGGAGGAGTGAATGGAAACCAACCCCGTCAAGTAGAACCAGTTGAAGATGCAAATGATGTCATGGTGGGCCAGGCAGTTTCTGGTGTTGTTGAGGCAGCATTTGATGCCGGTTATTTGCTGAGTGTCAGGGTTGGCAACTCCGATACCACTCTGAGGGGCGTAGTCTTTAAGGCAGGACGATATGTTCCTGTTTCGGCAGAAAATGATGTGGCCCCAAATGTGCAAATGATCAGAAGAAATGAGATTCACTTCCCTATGCAAAACCAAATTCAGGTGCATGGAAATAACCCTCGATCTAGAGAGAGAAATGAGCATCATCGTCATAGAAACAAAACTTCTCTTCCATTTAATGAATCACAACCTGCCAACCAGGTTCCAAGAGTTGGACCCCGAGCTGCAAATTTAATAGCCTCAAAAGGCAAACAGGTGCCCGCAGTGGCATCGCAAGCTGCTCTTTCAGTGGCCTCCAGAGGCAATGTGGTGCCTGTTGTACTCCAACCTGTTAATCTATCAAATGGGTTACCACCTGCAACCCAAGCACCTCATCTGGTGTCCTCAAAAGGCAAGCAGGTGCTGCCACTTGCACTCCAAGCTGCTCATATCTCAAATGGATCAGCACCAGCCAACCAGGTGCCTAATGTTGCAAACCAAGTATTAACCTCTCAATCTCAAACCAGCCAGCAGGTAGCATCAACAGGCGTGCAAAATGAAGGTGATCCTCTTTGTCGACCTATGCCACAGGTCTTGGAAGGTGGAGAATCCAAATCAATGAATTTGCATGGTGGTCCTTTTGAGACGTTGCTAGGTGAAGTTGAAAAGAGGATCCAAGTCCCTTCACAATCAGCAGAAACAGAGATTGATAATAGCGAGTCATCTGGTAAATTATCAAACAAAGATTCTGGCTTTACCTTGGGAGCAGAGGTTCCTCATATGAATGAGCCCCTCTTAATCAAGCCCCTGCAAGCTGTACAGCCCAATCTTCATAATCAATCTGTATCTGTTCCCAAACCTCTAGAGAATGATAGAACTGGCAGAATGACTGAGCTCTTGCAGGTAAACTAGAGCTTCAACTTGAACATATTTTCCTTAAATGATCTATCAAGTTCATAGAGATTTAAAATATACATGCTGAAATCTTACTCTTTGTCAAGGTTGTGCATGAAAATATGATGGAGAACCAGGCGTCCCAAGTTCAGCACCCCGATGCAGGTTCCACACTCCAGTCTCATGAAATGAGGAGCCCAAAAGCTGAGCTTGCAGAAGAAGAAACTGTTAATTCAAAGCCACGTTCCCGAGCATCAAGTGTGTGATCCCACCTGATTCTGTTTGGAACTGGTAATGTATCCCTAAAGTTTTTGTACTACCTCCAGTGTTGACCCACAGCAATCTGGTGGAATCAAACTATTATGTAGAAGCTCTGTGAAGTAGAAAGAGGTAAGGGTGCAAAAGATGATCCTTTCATTAAACCTTGAGAACCAGAACAGCTCTTGTTCATTAAAACTCCTTATCTTTACAGTCTATAGTTAAATTAGCTTCTTGTTCACTTTTGGTAGCTATTAGTCACTGTGAAGGATTATCTAGTTATTGGTTACCTATAGTATTTGCTACACTTTTATTATAATTTTCTTCGTGCATGCTTCAGAGTTTGTGGTAAAAGTTTCAAGTGCTGGCATGACTTTTGGAGTACCGGTTCACTTGTTTGGGTGTCTGGTAGTCCTATTTTTGTCCATAAAAACATTCAAACAATGTGCTTATTATTCTGCTCAAATTGAGTAATTTATTATTCTGTAATATCATGACGTGATGAATTCACTTTCGACTGGCTGCTTCACTTTTCATAGTTTGGATTGAAGGAAAAGGTTATTAGAGCAAATACTGAACAATAGCTCATCCAAGGTTTAACATAAGTATATTGTGGACAGTGAGAGTGAGCAGACCTGATGGTGTGTGACTCAAAGCGGCTTGTAAAATTATCTTCTAAATAATAGCAGTAGTTCAATATTCATTTTGATTGTCCTTTAAGATTAAGCAGGATGGTATATATTGATTCTGATTTCATCATTTTGGTAAAAAGATAAAACACATCGAATATCAGCCATTTGCCTACAGTGTTATAATAGCGTTTGTTGAACTCGAGTGATTCCAACCAATGGTCTCTCTTGATGTGTAAAAAAATTGGTAGAAATAAATGGATCTGTTGTCTATCTACTTATGTTTTTGGATTAAACACGCTGCAGTTCAGTGGTGCCCTTCTCATCGACTTCAAAGTAAGATGGTAAGACCATAATGAGTGGATCTGCCTCTACTCTTTAAGTGATCAGGCGAAATCCTCTCCGTCTTTCTTTTAGGCTATTGGCCAATGGAGTTTGGACTTTTGGCCCGATTATTTTCTGATCTCAAGTAAGGCCACGAGCCCCATGCAGGTGGCTGGCCGGCTGGCCTCTTTAAGTACAAGTTGAAACCAATGCCTTCTGTTCCATGAGACATAAATACTAAAACCAACTAAGCTATCATTTCCGGGTTTTGTACAATCCTCTCCTTGAAACCACGATGTACAAGTGCCACCTGCACTGGCACGTGTGGGTGACACTACCACTCCAAAGAAAATAAAAAATAAAAAAATAAAAATTGACTATTGACATGTTGACTTTAGTATCACAATTCATAATTCACAGCTGTCTTGGTTTAGTAGTAAATTATTTATAGGTACAGAATGATAAACATGCAGATCCCAGTCTGACCCTGCTAGTGATCTCTGAGGGGTAAAATTGCTTTCCTTTTGTGGGTGATTGCTGGCTCAATCCCGTATGAGATTTTTCAGCAAATTGTAGGCCATGACCTCAATCCAGTAGCTTAGTGGGTGTATTATGCATATAAGAATTAAGGGCTGGCTATTTTACTACACTAAGTAAGAAGCTAGCCTAGCAGGCGCCCATAAGCGGAAAATTTTCAATTTTTCTTTTCATCCCACATGTGATACTAGGGGGAAAATAGGGAAAAAAAATACCAGTAAATATAAATGCATATCATACAATAAAGAGAAAGGCACCAAGAATCTCCCCTGCATAATGCTGTAAACCTCACTGTATCATTAGCTTAAAATGAGAGTTCTCAAATAAACGAATCTCGGCTCTTTTCTGCATGTCTCAACATTGTATCTCTTAGCAAAATCATTCAATTACAATGAACCTGCAATTTGTGTTCTTAGAAAAATAATCTTCCTATAGTTCCACAAAGAGGAAGGGAAAACAAAAAAATAAAATAAAAAAAAGCTTCGCTCTTCAACCAGATTTTACAGTGTTCCGCCCCTGTGCATATAAAACATTTCCCCCTTGTATGTAAAAGGTAACAATGGAAGTGGATAAAGCTAGACCCATGATTGTAAAATAAAAAAACTATAAGCCAAAATTTGGTAGAATAAGGACTTTTTTATGCAAAGAAAAACACCTCAGTGATGTGACATTAAAAAAACCTATTTTCACGGAAACTTGGAGCCAAAGAGACCATTAGATCCTGGGACTGCAATGGGACGACTAGCAGGGAAGGGAGGCTGCAAGAGTGGTATTTGGCTTGGCACTGCAAACGGTTGCTGTGCACCTACAAAAGGCGGAGGCACACACAGCTGCAATGCTTGGGCTGCTGCATTTCCTGCATTGGAAAGTGAATATCTTTAATAAGAAATGATAGCCACTAAATTTATGAATCAGGTCATTTCAGTGTAAAGTGATGATTAAAATCCTATGCCTTTTTTAGACTGCAAATTAAAGTAAGATTTGTCAATTACCGTAAAGAATTTGATATCACTGGGTAGGCATAGGGTTGATTTCATGGTTTCCAAAAGATAAAAGCATCTGGTCCTAAAGAGGCTGTTTCGCAATCTATATCTTCACAATCTTTTCCCAAACAAATATGTGATGTTAAATGGACGAGTGAAAACTATAATTATCCCTTTTTCTGCCAATAAATTAATTGTTAAATCGAATTGCACGAGTCTCTTCTATGAGACATAATCCATCTTTTACCTGCAAATCCAATGATTTAAAGTTCTCCGCATTTAAATTTTTCTGTCGTTATTCTGGCTTTCAACCTTCTCCACCTATAGATGTGCTGTTTTTGAACACATTTAAAAGTAAATCATGCCAAAGAAACGTCGCTTTCTAAAAGTAAGACTCTTAAAATGAACAATCTAAAATGACATAACTATCTGAGCAATAAATTTAGTTCTTCATTTTATTTCTAATGAAATAAGATTTCATTAACTTTTTGAGGGATACTTCCATGATAAGACTCATGCTATGCATACCAGTACATAAGATGTATTCGACATCCTTGGAATGTAAATCTCTTCCTCGGAGAAAGAGAATCAAACAATTCCCAATCATCTGTCCTAGCGGATTGGATCATCCATATATGTGGGAGAAAAAAAAGATCATATGTCCCTTAACGGTAACTTTTCAAAATAAATGTTTTTCTTGTTTCAGTTTCTCACAAGTGTCCACAGGTTGGCTTATCAGGTCCAAAGACAGTTCTTGTTAGGCAATCAATAACCCACAAATGTCTGCAATACAGTAAAGAAATTCATTGTAAAAAAACCTTGTTCATACCTTGGTGCTTAGGAAATTGGACTTGATGTGGAGTCAACAGAGGACGTGCAGGTACTGGTGACATAGCTGCTGCACCCTGAACCACATCCTTCCAATAAAAATAAAGGAAGATAAAGTAATCAGGAGTCATGAGGTAGCATATTCACACACACACATATATATATATATAGAACACAAAGGGAGAAAAACCTAAGCATAAAACAGGGACAATTCTAAAATAAGAGAATCGACACAGATAAACTGATACAACGAAAATGTAGCATCAAGTATTCTCCCTTTCCAATAGGCATACAAGGTTGTATAGATGCAGAGTTCCACTATACTTTTCTTGTTAAATGGCAAGACAGATTAAGTCACTACATTCGTTACGTAGTATTGATCATTTCAACGTACAATTGATCAGCAACCTAATCAGTGGTGCATATTTTAAGAACTGCCCTTTAATATCTCAAATCAATATATTGAAAATCATTTTGATAGAAGGATAATACTAAACTCTTTCCTAATTTCATCCAGAACTTGAATACTCCTTGAAAGCCTCTACTTCAATATATATTTTCCCACAAAAAGAACGAATGACATAGCAAATCCAATGATTCACCTTAAAAAAAATTGATTTCCTTCGATATTTAATCAAGCAAAATTTGGAGAAACTACAAAAAGAAAGAAAAATGAGTATAAAACCAGCCCCTAAAGAATAAACGGGACCTTGAATCTGATCATTGGTTTAAGTATCTTTTAACTAATTTATTCCTATGTACAAATAAAGTCTAAATCTGTATAAAACGAAATGAACAGTCATATCATGAATTGTATGGCTCATGTTTATCAAAAAGGGAAAAAAAAAAATATATATATATATATATATATATAATATATCATATCAGAATTTTTTTTTTCTTATAAAAAATATACACACAATAATTATAAGGCTTACGGTATAAATTTAATCTTGTATCTTACATGAGAAACTGGGTGGACATAGAAGAGCTGGCCCAAGCGTCCAACCATAACCTGAGGAGTGGAAAAGAGAAATTTGTAGGTTGCTTTCAAGGAACAATTTATAACTTACAGGTGAACAGAGTAAATGCATCTCCTAATCCAATAATACAAAATCAAGATTAACCACTATGAATAAAATGCAATAAATATGGCACATGAAGCTCATCTAATACTCACAGCTTGAGAATTTGGATGCACATAGGTAGATCCAGCTTGCACAGGATGATACTGACCAGCATATCTTATTGGCTGTGTTCTACTTCCCATATGTCCAACAATCTACAGAAAGAAAGAAATACCATAAGAATAATCGCCTATACCACCAAAACACAGAGATATCTCATTTCAGGAGTGACCAACACTCGGTAGTGTTCCAATAATGCTACAATCTAATGCCAGCAACACTTGCTACTGCGCCCCAGGGGGGGAGGGGGGAAATTTTGTTTGTGCTTTTGTTTCCTTTCTTTTTTCTAAGTTCTTTTTAAGTCATATTTTCTGAATTAGTGATGTAATTTAATTTGCAAACAACGATGTCCCCCCCCCCCCCCCCCCCCCCCCCTTCTCTTTCCACCCTTGGCAGGATATCTAGAGACTGGTGTATTAAACACCAACAAACATTTCTACACTGGCTCCTCTTTTAGCAGGTGACAGCTCCTTTCATTCCCTGGGACAAATGTTACCCGTCAAGGCGTCGACTGGTGCAATTTTGGAGCCAAGAAAAATAATTTCTCCCTCTTTTTATAAAATACCCCATTGAATAATTTCTCCTGCTGCCACCAGATACGCCGCCATCCACTAAATTATATATAATGTGGAACACATCGGAAGTTTTTGTTTTTCAAGCATCTTTTGCCCCTTGCAATTAAACACTCCTAGAAGTCAGGCTAACCAAATGAACTACTTAAGGAATTGAGTAGTCTAAACCTTTTTTTTTTCTTTTTTTTTTTTTTTTGCTGTGATTTGAGTAGTCTAACTTGAAACAAAGCTTTGTGCTCATGCTTCATGATGGCACCAGCACAGATCAAGTACAAAAAACATTTACAGTAAATAACAAGGTATTAACTTGCAAGACAAAGAAACCAGAGACAAAATCCACCAACCAATACAGGCATTAAACTGATGTCTTTTCACACTGATCTTCCCTAATAGCCTAACCTATTTTCCTGTTCATCCAAGGCCCACTGCAGCACGTTACCATGGGCTAATGTCTAACTGGTTTGAAACAATGAAAATTGAAAAAGAATAATTATTATAAAAATTCATTCATCAGAATCTGACAACAATACTAGTAACACGAAGAAACCTAAGGATCAAAACCTGAAGATCTAAGGGAAGGCCTTGGGAAGTTGTATCTCACAGCTCGTTTTGAAAGATACTAGCCCAAAACAACTAAAAACTCAACTCTGAACTCACCTGTGTAAGATAGGTGTTTATTATCAACAGATCTTAACGTCTCACCAAAAGCTTTAGCCTATAAAAACATTTTGCAAAACAATCTTGTAGTTTTATCAGATCTTGAAACTAGATCAAATCATAGGAAATGCACAGTTGCTAAAACATTAAGGTATTTGTTATTACCAGCTAAAAAACAAATATCTAAACACTCAAAAATTGCCACAAATTTTCCTCTTTTGCTAGGGGATGGCTCAAAACTGGTTTTGGTCGTAAAAACTATACTGGTTATGAAGAGTTCCAGTATTATCAGAAGTTAGAAGGGAAAATGCACGCATGATTGCATGCGCGTGCGCGCACACACACAGAGTTAACACCTCATACAACTTACAGGTTGGGAATATTGAGAACCACTGCCTCCATTTACAGCTGTCAAGTTAGTATATGGAACGAGCTTAACAGGCAGGGATGGACGAGGTGCAAGTGGGCTGATTCCAATTTCTGGCTGCACGGCTGCAACAGGTACCACAGGAGAGTTGTTTGATATGTAAGACATGCTTGCAACTGTTGGCACAGCTGGAGGACTTGCTGATCGAGGGTTTGTGAATGATGGAGAGAAGATTTTTGCTCCTGGGTTGAGTTTGAATTCCTAAAAACAAAATTATGAAAAAAGATATAGTCATCAACTTGGGGAAAAAAACACTAAGTTACTGAAAAAGTCAAATGACCTTATCCAAAAGAAATTAAATGATATGGTGAAGTTCCAGTGAGGTCATTATACCACCAGTTAATGGTATTAGTGCTCGTTGATGAGGTTATCGAACTAGTAAATCTATAAATCATCTAAACCAAACTGATGAAGAAACCTAACAACCTAAATAATCAAGTTGTATTATATGGTTCAAACAGTCGAACAAATTACTAAATTATGAATGAGTTTGTGAGGATAGGTCCCAATTTACCAAGAGTTTTGACAATACAATAACCAGTATTTTGATGGTAGAATATTGGTCATCCAAGAGAAGGCCCATTAATTTGATGGCCTAAACAAATTTCCCAAATATTATAAACCAGGCTAAAGGGAACTATAATGGCATTCACTAAATGATATGAGCTACATCATCCATGGTTATTCCAAATATCCAGCTTACCTTGGCATTACTATTAGAAGCTGAACTTCGTGGAGGGGCCATTTCAGTTGGAGTTGCCAATGAACTGAGCCCTGATTCTGAGCTAACATCCACAGCTGAACTTGAAGAAGTTGAAACACCAGAACACATTGCATCTGAAAATGGGGTGTCTGCAGAAGTGGGCCTTTCACGGTGTAGTCTATCTCGTTTGAAAAATGAAGGATCAGGAGTATCACAGGATATTGCATTCGGCAATAGGCAAAGATGTCATCTTTGCATGAATTTCTTCTGCAGGTTTCACTTCAGTAAGGGAGACAGATGCTGCATGTAAGGTATTAAAGAGCTTTAAACAAGCAAACAGAACCAAATTCAAAGGAAATGAAACTGCAACCTAAGATTCAAATAACAGAACTCTTAAGTTATACATGGAAAAACCACAGGTATAAACTACCAGCAGCATGCTGGTAGATATCCACCACTCGCAAGGGAGACCATCATCCAGATGCATACCATCAACAGAATATGTTGTACCAAGATATCCACTGAATCAGATGATGGTACACATCCACTAAATTTTCATTGATTATGAAACAATACATGGTAGTAGGTATACAGGAAAGAAGTCCACAATGGATGTTGAACTTACAGCTTGATCTTGAGCTTTGAACTTCGTAAGTCTGCAAGAATTAATTCCAAAGTAAATATAACACTGCCAATTGCCACGATAAAAATTAATAATATAAGTTTTCCACTAATGCTGGATCCAATACAAAGAAATCATCTATATTTGTTTTGACATACAGTTTCTTCTTTTCGAGATTCAAACTTTTCTTTGTATTCATCCAGATTCCCTTGTGACATGTCATCTCCAACCTGTCTGTCAGAAAAAAATTGGTAGAAATTTGAAAATGAGACAGTAACTTGCATGTTGAAGTGAATACAAACAGGGCAACAGATACAAATATTTAATATATAAAAATGAAAGAGGCACCAGTATCTGTGTTGGGGACAGATACAAACGATCTTAATGACTGTCAATGAGTCAATGTCCAACACGGATACGAGGCACTTGTAATGCAAAAAATGGCAAAAATGGGGGGGCTTTCTTGTTACATGGGATATTTATAATGAACAATCATGGCAGGATTGCATGGTAGAATTTTATAGGTGCAATTTTCATGCCAATGCCAAGGCACAGAGGCCTCAGGCCCAAAATTTGACGTGTCCCATAGAAATATGATTAGAATGTTCTAAAATCAAATACACAAATTTATGATTATTCCTACCTGCCATTGACAGGGGCAATGGAAGCTTCTTCATTCTGCATTGCAAAAGATCAAACAGAAAACAAAAGAATGAGAGCCTTAACAAAAGAAACTCAACTCAAAATTCGCACATGTCAGACACACACAAGACATAGGGTCAAGTCGTTAGATGTGTAATTACAGAATATAGGCAACCTGAAAAATTCTGTTTCTTAAGAGAAAAAAAAAATCAGAAAAACAATTGTACAAGTTCCCCTTTGAACATTTGGCACATACGCTCGCATCCACAAAGTATTCAACTACAAATTTGAATTATTTTGTGGATTCCATGAAGATCTATAGATTCTATATCTACCCGACAAAATGATCTTAACCATCAGGCTGGATCCTCATTGACTTCGATAAATACAATAACACTACTTTTAAGACCAGAACTATTCATCTCAAGATCAGAAGCATCTAATCAAGCTACATTTGGCCCAACAGGTCTCCTACGGTCCACTGGTTATAAAATTAAGATAAAAAAGATGTGTTACATTTGTCTAGTCTGTAAAACGGGGCTATCATAAAATATAGGAACATACTTCAAACCTCTAACACCTCACCTTCTCATTTACATAGAAAAGAAAAACAAAACTAATTCATTGATTGTGAGAAAGGTCACCTTTGCCAAAAGTTTGCCATCTCTTTTCCCACTTTCAAATGCCAGAGCATTCCCCAAATAACCTGGTGCCATTTTTTTCTCTTCCAACTCTGTGGGTGTAGAACCATGAGCAAACCCATTCTCGTGTTGGGCTGACCTCCTGCTTTAATAAATGAAAGTCAAAATAGAGTTCCATCAATTCTAATAAATTGAATACAGTTTCCATAAAATACAAAATAATGAACATTTTACAGACTGCAAAACTCAGGCAAACAACGGTGTGAGGAAAGATATTGAAAACAAGATACTATTTTTTAGACTAAAGACAGTGTTAATCCTAAGAATGGTTTTTGAACATAAGGATAGTGTTTTGAGCCTAAAATTGGTTGTTGAACCTAAGGACGGCGTTTTCTAGAATTTAATCTACAACGGTGTAAGGAAAGATATTAATCTACAACTTCTAGAATTTAATCAACCATTTTTTTAAATTTATTTGATAGTTAATTAATATGATCCTTCACCCAGAATACTATTCGTAAGAACCTGAAATAAAGACAATACCTGGTTTGATTGATGTGCTTTTTATACAGAGAAAACTTGCTAGATTTGGTTCCTTTTGCCTCACTCTCTGAATGCTCGAAAGAAGGAACGGTTCCTGCAACAGCTTCTACATCATCACCAGCTACATTTCCAACAACACCATCAGACGGAAGCAAAACTTCCTGTATACAAACCCACATAAATATCAACATATTATTCAACATGAAATCACTCCAATAAAGATCCCCAAAAAGGAGAGGAGTGACATACCTTGGCAACAAGTTGAACAAAATCTCCTGAAAGAACGACAAGTGTATCTATCAGACCCCCATTCGCTACATTTGCATCATTTTTCCCCTTCTTAGTCATCCTTGCTTTCTTCATTACAATACCTAAGACAAAACACAAACCAGTTAAGTAATTTCCCTTTAACTTTTTAATTAATTAAGATTATTCCAAATCGCCTTTCACTTCCATTAGATTGCTCAGAAAACTAGAGAAAAATAGGAACAAGTAATATATGAGCATTGTTTCTACTAAGGTCCTGTTTAGACATCAAAATGGAACATAATACTGGAGGCACGAAAAAAGAAAAAAAATCCATCTTGAATGGTACAATCTAAAAAAGTTAAAAGAGTCATAACCATAATTGATGTTGTTACAGGGTCAATTTTAGAAATTTATGAAATGCCTTAATTTTGTATTTCTACTACTATTTGTAATGATCGCCCATCATTCTCTTTAGTTTTTCCATTCGAGATGATGATTTGTGCCTTCAGTGCTATGTAAAGTACACTATGACCATTTTATTTTTTACTCCGTATTTGGACGACCAAACAGGCCCTGAATGAAAAAATAACCAACAAAACTAAATCAAATTGTTGTATTTAGTCCGGTCGAGTGAAGGGTTCTGATTACCTTGATCCCAATTAATCAAAACTTTCAGGATTTCAAAACCTCGATTTCTTTTCTTATCTATTCTCAGCAACCAAACGTAATTACTCAATGAGCATCTAGATCAGAACCCCCAAACCGATCCCATCTAACCAAACCCACACCACAATTCCTCACAAAAACCAAATCCCACATACAATTTCATGTCAAAATAATAACCCATAAACGATTTAAGAAAATTCAACAGATTCACAACTCATGTAAATTGAAGTATAGCTTATACAACGCACCGTAGTCCTTTTCAACACAAGCAGTGTGGAAGATTCCAGAATAAACCGAGCCGTCCTTGACGTGAACCTCAACAGGAAGACCAATGAGGCATATAGTGGTGAGGAGTAAGGCCTCGTTCAGTGAACCCGAGACGCGGCTTTCATCATCAGAAACTTCTCTGATTCTGCAACCCATCTCTCTCTATATCTCTCTATGTTCCTCTTCCCTGTTGTCTGGATGATTCTGCGCTCTTTCCCTCTCTTCTTCCTCTCTCTCTCTCTCTCTCTTTCTCTCTCCTCTTCGCTTTGTTGAATTGCAGATTGAGGAGTGAAATATTTGCAGGCTGCAGAAGAAGAGATCTAAGAGGTGGTCTTTTTCGTACGAGGGAATACAAGTGTACATGGCGTCTCTATTCTCGAACCTTAATATGCAAGAGTTTCATTTTTTTATTTTCTCATTTTGCATTGATATCCTATATTTTGGAGTAATGTTATTTCTATCCCCAGGTTTTACGATTTTACGCTTCCGTCCCTACATCTAGATTATACTAAGCCCTATTGAAAGCTTGTTAAGGTATCCCTCCATCACTGGGTCAATCCATAATTAGCCCTTTACTAATAATCATGCTTTAAGTATAAAATATTTTAAAAAGCAAAAACTAGATTTACCACGCCATTAAAAAGGTTTTTGGTTTTAGTCCTCTTTCCAAAAAATAATAAAAAAGAGAGAAAAATCATAAAAAAAAATGTTATATGAGATTGTTGTAGTTTCATGAGTGAGGACTTTATGAAACTCGTGTGACATTGTTGGATGTAATGAGAAATTTGGATTTTCGTCATAAAAATTGTATGCCATCATCCATCACACTATCACACATGATAACAAATTAGTGTAGTATATTTATATCACATCATATGAATAGTTAAAGCTAGTCAATTGAGTAGCTTTTTGGTTTTAGCCCTTTTTCCAAAAAAGACTTTTTTTTTTCTTTTTTGTTTTTGACGAGTACAAAAAAGACATAGTTATTAATGTGAATACGTGACAACTTTCACACATGGATTCTTATGAAAAATCTCTTAAATATACATAATTTTCAGAAAATGTTTTTCATATATGAATGCCAACTTCATTTTTTTTACTTTACTCAAAGAATAATGTATTCCTCTTTTTCAAAAAAAAAGGAATGCTGACATAAGTCGCGAGCATCATCACTAGTGTTACTTCTATTTGCAAAAAATTCATAAAATATTAACATTTTCATGTATTTATGGATACACTCATTCTTTATTTCCACATAACCTATGTATCATTCTTCATAGAAAAAAGAGAATATTGGCATGAGGACCTTGCATCGTAACTCACCTTAACTCCCCTTGTCATATGAGCATGTGTCCATCTCATATAACACATAGGACTTGTACAAAATAAAATATATCATACAAGACATGTACATGTACTTGTGTTAGAAAGAATAGCCCTAAGTCACAACAAACACCTAGCATTCTTTTACCATCGAGCCTTACAACCTAGTGGATGTACCTAAGGTGGGTGGAAGTCTAGGTAATGCAAGTCTAAGAGTTAATTCTCCCCAAATATAAGCCCCCCCAAAAAAAAACACACACACACTAGCTTGCCCTATGGGAGAGAAAAACCCTTGGTAGTTTCCTCCCAAATAAAGTTGTCTATAAAACAAGCACCCAAATAATCATTTTACCATTCAGGGATTGAGGGACCTCATTGTAAAAGAATTTACAAACCAGGGCCACTCACGTAATCCAATACTGCATAAAACCCTAGAAAAACCCTCTCTTTCACTTATTTCTCTTCTCCCACCCTCCTCTCCTAACATTGTGAGTTGTGTCTCTACAATCAGTCTCTCTAAACCCTAGAAAAACCCTAACAGGCCTACA
Organism: Liquidambar formosana; assembly: GCA_039720395.1. Lineage (NCBI taxonomy): Eukaryota > Viridiplantae > Streptophyta > Magnoliopsida > Saxifragales > Altingiaceae > Liquidambar > Liquidambar formosana. The sequence goes on from CM077834.1 coordinate 5,255,485, forward strand.
GAACCTTCCAGGATGAGAAAACCCAAATCCAAAACCTCTGTGTCACGCAAGCAGAAACGCCTTTCGGAGGTCCAAGAGATCCAGCTACTCGAATCATGGATCGATTACGGAAAGCCCGATTCGGGTTCGAATCCATTATCGCTCTCGCAGCTCCCAGCTGACGCCCCGGTCGGCCGAGTCGGAAATGGGTTCTCTCCCTACGCCGGGTGCACCCGGTTCGACCAGTTGCCGTTGTCGCAGAAGACCAAGGACGGGCTGAGAGAGTCAAAGTACGTCGAAATGACTGATATTCAGAGGGCTTCTCTGCCGCATTCGCTTTGCGGTCGTGATATTCTCGGCGCAGCGAAAACGGGGTCTGGAAAGACGTTGGCGTTTCTGATTCCGGTGAGTTGTGTGTGTGAAATTTATGGTATTAGGTTGGTGATTGGTTACGGGTTGTCTGGTTGCTGAGGAAGTGTAGGAAAAGAAAGGGAATTGAAATATTGGATCTCTAGGTTGTGTTTGGAAGAGGAATTTGTAGGTGGAATTTCCCTTTAAAACGGAAATTTCCAAATTATAAGAAGCTAATTCTGCGTTGGCTAGCTGGACCTGGAATTTCTAATGTTCAATTCCGAATTTAAACTCTGGAATTTGGAGGGTTAAAACTGTATAATACTATAATAGTATAATGTGTGGTTTTGTTTTGTAGTTATGCATTTTTTTTCTTCGTTTGTCAGTAAAAATATTTTGATAATTATCAGAAAATAGGCCCTTCCTTGATTTCCAATTATATGTTGTTTTCAGGTTGTAGAGAAATTATACAGAGCGAGATGGGGTCCTGAGGATGGGGTAGGCAGCATTATAATATCTCCAACTAGGGAATTAGCTGGTCAACTTTTTGATGTATTGAAATCCGTCGGGAAGCACCATGGTTTTAGTGCTGGCCTCCTAATCGGTGGTCGCAAAGATGTTGACATGGAGAAGGAGCATGTAAATGACCTGAACATCTTAATTTGCACGCCTGGTCGGCTTCTTCAGCACATGGATGAGACTCCAAATTTTGATTGTTCACAGCTTCAGGTCATCATTTTTTTCCCCTTTTCTTTGGCACTCTTTTACAGTTTCACCTTCTTACTCCTTAATTAAGATGCTGGGAAGAAGCTGGGGTTCTTTCATTTAGCATACATGGGGATGTGTTCACAGAAAACAACAAACAAACAAACAAAAAAGTTTAATTTAAAAAAAAAAAAAAACATGTAGAATGTTCACATATTAGGGCTTGGTTTGCGTCACTGAATGGGTTTCATAGTCAAAAAGCAACACAGTTGAATAATTCTAACCATTCAGCATAATTTTGTCTCACGGTTTTATACATTATTTATTTACAAAGATTAACTTCAGGAAGCAGAGGAAGACCTATCATTTAGGGTTGGCAATGTGTTTCCCACCTCGAATTCTAGCTCTAGAAGCTATAATTTCAGTTGAATCATGAAATGTCAAAAATGTCATTGCCAATTCTATTGATTTTCTTCTGACATTAACTCCCTCTAATCTGCATGTTTCTTGATCGCATTTTCTTTTCTCCCCCTCTTTAATGCTTTTTGATTATATAACATATAGGGCTACTAGTATAGGGTTTCTTGCACCAGCTTTCACTTATTATTTATTTGATCTGGCTAGATACAACTTTCTGGGTATTATGTTTATAGGTGCTGATGTGGGTGGGTTTTCCCGGCCAGGGAACAGGTGTTGGTCCTTGATGAGGCAGATCGTATACTTGATGTGGGATTTAAGAAAGCTTTAAATGCAATTGTTTCGCAGTTGCCAAAGCATAGACAAACCTTTCTTTTTTCAGCGACCCAAACAAAGTCAGTTCAGGATCTTGCAAGGCTCAGTTTAAAGGACCCAGAGTACCTCAGCGTGCATGAGGAATCTGTGACAGCCACCCCTAACCGCTTGCAGCAAACTGCGATGATTGTTCCTCTTGAGCAAAAGTTGGACATGTTGTGGAGTTTTATAAAGGCACATCTTAATTCGAAAATTCTTGTGTTTCTTTCGAGCTGCAAACAGGTAACTTGGTGATGTTCATACCTGATCTTCATAACATAGTTGGTTGGTATCTGCTGAGAGCCCTCAGGAGAAAAATATTTGAGGATGAACGTGCTATCGGTTTAGTCAATCATAGCATGATTTGCATATGAGATCTATCCAAGGGTATTCTTTTCCTCTGGTGGGAAAAGATGATTTCTTCTCATTCTGATGGCTCTATATAGTTTTCCTTAACTTCATAATTGATTCCAACATATGGGTGTATTTTTACCCTCCCTTTTACTAATGTTTTAAATGGTGAATTGTGCCATCCACTAGGTAAAATTTGTCTTTGAAGCATTCAAGAAACTGCGTCCAGGAATTCCCTTGAAGTGTCTACATGGAAGAATGAAGCAGGAGAAAAGGATGGGAATATATTCCCAGTTTTGTGAGAAACGATCAGTTCTCTTTTCAACTGATGTGGCCTCAAGAGGCCTTGATTTCAATAAAGCAGTTGACTGGGTTGTCCAGGTAGTTATTGGTTATTGAAAGAAACTTTTTTATATTGTTTTTCTTCAGTGACTGGTGTCCTTATATCTAATTGTCATCTAATTGTCTTATCCTGTAGATGGATTGTCCAGAAGATGTTGCAACTTATATTCACAGGGTTGGACGCACTGCTCGCTATAATTCTGGAGGTAGGTCAGTGTTATTTCTGATGCCCTCAGAAATGAAGATGCTTGAAAATTTACAAGCAGCAAAAGTGCCCATACAGTTTATTAAGGTAGGTTATTCTTATTTGTTAAATTAACTGTCCTTGTTCTTCTCTTTTTCCGTTTGGATGGTCAAGGTAGCTGGTTGGAATTGTCATACAAAATCTAGCTAACAAACTGGATGGTTTGGGCAAATTTGTGTCTACCTTCTTGTATTCTTGCATCGTGATATGTATGTGACCCATTCATCTGCAGATATGCTAATGTTGCTGTTTCAACTGCTGACATTTCAGGCAAACACAAAAAGACTGCAACCTGTTTCTGTGCTGTTGGCAGCTTTACTAGTCAAGTACCCAGATTTGCAACATCTGGCTCAAAGGGCCTTCATCACATATTTGAGGTCTATTCATATACAAAGGGAGAAGGAGGTTTTTGATGTGATGAAACTGCCCATTGATGAATTTTCAGCATCATTGGGTCTACCAATGACTCCAAAAGTACGTTTTTTGAACCAGAGAACTAGGAGCAAAACAGCATCAGGAAAACATTCTCTTGAGTTAGAAAATCCTCCCGAGGAGAATTTGTTGGAGATTCCAAGAGAGAAACCAAGAGAGAAGCTTGTTACTAATGAATTGAAGGAAGAGGAAGTGGATAAAGGTTTCCTCGTAATGAAGGAGACTTCAATTGAGGCGAAAGGAAACGCAACTGAGATTGGAGATGATGCGTATGCCACCTTTTAAAAAATATTTCATTTCTACAATATTTCATTAATATAAATATAACCCTTAAGATGGTCTAGCAACATTTCTGGTTCATATATATCACATAGGAGTGGGTTAGAATCAAAATCGGTTAGTCCTGATTCATGAATGGCTGATCATCTCTATTTACATGTCCAGTTGGATGCTTGTAATCCATCTATTCCTCTCTTTCTTTCTTTCTTTTTTTTAAAAAATTTTGCGGAATTTTAACTAAGCACCATTGGATCAATTTGTTGATAGACTATGATCACTGGCTTAGTTGTTTAGGTTTATGCAAATCCCTTCTTCCTGTGATATAATATAATCTTCACCATTGTAGAATTTGAGTTGTTTTTTCCTCTTATTATTTCTGTAGGCCGGCAACTAGGCTTTTGAAGAAAAAGAAGTTGAAGATTAATGTTCATAGACCTGTGGGGACGCGGGTTGTCTTTGATGAGGAAGGCAACACACTACCTCCGCTTGCAACAATAGCTGACACAAAGAGTGGCATTGACTCACTTCAGTTGGACAAAGGTAACTTAGTGTCTTTATTAGAGTGCAAGGCTAACTTATCAAAAATGAACAGGAACACCTATTCCTTTGATGGCTATAGCAGAGTGAGAAATGGTGTTCTAGTCCATCCACATTAACTTATCATACTAGATTTATTAATTTAACATGGTTTAATAGAGTTTTTCCTTGTCCTTTTAGGATGGATTACTCATTAGATGTATTGCTTTTTTGAATATATACCTGATTTATGCAAAATACAACTAAGATTCTTTGAGTAATGGCTCAATTGCCTTCTTAATGGTTCAATTTATTGGATTGTTGCAGATGCAGTAAAAGAAAGATATAAGAGGATGAGGGAAGAGTTTAAGCAGCGTGACAAGGAAGACAAGCTTCTAGATAGTCAGCGCCTTAGGAATAAACGAATCAAGGAGAAGATTAAGTTGAAGAGGGGGATGGAAGAAGAGGACAGCGGGCAGGGCGAAGACGATCATTCTGGGTCAGATGGAGAAGCAACTGGTACCAGAAGTGGTAAAAGGTCAAAGATATATTTTGATAGCGACAGTGATGGCGGTGAGAGAAAAGAAAGTAAGGATATTAAGGGTTTCAGTGCTGACTCCATTTCTCTAGCAGAGCAAGAAGCCCTTGCTCTCAAGTTGTTGAGTTCCATGAACTCGTAGATTATTACCGCTGGGGAAACATATGTTGAGCCCGTCTGAGAGTTTTGTTTAAACATAAATTTTTTGGTTTTTTTTATTTTTCCCTTCTTTCTACCCAAGCCAAGTATGAGAATATGGTGCTTGTCCTGGAAACAGAAGTACATATGAGAATGTCTCTTTGTGATTTAAAATTTGCATAGATGGATGGAATGTGATATTGACCTAAGGGCTGTTAAGGAGTCTCATCAATAGACTGTTGAAAGTGAGTTTCAAGTTGCCTCATAAGGATCCTAAACACTGACCACAGCTTCTTCGACCAGAATTAAAGTGAGACCGGTTATAATTTAAATGGCTAATAACATCATGAGGCATCTCTCTTCTACGCTTCTTTTGTTGAGTTCTAAGCCTTTGGGTGCTGAAATATGATTTTTGACCCCAAAAAAGTCGCAAATATATTTATTTTGCTGCAGACCCAAAGGGAAGCCTTCCCATGCCATCATCTCTGCCCAAATTGAGCCGCTTAAAAAAGATCAAAATTTCCAATAATTGGCTTTATAGTATCAATTTTTGGAAATTCTCCATCCTCCTGGGTTTCTGATTTCAAGACAAATTACTCAGTAAAAATTATTCGCAAAACACAATGAAACAACTCAAATTCCATGGGAGAACCAAAGAGGTCCTTCCCCTTCCCAATTGAAAAGGCTGATTGGATGACCAGTGGCCTCACATTTCGCACAGATCAGCATGGTAGAAGATTTGAATATATAAACAAAATGTACAGAGGCACTGTAGAAAGTAAGAGAACATCGACCATCAGCCAAATATTTAAAAACACAGCCACTTTAGACACCCAATAAACAAAAACTAAACCGCAAAAAGACCAAGTCAGGAAACTTAATACATTTGAATAACCATAACCATGCTTCTGAAAACAGAAAAAACACCAGGGCAGAAATATTAGAAACAAAGAAGACAAAACAGCACCACTGTAATAATGATCCACAACCTAGCCCACTGTTTATAAGTCGCCAAAGTATAATTTACTCATTGATATCCTCACAACAAACTTTCAACATACTCATCAAGTCTACTCATGATAAATAAAAGGACTAAAACGTAATGGCTTAAACAAAATACTATGGTTGCGCTTAACTCCAGAACTGAGGATCATCATCAATACTATAGAACCACTAAACCTGCAGCCAATTGGATTACACTGGAACAGACTGAAACCCACACACACCAGCTTTCACTTCCCTCCATTGACAGCAAAATATCACTGCACACAACAGGGATAAATTATCTCATCAACATGACTGGGAAACATATACGAAAAAATAAATGAAATAAATAAGCATATTTTCCTGTGCGGAACAAGTCAACACATTTTCATATGAGATCAAACAGGCACCAAGTTGACCATGGACAGCAAAAGAGGAAAATTCATATGTAATTCAGCAACAAATATTTATGAAGAAAAATAGATTTGTTTATCAGAGATGGGAAAAATACTGATTTCAGAATTCTCTAAACTAGAAATAGAGTAAAGAAAGATTGTTATTATCATAGGTCACCACGTTGGACACCTCAATCCATGTAGTCCAGGATTTTCCTATCACACAGCTACACAAACAGCCAGCTAAACCATTCCCAATGAAGTCGCAGACTATGGCCATTATTCCTCAATGACACCCTCTGTTTTATCATTTAAAAAAAGTTGGAAACACACCCTTTTTTTTTTCTTGTCAAAATATATACAACCTTAGGGTGACGCCTGGGTGTTTGTAGCAAGGGGGAGGGTTACCCCCTGTTTCTTACCCAATGGCAGTCTGGGCTCACCTCAGGAGTCAAGGACCTACACACACACAGGCAACCATATTCCCAGGCAACATAATTCTACACATAATATCCTCATCTTCCTGAAGATAAAATAATCCATTATGGACGGCAAATCAAGGTGTTGAATGTCTCACAAGCAGACAAAAACAACTTTTGCAAGCTTCACTGTGAACAAAGAATACTTAAGAGTAGAAGCTTATAACATGCTCTTACCTGCTGTGGTTGTTGGTAATTCCCATATCCAGGATAGCCTGCATAGTACATGTTAGGGTCTTGGGGAGGTGGTGCATATCCATATGCCTCGTACCCTTGTGCATATCCATAATACCCACCATTCCACTGGGTCTGATCTGCCTGAGTCTGATCAAATCAAAATATAGGTTTGATTAGTCAAATACAAGGGAACGAGAACTGGAAACAGAATTCCCAAAATTAAAAAAAAAAAAGAAAAAGAAAAAGGAAAAAAAAAAGAAGGTATTATTTCAACAAACTTGTTTGTTCGAAGGACTACGTCCCCATGAAAGTCGAATATTTTGTCCTCCTAATTGGCTTCCATTCAAAGCTGCTAAAGCTTGCTCAGCACAAGTTCTGAAGCACAACATATGCACACAATGAAACAAAGTGAGAAGATTTAATTGAAAAAAATTACCAGGGCTTACATGGAACAGTATGGACTTTCTAACCTGTTATGAAATTGAACAAATCCACAACGTTTGCCAATTGGTATTTTCACATGAGACAGCTCCCCGTACTGGCCAAATACTTGTTTCAAGACGTCATCCGTTACATTGGGGTCCAAACCACCAACAAATATCTGCACTCAAGCATGTGATTAATCATTCTTGTACAGAGGAGAATAAAGAATATCAACACTAAAACAAACTACCCACAGTTGTATTATTTGGATCATGCTCTCCTTGGGTCCCTTGAGTGCTTTGGTAAGAAGCTGCAAATGACAAATACAAGTGAAGGAAAGTGGAAATACAAAATGATATCCACAGGTCTCAGTCAGGTACATAAACAGACTAAATGTTTCCAATGAAGTATATTACAATAATATTTGAGCACCACTAAGGATTGAAAGAAGAGAAAAGATAGTAAAATAATAGAACTGCCAGATTATGTGGCCAAACCCAAACTGTCAGATTGGGATCAATTTAAGATAATGTCAACATTAAGAACCACCTTTGGTTGCTTAGAAGGAAAAACCTTCCACCAAGGTTGTGGACCCCACTTCAAAACCACGATTCCACGCTTCTTAGTCCGAATTGTGTAAAAACCATGATTCTCTCTCTCTCTCTCTCTCTCTCTCTCTCTCTCTCTCTCAAATCACGCTTCTCACTAAGAAGGAACCTTGTGATGGTGGGGGGAGGTAGGGCCCTAACATCTAAAATTTTAGAAATCACTTAGGGCCTGTTTGGTTGTCCAATTCAAAATTAAACAATTCGATAAATTTTACATAGGGTTGAAGGCAAAAATCCATCACATTGAATTAGAATATTTTAAAATGTTGGAGTTATCACTATAGCTAATATTGTAGAATCAATTTTAAGGAATTTATGAAATGCCACAATTTTGAATTTCCACTCTTATTTGTGATGATAACCAACATTTTCTTGAATTGTTAATTCAAGATGATAGAATGTGCCTTCAATACTATGTAAAATTTCTGGAATTATTTAATTTTGAATTGAACAACCAAATAGGCCCTTATTATATACCATATAAGATACCTTAAGATGAATTAAACTAAGAAAATGCTATGGATCCCTAAATTTTTCCCTAATTCTTTTCCCCTAATGATGTGGCCATAGATGTGTCGTGCATTTTCTTTGATAAGGTAAAGATATGTATTGAAGAAAAAAATGGCTGAATTACTCCTACATGAAGACATATACAAGAGGAAAAACCCCGAGGCTTTGAAAAGAAAAAAATATTTGAGCCCCACTGTAGATGTGTTGTGCATTTAAAAAGCACAAAAAAGTATTCGTTGATTGGTCCAACCATATCATTAGGAAAAGAAAATAAGGATGAATAGCACTGCACATTAAATTATTGATATTTTTTTTGCATAGTTGCACCCCTTAATTTTTTTTTCTAATCTCAAATTGGCAAATTATGTTCCTAAATTTTAGGACGAAATAAAATTAGTATTCCTATTTCAATACTCAGTAATTTGCTATATAAAAAATAAAAAAGAACGTATGATGCTTTCTCTCTTTCTTTACATTAGTGCAGTTTCTAATAAGAACCCCATTCCCTACACAAGTTTCTCTTTTGGATTCCTCCATAATTCTACTAAGGGTTTTTTTTTTTTAGCTAGCGGAATTTTCTCTACAATTTCACCCACATGATATTATATCCCGTTGTAACCCAGAATGTGTGTGTGTGTGTGTGTGTGTGTGTGTGTGTGTGTTCACCCACTCCCATTTCCTACTTCTATTTTTGGTAATGACTAATGAGTTAACAGTAGTCCAAATTATTTACACTTTAACAATCACATTGAATAAAGGAACTCCTATTTTTCCATGACAAATGCATCAGCACACCAAATCTTTTGATAGAAGCATAAACAGGAAAAGCATTAAACAAAGCAACAACCATAAAATGGTGGTAAATGCACAGTTTAAGTAGCATTTAGAACCTTATAGAAAAAGGAATTCGATAGTAACCAACAAGAATTTGATTATGGGTGGGCATCATCATAGTACTGTTCCTCCAAGGCCCATTCAATGTTGTTGCTTCTAACATATACACACACTGTGTACAGCCAAGTCTCCAACAGAAAAATTCACAACATCAACGTGTTCTATTAATCATTCACAATTGAGTGATTGTTGACAGAAAAAACTAAATCTAACAAAATCCCAACAATGGAAGAAACAAGTTGCTATGACTTTCCCACTACTTCACGCACACACAATAACTGACCCCAGCCAATTGAAATAAGGGTGTAATTTTGAGTAAAATATATGTGACAGATCAACTACAGAGGTACATGCCAGTGTTTCATTAATTTCACTAAAAAGGGGATCAAGATTTTATCACTGAAACACTTCTTCTTTTAGTCAAAATGGAACCACCTCTTTACATTAAGGTGATATTGACATGGCCCAAAGTACTGTTTTGATGCATCTATCTCACTACATACTGGAAAAACTCCTGTATCATGCATGAAATGAAATGGGAAGGAAAAGTACTGGCATTCAATACTATTCTTGCTGCCCTGTTGCCCAACCCTTACCATAACCATCTAAGGGTTGGCTACATTTGTTCGGTCAATCCACTCATACTATAAACCACATGTTTTTCCATTATTTTCCTTTCTATTACTATTTGAGACAATAACATATGAAGGTATGAACAAGCAGACCAGAGAACAACAAACTTCACATGGTAATATCAAGTTTATCATAAACAAAACCACTCATTATAGTGTAAAAAATAGTTCCATCCTTGTAGACAATAGATCATAGCACCAATGATATCACAATCATATTTTAAAGTCTTATCAAGATAATTCCTCGAGACTTGACTCAAACTTAATTACACTATTTGCGTCCTCAATGTGAAGCACTGAAGAGCCCACATGCCTCAACAGGGGAGTTTTATTTACAAGAAGCATGGGGCCTTATACAAGCAAGTTCTCAGCACCATTTGAATTACATTAGGGTGTCTTTTGCTTTTGCCAGATCTAAGTCTTCTGTCCCACATTCCATCAGGGCCATCTGGTTTGATGGTTCTACCAAAGAGTCCCATGCTTCCATAAAGTTACTAACGATCCTTGACATACATTTAAATTATATCCAATAAACCGTCTTACCATACATTTTCAGAAAACTGACGGAGAATAAACTGTCTTTTTGGGAACATAAAAAATCATACTAATTAGCAATTTACATATAAGACATGTAAGAAATAGAAATTCACATAACATTTGATGATGCAATCAACTTCACAACTTCAAAAAGGACACACCACATCTAACAAATTAAAAATAAGAAATGAACAAACAAATGTACATCCTTTCGATATACTCACGGGTTTAAAGTTAAGTCTTTAAAGAATATAACTAGGTAGGAGGGTCCAATAATTGCTGTTGTAGAAGTTTTGCCAGAAGCAACTTGTTAGGTTATGTTAAAATGTTGCAACTACTCAATCGCAAGTCTTCCCTAATTGTAGTCTTCTAGATGCCGTCCCCAAGCAACGAAAGTATTATGATGGAAAATAAATGAAGGTGCAATAGGAAGCACAAATTTGAAGTGCATCAATAAACAACCTATTCTAAGGAGTAAGAAGATTTCGTAGCTACATGAAAGCAACTGAATCCATGGCTGCAACATGTAGTTTCTGGTACTCAATGTTTTGAACTCCAAAAAGAACACCTCTTATTAAATAATCTGGGAAATTGAAGCACAACCATGCATGGGGCAAAAAAAAGGGGAAGCAACTTAATGATTTATATTGAGATAAGTATATATACGGGAAAGGAACTGAAATACGGACTTTGGAAAATCAAAACAATATTCAACTTGACTTGTAAATCTTTAAATATAAGGAACTGGAAAAGTAACTGAATGTAGCATGATAAATGCCACAAGAAAATGAAGAAAGAAGAAGCTGGTGACATAAACAAAATAACTGACCTAAAATGAGGCCACGCACTAAAGTGGAATCATTTCAGCTGGAATCAGTTCCAGGCCCCCCAAAATGAGAGCCTCTTGGTGTCCTGCTTTGAGACAACATGAGTTTTATATAAGTTTTTGCATATTTTAACAGAATTAAATGCGCCCAAGTTTACAAAGGTAAGTACTGGAAGGAAATGACTTTGTAAATTCCGCCTATCTTCCAAGTGCATAACTGAAAGAACGCCAACTTTAGAACACAGCTTTAACAATCCCACCTTATAACTTTATCAACAAGCATTCAACTCACAACCTCGAACAATGCTAACTTGAAATGACATAGTATAGAGAACAACCAACATAAAAACAGCACCAGAACATCACATCTAAATAAAACAGCAATAATTTTCCTAACAAGAATATTTGTCTTACAGTACCAATGAGGCATTAAAAAGAGGTGCATTAAGTATAGAAATACATACGTTTCTGATATTGCTGACCACTTGCAGGTTTCTTTGTAGCAGCTGGCCCAATTCGCATGGGCCTTGTTGAACAAAACACTCCATTCATATCAGTCATGGCACGCAACTGTTCACCTTCATCTCCAAACCTTACAAACCCATACCCCTTAGAACGACCGGTGGTCCTATCAGTTACAACTTTTGCGCCCTTAACTGAAGAATAATTAGCTCTGAATGTTTCTTGCAGCATATAATCTGTAACATCTGAAGCCAAATCTCCAACGAAAATTGTAAAATCAGCACCATCATCTGGACGCCTCTCACCAGCACCAAGAGTAGCCCAATTCAGACGGAAATTCTGCTGCTCAGAATTAGGCATCACTGCTCCATTGTAAGTTTGTAAAATCCTCTCTGCCACAGCACGGGATACAAACTCAATAAAACCATAACCCTCAGGTTGACCGGTTTGTTTATTACGAATCACCTTTGCTGAAAGGGCCTGTAAGCATTCAAGAAAAAAAAAATAAAGGCAAAAGACAAAAGTATAAAAGCAAAATTTTATCAAAAAGTAGAAAAGAGTGTTCATGCACACATTGAAATACAAATGATGGGGTACAAATATTTATACATATCCTATGTTCTGTGATCCTTAGTGACACATTCCAAAATGAACACAAGGTGTCGCCTTTTGCCACAGGGCTTGGATTATACATATACGGAATATATAGATATATAAAAAGCTATTGTGAACAAGAAGACCACTGTACCACTTTTTTAAAATTTATAATTCTCTTTATTTAAAATTCAATCTGAAAAGCCAGGAAATTTTAAATTTTATATATATACATAAAAGATCTTATCCACACTGTCCCCTTTAAAAAAATTTGCACACTAAACCAAAATATGTAAACAAGGCATCCAAAAAGATGGGGGAGGGACAAAAGACCAATGTGGCTTGGTTCAATAATGAGCGCTGCATGCAGCAAATACACAAAATTCCTATTCGAAGAAAATCAAGCAAACCCCTTTTCCAGTTTATGAGAAAAAATGTATAAAAATAGAATTTTGAAAAACATTCAGTTCTTTTTATGGCATTTTGATGCCTAAAAAAATAAATCTTAGCCCATCTAAGACAAATATTGGACTAGGCTCTTGGATCCCAACTACTGAAAAATCTAATATTAAAAAATTTGATCCTCTTTCCCCACCCAGCCCCCGCAATAAATTCTCCCAGAAACCAAATAGAGAATCAATTTTAAAGCAAACAACATCGATTTCCACCCACTTTAAATTACTACCCAAAAAAAAAAAAATATTCCAATAAGGCAAGCAACCAGATGAGATTGACACAGATATATTTCCTCACAATAAGATGTAAACACAATCTAATAAGACTATTAATGAATCTAACCAACCACAGCTATGACTCTGTATTTGATTGCGCAATATTGAAATACTAGAACTCTATATCTGGGTAATTGAAACCCTTGATTTTACTGCCGAATTGTATTTATGGGTTTGGCGTCTATCTGATAAAATCTAATTCCAGATCTATTATAAGCATACCATACTGTAGATTCGAAATGTTGTCTCCAGTTCCAATCCCACACTACCAAACAAATCTTTAGTATCCAATATCCAATATTCGATTTTTTTTTTTTTGACGAAATAAACAATTATATATGATACATTACATGCATTACATACCTACAAACAAGTATAAGTATTATCCTATATATTTGTGTGTAAATATATATGTGTGTGTGTGCGCGTGTGTATAGAGAGAGAGAGAGAGAGCGAGAGAGAGAGAGAGAGAGGGAGGGAGAGAGAGAGAGCTATGAGCACATAAACATAGAGAAATGCATACATGTCTACATATACTTGTATACATATCCCAGCAAAGGAAGAGCTTTTATAAAGGGAGCTTAACCAAAATCATTACCTCTCCAGGTTGAAAACAGCCAAGGAGATAGTTCTCGTCCATCCAGTACTGCAAGTCCCCGATCCAAAGCGACCGAATCTCGTCCGAGCCAGTCGCCGCCTGCTGCGCCAACCCGTACTGCTGTACCTGCGGCTGAGCCTGCATCGGCTGAGGTGGTGGCACAGGCGCCGGAGCCCACCCGGCGGGTGGCGGCTGCGGCTGATGCGGTTGTTGCTGCTGCGGCGGCATCATCATCCACTGCTGCGGAGGCGGAGGCTGTTGATACTGTTGCTGTTGCTGCTGATCCATCGACATTGGCTGCATCGGAGGCACTACTCCTGTTGGTTGCATCATCTTGTCAAAACCCTAGAACCAAAAACACAGAAAAGCCTGAACGTAGCAGGAATAAGTATGACCTTAGACTGTATAAAGGTGTGCAAGATAGAGATATATCGGAACCCTAAGGGAGCTGAAAACCCTAGAAAGAGCGAGTCGATAAAGAGGAATAGAGGAGAGCCTAATCCCGGAAAGGGTCAGAGTAAGGAGATATTTGTGGGGTTGAGGTGGGTTTATATATGGATGCGGATACCGATGGAGGGGTGTGACGGGAGAGTGCCACGTGGGCAGAAATTGTAGACAGGAGCTGGTTGGGTTAGTCGGTGTTGCCCAGGACTAAGAAGGCTACAAGCTATAACCTACAATTGTGGGCTTGTGGGCTAGAGGTGTGGACTGGGTTTGGGCCTGAATTATCCGCTGTCTATTGGGAACGGTTGTTGCAATCCCATTTTTTTATCACACCCTCTTCCATTCTTTAGGTTTTTAAGATTATATGCAAAATATAAAAGCTTTTTATAAAAACCAATCTACTAGAAAATATTTTTTTGAATAATTTTGTAGAAAAAGTTTTTTCAAAATCTATTGTTTAAGTAAACTTTTTAGCCATTTATAACCTTTATTTCATTTTTTGCCAAAAATCAATATTTATATAATTTAATAACTTTTATTATTTATAATGAGACATTTGAAATTAATCATTAGTTAAAATATATTCATTCTATTAATTGAGGAAAAAAATAGAAGACATAAATATAATCTTTGTTTGTAGCATTTTTATATTTTATTTCATTATTTTTTAATCTCATGTGAATCTAAATATAAATATAACTCATATAATCATATGATAATAGTATATTATTTACTATAAAATGGATTAACTTCAGGTTTGACCTTTGGCTAGGCTGGGCTACAAATCCCAAGCGCAAGTCCGCCCACCTTTAAGATTGGGCTAGTGCTGGGTTGGGCCTAAATGGGCTTTAGGCTGGGCTTAACTGAATTTTTTCCGATTTAGACTAGTTGTTTTTGCTGACGTGGGCAACCCACGTTAGGTTGCAGTATGAAAAATGCTTCTTATGCTATGTTTGTTTGGTTGGAATGGAATGGGTGGGAATGGAATCTGATTCCGTACTCAAAATAGTCTGGAATGGGATGAGATTAAAATAAACATTGTGAAATTAATATCATTATAATCACTACTACTGTTTGATTCCATTCCTATTTAATTACTTCATCCAAACATATTGTTTGGAATGAATTGGAATGAGATTCCATTCCATCCATTCCATTCCAACCAAACAAACATGGCCTTATAGTACTGCTCTTTGAGTATCCAATACAACACTCTACAATCTTAAAAAAATAAAGTTATGCATGTTTCTTCTTCATTATGAAGAGTGTTATGGTTGAGTTAGGGCTTTTGGATAGTTCAAATTGAAAGACAAAAAAATGTATTACTAAAATGACCAAATGCCCTCAATAACTACTTTTGGATCTTTCAATTTTGCACATCCAAAAGCCCATCTAAGGGCTGCCATCACCCTAATATGGTGTTGAGTTTTAACGACTTAGCATAAAATCCTAACTTATTATGGTTAGCCACAACGATCGAAACGTTGCGGCTTGATTGGTGTAGCATGACACACGGTGTGGGGTTCACATGTGCGTGCCATGCCAATCAGGCTGCAACAGTTTGCGGTTAACCGTAGCATCCATCTTTTATTACTAGTTGGTGTTGTGCGTTGCAAGTGAATTATTTTGATAAATTAAAATTTTTTCCACAACTTATGTGTCACAAAAAACCATGTTTCAAAACCATAGAAAGGACCCCTCATCTTTTATTGATTACCGGCCTCTCATTGAAGATGTAAAAGCCTTCGCATGCAAGCCAATCCAAACGGATTAGTGTTATACCATCTAATCCATTCACCCAATACATACACATATTCACATATTCACACACAAAAATTACACATACATATGAACAAATTCTAAATCCATGATTTAGGAAGCAACCCATAGCTACGCAAACAATTAAAATAACATCTACGGCTTACAGCATATTAGATTCCTACCTCCGTAATTTGTGGCCTGAACATTTACAGCTTTTATATGACACGAATGGCAAATACTCTGTACATGAAAAGGTGAGATTCGCATAAGAAACAGAGTTTAATACTTATACAATGAGCTATTATAGATTTATTATGATGAAAATGTTGGCTTTTACAACATAGAAAGCTTTTATATATTTTTTATTTTGTTAAAAGCTATTGGCAAAATTAATTTCCTAAATTATGAGAGAAATTTTCTCCTACCTTTTAGCTAAAATTTAAGTTCTATTAAATTAAAAACCTTGCAAGAATAGTGAAAGTTTCCTATTATAATAGAATTCTTTATAATTAGCAAATCTTAACGTTAGATTGAGATTTATCAATAAATGGGGCTTTCTATGATAAAGTCATTATTGTGTTTATGAATTTTATTAAGGGTAATAAAGGAAATCAAAATTTTTATCAAGATACAAACTTTTATAGGTAATAGTAAATAGTAATAATATAATATAATATAATATAATATAGATAGATATAGATTACATCAATGCATACATAACAAAGCTAATAGGTTTAATAAAACCTATTAATAAAATTTTTCGATCATTCTATATACAAGGTGCAATAATTACTTCATATAACTTTGTTTTTGCGGTTGTCTTCTTCTACTTCTTTTTTATAAATGCATTACCATTGTCATATATAAAACACAATTTTGTTTTGTTTTTTTTTTTTTAATTATATGTTGTATGTGTTATAAGAGTAGTAAAAAAAAAAAAAAAGAAGAAAACTTTAAATAAAAGTGGTGTTACTCCACATTTGATACACTGAAAGCAGTGTTAGTAACATCGCTTTCCATGTATTTAAAGCGGCATTACTAACACCGCTTTTATTTAAAGTTTTTATTTTTTAATATTTTTTTACTACTGTTATAGCACAAACAACATGGAAGAAAAAAATGCAAAAATTGTGTTTTATATATGACAAGCAAGAGGTCTTGGGTTACTTTATTCTTCTTGCAATGCACTATGTTATAGTTACAAATTTACAATATTAAGGCATAAAATTGAAAAATAAACCCTTAGTTAGGTGGGCAGTTTATACCCCTAAGTGAACATATTCGTGGAGGAAATTAATTTTACGTGAAATGACAATCAAATCATGACAACAAATGAGTTTTACTCCTCTTAAAAAAATTCGTGATTTATTATTTTTTGTGATCATGATTTGACTGTTTGTTATGTAAGCATTTCCTTTACATAATTACATGAAAAATGAAAGAGTTCAAATTTGTTTGTTTGTTTGTACTTGTAATGGTTGAATACCATTAGTAATGATTTCACGGGCTCCAATCCATGAAAGGAGCCATGAGCCTTATAATGAGAAATCCTCCAAGACATCGGCTTTTCGGCACCTAAACCCATAGGGAGCTAGAAAATCAGCCTTGGAGGGTTGAGATATTGCAATTATTTATCAATCTAGAAGTCAATAAACAAAAGTGGTTTTAAGTTTTGAGTTTTGTGAGAGAGTCGAATTTACAAAATTATTTTTTAAAAAGAGGAGGATTGTTTAACCCCCCCTTTATCCCCTCCCCTGCCCATGACCTAATACGTTTTTTTAACCAATGGAATTTTAAGAGTAAAAAGATATAGTGCCTGTTTGGATGAGATTCTGGGAGGCTTAAAATCTCTTTTGATGGTCCATAATCACTTTTAAGAGTGTTTTGATAAAAAGTGAGAAAAGTGATTGTAAGCCTAAAAGAGATTTTGAGGCCAATTTACTTAAGCTGCCTCCCCCCTGATTCTGATTCAGCTTCTGATTCTACTTTTGATTTTACTCTGAAGCTATCCCAAACAGGCACATAGTCTCATGTATTTCATTTTATAATTAGAAAGAAAGTGCATATTAGAACCATTGGATTATTGTTTGGTAAACTTGGATGCTCCCATAGCGATATAAGTGAAATCGATGCACACTTTGAACGTTTATGTAAGTGGCCAAAACATCTTCTGCAATTATTATCATTGTTAAAATAATAAAATTAGAAAGATTTCAATATTTTAGACATGCTATTTCTTTCTATTCAAATTGATATGACCAAATTTTATGCACCCGGGCATCTTCGTTAGCTATACAACAATCTTACAATTGGTGTAAGCCGATGCCATGATTGAATCTTTTGTGATCGATGAACTACATTCATCCATTGTTATAATCTACGGATCAAGGCATATGTTCCAACATGCACATTATTATTATTTATTTTTTTTTGCCCATAGCAATGGCCTAGGGTCTTAATGGGCCTCACCTAGTCCATGGAGCTCTTGATTTAAGCCCATGTTCAATGGTTAGAAAACAAACACAGTTCCCTACTTATCCGGGACAAGGATTACATTACTCTTTACTCAACCAGAACCTAATCCGAAAACGGAAAACCAGTTCCCCCGAGACCGAGAGCGGCGAGGGCCAAACAGAGCACGAAGCGCCCCTGAAAACCCTTGCAGCCTCCTTAAACCCTGTTCTTCAAAACATAGAGAGACACACAAACATATATATACACTGATACTGATACAGCAAAAAGAAGAAAAAGAGACTGATACAGCAGAGCGAGCTTCACTGCTCTGAGGAAACAATGGAAGCTAAAGGAGGAGTTTTTGATGAGAGGAACATCTCCCATACCGAGAACGAGGAGGACGATGAAGGTATAGTTACGCAGAAGCCCTTTGATTTGTTGAGTATTGTCTATTTACAGTCATATAGATTTCCGTTTGGTTGCCGAGAAAAGCTGGGTAAAGAGAAGAAAGTAAAAAATTTCAATAATGGATTTTTTTTTTTTTTTTGGTTATATGGGACCTGAGAAAACAAAGCCTCCACTCGACTGTTCTGTTTGGGGAGTGGGAAACGAAACAACAAGGAATTTAGATTGAGAAGGTTGTTTCCTTTCTTTTTATTCTTTCGTTTTCAATGCAACCAAACGGAGGGTTAGAATTATGTTGGTCATTCTCGACTTGAAAGATGGGTATAAGTTTGGTTTGTCATTTTATTATTATTATTTTTTTTTGTTGCTTACTGTTCCTTTTGATTATCAAAGTCTGGGTATAATTTTGGTTTTTGTTTTTTTGCTTACTGTACCTCTTGATCATCAAAGTCGGTGAATGACACTAAATTCAATATAGTTTTGGATAATTTTTCAGTTTGCACTTTGCAGTGTTTGTTCCGACAATAGATGTCTCTATACGTGTAAATCTTACTTTTATTTTACATAAAATAAATTCTCTGTAATCAAATGTAGGCCATTATAACTGGAGAATATCAAAAGGAAACGATTTGGTTTGTTATGTTTATTTTTATTTTTCAATTGCAGTTATGGTGGATGACGATGGCAATGAGGTTGAGGGAGAAGAAATTTCAGAAGTTGCAGTTAAAGCCTCTTATGAAGCTAAAATAAGAGAGCTATTTTCTAATATTAATTCAACTGAAGTTAAGCTATGTTCACATGCTTCAAAGGAGTTCATCAGGTTACTCAAAAGTAAGACCGGTGGTGAATTACTCCATCAATATGTACGTACTTCTTCTGGGTTCTCGGAGCTTCTGGAAGCTTGGAAACTCCAGCAGGGGAAACCTGGAATGTCGTATATATTGTCATTAATTTATGCTATTTTGAACCATCCCGATGGGAAGTATAGACCAAATGATTCTGGGAGAATTGCTATTAGTAGGGTTCTTGACAAGTTTGCTCGTTTGATTGTTGAAGAAAAGTTGGGGGATGTTTACAAAGAACTGAACAGTAAAGAAGCAAAGCACCAGAATGCGGCACTCTTGCTAATGGCTTCAATTGTTAGGCGCGGTTCAGGTTTGGCTTCTGAGGTTGCCAAGAGCTTTGACTTTAAACTCCCGATATTCTCCAAGCTTGCGGAGTATAGACAAAAGCAAAGTGAGAAGAAAAGGAAGCACTCCACGAGAAAATCTTTCATATGGTTTGCAATGTCATTTTTGGAAGTGGGGAAGCCAGGACTGTTGAGGTGGGTCCTACAGCAGAAGGAAATGTATTCTGGTGTTTTTTGTGGGCTTGGGAATGATGATGACGAGACTGTTGATTATGTTCTGTCGACATTACGGGATAGAGTTCTTACTCCAGAGTCATTGGTGCCCACATGGTCTTCGGAGTGTTCTCTTTGGGAGTGTTACTTTGGAGCAGTTAATCAGCATTTCTGGAAGGGAGAGTGGAGGGCCTGCAGCGGAGTTGGCACACAAGGTTCTACTTATGGTTTGCACTAATCCTTGTAATGGGTTGATGCCAGATTTGGAGTCAAACCCAGTTCCGTTAAAAGGTAATCCAAAGCGGCTCTTAGGTCTCATGAAGAAACTTAAAGCAACAGAGATCATTTGTCACAAAGATCTGCTTTTGGCTATTGTTAATGGGAGGCCGTCTCTGGGTTCATTATACATGGATGAGTTCCCATATAACCTTGAAGATCTTGCATCGCCTAACTGGTGAGATTTTTTTTTTTTTAAAGCACTGCATCTGCCCTAAGTTTTTTTTTTTTTAAAAAAAAATTTTTTTTTTGGGTAATTTATTTACTTTCTGGGCCCTCTCTTCCTGTAAGTTTGTGTGGTGACTAAAGCACTTGCAGGTTTGCAGCTGTTTCTCTGGCAGCGAATTTGATTTCTTCAGTGGGTAGCGGCCTTTCTTTTGGTTTCCTCGACACTCTGTCTCATGATCCGCCTTCCTTTGTTAGTTTGGATGTGCAGAGTATTATGAAATGCATATGTCTTCGTCCATTCGGCAGATCGGTAATCAATAAGGGGTTACTTCACTCCGATTTTCTCGTGAAGCATGGAACTTTGAGGCTTCTTTTAGAAGCACTGATGCTGTTAGACGCTTTCATTCGTGCTATAAACCATAGTTATTGTTCCAGGAATCAAATGTTGCTTAGTTGGGAGTCTCTCAAGCAAGAAATTCAGAACGAAGTCCGAACTTCGCTTCCTGATCCCCAAGTTTTATTGACACTTCTTTCTTCTCTAAGTAGTCACTCTAGAGCTCATAAGTTGTGTTTAAAGAGAACAGCAGATTCAGAAAATTTTCCCAAACATAGCAGCAATGGTAGAAAGAAATTGAAAACTGATATTGTGAACGAGGACACAGATATTATTGTAAGTGGGATAAGTTCTGAACTTGACAGTGCTTTGCCTGGGGACAGTGAGAGAGGTCTGGGTGCATTCACTGCAGATCAATCTGATAATGGAAAGGATCATATGAATGTTATTGCTGAAATTTGGGGTTTGCACCAATGTTCCATGCGTGGTATTGAACTGAAGGACATGGAGACATGCTTCCTCTCTAAGTTGCTTGATGCTCTTAAAATTTATCTTGTGAGTTGTGCTTCTTTTAATTTGGTTTGTCTGATTTATTACTGACCCGTGTACTCAAACGAAGAAGAAATGTTTTACTTGTGGATGTTATCAGATTCAGCTAAATTTTGTTAACCTTTGGATGGTAGGCTATATAGAGTGATCACTGATAAGGTGATTGTGCAGCAAGTGGTTTGACCTTTGGATTGTGCGTTTTCTAGGGCTATCAAGTCAAGAATATATGGGGAACACCAATGCATCAATCAGAGTTTTGAAAGGCTTTTGGCTCTCATGCCTTTAGGCTTGCTCTGATGGAAGGGTCAAGGAAAATGTCTTGAGGCATGACCTTAGCACATAACCATGATTCTGTGAGGCTTACACTTTGACGTGTGGCTCTCATTAAACATTTGCCCCACACCGACAGATTCACTTTACATCTGGACTTATGTGCCTCATACACAAACCAAATATAATCCGGTTTTGGACTTCATCGTTGAACCTGAGATAGCCTTAAAATTCCTAAACCTTTCACATAGTTAATTTATTACATTATTTGTGAAATGTAGATGGGTTGCCAATGGTAAAACAAAACTGATGCAAAATATTTTTAGTACTAGGTCTTCTGCATCTTGTGGTTTGCCCTAGACGAGGTTTTCTCCTTGCCTCTAAAACTTGGTTAGATTGGAACCTGTTGGAAGACAGAGGTGATGGGAAGTATGACGATTGGTCTATGACCTATGCCTTCAGAATTCACAACTCACAATATTAGTGCAATCAAAGTCTTCATTGCTGTGACCTTGCTGTGCCTTCATCAGTAATTCACTATAATCCCGCAGATGATTCATGCAGCACCAGCTGTTATTGTTGTTTTGCTTAAAGATGGAATTTGATGAAACTATTTGAATTCTAAAATTTATTAGAAAACTCTCCTGAGTAATTATTACTCACAATTGTTATTGATGTCTTATCTTGCAGAGGACCATGGCTAATATGTTAGAGGGATCATTTGATTTCTTTGTAAATCTCCTCAGCAATCCTTTATCATTACCAACTAATCTGCAGCGGTCTCTATTGTCTCTGATAATGGAATATATTGGGTGGTCTCATAGGAGTGATATTCCCATCAGAGCCCCGCCACTAATGTACAAGCATCTGCAGGCCTTTATAAACTTGTTGATTTTTTCACCAATTGGGGACTTGAGGAATCAAGCATTTGATTTGGCACGAGCATCTATGTTAAGCACTGGTGCATTTGACAGAAACCTGCGTGAAATTGGTGCATGGTTCTTATTTTTACCTGGTTATGGTGGAGATAAGTCTTCTGCTGAGGTGCAAGGGGTAGAAGTGTTCCAAAACTTGTCTCCAGGTTGTTGTCTCATTCTTATGTGATGCCGTTTCTACGATTGGGAATAACTTATTCAAATATTGGGATCTTGTAAGATGTCGGATCTACCATTTAGAAGGTTTTAAAGGTAGGAAAATTTTATATGCTTTCTTTGGCTCTCATAACATAGTTATAGTTGCATCCTTCTTTTTGTGAACTGAATTTCTACTTATGGAGCAAGGACAGTAGATGGTTATGCGCCCCCATCTCTTGCTGCACCATTTCCCTTTGAACTACCTGATCTGTGCTGTTCAATTTACTGTCCAGAACTTGGATATGGTATGATGTAATAAATGGTCAAATCTATCAAATCGAGTAGAGGATCTTGACTTCCTTTTCTAAAGCTTCACTTGATGGTTCAAAAAGGCACAAAGGCACAAAAGAGGTCTGTGCTTTGGGCCTTTTGATGGCTATTTCTAGTTGAAGAATGTTTCTTTCTTGTCAGAGTTGGCGAATAAGCTGGAAAATAAATTGGCTAGGATGGGCTTTAGCAAGAATGATTTGTAATTATGTGAGGGGGGACCATCTGTTTCCCCACTAAATTCATGTGTCAATTAGTTTTACATGAGAACAGATCGTTCCCTATACTTGGTGGCAGATGCGTGGACTTCAGTTTCCCCCCAAACATGCCACATGTGATATGCAAAATTTTTTAACCCATGACACACTGCATAACAAATGAACTAGTTGAACGCAACCATTCGAAGAGTTACAGGTGCACTTTGTTTAATGGGATAGGGAGTGGAGGAGATGTAATTGTGAGTAAATTTGGTTAGTGGCAATAAATAAGGAAGATGTTGAGATGGAAAATTATGATATTTTTATGTTTTTATATTTTTATTAGTAACAAGTATGATCTTCCGTTTTCCTTTTCAGTATTTTTATTCATTGTGTTATTGTTGTTTCGTATAATTGGTATTTGCAAATATATAGCTTAGAAGAAACTGTGAATTAGGGTTAGGCTCTTAAAATTTTAGCTGTTACACTGATCATTATAATTTTGTTAATCGGTGTGCTTTCTTTATTTTCTTAATTATTGCATATTTGTTTAATGATAATAAAGCCCAAGTACCAACTGAGACCAACTTGGGCGATATGGGTGAAATCTAGGTTTTATCTAGAAGAAACTGATAGGTTTTATTTCAATGATGCTTAACATGAAATCTAGGTTTTTCAAATGAATGTGGCTATTACTTTGCCATCATTAAAAAGAGGAAGAAAACCTTGGTTCTTAATTCAAGTTCTCTCTTTCTTGTTGAAATGTATGATGAAGAATGGCAATTTATTTTTTTTCTGATGTTTGTATAATTTTTTTGGCAGATGTCTCACCTGATTTCAGCCCCCTCATCATCTGTGTTCTGCAGAAGTGCCTAAGGTTGCTCAATTCTGAATCTGGGACCTTCACATTACCTGAGAAATCAATGATATCATTATACGTGTGCAACACTTTAAGATATCTTTTACAAACTCAGGTACAAATCCTCTGTGTGTGTTAATTTTTATTATTGGCAAGCTGTTTTTAACTTTTTACATATAATAAAGAGAACTGAATTTTGATAGGTAGATGCGGGATTGTTATCTGCTTTGATTGATTTAGTTTTATCTGAGGGACTTGAGGATTGTGGCTCCATGGCTGATGATTCTAAGTACTTCTTCTGTGAATGGAGGCCATTGAAGAATTTATTACTTTTTGCACGGAGCATATCACATCAACAACCTTTTAAGCTTTTTTCTACTTATACAAAAGCTATGCAAGCTGATAGTTCTTTTGTCAGTACACTCACTGAAGTTAAAGGAATTATAAGGAGCAGGCATGGTGGTGGATTAGCTGGAATAACTGAAGCATTTTCTTCCTCAATTATTTGTACAACACCTGATGAGATATTAAGGAATTTTCCATTGGTTATCACTATTTCACAGAACCTTCTTGGAGTACCTCTCTCACTCTTATCATCAATATTTTTTCTTGAACATACTCTTCTCGCTGGTGTTTCTAAGTTATGGCCTGAAATGTTCATTCCTGGTCTGGAAATGGTTGTATCAATGATCCATCGTGAAGACAGAAAAGAAATGATTTGTAGCAATGATTTTGATTCAAGTGAATTTGCATCTGTTGCATTTAGTTTCTTTTTGGAGCAGGCACCATTCCATGTGTTATTTCCTGCAATAATAAGCATTGATGGTCAGTATTTATTGGAACCCTTGAAAATACAGGACTTGCTTTTAGCTAAACTATCTGAATGGAAAACTGATTATTTTATTTCCTCTCTGCGCCATGTGCTATTCTGGATTCATCAGATACAATCATCCTATAGAATTAAACCACTAGTTGAACTGGAACAGCTTTCCGAAATTTGCTTTAGTCTTATAGAGCACATGCTGGCTCAACTTTTGGTTCTGAAAACTGGTTCTGATTCTTCAACAAACGTGGGGCCTCCTTTGCCAACACAAGTTATTAAGGAAGTCGCTGAAACCATCTTTTGCCACCCTGCAGTTATTGTGTCTTTGGAATGTCCCTTAGGATGTAGCGGGGAATTAACAAAGGAAATATTTGGGGACGATATGGAGAATTTTCTTCACTCATCCAGTCAGAGAGTTCACAAAATGGATCATCATGTCTTGAATATCTTGACAAAAACTTCGTACTCCTTGTTATCTCTGTGCAATGGCCAAACTTCTGCACCAGATATTGATGATAGCGTAAAAAAACAACCTGCAAAGGCTTTCAAAGCCCTCATACAGAGGCTATTTGTGGAGCTGAGGAAAAGGTTCGATCTGTGCATTGGGAGTGAAGATTGGATGCCTATTTTCCCGACAGTTTATGCGTTACATGCTCTGATTCGTTTTATATGCCCCTTTGAGCTGCTTGAATTGGTGCATTGGATGTTTAGTAGAGTTGACCTGAATGACTTGGCAGTCAGGAATTCTTGCAAATTTTCTGCTCTTTCTGTTGTATTTTGTATTGCTGGTTGTGCTTTCAGAATGCTGTCTAGTTATTTGGAGCAGTCATTTTCAAAGAGAATAGCATACAATTTGTTTTGGGAAATGGAAGAGGAAAATTTTGATGTTCAACTGTTTGAGAAGATCTATTGCAAGGTATTTAACATTGCCACACGTTTTGAACTGGACTCTGCAGATTTATGTTTGCTAAAAGCTGTTGACTTCGTGTTCAAACTGAAATATGTACAAGACCGAAATCTTCTTCCATTAAGTTTGGTAATGTCAAGGGTGATAATAAGCACTCCGTTAGAAATGCTCTCTCATTGTATCCACAGGACAAGCATAAGAAGAGCTAAATTATTGTTTCTTCTTACTGAAATGAGCCCCCTGCATTTGTCAGTTTTTGGGCACGTATTTTCTGGTGTTCTGAACAATGATATGCTTCTTAATGGCAATACTATGGAAAAGACTTGTAACTATGCTCTTTCAGATGATGAATTTGTGATGCTTCTGCCTACTGCTTTGTCATACTTGAATTCAGTTTTCAGGAAATTTGGAAAGCAGCATTACAAGCGTTTTAGAAGCATACCTTCTTTTTATTCAAGGATTCTCTTGAATGGTTTCCTTAACTGGAAAAGCTATGTGTCTGGAGATATATTTCAGTTAGAATGTGGTGAGTTCTTGCCATCATCTTTCGAGGAACTTCTCAATCTTGTCAGTGGTAGTTTTCTTGGAAAAGCAATTAAGATGTTGCGATATTATTTTTCCTTAAGTGGTGATTCAATTAAAATGAAGAAGCGATTGAAGCTATTTGATTCCATTTGCCCATTTTCTGTTATGCATGATGGGCTTTTAGATTGTGATGTTAGTGAATTGGATTCTTATTCATTTAACCAGTCATTAAACTTCATCAATAGAGTTGTTGCAAAGATATCCTTTTGCAGGGTGTTGTTATTTCTGGAGGATAACTATTTCCAGTCTCTGCCAAAAGAAGCAGATGGGGATTTGAAGGAGATTCCTTCAGAAAAGGGATCTAATAGAGAGCATTTGTCAAGAATGCAATTTATGAACATTTTGGTGAATACTTGGCAATTGATTGTCAAGAAATTCCCTTCAAGCTCTGGTGAGTCGGGAAAAGAAAATAGCACAGATTGTTTGCGGTTGTTCAAATACTTGGAAGTCTTCATTTTGAGAAGTGTTGTTGAATTAACCACAGAGATGCGTGATGTGCTTGTCCAATTGCAATCTATACCCTTCTTAGAACAATTTACAAGATTGTCTCTTCTTCATAGGTTTGAGGATCCTACAACACTGAAAATGCTCCGATGTACTTTAACTTTGCTTTCCAAGGGGAAATTTTCACCTGTTTTAGTTCTTCAGCTTCTGCTTGCCCACTCCCAATTTGCTCCTGCTATTCATTCTGTCTCCAAATCATCTGGTTGTCCTGCAGTTGGTGCATTTTTGAGACCTGTGTCCAGCATTTTGAGATCACTTGTTATTCATTGTACTGATCAAACTGAAATTGATGACAAAAACAATCTGGATGCCACTGAGCAGTATGCAAAACAGTTGGAAGTTATTAAGTTACTGAGACTACTCATCCGTTCTGAGGCTCATCAGTGCAGAGTTGATTCTGTAAAAGATATTGGCATAAATTCCAGAGAACTGCTTTTCTTGCTTTTGTCTTCTTATGGTGCAACACTCAGTGAAACTGACTTGGAGATATACAATCTAATGCTTGAGATTGAGTCTTTTGATGGATTAGGCTCTGGAAACATTGGTGAAATGGATTACCTTTGGGGAAGTGCTGCTTTGAAAATAAGAAAAGAACAGGCACTGGAGCAGGATATGTCATCCAATACCATGACTGATATAGAAGCAGTAGAAGAACGCCGAAGAAGTCAATTTAGAGAAAACCTTCCCATTGATCCCAGTTTATGTTTGAAAACAGTGTTATATTTCCCTTATGATAGAACTGCATGTGATGGACCTTTATCATCGGGCAAGCTTCCTCCAGATACTTTTGAGGATATGCTTGAGGTATATTTCTATCTGCACTGGTTCATTAATCCTCTTTGGCATACTATTGCTTTTGACTTACTTGTGTGTGTGTGTGTGTTTTGGCTAGTTTTGGCTTAGTCATAATTTTAGAATGAACTACTATATGATTTTTTATGCAGGCACATTCTCCTAATGTTGTGAACATACAACGATATGATCCTGTTTTCATCTTGCGCTTCTCAATTCATAGTTTGTCAGTGGGTCACATTGAACCTGCAGAATTTGCTGGTTTAGGCTTGCTTGCAGTTGCATTTGTTAGCATATCTTCACCTGACCATAATATAAGGAAATTGGGTTATGAAACTCTTGGGAGATTTAAGAATGCATTGGAGGTAATGCTGTCTTCCATCGCTATTGCTGTTTCTGGAACATGTTGTGCGAGTGTGAATATATTGTCTTTTCTTTGTATGGCTGTTTAGAAGTCAATACACCTGACTATTTTGATATTTTGTTGCTGTATAGGTAGTATTTTTTGTTTATGAAGTTTTGCATGACCTCAAAAGGGCAATAATTTACATAAAAAAGGCAGAAACCATAATTTTTTGGGCATAATATTTGTCAAAGTTGAGCAGTTTAACAGGCCCCCCACCCAAAAAAAAAAAAAGAGTCAAAACTTTATAAGCAGAGAATTGATTGGCAAATCATTTTTATGCATTAGATGCCCTGAGATGCAGGAAACTCAAAAGCTTAGAATTTAATGTTGTGGGTTATTTACTTTGGAAGTAGAATCCCATCTGTAAAGATATTCTTTCTTTTGCATTGTACTGAGGGACTCTGTAAATAGTTGCACGGCAGGATAATCAATCCTAATGGATGATGTATTGTTCATTAGTGAGGCTTATATGATACAGGTTATTATGTTTTCTAGTCTATAAGGGTGCATCGTTTTCCTTTGTGCATTGGATTTATGTTGTTATTTTGTTAAAACTTCAAACTATATGTTACAGAAGTGTCAAAAGAGGAAAGATGTAATGCGACTTCGGCTTCTGTTGACATATATGCAAAATGGAATAGAAGAACCATGGCAGAGAATTCCTTCTGTTGTTGCTATTTTCGCTGCGGAGACTTCTTTTATATTGTTGGATCCTTCAAATGATCATTATTCAACCATAAGTAAGCTTTTGACGCACTCGTCTAGGGTGAATATGAAGGTATATGTTTTGTGAACAAAAGAAATTTTGAGTTTACATTATAGGTTTTTGCTTTACCTTTGGGCTTGACAATTTTAAGTCTTAATTTTGCTACTCCGCTAATTCATTTAGCGAGTCAAGTCAGATATAGTTTTTAATCACCCAATTAGTTCTCTTTATTATAAGTCCTTGCTGCTTGTACAAGGATCAAATCTGTTCTTATACATGTGTTTTGTGTTTGCAGTGTATACCATTTTTTCATGATTTTTTCTGGAGTAGCTCTGTCAATTTCAAAACAGAAAGGTTGTGGATACTTCGTCTGTCGTATGCAGGGCTGAATTTAGATGATGATGCTCATATATATATCAGGAACTCCATTTTTGAGATTCTACTGAGTTTTTATGCTTCTCCTCTTTCAGATACTGATTCAAAGGAACTGATTCTTCAGGTAATTTCATGCTTATTATAATGACGTGTTTTTCTGTAAGATTGCTTTTACTTGCGTCCAGTATATTTTACATAGTCCTTAGTTGTTGATTTGGCTTGGTTTGTTGAAAAGGTTAGGAAATTTGGCTTGCTTTCATTCTTCAGGGTAATATGGGGTTTTCAATCATATTGGATTTAGATATGAGGAGGGAGACATGGAACCCCTTGGAAATATATGATCCAATGCCTCCTGTTCTCTCTGTCTTTTGCATAATTGATAATTTGACATTGGTTTAGGTCCTTTAGGAGGTTAAGTGGAGAAGACCTAAAAGCACACCCATCAGGACTGGCATGGTTTAGGTTTAAGCTGCTGTTAGAAAGTGGGGAAGACCCAAAAAGGACATGGATTGAGGTAGTGAGAGAAGAGTAGAAGACACGCTGGTATGTGATGTTGAAATAGGATTCATGTGACTATCCAAATAATCGGGACAAAGGCTTTACTGAGTAGTAGTAGTTGCTCTTTTATATTTTAAATTATTTAGCTGATAACAAACAGTGTTTCTAGCTTTAACTTTTAATTTTCTAGCTTTAACTTTTAAATGCTTACTGAGATAGTTACCCATGTGACCAACTTGGTAGTGAGTGACTTGCGAGCCATGCCTATCACCTAGAATCTTAAGAACTACAGCAATTTATGATCCTTTGTGATGGTTTCAACTTAGAGATGGTGTTCAGATATCTGTCTTTTTTTCTTCATATATTGCCCTACTAATTTTAGTGGTGTCATTTTATGTTACGGTGCATATGCTTAAATTTCAAGGATATGAGTTGCATTTGTAACATATTTTTTTTGATAAGAGATTTGTAACATATATTCTGCTTTAATTGTTGAGAAACTTGGTTTTATTGGTTCAACATGCTATGGCATTGCTGTTTATGAACTAGGTCCCAGCAAAGAAATGATAAACTTTATCTTGTTTGCATTACAGATGGTGAAGAAGTCTGTTAAGTTGCATAAGATGGCTCGTCATCTAGTTGAACACTGTGGTCTAATTTCATGGTTATCATCTGTTGTCTCATTCTTCAGTGAGAGGTTATGTTTAGGCAAAAGAAGTTCTTTCTCAACACAGTTGATTGTGGCAATAGAGGTAGTTTTTCATCTCTGCTTCATTTTCATTGTCTTTAGAGCTTAAATTTTCCTTTATTTCACTTTATTTGTCTCTATTTTCATCTATATACATTATTTATATGTATATATATCTTTGTATTCGGTTGTGCTTGTTGGTCGGGGGCTGCTAAACTTTTGAAATCAACAAAAATTGCACTCTTAAACATTTGTAGCATGGTGCAACTTTCTGCTATTGCAGTGGAGAGATTACTATTGAACTAGTTAGGAGGTAAGCCATGTGAGGCTATATCGAGTCTATTAATACTGGAATTGAGTTTTGAACGCTTTGTGAGATATTAAGAGTATCTAGAGATTAGAATGGAGTTTAGAAGGTGTGTGAGGCTATAGACGGGAAGATGGCTTGATATCATATTTTCATATTTTTATAAAATAGGACTGGATGATCCACAAACTGGTGTTTTGTTGTTCTAAGTATTTTGTCAACTTTAAAGAAATATGCACAAGTTTGTGGTCGTAAGAACCCCTGCTGCAGATGATGGGCCTGGATTGACTCAACAGAATTTATGCTGTATGCTTTAGCAGTACTTGTTACTTTTGAAGGCATAGAAAACCCTTGGAAGCATTTTTTAAAGATGTTCCTATCACAAACAGACCACCCTGTATAAGAGCCTATCAATCCATCAATAATTTCGTTTCCTAGAGTGTCAACTTAACAATTGGGTCAAACATAAACATGTCAAATCTTGGATGATGTTTGGCAAACTCTGTTCATCAATAGATCTCATTCTGGTATCATGGCGTCTTTTGTAGACTTCCCATCCAATCTTTACTCATATGCCTCTTTTAGATGAAAGGTTTATAATGGAAAATAGAATCTTCCATAACCTAGTTATTGAACTCCTTGTCTTTTTTCTGTTTTTCTCCCGTCTCTTAATTTGTACAATTGGTTTCTGTGTCGTAGTCAGGCTCTCTTGGGATAAACTTGCAGTCACTGCATGTTGATCGTTTCACTATCTTATTTAGAAATGATTAAGGCTATTTAAATTCATTTTATTCTAGTAGTAGGTCACTTTGTGACTTTATTGAGTTTTATTAGCATTTGCCCTAGTTAATGATACAAAAAGAGCATGGGAAAATGTGAAAATGCATAGAAAATGTGCAAATAGCATAGAAAAATGTGAAAATGTATAGAAAATTGTGCAAACACAGTTTCCCACGCGCTTTTGTTTTGTTAAATGTATCTGAATATGTTCCCTAAGGGCACATGCTAATTGAGTTGGGTTAAATCTGTGATCAACATAGTTCCTTCACATCAGCTGTTATACATATGTAATTTAGACTAAGTTTAGTCTTCTTCATTTTTCTCCCATCATTTTCATCGACATCATCATAAACATCATCATTAGTCCTATAATCCTATTATGGTGAGATATGATTGTTTTACAAAATAAATGCAATTGCTTCCTCAGTCTTACTAAAGAGGATTGCTATAGATTCAACCTCTAATTGACTGTCTTAACAGTAGCAAGCAGTTTTTTTTTTTTTTTTTAAAAGCTCAAATAACTTTGCCACTATTCTTGGTTTTTTCTGCTTTTATAAAACTTTCATTCTGTATACAAATAAATGTTAATTGTAGATGCCTTGTTTCCCTAACTTTTCTTTGTGTGTGTGTGTTTTTCTTTTTAGGTTGTCAGTGATGTTATTTCTTCCAGAAACAATATTGAGTGGTTGCAGAAGTACGCCCTTGAGCAGCTCATGGAACTTTCATCTCATCTATACAAACTTTTAGGCAGCGGTATAAAGTTGATAAAGGAGGATGTTGCTTTGGTGAATTCAATTCTAAAGATACTGGTATCAACATTAAAGATATCACAAAAAAGGAAAATGTATCAGCCACATTTTACCCTATCAATTGAGGGTCTTTTTCAAACATATCAAGCTGTTAATGTATATAGTAACACAAGATCAAGTCCTAGCGCGGGATTTGGACTCAAAGCCATACTTATGAGCACACCTCCAGCAGATATTTTTGACATGGTCTCTCTCTCTCTCTCTCTCTCTCGTGCGCGCTCTGTGTGTGTTTGCAGGCTTGTGTGTATCAGTGCGTGTGTGCTGGATGCATAAACATAAAAGAAAATTGTTATTAATATTGATTGATATGTGCCATTTTGATATTGGTTGCCGCACTTTAATGATTTAGCACGGGAAACATTTGTTTATAGTTTACTTCTCATGAAAAGATTATGCCTTCCTGTTGTTGTTAGGTCCCACATAAATATTTACTCGTTACTCTTAATTTAATTGGTCACTCTTTTAGCTGAGACACATATTTTCTATCAATGAGCATGTAAAATAGTGCTGGATTGAGACACTGGTGTGAAAAATATTACCATATTGGTGCAATAGAACTGGTGACCCAGTGAACAGAGATCATATTACAGTGTCCTATTTGCTACACATTGCACTGTCATGATCTTCCTTCAAACAAAAATGGGTAAAGAATATAAATGCCTGTTATATGAAATTCCTGTATTTGATTTATGCAATTGCTTGTCATAATTGTTCAATTGATACTCTATTTGACTGAGTTACTTATGCTTTCTGATCTCCAGCTTGTTAAAATTAAGTCATGTTGCACCAATAATGAAAAAAAGAACCACGAAAAAGTAAAAAAACGAAGTTTTAAGTACAGATACGTTAAGCTCATTATGGTGAAATGACCTTGTTGGTATTTTTCCAACAATCCTCATACTGGTCCTTAATTCTTGTAGGTTAAATCAATGGTTTGGGAGAAGAAGGCACTACGATTGTATTTATTAATGCATTTAGGTTTCAAACTTGTCTATTTTTTTGATACCTCAAAATGGGTTCTCATTTTTTAAATTGTTAAGAGTAATTCACTTTGTGTAGTATACTGTAGCAGACTTCCATCAGGTTGTGCTGTGTCCAGTTACTTCTTTTGGTATTATTTGAGTTGTTTTAGCGGTCCACATTTCCTTCTCATTTTAATTCATGCATATACAATTGTACGACATTTTCTTCTCATTCTATTCACTATATAATGAAATTTTGGTTTGATGAATTTTTACAGAATCGAGAAAAGCTTTCCAAATTTCTTTTGTGGGCGATTTCCACTGCATTGCAGTCAGACTCTACACAAATGCTTCAGCCTAAAGAATTTCATTCCTCGTTTCCCAATTTTATTAGGGGAAGAGCTATCTGAGGATTCTTTGATATCAAAACTTTTACGTTGGCTAACTGCTTCAGTAATCCTTGGGAAGCTTTCATGGAAATCTAATGGTTTGAACCCCAGTCACCAAAAAAGATCAAATTTGGAAAGTCTGCACTCGTTACTGGAATACATCCATAAAACATGTGAAGAAGACAGTAGAAATGGTTTTGGTTGTGGAGAGATATTAGCTGCTGCAATTTTCTACCTTCAACAGCTTCTTGGCATGAATTGTAGAGTGCTTCCATCAGTCGTATCCGCACTTTGTCTCTTAATCCTTTCTGATGCCTCTTATATTGCAGGTACACTGTTATGGTACATTATTTATTTATTTGTTTGCATCCAAGATTTGAGCACTGGAGTTGGGGTCATTTTGGAATTGGATTCTGGAATTTTGCAGGGTCTTTTTTGATTTTGATTTTTATTTTTGTGTCTGGCTACCAAATTGACCCTAAATAAGGTCTTGGAATCTTAGATATCCTCAAACGGGGAATCTACTAAATGGGTGGGAGTTGTTGAACCGATTGTAGGACTTTATAATGGCAGTAGTCGGTGGGATTTTTGAGCCATACTTGGGTCTTGCCAATTGATTCGAAAGGCACTTTATTTTAAGAACCATGTATTTATTCTGAAATTTTTGCGTTTTCCAAGCCTATTTATATAAAATTACGAGGATTAACAAAATTGTAAGTGGAAATAATCTCAAGATACATAATATATATATATATTCATTAAATTTTCGCTCGTGTTTGGACATGACCTGGTGGGGTTATCTATTTGGTTACCAATCCTTCAGTTATCAATTATGAATTTTTCAAATAATAGGAATTTAGGGTTCTTGTGGATTTGTATTTTTTTGGTCTGGTGAAGGTCTGGATTTAGGCCAGTCATGATTGTTTGCTGCAACCCTACAACCAACACAATTTATGCCTTTGACCACAACATTGTGCCACACTGCCACCATTACCACCACTATTGCTACTACCGCAAACATTGTGACAGATTGTTATGATTTTTCAAATTTCTTCGTTCTGTGGAAAATCTGTTTCTTTACTGAGCTATATCTTCGTAATTTTTGTAGGATCAGGATTGAACTCCATGCTTGATTGTGGGAATCCCATGGCATCACTGTTGTCAATTATACATTGCCCTGCTGAAGCCAATCCTGCTTGGAGATGGTAATAATCAATGCCTTCCATATCTCTTATTCCTTTCATTTTCATTTTAGTTCTCTGTTCTACATGAACAAAATGTGGAACTCAAAGGTATTTGATCATCAATAAACAAGTAAACCTGGCATGTTTACTTGGATTGGTAGACATTTGATACAAATACCTAGCATGTGTGATGTGTTCCTTATAAAGCCTTCAGTAATTACTCAACTCTTTTGGCGTGCTCTTATTATCTACAGGTCATTTTACCAGCCATGGAAGGATCTTTCATCGGAACAAACTGATTTAGAGAAGTTGGATGAACTCCATGCTTGCCAAACTCTTTTGGTTATGATCTCAAATGTGCTTGGAGAGAGATCATTAGATTTACATGTTCTGTCCCATCAAGATGTAGAGAATTCTGGTGTGTTTAAGTGGGAAAGAAGTATTCTTGAAATTGAACCATGATTAAGGAAAATCCAATTCATATTTTACTTCTGACAACTTGAAAATTGTGATGGAATTGGCCTGAATTTGTCTTTGAACCCATAATTTTATTATTTTTTTCACTTGAACTGAAAGCAATCATGCAAAAAAGACAACTAGTGCAGATTGAGGTTGTCTTATTTGCTGGTCTTGAACATAAAAGCAGGAAAATGTGAAATAAATAAGATAGAAAATCAATCAATGGTTACTATCGTACTAACATAATACTCAGCATTGAGAATAGTTCAATCATTTGGCTGTTCCTCCTCACGCTCTGCTGAGGAAACTGTCAAGTTTCTTTTCCCGTGGTTTGTACTCTATTTCAGTCCCCTCTTTTTGGCTTGCATGCTAGATCCATGGTTTGCTTTTTTTTTTTTTTTTGGTGGGTTGTTGGGTTTGTACTCACCCAATATGAAATGTAAGGTTGCCACATTAGCAACTGTCTTTCCATTTGAAATAATTTCACAAAAATGTTGCAACCAAGAAAATAAATTTTTAATAATTGAAAAATAACTAGTTGAAGAAGACAGTCCAATTGATTTGAACTTACTAATTTTCTAGGTTTTTTTTGACCCCCTGGGGAATTGAGGCTGAGATTTCTTACTTTGCAACTAAGTTATACATGAATTTTACCTCCGCTTGAACCAAATGATCTGAAATGCTATTACATTGGTACAAATCATTTTAGCAGCCATGGCACTCGGCAGGTTCAAATCTTATCATTAACCAAGGAGAATGTCTCTATTAGAGCTAGAATGATTTGCAAAAGCATGAATTTCAATGAACAATCATGCATTCATGCCCTACCATCTCAAGATTAAAGAATAATCGAGACTTTCCACCCAAAGGGTCCCCATTGACAGATCTGGTTTATAAAAGGTAATTTTATGAGACGAATTGTTCTTTCTTGTCACATTTCATAATAGCAAAATGCTGGATACTCCAACTTCCCACATTCCTTAACCTTCATCAATTTTAGGTTGTGCAACTGAAGCATTCTCCTTCCATATAGCCTTCATTTTTGTTAGACCAACCAACATCAATTCCCTTAATCTAGTGGGGTTGATAAGAACTACGAAGAAGAAAACAGAATTTTACTATGCAAATCCCACTTCGAGGGGGGAAACCTCTAGTATGATAGAAAATAGTTTATTACTTTTCAATGCCTCTACTTGTTGGACGACTATCTACTTCACAATCCAATCACTATGATTTAATTGGATCACAATGAAATTCAAACCTACCCAAACATGTTTAAATTCTATTGAGTCTTATTGTGCTACAATATAAACAAAACTATTAACAGTACTTTGAAGCAGTATAAGAAATCAGAAAAAGAGCACAGAGAAAATGTCACAAATTATGAATGGAAATTTACCCACAACGATGACTTGATTTGGTATCTCGTCCACGCCATTCACAGTCCATAAGGGTATATTTGGACATCATACCGACCCATGCCCTCAATTTCGAGTAGCCTTGGCTTCAATTCTGGGCGAGGCCACCACAACTCCAATTTACTGAAGGACTTCAGATGCCATAGATCTTCAGGAAGCCTCCTCAAGTATGCACAAGGATTGATAACTAAGCATACAAGGTGAGCCATGGCACCTTTCTCCATGCTCCACTCCTCTAGCCATTGCATTGATTTTAGATGAAGAACTTGCAGCAGAGGAAACCCTCCAGAAGAACACACTAATTTTCTTCCGCGGTATGAATTGTGCTTTAGTTTGAGAACTTGAAGATTTGGCAGCTTTTCTAGTGTTGGCATTGGATCATCCCTTAGGTCCAGTATTCGACAAGGTTAAGTTTGTCAGGCTTGGAGGAAATTGGAGTTCACTGAGAACCATTGATGTCAAATTAGCATCTCCTACCAGCTTCAAGGATTCAAGGCAGTGTAGATTGGAAAGATTGTTTGATAATGCCTCATGGTGAGAACTCAAATCTCCACAAATTCGTAGTGTTTGAAGATTAGGTAATCTACCTAAAATGTCGTGGGTACAGCTACTGGGGCATAGGGTTGATATGAAATTAAGATCCCTCAACAAATCACAATCTGTCAGAGAATTAGGATGCCCCGGTAGACGGATAAACTGAAATATAGATGCCTTAGACTTTGCATCTTCCAAATATCATGTGGAACGTGGTTGATGTGGCTAGAAGGCAGATCTAGAGTATAAAGATTCGTAAGGTTGCATAGTTTTGAAGGAATACTGTCAAGGGATGGTACATTTAGCCTCAAATACCTCAAGAGAGATGGATATTCTATTGCATCAGGTAAATGGTCACAGACTACAGCTCCCAAGTCCAATACCCTAAGCAATTTGAACCTTCGACAGATTGAGTTGTAGCCATCTAACGGGAGGTGGCTTTTGTCTGCGGTGATGCACAAGAGGGATCGCATGAATGGGGAGTGGAATTTAGACAAGATGATCTCTGGATCACTACGGACTGAAAGCCTTTCGCAAGAATTTAGTGATTCGCTTTGGTGCTGTGTTTCGGGAACATGAAGCATATTAGATTCCATAGCTAGGGAATGTGATTTTTCAAATGGAAAATCATGAATGCGACATGTTTTGATCTTGCCATCAGATGTTCTTCTCACCGCTTGAATTAAACATCTATCTATTAGCTCTTCTAAGTACTCCTCTGCAATCGCCTCGCTGTTCTCACGAATGAACCCCTCTGCTATCCACAGTTGAAACAAATGCCGGGTAGGGATTTCACGGCCTTTGGGGAATACACAAAAATAAATGAAGCAGGGTTTTAAGTAGGGCAAGTCAGCGACGGAGTAAGATATAATTTCCCCAAGAGATAACATTATTGGCCGTGCATTTGGTAATAGATCACTCTGCACTTTCTCCCACACAAGAACTCTCTTCTTTCTTTGATAACAAACCCCCAAGGAGCATGATGGCCAAAGCCCAGCCATGGCATTCATGTACCATGCGTTCCCCAACAAGCTTCAACTATGGAGGTGCACAGATTCCATCTCCAAACACCTTTTTACATAAAAGCTCCCAACTCCCATTTTTGTTCAAGTGCCTCAGTTCCACACGATGCTCGCGAGGGCATAATGAAACAGCCACATACACATTGCGGGTAGTAATCAGTACTCTACTCCCATTTTTATCATCAGGAAGGACTTGTGATAAATGCTTCCAAGGATCAGGATGCCATACATCATCAAGGACAATGACAAACCTTTTGTCGGCTAAGTATTTACGAAGAGTTGCCTTCAGTTCATTTGCGACCATCCCTTTCTTCAACACAGAAAGAGGCACTATGCCCTTCAATATGGCCTCCAACATCTGCTCTTGTTTGTATTCTGACGACACATAAACCCAAGCACGGCATTCGAAGTAGTTCTTGATGTAAACGTTGTTGTATGCTTTTGCGGCAAGGGGGGTCTTGCCTTCTCCGCCGTCTCCCACAATTGGAATGACCGTGAGCTGCAATCCTCCTTCAATCAGACTATCTAACAGCTTCTCAAACTCAGCCTCTCGGCCCACCATATGGGGTTCCTTCAATACGGGTCCGTTTCTCCTCCCCTCAGTCGAAGAAGAATCCTTGTCTTGAAACTGGGGAATTGATATATGGTCCGCGCAAAATGCGTGCATCTGTTTTCCAATTTCGGTGATCCGGTGTTCGACAGCAGAAGGAACACGATCTACAGTTGAAGAAGAATTCTCATCTAGGAGCCAACCAACTGATTCGTTAAATACATCCATATGCTGTCTAATTTCAGCTATCCGTTGTTCGACCGCAGAAAGAACACCATATAGATCTTCTACGTATGGGATCTCATCAGGAGCCCGATCTAAATTGTTATCTTGAGGCCAGTGAAATCTTCGAGGGTGTGGGTAAACGAAATCTATATGGTTTCTAATGTTGGAGATCCCTTGTTGGAACGCAGTAAGAGCATGATCTAGATCCTTATCATATTCCCACTCAGTTGAAGAACTGTCATGAAGAAACGAACGAAGCATTTCGTAGAAACCATACGGAGCAGAATCCTCATCGAGAACCCAAGAAATTAATCGGTAAAATGCATCTGAAGAAGAATTATAATCTAGAAGCCGACAAATTGATAGGTGAAATGCATCCAAAGAAGAATCATCATCTAGAAGCTGACGAATTGATTTAATAAATACATCCGAGAAAATTTCATAATTAATCCGAAACGGATCCGAAGAAGAATTCCCATTTAGAAACAAAAGAATTGATTCGTAAAATGCATCTGCAGAAGAATTCTTACCAGGAAGCCAATCAACTGATCCATAAAATGAATCTTCATCCATTAACTGGGTGAGGCGTATTGTTTCTTGCTCCATATCCTGGATAACATTTGGTGCCCAGAAATTCGTCCCTAAAACATTGCTGAGGAATTCAAAAGTTGTTCGCATCTCAATGTGAAAACCCAGAATCTGATCCCTCACTCGTTGTCGTTTCATTGACTGCGCTGTTAACCCCTTCAGTATATTCAGGAGATCTATCATCAAAGCTCCCTTCCACTTCGGCCATCTCAGCATCCTCTCGTGTCTCTCCCAGTCCCTCTCCGACTCTCACTCCCTCTCCATCGCCCTTTCCATCTCCCTCTCCCCCTCCCTCTCCCTTTCCCTCTCCCACTCCCACTCCCACTCCCACTCCCTCTCCCTCTCCTCTTCCTCTCTCCCTCGCTTCCACTTCGGCCATCTCATGGTCTTCATAACGAAATTTCCCTCCACCAATTTCACTCTCTGTCCAGTCTCCAAGGCTTTTGACTTCAACTAGCTTCTGCACGGGTTACGTTAGTAGACCTCACATTCAATGGAAACAGGAAAGAGGAGGAGGAAGGAAGAGAAACAATCCATCAGCAGATACCACGGTTCACACTTTGGACTCACTGTTGAGACGTTATGACAGAGAGAAGGCCTTGTACACTTTGGACCCACTTTTGGTATGGATTTGCAGGTTGAAGACAAAGGGGACTTCTGAAAAGATTTTTTTAAAAAAAAAAATGTTTTATTATTGTTATTTATTAAATAATTATCAAAATAAAATGTTTTATTTTGAACAGAATTATTTATTAAATAATTAGGAGGTTGGTTTAAACACGTGGCAGAAGCTTAACACGGTGACAGAAAAAAAAGCTGGGAAAAGGGACAGAAGATTTGGACTAAGCCGTGGAAGAAAGTGTGCAATTCTCTTTAGGGGTGGTACCATTAATTTATAAGTTGGGGTGGCCAGATCGAAAATTTATAAAAGGAATTTTTTTTTTACTTACCGGAAAGTCTTACACTCTTACTATTACGGTATAAATAATATAAAATTGGATTATTTATAATGGCTTAAGATTGAAGGACTTAATTTATACACAAATTTTGAGATAATTTTAAATAAGGATAAAATGTAAAAAACTACTTCCAAGTTTGGGATGGGTTTCAATTTAGTATTTCAAGTTTAAAACACTTCAATGAGGTATTCAAACTTTTAAATGTGTTTCAATTTAGGGCGTACTGTAACCTACCATTTGTTGACCAAATGGTAAGTCAGCACATGATGTACATGTGACCAACCATTTTTATAATATGTCAACTTTGTCCTTTTTATGTCCATGAATGCCCTATTTTACCCCCAAGCAAGATCATGTATTTTTTTGAGGTAATATTTTGTCCATCATCTTCGTCTTTCGCTCTGTCTCATTCTAGTTCCCCACATTTTTCTTTTAAATTTATGAAGCACACTTTGTATGAAAATGGTATACACAAAATGCCACATTTTTAAAAAAAAAATTTAAAAATGGCACAATTTTTGGACGAATTAGATTGAGGAAACCTTTGGTAGACAACTTTTTTGGGTGCCATCGACGGCATAGGATATGCTTATATGTTTGTACGTGTGGATATATACTTGATTTGGGACCGTTAAACCACTTTATTTATTTATTTATTTTTTATAAATGTTTTTCATGTTTGATTTATATAGAATTGTAGAATTTTGAATAATCTTAAAAATGGCTTTTCAATCACCTCTTTTCGTTGAGAAACGAAGAAGATATTGAAAAGAAAAGTTTTCGATTTAGAATTTGTAGAAAATGGGTTACGACGTGTGATTTTTTAGCCACAAAGCTTGTATGATTTTGAACGTATTTGATTGACCCATTAGAACATTGTTTTAGAACCCTAAAAGATATTTGATTTGGATTTTGAATTACTCGATGTAAGCATTGAGAAAGATATAAGGGTTCAAAGTTGGGGGTTTGATAACAAACATGACCCATGTAGGAATCGGGTCCAGTTGCAACCTATTCCAACGAAGGAGAAGGGCAGTAATGTCCTTTTGCGGTCGCCGTTAATGGCGTTGTCTATTTTCAGTTTGCGAAATGTCTAAGTACCTAATTGATGCGTTTTAAAATTGAAGGTACTAAACTAAAACCTACCCCAAAGTTGGGGATAGTTTTTGACATTTTACCCTTTAAATAACTTATTGTGTGACTTATCTATATCTATACTTATTACTAATAAAAGTCTTTTAAGCTGAAAAACTTTTGAAGAAGAACACCGGCCAATAACAAGCTCCAACACAAAACACATCTACCTAAAAAAAAAAAAATGATAAATTGCAGAAAACTACCCTGAAGTTTGAGTCAAGTTCTAATTTGGTACCCAAGTTTCAATTACGTTAGTTAAGTACCAAATTCATGCGTTGACCAAAAATGGATAATATTGTTAACAACGATGATGAAATGACATATATACCCTTCATATTCTGATGTAGTTTTGATGTAATTTTCTGAAAATGTTTGGATCATTCAAAACCACCCAAATGCAACTCTCTCCTCTAAATCCATAGGATCATCCCAGGTTCAGTTTCAAAGACATGCAATGAATTTATGTAGTAAAGATTTTTGTAAATAAGCTCTGTTATTAGGCATTGAACACAAGAATACTTGGAGAAAGCAAATGCCAGAGGTGGAGAACAAATTAAGGGAGTTGTTGCACCAAGATTAGATGAAAGGACTCGTCGGAAATAATGGAGTTCGCCGGCGTAACCAAACACATTGGTTCTTCTTCTTCTATTTTTTTAAGCCTCGATCCAAACTATAAGCACCACTATCTCCACTGCCCCTAAACAAGAGTTATGAATATAGTAATTATCAAGTTTAAACACTAAGGCAGTGTTTGGTAGGGGGGTTTGATGCCCGGGAAAGTGAATATATTCCGCTTTCTAGTGTTTGGGTTGCTCTCATTCTCGACAAAGCCTCATTCCCGCAGGTGTGAGATTCCGGCTGAAGGGGGGAAAATCAAACCCACTTTGATCGTGGGTTTGTGAAATCCATCCCCAGGCATCCGTTTAATGAGATTTATAATCCCAAGCGTGCCCTTACTGGTCAGCAGCAACAAATGGGTATTCCATCTGTGTCCTTTTGCAGTTTCTCAAAACCACGATCCACAATCAAGCCCTAGCTATTTTTATATGACTATAGCACATGAGAGAGAAAATGGAGTTTGCTTACACACCGACTAGACCTGCTGCTGCAAATCGTTTGTTTGGGTATGAAGAGTTGGTATATGACGACAGGATGGGTGAGGGGGAGGATGGGATGTGTGCTGACGGTATGGGAGGAGTGGGGGTGAAAGTGTGTCAATGAGATGGGTGGAGTAGGAGGGGTTGAGTGCCGACGAGAGGGGAGTAGGTATGGGTAAGACGAGTTTGATTTTGATTTGTGAGGGGTGGGTTTTTATAAAGGGGTTTTAATTGACTAAAATTTGATGTGAAAATTTGTTTTTAGATACTACCAAAACATTTAGTTGGCTGTAGGTTGATATAGTCAACTAAATAATCATTGGAAAAAAAATTTTAGCTACTGCCAAATACTTTAGTTAGCTGTAGGTTGATATAGTCAACTAAATTTAAGAAGAAATAATTTTTTTGCATGTACCGTAAATGGTTTGTTGGATCTGATACATGAATTTGGTAAACCTAAAAGGGTATTGTGGGAATTTACTATTTTTGGGTATGAGATTCCTAACCCAACCAAACGCTGGAATGGGAATGTTAGGGGGGTATCACACTTTCTATTACTACAAACCAAACATGGGAATGGTTACATTCCCTTACATTCCCATTCCCAAGTAATGGGTCAAACCCAGGAGTCACATTCCCATTCCCCATACCAAACACACCCTAAGGTGCATGTGGATAGAAAGAATGGGGTGAATAAGGAAAAGCAGATGTCGACTCTCTGTCTTAAAGAATACTAGAAGAATTGAACAGGATGTCTTAAAGAGCTCTGTGGTCTACTTATTTAGTGGCTCGAGCAATATGTAGTATAAGAGCATCTCCAACAGGAGAGCTAAACCATGAGCTAAAGCTATATATAGCTTACTTGGCCAAAAATAGCTCAAAGGGGCTTCTTCAACCGGAGAGCTAAATCATGAGCTAAAATAGCTTTGAGCTAAACTGAGAGCCAAATTTGGCTTTCAGGTTAGCTTAAAGCTATTTTGGCCATGTCACTAAAATGGGGGTTAGAGGAGAGAAGGTTTTCCTCCCAAATCAATTGGGAGACTTAACCAAGAACAAACAACAACACAGTGAACAAAAAATCTAAAATCAAATGAACAATAATCTGAAAAAAAATGTATATACACAGCATAATGAACAATTCCAAAATGACCAATTCAAAAAAAATAAAATAAAATAATACATATATATCCATATATATAGAACAAAGGAAGAGATTGACGCATTGGCGACGATGAAGATGAAGATTGACTTCTCCAAGAGTCCAAGATTGTACAGTGGGTGGGTTTCTCTTCCTTTCTTCCATTTTCT
Source organism: Liquidambar formosana (assembly GCA_039720395.1). NCBI lineage: Eukaryota > Viridiplantae > Streptophyta > Magnoliopsida > Saxifragales > Altingiaceae > Liquidambar > Liquidambar formosana. Next base: position 5,299,452 of record CM077834.1, read on the forward strand.
TAGCTCCCAAATGAGATCGCCGGCGATGGAGTGGGTTTCTCACAGATTGAGCCAAAATCCACGGCAATGAGGCTTGGCCGAGAGAGATAGGGGGAGGGGAGGAGAGAGAGACGGCTGTAGGTGGGTAGTGGGTGGGTTTCGGGGGTTATCCATGCCATTGATGCTTGGCCGAGAGAGAGAGAGAGAGAGAGAGAGAGAGAGAGAGAGAGAGAGAGAGGAGGGGTGGGGGCGAGAGATCAAGGATATGAGGTGAGAGAAGGGGGGTGGGGGGGAGAGCCATTGATGCTTGGCCGAGAGAGAGAGAGAGAGAGAGAGAGAGAGAGAGAGAGAGAGAGAGAGGTGGGGGGTTGATCAGGGACGTGAGAAGGGGTGGGGGGGAGCCTTTCTAGGTGATCCTTTTTGGGTTCCAAATGTTTCCAATTTGTGGTTTCATCCTCCCTCTTTTTTTCTTTTTTTTTTTTGTTTTTTGTTTTTTTGGGGGTCTATCTCTTGTTTGGTAAAAAAAAACCATATGGGAGTATTGTTTTGCAAGGGAGGGTTGTTTTCCCAAAAGAGTCGTTGTTAGATTGTGAAAAGAATCGTTGCCCAATAGCTCTTTTGTGCAACGGAAAGTTTCCACCCTCTATAAAATGGGCATTAGACTCATCCATTTTTCATCCAATTTTTCACCATCCAATTTATTTTCTCTCAAAAAATTTTTTTCTACACTATTAATTCTCTGAATTTATTAGGTTTTTTATTTAATTTTTACCTTTGCAATTTTTTTTATTTACTTTGCAGATCTTTTTAATTATTATTTATAATTATGTCTACTTCTCAAGGGCGAACAAAAGCTTTTTCAACAGAAGAAGACATAACAATTTGCAAGGTTTGGTTGGGGAGAAAGGAGTTGGGGGTTGGGGAGAAAAGAGTTGGGAGTTGGGGGTTGGGGGGAATAATGGGGTTGGTATGGCTTTCATAGTATTGGAAAAAATAGAAATAAAAATTATATACTTGAGTAATGTTTTAGTTTGAGATTGGTATGGAAAAAAAAGTTTAATTCTTAAAAGTAAATGAAAAATAAAAATAAATATCAAGAAGTTGGAATAGATTAATGGTAGTTAGAAGTGAGAGAATGGTAGTTGGAAATGGGGAATGGAAGTTGGTATGGAATAATGGTAGTTGGAAAGAGAGAAAAATAGGTGAGCTAAAAAATAGCTCATTTTGCATTGGAGTAGCCACTTTACTGCAGTGAGTTATTTTTATTGTAGAGAGCTATTTTTGCACTTTGTGAGCTAAAAATAGCTTTTATCTCACCAAAATAGCTCACTTGGGTTGGAGATGCTCTAATGTACTATTTACTAGTATAGGGATATCAAATTTAAGAACATATAAGTGTGAATGCAAACATATTAAACAAATAGCTATCGTACATCATATGTGAGCTTAATAGTTACAATACGTACTCTTCAGTGAGGAGAGGTTGCAGGCGTGTTTTTGTGATTTCGTATTTCCACTCCAAATTTTCAAACCATTCCACTTGACCTTTAAACTTCCTCAATTTGGGTGCACCGTGCAAATCCAAAGGAAGTGTCTTGAGTTTTAGGCAGTTCCACACTTGCAACTCCTCTAGTGAAGGCCAATTCAAAAGCAATGCCCCTTTGTAGAGAGTACAAAGCCTTGGCAGATTCTGCAATGCTAATATTTTTAGCCTAGGCAGCATGTTTTTGTCCTCATTCTCTTCTTCTTCTTCCTCAGCCTTGGATATGATCTCCTCCATCTGATTGCAACTAGTGATGACAAGTTCTTCCAATTGCTCAAGACCTCGTACTAGTCTCAATGCTAATATGCTCTTCATTTTCTTGCATTGTGAGATTGTTAGCTTTTGCAAGTTCTTGAAGAGCATAGGTGAAGGCATATTAGAAGAAACCACTATATCTACAGCTTCTTGTTCCATCTCTGCTTGCTCATTCGAAATTATTTCTTCCATAGTGTCACAATTCATAACAGCAAGATGCATCAATTGATGAACTTTCCTTGCTAATGCCTTTGAAAAAAGGTTTTTCAACTTTCCGCATTCCTTCACCTTCATCATTTTCAAGTTCTCAAGGCGTGCGGCTAAAAGATTTCCCTTCCATATAGCTGTCATTTTTGGTAAACCAACCAAGATCAATTCCCTTAATCTACTAAGCTTGGTGTGTTCTTCCTCAATTTCTTCCAAGTAAAATACTTCCTTCAGTGAGTAACAGTATTCAACATGGAGTTCCTCCAGATTTTCAACTTTTGGAAACGAACTAGACCGAAAAACATAGTCAATACTACAAGCTCGAAGATGGAGAGTCTTTAACCCATTTAGGCCCTGCATGTGTTTTTGCACAATATCCTCAAAATCTCTTGAATGAGCAAGAGCTAGGTGTTGTGTCTTTTCAAGCAACAGCTTAATCCAGTTGGCAACAGGGTGTGATAAATACTTGAGGTGCATGCTCCTTGCGGAGGATATCTCCCAGTAGTCATCGTTCACACATACACGAAATTTTCTCAAATTTCCCCATGGACCAGGAAAGTTTATGGATAAGGATTTGGTATTTTTGACATGGATGTGAAGCACGGTCAAGCGAGCCAAAGATGCCACCTCGGAGAAATTAGCATTCTGTTGGTTTCCATTTCCTTCAACCTCCCATTCCCCAAATACATTTCCAATGTACAGTTCTTCCAATTGAGAGAGTTTTGATATTACATTAAATGGAATATATGTAAGGTAAGGATTATTCGACAAATCTAAGAGCTTCAGATTGATCATTTCTTCCAATCCTTCTGGAAGAAACTCCACACATGACCCCCTAAGGATAAGGATTTCAAGTTTCTTCAATCCGTTGAGTAAAGTTGCATCTTTCAAGTGGGTATTCTCTAAACGAAGTGAACGTAAACCTTCCAAGTACTGAAATGACATTGGCAGCAATGAAATGTTAGTGTAACTAAGATCTAGATATCTGAGTGCTCTCATGTGTCGGAAAAATTTCTCCGGGATTTCCTGTAGGGGGTTATTTTGCAGGAACAATGTAATGAGTTTTGGGCATTGAGGTCCATCAGGCAGCTTGGTAATGTCAGTGTCCATCAATGACATCCTCTGGCAACTTTCCCACCCTTTTGCTGGCCACCCCGCGGTCAATCTTTGACCTGCTTTGGAAACAAGGTTGTACCCTCTTTCAGATGCGATGAGTTCGACAACTTTTCGAGTATCATCATGAATTCTGAAACAGCCTTCTCTATCACCCTCTAACAAAAGGTTAGAAGATTTGAGAAGGTCTATGATTGAATGCATACTATTCCATATGTCCCCCAGAGTTCCAACGTCAGGAAACAACCTGTCCACCAATCCATACACGACAATCTCTTCCATAGAAACACTGTAATATGCAGGAAACATGCAACAGAACAATAAGCACAGATTGGCCTCCTCTGATTCTAATTGATCATAACCAAGTGTCAGACATAAGACCACTTCTTCAGGAATTCCTTGGATTCTGATTGAAGCAGATCTCACTATCTCAATGGCATCATTCCACTGATCTAGAGGCTTATTTCTTAATGCCCTTCCGACTGTTACAATTGAATTGGGAAGTCTACCACACTGTTTGATTACCTCCCTGGCTGCTCGATCTAAGGCAAGAGATCGAGGAATTCCTGCTTTCATCTTGAAAAGATCCATTGCATCTTGCTCTGGTAATTCTTCCATATGTACATATGTCTCAGCCTCCATATCATTGCACACTTGGACAAATCGACTGGTTACAATAATTTTACAACCCCTGTGTTCATTACCATTAGGGATTCCAACATTCCCCAATTCCAGTCGCTTCCATAGATCGTCCAAGATTATAAGAACCTTGCTTTTCTGCTTCAATCTCTCGGACAGTCTAGCTTGTCTCAGATATTCACCCTGTTCTTCGATTTTCAATCCAAAGAACTCTGCAATTCTATCTTGAATTATTTCCAAATTGGGAGTTTCAGAAACCGTGGCGATAACAACTTTATCAAAGAGCATTTCTTCTTCAGCTCGTTTTGCCACTTGTTTAATCAACACGGTTTTGCCAATTCCTCCCGCACCATGTATTCCAATGATGTTGATGTTGTTTGTCCCGTCCTTCAATATTTCCATGATCTCATTTATCTTCTTCATGGATGATTCTAGCGGGACGAATTCCGGTGTAGGTATATTATTTACACCAGGAATAGGTGCAGGACTAGAAACGCTATCGAATTTACCTTTGCGCGAGAGCACATCGATGGCATCTGTCATCTTTCTGGCACGTCTACTTAAGCGATGGCGCGAACGCCAATCAAGACGCCACGCATGGCAACACCCGCCGCTGATCTCGTTAATTTCATATTCCCATGCATCCACTTTCAGATCAATCTGAATTGCATTAGCTTGCCAGTCGATCACCTCAGCTTTGATCTTTTCTCCCTTGTCTTGGGCAACTTTGACCAAATCCTGAACATCGTCCCGCGTAGACGCCAGGGTTGTAACTCGCTCCCTCAGATTCCGCAGATTGGTTCCATATCGTATCAGATAACCAATTTGCCGCTCCACTGGGATCCTTAAGCGCTCTAAGATGAATTTTATGACAGAAGCAGCAGGATCTGATGGAGAGCTCATTTCTGAGGGTGGGAAAGGTAATCCGACATAGAAATTATTGCAGAAGAAGTATAAATCAAGGAACTATGAAGAGAAAGAAATGATGTAAAAGAGATGCTAAACATGCAAACTACTTTGAAGTTATGGAAGGATCGAGCTGATTAATTATAAGAGAAGGATATTTAAATTCTCAATAATCCAAATTAATAGACCCTGTAAAAGGAAAGGGTAAACAAAAAGTTGAGAGAAGCATATGATCGATCATCGATGGTGGCATATATACTGATATACGTACATCAAAATCTCTCAGCAATCTAATGAAAAATTTACCACACTAAATGAAGGAAGTGCTAAAAGCTACATAACAAAATTGAAAAGAACAATAGTGCGAAGGAGCTATTAAGAGAGAGAGAGATATGATACGCATACCTTAAAAGCTCACTGATAATTCAATGGCAGTAGAGACAAGAGAAAGGAAGAGAAGCAAGCCAGCAGCAGATACCTCACAATTGCCTAATTAAGTTCCGGTATGAACACCTGATATTGTCAGTGAAAATAGCAAGGGGGAACTACCTGGAATTTAGCACCCAAAAACACACAGGGAGAGAGAGGGGGTGGGCCGCGGGGGGACAGAGTCAGAGAGAATAGCTAGGAGAGAAATTTACATCCACATGTCATTGGCAACCAAAATTAAGAGTTAGAATATGTGTATCAATCTGCACTATTTTATATAAAGTGGTTCATTCACCTGTATACTTCTTATATGCTTTCTAACCTCAATTAACGTTTGGCTTCCTTTCACATGCATTTTTATTTTAGTCCTATTATTAGTTTTTTTTCTTTTTTCAGTTTTAGGAGAGGTACCACGACTTTTTCTCTGTGGCTTTAGAATTCAGATTTTGTAACAAAGTCATCAAATTTTGTTCCAAATTTTGAAACAGGGTAAAAAATCTTCTCCTTCTAACCTGCCTAACATAATGTTGGAACTAAATACAGATTTTACTTAAAAAACTAATGAAGTACATAAAATTAGGTTGAGTTGAAGTGCGGACTAGGTCGTTCTTTTTAAGACGGTTCGCACCACTACAAATATATTCCAGTGTAGCAGTTTCTACTAGCACGCCGCCTCCAAGATACAAGAACCCAGCCTTACTGTTACTTCTCCTAGTATGTACTACAAGAGAAATAAAAACTCCACCAAACACCCACTTTGTCCAATACAGAAAAAACATAAAGAAGAAGAAGAAGATGAATAGGGAAAGTTTATATAAAAAGGGAAATGCTAGTTAGCCCTACACTTTGCCCTACATTTTACTCCACTGTGAAAGAAGGGTAATGCTACTTTGCCCCACTTTACCCTACTTAGTGCATTTGGGAGGGCTTCAATTTTTTAGGGTTTAATCATATCAGTGGGGTCACACACTTTTACCTTCCCAAATGCACTAAGTAGGGCAAAGTGTGGGGCAAGTAGTATTACCCATGAAAGAATAAGGGTTGTTTTAATTTTTAGGATTTAATTATATCAATGAGTCTCACAACTTTAACTGAAATCACTAACAAGTAATGAATGAGCTATGTAAAAGAGATGCTAAACACATTTGATAGAAATTCAAAATAACGACGAAAGTGGGAGCTGGCCATACTCCGTTCGAAGATGGAGAGTCTTTAATCCATTTAGGCCCTGCATGTGCTTTTGTACAATATCCTCAAAATCTCTTGAATGAGCAAGAGCTAGGTGTGGTCTTTTCAAGCAACAGCTTAATCCAGTTGGCAACAGGGTATGACAAATACTTGAGGTGCATGCTCCTTGTGGAGGATATCTCCCAGTAGGAATCGTTCACACATACACGGAATTTTCTCAAATTTCCCCACGGGACAGGAAAGCTTATGGATAAGGATTTGGTATTTTTGACAAGGATGTGAAGCACGTCAAGCGAGCCAAAGATGCCACCTCGGAGAAATTAGCATTCTGTCGGTCCGGTTCCCTCAACCTCCCATTCCCCAAATACATTTCCAATGTATAATTAAAGGGTTTAATGGTTGGCCTGACCTGACTAACGGGCCCATACATTTCTACTAAGCTCTTACAAGCTTTATGGGGCATGTCTAGTCCTCATTGAACCAATTTTTATTTTTATTTTTATTTTAGTACAATGAAAGGGGTTCAAACCAAAAGACGACATTGGCTTGGGCTCATTAGTAGTAGAGTTTGTTTCTGCAAAAAAGCCAGCATAACTCTTTACAAGCAAGTCATTGAGGGTCTTAGAGGAAAAATAAAATGCTAAGTCATTGATGATTTTGCAATGAATAGTATAGTGTATATACTCCGTAAGATGTCATTCTTAGTAAAGTTAGTAGTCATTTTCACGTCATCCATGGGACTCTATGGTCCTCCAATGCTGCAACTCGATCCCATATTGCTTTCATATTTTTTCACTTCATCAAATCACCAAAAATCATCAAATTCCTTCACTAAATTTACTAAAATATAGATTGTTTCTATGGGTAAGAGACTAAAGAAGGTGCTGAAAAAATGGAGGGAGGGGGGCATTACATATTGGTACGGCTATGGGTAAATAATTACATTTAGTAGTCATTCTTGATTAAGTTAGTAGTCTTTTTCTAAGAAATTAGAAATAATTTGTATTGAGTTGTAATTATTTTCCCATAAGGCTATGTATGGATTGAGAGAAATGGAGAGGAGAGAAGAGAAAAGAAAATGATTTTCCCCCCATTTTCCTTGTTTGGATTGTTAATTTAGGAGAGAAGAGAAAGGAAATGGAGAGAAAATAGACCCATTTACCTTTCTCTCCAAATTGGAGAGATTTGGAGAGAAATAGAGAGAAAAGTAATAAGTTAGTGATGAAATTACAAATATATTCCTACATAACTTCTCTTTAATATATAAAAAAGAGTAATAATGTAATTGTGATTACTTTCTCTTATTTTCTCTTCATTAATGAGGTCTGACTAACCAAACAGGGTGGAGAGAAAGTTACTTTCTCTTCTCTTCTTTTCCCTTCTCTTCTCTTCTTTCCATTTCTCACAATCCATACACAGCCTAAGAAAATGAGTCCCTTTTATCTTTGGAAAAAGTGGATGCCAAATCATGTGCTTGATGAATTCATCTAGTAGATGTAATAACACTTTTATTAAGAAAATGCTACTGCACCTCCCGTAACAACTCCTATAAGAATCCTTTATGATGTGCTATGAAAGCGGATTAAGACCAATGTCAATTGCTGGGTCTTATTAGTCCTCCTCTAATTTTTATGATACATTATGAAGAATTCTAATACCGGAGACGGTTGAGAGAGAGATCCAATAGTATTGTCCTATACTCCTATTACAAAAAAATGGGTTGGTAGATGTTTGAAAAAAAAGTTATTAAAGGCCAATAGATTTGTGTTACTTGAGCACCCCTGGATGGAGATAACTTCCATCTTGTTGGCAGGTTCAAAAGTAATTGAAAGCTGATAGAATCGTGCTTCTTGAGCACCCCCAATGGAGATGACTTCCATCTTGTTGGTAGGCATTGTCTATCTCTTTTGTAAGGCACTAGGGGGAGGGGCACGTGCGAGCCAGATGTATTGGGAGGGTTATTTAGTAAAGTTTTGTTATACAATAAGAATAACGATTAGAAGCAATATTATTGTTATGGCTTTGGAAAAATCGAATACTGGGTTGTGATACTCCGAATATTTATTAATTTATTTTACATGTATATTAAGTAGAATTATACACATGAGAATAATTTTAAATATTTTTAAGGTTAGTTGGATGTTGGGAGATATTGCATTAAATTGCTTTGGATGGAAAAGATGCTTGTGAGTATATATATATATATATATATATATATATATAGGAGGAAGGAAAAGACAAAAAAAAAAAAAAGAAAAAAAAAAAGAAAGAAAGAAAGAAGACTAATTTTCGGTGGAAAGAAGAAAAGAAGATAAGAAGAAAAGAAAGAAGGGAAGAATAAGAAAGTCAAAAGAAGAAATAAATGAAGGAAGAAAAGTGGCGTGAGAAGAGAAGAAAAGAAGGAAGAAGGAAAGAAAAAATGGCGGGGTAGGTTTAGAAGAAATAAATGAAGAGAGAGAAAAAAAGGAGATAGGGACGGGAGAGAAGAAATAGAGAAGAGAAGGAAAGAAATAAGAAGAGAAGGAAAAAGAAGAAGGGAGAAGCCAATAGAGGCAGCGGACAGATGGTCCACCGGCCAGAGCATGGAAAGCTCCAATCCGACTTTTGTTACTATAGATTTTTATATTTTTTAAGCTGATCTACACGTCTACAGTGGTGGTTATTTATTTTATTCACTTATTTTTGAGGTAGGGGGTTTAATTCTTGTATAGTGAATGATAATTATTTTGAAGCATATGTTAAGATTTTATTTATGCAAGGTGATAATTATTGATGATGATATATTTGAGGTTTATGATGGTTGATTTCATTGACAGTTGGATTATATTTGAGGTTGATGATTTGTAGTTCGTATTATTTGATTTATATATTATTTTGAATATATAAATGCTTGCATGTGATTTTGAAACATTATTTATTGTATAGGAATTCAATTTCCTACTGGGCAGTTGTTCGCTCACCCCAATATATTTTCAGATGATAATTGTTGGAGGCACGTAGTAGAATTGGGAGAAGTTATCTCGTACATTTATTTTTATTTAAAGCTGATGTAATTTTATTCATTTGGTTGGCCAATGTATATTGATGATGAGTTTTGGGTTAACCATGACTACCCGCAGCTGTGCAATACTCTGTATTTTCAAATGGAATGTATTTTTGAAAAGGTTATTTGTATGGAGCTTATAAAAATTGTACGTGCTATGATTTATAAATTAGTAATTTGTCATTTTCATGTCGACGACAAATAGAAATGGATTAATTTGCATAACATTTTCCTTTTGAGTGACCATGGAAGATAGGCAACTAAATCTAGAGTAGGCCTAATATGAAATGGATTAATTTGCATAACAAATTCTTCGAGAAGAGAAGGTCCGAATTCTTTAAATATACTCCATATATTATTTTGTATTTATATATATATATATATATATATATATATATATTGAATTAATTCTAGATAAAATGACAAAGAGAATAGTTTGAAGTTGCAAGCACATCAATTCCCCAAAAGGAAAAAACATACATACATAATGGAAGTAATAAATAAGCTCAAGTATTTACAAATTTTGTTACTACATTATTTTTTTCTTTTTACCAAAATAAATAAATTAGCTCAAGCACAGATGATTTAACATTTTGCTATTTGCAACTTTGAAGACCTGACATTTTTCAAAAAGATGCCTACCTTCAAGAAAAAGAAAAAGTTAGAATCTCAAAGAATATGGCACTCAAACCTCTTTAAGTGTTTGAGAGAGACAGAGAGAGAAGAAGAAGAAGAAGAAGAAGAAGAAGAGAGAGGTTTCTAGGATAGAGAGAAGTTATGTTTACTAATTACCATAGGAGAGATTACAGGAACCTTGAAAGATACCAGCCATTCAGATAGCCATAAGTCCAAAATCATAACCAAACTCATGCCTTGTTAAAATCATAACCAAAATCACATCAGTTATTCAGTCAGTTGAGACATTTAAAAAAGGTGACAGCCCAAAAGATTTTAGTGAAATGCATTATTAAATTTACAGTTTGAAAAACGTGAATATATACTGTCAAAAGTAATCAGCTTCACAGATGCATACCTTGTTAATAAACAGCATTCCATCCACTTTTGCTAATCTAGAGGCTGAAGAAGCACCAGTATTGGAGGGCTGAGGCTGACAGGTGCGAATTGTTTTCACACTAACAAAGAACCAATTAATGATTAAATGTCCAGCATTAATTATTATAAACATAGTTTATAGGAAAAAAATAATATATACAATTCTACTGAAAATTGTCTTCTCACTGTGTTAATTATGGTTTTGTCAATTTGTGTAGCTGCTGCAGCATGTCAAACTCAAAAATTAGGTGATATCGTTAAATGCATTCTATTAAATATAAGAGTCAATTAGAGCTAAGTAGCTAACGTGCAATTCCAAATTCTTTGCTTTAGGCAAGGCATCGTTGCATACAAGCTCATGTTGAAGTGATTTTAGCTGAAATAATCAAATACCAAATTATTAAAAGAGCACAGCCGCAATTTGGAGGTTCACAAACTAATGAATTTCATTTGAGACATAACTTGGCAGTTTTGGAAAAGTTTACCTTCTCTTATATATCATCATGCTTGTTCCTCTTTGTGACCAGTTTCCTTACTTAGGAGCAGAGTGTGTCCATTACTTCCCTGCTTCAAAAAATGTTCAGAATATTTTCCATTTACAACTTAAAAAACCGAGGGACCTGATAATCAAACATTTCAATTCACAAGCTTGTTAAAATTAAGTCATGTTGCACCAATAATGAAAAAAAGAACCACGAAAAAGTAAAAAAACGAAGTTTTAAGTACAGTTACGTTAAGCTCATTATGGTGAAATGACCTTGTTGGTATTTTTCCAACAATCCTCATACTGGTCCTTAATTCTTGTAGGTTAAATCAATGGTTTGGGAGAAGAAGGCACTACGATTGTATTTATTAATGCATTTAGGTTTCAAACTTGTCTATTTTTTTGATACCTCAAAATGGGTTCTCATTTTTTAAATTGTTAAGAGTAATTCACTTTGTGTAGTATACTGTAGCAGACTTCGATCAGGTTGTGCTGTGTCCAGTTACTTCTTTTGGTATTATTTGAGTTGTTTTAGCGGTCCACATTTCCTTCTCATTTTAATTCAGTTATGCATATGCAGTTGTACAACATTTTCTTCTCATTCTATCCACTATATAATGAAATTTTGGTTTGATGAATTTTTACAGAATCGAGAAAAGCTTTCCAAATTTCTTTTGTGGGCGATTTCCACTGCATTGCAGTCTGACTCTACACAAATGCTTCAGCCGAAAGAATTTCATCCTCGTTTCCCAATTTTATTAGAGGAAGAGCTATCTGAGGATTCTTTGATCTCAAAACTTTTACGTTGGCTAACTGCTTCAGTAATCCTTGGGAAGCTTTCATGGAAATCTAATGGTTTGAACCTCAGTTACCAAAAAAGATCAAATTTGGAAAGCCTGCACTCGTTACTGGAATACATCCATAAAACACGTGAAGAAGACAGTAGAAATGGTCTGGCTACCAAATTGACCCTAAATAAGGTCTTGGAATCTTAGATATCCTCAAACGGGGAATCTACTAAATGGGTGGGAGTTGTTGAACCGATTGTAGGACTTTATAATGGCAGTAGTCGGTGGGATATTTTTGAGCCATACTTGGGTCTTGCCAATTGATTCGAAAGGCTGTCACTTTATTTTAAGAACCATGTATTTATTCTGAAATTTTTGCGTTTTCCAAGCCTATTTATATAAAATTACGAGGATTAACAAAATTGTAAGTAGAAATAATCTCAAGATACATAACATATATATATTCATTAAATTTTCGCTCGTGTTTGGACATGACCTGGTGGGGTTATCTATTTGGTTACCAATCCTTCAGTTATCAAGTATGAATTTTTCAAATAATAGGAATTTAGGGTTCTTCTGGATTTATATTTATTTGGTCTGGTGAAGGTCTGGATTTAGGCTGGTCATGATTGTTTGCTGCAACCCTACAACCAACACCATTTATGCCTTTGACCATAACATTGTGCCACACTGCCACCATTACCACCGCTATTGCTACCACCGCAAACGCTGTGACAGATTGTTATGATTTTTCAAATTTCTTCATTCTGTGGAAAATCTGTTTCTTTACTGAGCTATATCTTCGTAATTTTTGTAGGATCAGGATTGAACTCCATGCTTGATTGTGGGAATCCCATGGCATCACCGTTGTCAATTATACACTGCCCTGCTGAAGCCAATCCTGCTTGGAGAGGGTAATATATTCAATGCCTTCCATATCTCTTATTCCTTTCATTTTCATTTTAGTTCTCTGTTCTACATGAACAAAATGTGGAACTCAAAAGTATTTGATCATCAATAAACAAGTAAACCTGGCATGTTTACATGGATTGGTAGACATTTGATACAGATACCTAGGATGTGTGATGTGTTCCTTGTAAAGCCTTCAGTAATACTCCACTCTTTTGGCGTGCTCTTACTATCTGCAGGTCATTTGACCAGCCATGGAAGGATCTTTCGTTGGAACTTACTGATTTAGAGAAGTTGGATGAACTCCATGCTTGTCAAACTCTTTTGGTTATCATCTCAAATGTGCTTGGAGAGAGATCATTAGATTTACGAGAAGAACTTCCATACAACCGTTGTATAGCCAGCTGGTGAGACCAGCCAATGGGAGGAGAGGAAAATGCCTTTATCAGTGCAAAAAGTACACTGACAAAGGCACTTTCCTCTCCTCCCATTGGCTGGTCTCACCATCTGGCATATACAACGGTCTTATGCAAGTTTTTTTCTAGATTTACATGTTCTGTCCCATCAAGATGTACAGAATTCTGGTGTGTTTAAGTGGGAAAGAAGTACCCTTGAAATTGAACCATGATTAAGGAAAATCCAATTCATATTTTACTTCTGACAACTTGAAAATTGTGATGGAATTGGCCTGAATTTGTCTTTGAACCCATAATTTTATTATTATTTTCACTTGAATGACAGCGATCATGCAAAAAAGACAACTAGTACAGATTGAGGTTGTCTTATTTGCTGGTCTTGAACATTAAAGAAGGAAAATGTGAAACAAGTAAGATGGAAAAGCAATCAATGGTTACTATCGTACTAACATAATACTCAGCATTGAGAATAGGTCAGTCATTTGGCTGTTCCTCCTCACGCTCCGCAGAGGAAACTGTCGCATTTTTTTTTTTTTTTTTTGGTTTTTGGTGGGTTGTTGTTGGGTTTGTACTCACCCAATATGAAATGTAAGGTTGCCACATTAGCAACTGTCTTTCCATTTGAAATAATTTCAAAAAAATGTTGCAACCAAGAAAATAAATTTTTAATAATCGAAAAATAACTAGTTGAAGAAGACGGTCCAATTGATTTGAACTTATGAATTTTCTAGGTTTTTTTAGCCCCCCTAGGGAATTTAGGCTAAGATTTCTTACTTTGCAACTAAATTATATATGAATTTTACCTCCGCTTGAACCAAATGATCTGAAATGCTATTACATTGGTACAAATCATTTGACCAGCCATGGCACTCGACTGATTCAGATCTTATCATTAACCAAGGAGAATGTCTCTATTAGAGCTAGAATGATTTGCAAAAGCATGAATTTCAATGAACAATCATGCATTCATGCCCTACCATGTCAAGATTAAAGAATATTCGAGACTTCCACCCAAAGGGTCCTCATTGACAGATCTGGTTTATAAAAGGTAATTTTATGAGACGAATTGTTCTTTCTTGTCACATTTCATAGCAGCAAAATGCTGGATAGTCCGACTTCCCACATTCCTTCACCTTCATCAATTTTAGGTTGTGCAACTGAAGCATTCTCCTTCTATATAGCCTTCATTTTTGTTAGACCAACATCAATTCCCTCTATCCACTACAGAAAAAACAAAGGAATTAGCCATGGACCAATCCATCCCCCCCCCCGGCGCAAAAACCCACAGATTTGGAACCATGGCCAAATTGTGGCTAAAATTTGTAACCACATTTGGCTTCCATCACCAAGCATAGCCATGGATTTATCCGTGGCCCTAGGATAGCTGTCACCCACTTCCAAATAGTTATAGAGAATAAATAAAACCCTAGGCCACACTTACATCTGTGGCTATGAATAATATTTAAAATAAGAATTGTTTATATGCAGAAAAGTTAGTCACAGATACATCCGTGGCTAAGGATCATTTTTTTTTTAATATATAAAATGAATATAGAAGTTGTAACCTGTCATGCATAGACAAGCATTCTCATTCAAATTACATGTGCATACATAGCTAGAAGTCCTCGTTCAAATGAAAAATGCTTCTCAATATTATTTTTTATTTTTAAAAATGGAAGTAACTTGTGTAGATATACATTCAAATCTCATTCAAATTATAACCTCTGCATATAAATCCATTCTCATTCAAATTATAACCTTAGCATATAAATCCATTCTCATTCATATCATACACGATCTTCACTAAACATCAATTACAAATCTCATTCATATCATACACGAGCAATTCTAATGTTGTTTTAATCTGCACATCAATATCAAAAGAGAGAAACAATTCATCATCTTCACAATTTGTCATCATCTTCATAAGCTTTCCTTTCCTCATAGTACCTGTTGCAAAGACGGAGACATAAACCAAGATAAAAATTAAAGGCTAGTGAAATGCTCCAGAAAAAAGGGTTTGTTCGGTTATGGCTTCAATTTTACAAACGGAAACACAAATACAAGATAAAAATTAAATTGCATGTTGGCCATGCGTTTAATTTCTAATACAAGATAAAAACAAACACAAATACAAGATAACAGCTGCAGGATAAGAACCACCACCACCTAGCATTCCCCAAGTAAGCATATAACGTACTCCACTGAACCACAAAACTAAGGCATCAATGTTGGTTTCTACATATTTTTCTATAGACACATTGAAGTTTACCGAATCAATCAATATAATTCATTGTTATCCAAGTTTGGGATTAAACACTCAAATAGAATAAAAAATTCAAAACATTGTTATCATTCTTACAACACTCTCAGCTAGAATTGCAACATTAATACATTATACCAAATAATAGAAAAATAAATAACAGTAAATTAGAAGAATTTTTTAAGACACAGCACTCTTTGCAAGCTGTTAAAAATCTCCTTATCAAAACCTTATTTCTTTGGTATGGGGCCTCGAAAGATGGTTAGAGAGTCCCTTTTGCCAAATTTTTAGATTGTTCTTCTGTGGCTTCATCATAGCTTTGTTTTTTCCTTTGGCATACACCCTGTATACTGGCCTAAGGCCCAATAAATTTTTCTTTTCTTCAATACAATTTTACTAACTGATCAAAAAATATATACCCATCAATCTACGACGCATAACAGCATCAATAATCCATACCATGTATGTGTATGTATATATATGTATATAAAAGAAAAGAAAAGATGGGCTATTGTAACTCTCAAACTGAATCTGGAAACAATATCTTTTGATATTCTGCATTTTGGCTACACACTCTGATGCAATGGTACAATCAAAATGATATATAAACATATGTTGGACTCTAACCAACCATTAATAAAAGGCATCAGAGCATTGATTTCTACATAGTTTTTAACTGACAGTTGTCATCTGTCCAGTAGTTACAAAGAAACATCACCCATTAATCTCAAAGAAATAAATGGGTATTCATTGAACTCCAATTTGATAATAAGCCTAAATCATAACTTTTTTTTATAAAAACAAAATTTTATTAAGGCAGAGCAAACATACTACAATGCAGATGAGGCATCCAACAAAAAGCAAAACAAAAAAGGTAATAAAAATACAAGAAGCTCAA
This sequence comes from Liquidambar formosana, assembly GCA_039720395.1. Taxonomy (NCBI): domain Eukaryota; kingdom Viridiplantae; phylum Streptophyta; class Magnoliopsida; order Saxifragales; family Altingiaceae; genus Liquidambar; species Liquidambar formosana. The sequence goes on from CM077834.1 coordinate 5,315,565, forward strand.
ACACCAACCTCAAACAACAGTCTCCCAGGGAGGGTAATAATGCCACCTAAAGTAATCCCTAGTAGGACTTCTGCTAGATAGTCAGGCTCCCTTTCCTTGAGGCCCTATGTCTAACTAATGAGTCTCATCCCACCCACTCTGCCTTCCTTGCATTACCATGACCCGCCAGTTTAGAGTAGCCCTAAATCTACCCCTAAAAAGGCCACCCACTCCAATCTGACCAAGGTTCCCAACAGAATGCCCATCAAACTAAGTTTCAATTAACCAAGAAATCACGTCCCCTCTTGACAGAAGTAAAAACCACTCTTGAACCCCTTTAAAAATGCGACTAAACAACCCCTAAAAACTCCTTGAAAGTTGGGACCCAACTTTTTATCCTATCCCACAAGGTCCTTTCTATCCTAAATAAAAAATTATGGCATGCTCCAGCCAAATTACACAAATCATGACCTGTTAAATTTGGAATTTCTTATATTTCATTAACATCATCTGCTGTGTTTATATACAAAAATGTATGGACATGATCCCTTGATTTAGGGGATCCTTTTACAACACATGAGAAGGAAAATCTCAGCCAACTATCATAGCTCCATCATAGCTAGCTGCTATATGTCAACGATCAACCCCCTTTCATTTATTATTGGGTGCTGCTTGTCTGCTCTGTTAACAAGAAGAAGCTGCCGTCCTTTTTGACCTGTAACACTCCCCCTCAAGTTGGAGTGTGAATATCAAGAACACCAAACTTGCGGATCAAAGAAAGAAATTGCATTTTGCCTAGTGACTTGGTAAAGAGGTCGGCAAGCTGGTGTGTTGTAGGAACATAGATGGTGCGAAGAAGACCTTGTTGGATTTTCTCGCGAATAAAATGACAATCAATTTCAATATGTTTGGTACGTTCATGAAAAACTGGATTGGCAGCAATGTGTAATGCTGCTTGATTATCACAGAAAAGAAGAGCAGGTTCAGAGGAATGAATACCCAAATCCTTTAAAAGAGAGTGGAGCCAAGTAATTTCACAACTCGCAGTGGCCATGGCACGATATTCAGATTCTGCAGAAGACCGAGAGACAGTGGGTTGTTTCTTTGTTTTCCAGGAGATGGGAGAAGTCCCCAAAAAAGCACAATACCCAGTGGTTGAGCGACGTGTGTCTGGACAACTTGCCCAATCTGAGTCACAATATACACGAAGCTGTAAATTAGATGTGGAAGGTAAAAGTATTCCTTGGCCTGGTGATTGCTTTAAATATCGAACAAGACGAAGTGCAGCCGTGAGATGGGGTTTGCGAGGTTGGTTCATGTACTGGCTGAGAATATGAACTGGATATACAATATCGGGTCGGGTGATGGTTAAATAAATGAGTCGTCCGATCAATCGTCGATACGAGGTGGGATCTGGAAGGAGTTCACCATCAGTAACATTCAGTTTAACATTTTGTTCCATGGGAATATGAACAGGTCGAGCTCCAAGAAGGCCTAGCTCATCAATAATTTCAAGAGTATATTTGCGCTGTGAAATGCAAATGCCTTGTTGGGATCGTGCAACTTCAAGGCCAAGAAAATATTTAAGAATACCAAGATCCTTCATATGGAACCGATGAGCAAGATATTCCTTGAGAGAGCAAATAGTTTCATCATTATTGCCCGTGACAATAATGTCGTCGACATATATAAGAACTGCAATGAATTCATGATGCTGTTTTCGGGTGAATAAAGAATAATCTGACTTGGACTGAATGAAGCCAGCACCACTAAGAACAGTTGAAAATTTTGCAAACCATTGTCGGGATGCTTGCTTGAGTCCATATAGTGATTTATGCAGACGACAAAATTTATGCTCCCCCTGTCGATTGAAACCGGGGGGAAGAGTCATGTAGACTTCCTCATTGAGATCACCATGTAAGAATGCATTTTGGACATCAAGTTGGTATAAAGGCCAAGATCGAGCAGAGGCAATGGAAAGTAAGCAACGAACGGTGACCATTTTGGCTACGGGAGCAAAGGTTTCATGATAGTCTAAGCCTTCGCGTTGCGTATAGCCCTTGGCGACAAGACGCGCTTTGTAACGCTCAATGGATCCATCAGAGTTATATTTGACTTTATAAATCCATTTGCAACCGATTGGGGTCTTATGTGGAGGTAAATCAGTTAAGGTCCATGTCTGATTTTTCTCAAGGGCACGAAGCTCCGAATCCATGGCAGCCCGCCAATTGGGGTCTTTCACAGCCTGAGAAAATGATGTGGGTTCGACAATAGAAGAAACAACTGAAACAAATTTTTGGTGAGCACTGGACAAATGTTTATAAGAAATGAAATTAGCCAAAGGATAAAGTGTACCTGTTGGACAACCAGTCGAAGAAGATGAAGACGAAGTAGGGGCAAGCTGCTGGACATGAGAACAATGAAAATCTTGAAGATAACGGGGTGGGTGATGTGAACGCTGGGACCTACGAAGATCAGGAGAATGATCTGAGATAGGAGGTGATTGATTATTTGTGAGGGTTGGAGAGGAAGGCAAAGTAGGAACTTGAGTAAAACAAGGACTTAAGGAAGTGGAAGTATCAGATAAAGGGGCGGACGATGGAGAGTGATTGATTGGTAAATGGGGAATAGTGGAATGATCTGGAATGGGTAAGGGCAAGACAAGATCAGTAGTGGGTGGTTGTGTTGTGGTATGAAAGGGAAAAGTAGTTTCATGGAAAATGACATCACGACTAGTAAAAAACTCATGAGTTTGTAGGTCATAAACCCGGTACCCTTTTTGACCAGTGGGGTATCCAACAAAAATGCAACGACGAGCCCGAGGACTAAATTTATCACGAGAAGAGGCAAGTGTTGAGGCATAGCAAAGGCAACCAAAGACTCGAAGATGGGCATATGTGGGTTTTCTATTGAACAATATCTCATAAGGAGTTTTGTTTGAAAGAGTTGGGGTAGGAAGGCGATTAATTAAATATGTAGCCGTTAGAATACAATCACCCCAAAAGGAAAGAGAAAGATTTGCTTGAAAACGAAGTGCCCGGGCAATTTCAAGAATGTGGCGATGTTTTCGTTCAGCAACACCGTTTTGTTGTGGAGTGCCAACACAACTGTGTTGCTGAAAAACACCACGTTCTTGAAAATATGCACGAATATCGTTAGTGAAAAATTCAGAACCATTGTCTGTCCGAATTTGTTTGATTTGGCACTGAAATTGGGTATTAACAAAAGCCATAAAATGTTTAAGTAATGAAGGAGTCTCTGACTTTTGTTTCATAAGGAATACCCAGGTGCAACGTGTAAAATCGTCCACAATGGTAAGAAAATATCGAGCTCCTGAGTGAGATGGTGTGGCATAACCACCCCAAATATCGCAATGAATTAAATCAAAAGGTGCAGTAGTGGAGATATAACTTGATGGAAAGGGTAATCTTGTTTGTTTTGCTAAAGGACAAACAGTACAATGACAATGTTTAGAAATAGAAATATCATCCACATTTTTAGATAAAAGTAATAAACGTGAAGGAGAAATGTGGCCCAAGCGATAGTGCCATAGATCAAAAAATGATGAAGTGGAAGAACAAGCACTATGTGAAGTGCTAAGAGTTTGAAGGTGGTATAGTCCAGCATGTTGTTTAGCTACTCCAATCATCATCTTCTAGGACCGGTCCTGAAAAATGCACGAATCATGAGTAAAAAGTACAGAGACAGGATGTGAAGAAGTCAGTTTGCTAATAGAAAGCAAATTAAAACCGAAAGAAGGAACACATAAAACATTATGCAGTTGAATATAAGGAGTAAGAAAAACTGAACCAATGTGGGTAACAGCTGCATGAGTATTATTGGGAAGCTTGACTGGGGAGATAGAAGTAGTTGGTGTTGATGAAGAAAATAAAGAAGGATAAAAAATCATATGATCAGAGGCACCGGTATCCACGATCCAGGTGGTGGAAAGAGTAGATGGAACAATGTAGGAGTTACCTGCAAAATTTGCCAATGGCTGTGCATTATCATTCGAGAGAAGACTTAGTAACTTCTGAAATTGCTCTGGTGTGAAAGATTGACTGGGAGGAGAAAGGGGTACAGTAGCTTGATGCGCTCTGGAAGTCTTCTTATCGGTTGGAAGGACCTTAGAAGAAGAGCCTTGTCCTGGTTGATAAAGGCGGTGACCGGGCGGATACCCATGGAGAACATAACAAGTGTCCTTAGTGTGACCAACCCAATTACAATGGTCACACTTGGGACGAGGTTTACGAAAACCCCGAGCTCTGTCTGTCCCCGTGTTCTGACGGTGTCCTTGGCGAGAAGGATTAGATGCAACAAATGCAGTAGATTCCGTGGAAGGAATGGAAGAGTTGGACACATGACGGTGCTTTTCTTCTTGAAGGAGTAGAGAATAAGCACGAGTAATGGAGGGAAGGGGATCCATTAGGAGTATTTGGCCCCGAATATGACTGTAGGAGTCGTGGAGACCCATGAGAAATTGAGTCAATCGTTCCTGTTGTTGATATTCAGATAAGGCTTTTGAAGAACCACAGTGGCAGGGGGGAAGGGGGATATAGGAATAAAGCTCATCCCAAAAAATCTTGAGTTTGGTGAAATAAGTAGATATGGACGAATGGTCTTGAGTGAGGAGAGCAATATCACGACATATCTCATAAATTCGAGGAGAATTAGTTTGCGCAAAGCGTTCTTGAAGGTCTGCCCAAATAGCGGCAGCAGAGGGTTCATACATCACACTATCAGAAATCTCCCGAGAAAGTGCATTGATAAGCCAAGATTTGACCATATCATTACAACGTCTCCAAAAAGGATGTTGGGAAGAAGTGATTGGTGGAGCTGGTAGTGTTCCATCCACAAAACAGAGTTTGTTTTTGGCACTAAGGGCAGTGCTCATAGCACGACTCCAAGAAGGGTAATTCTCACCAGTGAGGGGATGAGAAACAAGAGGTGTTCCAGGATTATCAGAATGGTGAAGGAAATATGGGCTGGTTGAATCAGTAGCCATAGTATTGGGTGCAGATATATGCTCTGAGGAAGAAGAGGCAGAAGGAATTTTAGTAGCCATTGTAAAGGAGAATTATAAGCTATAGGAGAAAGCAATGTTTGAGAAAGGACGGGAAGGCGTCAGGAAAAAATGGAGAAGCAGTGGAATGACTGCAACAGCGGAAGAAACAAGAGGATCAGAAAACCTTAGAAAACTGATACCATGTTAAATTTGGAATTTCTTATATTTCATTAACATCATCTGCTGTGTTTATATACAAAAATGTATGGACATGATCCCTTGATTTAGGGGATCCTTTTACAACACATGAGAAGGAAAATCTCAGCCAACTATCATAGCTCCATCATAGCTAGCTGCTATATGTCAACGATCAACCCCCTTTCATTTATTATTGGGTGCTGCTTGTCTGCTCTGTTAACAAGAAGAAGCTGCCGTCCTTTTTGACCTGTAACATGACCAAGAGAGCACTATTCAATAAAAATTTCCCTCTCCCACATCAATCTAATGTTATCCAGAACTACCCAAACTCATACCCACCAAACTGAAAAACCTCAGCCAAAAATCATTAGCCAATGTACAAAGGAGAAAGAGGTGATTAATAGTTCATTACAGTAATTAACGGGCATCGAATGCACACAAGATGAATCATGGGACTCGAAACCACACCCACACCCCCCATCCAAAATAAAATTAGAAAAAAAGAAAGAAAAGAAAGAACAGATTTCCAACTGAAACTGAAAACATTATACAAATGAACTCAACTCTGTACGAACAATTCAAACTCTGATATATCAGCATAATATTAGTGGTAACAGGATATTAATTGCACTCAAATTAAATCGAAAACATAAAAAATCTGTATCATCCTATTTACACCAGCACAATCCATGGAATAAACAAGCACTGACTGCAATCATATCTAATCAGGTGCCCAGCATATCAATATCTTTTCTCCACAAACTTTCAAATGAAACTTTAAATTCACATAAAGACCCAGCTAATACACAACAACCAGAGAGTCATAGTTCGCCCATACCATATCAAAATCCAAAAAAATCAAATTCACTTTAAGTTCCCACATAAAAAAGGCCCAGCTAATACACCACATCAACCTTGGAGTTATAGTCCACTCATATCATATCAAAATCCTGAAAGATCAGTATCTCTTTCCATAAATTTTTCAAAGGAAATATATGGTTTCATTGTGAAAACAAATAGACACGCAACAATTGCATTAAAAAAAAACAAAAAAAGAAAGAAAGAAAGAAAGAAAGAAAAAAGAAAGGGGAAATGCATATATAAGAGTGAGATAATGAACCACACAAAACAGAAGAACATCATCACCGCAACATTAGATCATTCAAAAAATTAGGGAACAAATTAGGGTTTCGGCCAAAAAATTTAGGGAGAATAAATTAGGGTTTCGGCAAAAAAATTCGGGACACATTATACATACATACGAATATATAGACATTATACCGATTATATATATATATATATATATATATATATATATATATATGCATGTGTGACAACGAGATTTTTGGATGAGTATGATCGAACGAGACGACTCACAGCTATTTGGCGACTGAAGGTGAGTTGATCAACGATCGGAGTGTGAGTTGATCGACGGTTGGAGTGTGAGTTGTGAGTTGATTGACGGTCGTCAGAGTGTGAGTTGATGGTGGCGTGTAAGTTGATTGACGGTCGTCGGAGTGTGATTTGACGGCGGTGTGTAAGTTGATTGACGATCACAGCAGAGGAGGTCAAAACCCTAGCAGCGAAAGGTGAGTTTCCCGATCTCACTAGTCTGAGAAGGGAGAGAATGAGAGAAAATGGAGGCCAGGAGAGAGAAAATGAGGAAAGGGGGAAATGGGAAAAAGCAAAAGGGGATCTGAAGGATACAGTCATTTTGTGGGAGGAAAGGGGAAGTAGGGAAAAGCAAATGGGAGCAATATTTTTATTAAAAAGGTATTTTTCTCTTAACCACAGTTTTATGTGAGGTTGATTGTAATATTTTTATTAGAAAAAAAAAATATTTTAATAGTAATAATAGTGTAGCTATAGATGGCCACGGAAAGGCCTAACCACGGATATTTTTGTGGCTTTAACTAAAATATTTGCCACACACTGTAAATCTGTGGCTACATTTAGTGGCTAATACCTCTTTTTTTTTTAGTGATCTAGTGGGATTGATAAGAACTACGAAGAAGGAAACAGAATTTTACTAGGCAAATCCGACTTCGAGGGGGAAACCTCTAGTATGATGGAAAATAGTTTATTACTTTTCAATGCCTCCACTTGTTGGCTGACTCTCTACTTCACAATCCAATCACTATGATTTAATCGGATCACTATGAATTCAAACCTACCCAAACATGTTTAAATTCTATTGAGTTTTATTGTGCTACAAAATAAACAAAACTATTAACAGTACTTTGAAGCAGTATAAGACATCAGAAAAAGAGCACAGAGAAAATGTGACAAATTATGAATGGAAATTTACCCACAACGATGACTTGATTTGGCATCTCGTCCACACCATTCACAGTCCATAAGGGTATATTTGGACATCATACCGACCCATGTCCTCAATTTCGAGTAGCCTTGGCTTCAATTCTGGGCGAGGCCACCACAACTCCAATTTACTGAAGGACTTCAGATGCCATAGATCTTCAGGAAGCCTCCTCAAGTATGCACAAGGATTGATAACTAAGCATACAAGGCGAGCCATGGCACCTTTCTCCATGCTCCACTCCTCTAGCCATTGCATTGATTTTAGATGAAGAACTTGCAGCCGAGGAAACCCTCTAGAAGAACACACTAATTTTCTTCCGCGGTATGAATTGTGCTTTAGTTTGAGAACTTGAAGATTTGGCAGCTCCTCTAGAGTTGGCATTGGATCATCCCTTAGTCCAGTATTCGACAAGGTTAAGTTTGTCAGGCTTCGAGGAAATTGGAGTTCACTGAGAACCATTGATGTCAAATTAGCATCTCCTACCAGCTTCAAGGATTCAAGGCACTGTAGATTGAAAAGATTGTTTGATAACGCCTCATGGTGAGAACTCAAATCTCCTACAATTCGTAGTGTTTGAAGATTAGGTAATCTACCTAAAATGTCTTGGGTACAGCTACTGGGGCATAGGGTTGATATGAAATTAAGATCCCTCAACAAATCACAATCTGTCATAGAATTAGGCCCCGGAAGACGGATGAAACTGAAATATAGATGCCTTAGACTTTGCATCTTCCAAATATCATGTGGAACGTGGTTGATGTGGCTAGAAGGCAGATCTAGTGTATAAAGATTCGTAAGGTTGCATAGTTTTGAAGGAATACTGTCAAGGGATGGTACATTTAGCCTCAAATACCTCAAGAGAGATGGATATTCTATTCCATCAGGTAAATGGTCACAGACTATAGCTCCCAAGTCCAATACCCTAAGCAATTTGAACCTTCGACAGATTGAGTTGTAGCCATCCAACGGAAGGTGGCTTTTTTCTGAGGTGATGCACAAGAGCGATCGCATAAATGGGGAGTGGAATTTAGACGAGATGATCTCTGGATCACTATGGACTGAAAGCCTTTCGCAAGAATTTAGTGATTCGCATCCCGACTGTGTTCTAGCAACATGAAGCATCTTAGATTCCGTAGCTAGAGAGAGTGAATTTTCTAATGGAAAATCATGAATGCGACATGTCTTGATTTTGCCATCAGATTTTCTTCTCACAGCTTGAATCAAACATCTATCTATTAGCTCTTCTAAGTACTCCTCTGCAATCACCTCACTGTTCTCATGAATGAAACCCTCTGCTATCCACAACTGAAACAAATGCCGCGCAGATATTTCACGGTCTTCGGGGAAGAAAGAGAAATAGAGGAAGCAGGGTTTTAAATAGAGTAAGTCAGTGAAAGAGTAAGGTATAATTTTATAAAGGGAGATCCGTATTGCCTGTGAACTCGGTAAAAGATCTCTGCGCACTTTCTTCCACACAAGATCATTCTTTTCTTTCTTTGATAAGAAACCCCCAAGGAGCATGATGGCCCAAGGCCAGCCACGGCATGTATTTGCCATGGACTCCAACTCAGGTGCACAGCTTCCATCTCCAAATACCTTATTACATAACAGCTCCCAACTCTCGTTTCTGTTCAAGGGCCTAAGTCGCAAAGGACGCTCACATCGGCCTAACACATTGACTTCCATATTGCGGGTGGTAATCAGTACTCGACTTCCATTATTATCATCAGGAAGGACTTCTAATAGATGCTTCCAGGGATCAGAATGCCATACATCATCAAGGACAATAATATACCTCTTGTTGGTTACGTATTTACGAAGAGTTTCCTTCAGTTCATCAGCAACCCTTCCTTTCTTCAACACGGAAAGAGGCAGGACACCCTTCAATATGGCCTCCAACATCTCCTCTTGTTTATATTCCGATGACACGTAAACCCAAGCACGGCATTCGAAGTAGTTCTTGACGTAAACGTTGTTGTATGCTTTTGCGGCAAGTGTGGTCTTGCCTTCTCCGCTGTCTCCCACAATTGGAATGACCGTGAGCTGCAATCCTCCTTCAATCAGACTATCTAACAGCTTCTCGAACTCAACCTCTCGGCCCACCATATGGGGTTCCTTCAATACGGGTCCGTTTCTCCTCCCCTCTGTCGAAGAAGATTCCTTGTCTTGAAACTGGGGAATTGATCTATGGTTCGCGCAAAATGCGTGCATCTGTTTTCCAATTTCGGTGATCCGGTGTTCGACAGCAGAAAGAGCACGATCTAGATCCTGATCAAATTTCCTCTCTACAGTTGAAGAAGAATTCTCATCTAGAAGCCAACCAACCGATTCGTTAAATGCATCCATATGCTTTCTAATTTCAGCTATCCGTTGTTCGACTGCAGAAACAACACGACATAGATCTTCTACGTATGGGATCTTAGAAGGAGCCCGATCTGAATTGTTATCTATACGGTTTCTAATGTTGGAGATCCCTTGTTGGAACGCAGTAAGAGCATGATCTAGATCCTTATCATATTCCCACTCAGTTGAAGAAGAACTGTCATGAAGAAACGAACGAAGCATTTCGTAGAAAGCATACGGAGAAGACTCCTCATCGAGTACCCAAGAAATTAATCGGCAAAATGCATCTGAAGAAGAATTATAATCTAGAAGCCGAGAAATTGATAGGTAAAATGCATCTAAAGAAGAATCATCATCTTGAAGCTGACGAATTGATTTAATAAATGCTTCCAAGAAAGATTTATAATTAATCTGAGATTGACTATATGATTCGTAAAATAGATCCGAAGAAGAAATCACCTTTAGAAACAAACAAATTGATTGTTAAAATGCGTCCGCAGAAGAATTCTTAGCTGGAAGCCAATCAACTGATCCGTAAAATGCATCGTCATCCAGTAACTTGACGAGGCGTATCGTTTCTTGTTCCATATCTTGAATAACATTTTGTGCCCACAATTCCGTTCCTAAAACATTGCTCAGGAATTCAAAAGTTGTTTGCATCTCCATGTGAAAACGCAGAATTCGATCCCTCACTCGTTGTCGTTTCACTGTGTGCGCTGTTAACCCCTTCAGTATATTCAGGAGATCTATCATCAAAGCTCCCTTCCACTTCGGCCATCTCAAGATCATCCTCTTCCGCATCCTCTCCCTCACCCTTTCCCTCTCCCTCTCACATTCTCCCTCTCCCTGTGTCCCTCGCTTCCACTTCGCCCATCTCAACCTCTCCATCGCCCACTCCAACTCCAACTCCAACTCCATCTCCCTCTCCCTCTGTCCCTTGCTTCACTTCGGCCATCTCATGGTCTTCAGAACGAAATTCAGCATTATCCCTCCCCCTCTAGACTACCAATCTCTCTCTCTCTCTCTCTCCAAGGCTTTTGACTTCAACTAGCTTCTGCACGGGTCACGTTCGTGGACCTCACAATTCAATGAAAACAGGAAAAGGAGGAGCAGATACCTTGCCTAGTTGGCTCACACTTTGGACCCACTGTTGATGCTGCCGTTATAACAGAGAGAAGGCCGTAAGGAAAATTTTTTCCCTGACCGTAGATTCTTACTATTACGGTATAAATAATATGAAATTGTTTTATTTACAATAGATTAGGATTGAAGGATTTAATTTAGGGGAAATATCCAAAAACTTCCTCAAGAATAAATTAATATCCAAAAATTTCATTAAATATTTTCCCTATCCATCTAATTCAAATAAAAAAGAATTATATCTATTAACTTCAACTAGTTAATTTTTTGTTTATTGTCGTTAAAAGAAAAGAGTGATTCGACTAAAATACCTTTCTTTGACATTAATATGTTTAATGAAAAAATTGCATATTTAACTTTAGAGTAGTGATACATAGGACCACTATTAGAGGACCAAAATATAAGACCATTGACTTGGTTGAACCTGATTAGTCAGTGATATTAACACTGTTGGAGCTAAAATATACCTAAATATGGGAATTCCTAATTTCCCGAGTTAGATTTTTTCAAAAAATTTGATAATTTGGGTTTCATCTAAATTTCAAAAAACCTTCCTCATATATTTTCCTTCCTTTCAGCAATTCTCAATAGGAATCATTCGACCAAGTTTCATCAAACCTCTCGCACCCGAAAATCTCTCCCATTCGAGTTCACCGCCGTTGCTCACCGGCGTTTAGGAACCGATGCGACCTAAATAGCTCTCATCTTTTCCCCCATTTTGGTCAGAAGCCCAAAAGGAATCAAACGGCTCTGTTTTTCACCATCGTAGAAAATTAGATAACTTTTGCAAATTATCTTGAAAATTTTACTAAATGAACTACACCTATTTTGCATATTCATCCATGCCAATTTGTCAAGTTTTATATTCATATAGTGTGCAATCAATATAACATGAATATTTTGTTCCAACTTCTGCAAATTATCTTGAAAATTTTACAAACGGTATCCATGCCACTTCGTTAAGTTTTATCTTGTTATAGTGTGCGTTCAAGATAACATGAATAATTGTTTGAACTTCTGCAAATTATCTTGAAAATTTTACCAACTGAACTGTGCTTATTTTGCATATCCATCCATGACAATTCGTCAAGTTTTATATTCGTATAGTGTGCAATCAATACAACATGAATATTTTGTTCCAACTTCTGCAAATTATCTTGAAAATTTTACGAACGGTATCTATGCCATTTCGTCAAGTTTTATCTTCTTATAGTGTACGATCAAGATAACATGAATTACTGTTTGAACTTCTGCAACTTATCTTGAAAATTTTACCAACAGAATTGCATTTATTTGGCATATCTATCCATGCCAACTCGTTAAGTATGTGCAATCAAAATGACATGAATACTTTGTTTCAACTTGTGTAATTTATCTTGAAAATTTTACCAATTGAACTGCACCTGTTTTGCATATCTATCCATACAATTCGTCAAGTGTTATTTTTGAATAATATTCGATCAAGATAACATGAATAGGAAGCCAAAACATAAACACAATCATCTGAAATCGACTAACCTTCACAATTGCAGTGTTCAGAATGTCTGAAAACTTAAAAAATCTAAATACTAAAACAAAACTTGAACTCAAAAACTGAATGAATCGGATAGGATCGATTGAATCCGGCGATATCCTCATCCTAAAAAAGGAATCCCCAAAATGATAAAAACGATGGGTTTGATTCCTAAATAATAGGGCGTGAAAATAGGAGAATCGTGTGAAATACAGCCAAACAGATTGATACCCGTTATCCCTCAATTATAGGAACCCAAAATAAGGGGAAAAATCTGAATTGCTCTATAACTCACACTGTTATTCATCCCCTGTTAGTCGGCACTCCACAATCGTCCCCTTAATCATTTTCCTTGACTTTATTTCTATTTTTATCCTTTTTAATACAATTAGAAAAAAATTAACTATCACTAATTAATTTTTCTCTAATGTACACATGGGGAGAAAGGAGAAGAAAAAGAGAGAGTGGGAGAGTAGGTATGCAAGTTTGAGAAAAGAGGGGGTAAAAGAGAAAATTCATTTGAATATGCATTTTTGTAATTAAACATATTATTGTGAAAAAAGGGTATTTTAGTCGAATCAGTCTTTTCTTTTAACCGCAATAAACAAAAATTTAACTGATTGGAGTTAATGGATATAATTCTTTTTTATTTGGATTAGATGGATAGGAAAAATATTTAATGGGGTTTTTTAGATATGATTTTGTATTTGGGGGAGGTTTTGGATATTTTTCCTTTAATTTATACACAAATTTTGAGATAATTTTCAATAACTTATTATGTGCTTATCTATATTTATTCTCATTAGGGAGTATCAAAATTTTCCTAAGATGAAAAAATTTTGATTCATAATTTTATTCAAAATTTATAAGTAATCTTCTACAATTCTACCAACTTGATATTTGGCAAGTGTGATGTATTTGGGTAGAACATGTAATTCTATAGTGGATTTTGCAAAAATATAAGTCACACATCAATTTGTTAAAAATTATATATTTTGTTTAAAATTGTGTCCAACGATCCTAACTTATTTATAATATTTTAACTAACTTTAGAAATTATATTAAATTAGTTTTTTAATTTTGCGAGATGGATTCGAACTTTTCAGGTTAAATTAAAATTTTGAGGTGGTCACTTATATGCTTTTTTAAATTGTTGAAATGTATTTACGTCAATTATCAATTAAAAAAAATATATATTTGCCAGGGCCATGGCTCCCGTAGTAGATTGTTTGGATTTGAGAACGAGCTTATAAATAGGATTTAGCCTTGACTTGATCATCTCATGAATGATCTATCTCGAACAAGCCTCTTAATGGAGTAAATCTTAAGCTAAACTCGTTGATCTGATACCCTCGTAAAAAAGGGAATCATTTGGGCGGTGTGTATAGTATTTTCTTCTTTCACTTCTATGTTTTATTACGTTTGTCGTAATTGGAGCAGAACATCGGCAAAACTTTGTTGAAATAAAAATTTTAAATTTTGACAAAACCGATCGGCTGGCTTGACCAAAGTTCTGGCAAAGATTTACATATATGCCAGCTAGCTATTCAATGATGAGAGTCATTACTAGATGATACCAATCATTGGATAGAACTCACTCTTGAATATTGATTTGTAAAAAGAGGGTGCCTAAAAACTAATATACACACGCTAAACCCATCGTAACACTGTTATCATCGTAATAAAACAAACTACATAGAAATTGTAAATGTAAAGTCAATGTTTTTTAAGTTGGCATATTCCGTGTCAAAGTTTTGTTTGTATCCTTGAGTCTTGAAGCTTCATGGAGTTGCAAAGATGAGCTTATACGAAGATTTCAACGTTTCGTGACTTACTCATTAATAGGCAAGGTAAGTAACCTTAGATGCCCATCTCTCTTGATTTCAATCTTTTCAAATCTTGCTAAAATGTTTTATACATTGGTAGGGTTGGTTGTGATATTTAAAAAAGGATTTTCCTGCATTTTTACCACCCCGATCGATCAGGGTTGATGGCCCGATCGATCGCATCTATTTTAAAAAGCTCTAAATTGCACTGCCATACCCCAATCGATCGGGGTTGAGGGCCCGATCGATCAGAGCTTACCCAAAAATCCGTTTTTGGCTCTGTATGCCCCAAATCGATCAAGGTTGCTCTCGGATCGATCGAGGTTCGTAAAACTCAGTTTTTAAATGATTTAAAACTTTCCTATTTGATCTAAAAATGAGTCTCAGTCACTTGAGGTGTCTTAGACTTTATAAATAGGGTTTGTTTTCATTGAGAGGGCTAAGCAAGCTTCTCATAATTAGGTTTTACAAAGTCCATCTCTTAAACCTCTCTAGAGCACTTTAACCTAGGTTTTCAAATACATGCTCTGGAGACTTTCAAACCACACACCATTCACATCCTTGGATGATTGTGAGTCCGTTGCGACGGTGATCAAGCTTGCAAATTCGTGGTAGAAGGAATCGCTGTGAAGAGGTTGGTTGCGACCAAAGCCGTGAAAACGGAGATCAATCGTGTGCGGTCGTAGGAGTGAAGATTTTTGTTTGAGTCCTTTTGGTCTGTAAGTGTGTCTTATACTCATTGAGTTCATAGTGGATTTGTTTCAACTGGACTAGGTCCTGTGGTCTTTCCCATCTAGGGTTTTCCACGTAAAAATCTCT
Source organism: Liquidambar formosana (assembly GCA_039720395.1). Classification (NCBI taxonomy): domain Eukaryota; kingdom Viridiplantae; phylum Streptophyta; class Magnoliopsida; order Saxifragales; family Altingiaceae; genus Liquidambar; species Liquidambar formosana. The sequence goes on from CM077834.1 coordinate 5,330,708, forward strand.
TGTGCAATTTCTTACAATGCTTTTATACTTGCTATGCAATTGAATTGATTGTGATAATTAGGATTTTAAGTGTTCATAATTAAAATTGGGTAAGATTAATAGTAATACCTATTCTACCCCCCTTCTAGGTATTGTAGGGTTAATATAATTGGAATTTCAGTAAAATATTGTGAAACGTTATCATCATAACACTGTGATGGGTTATCCAAATCGTGAAATATTATCGTTATGAAAGCAGCAAAGCAAATTTTGATAACAACAAGCACACTTATGAGGGACAAAAGAAGGCAATTACCTAGAAAAAATGACCAATTAATGCAAACGAACCACCGCCCCCCCCCCCCCCCCCCCCCCCCCCCCCCAAACAAAAGAAAAAAACAAAACAAAGAGGACAGAAAAGCATGGATCTATTAAGAGTAAGAAATGTCATAGAAGAAATTGTTAAAACAAACTACATAGAAATTCAAAGGATAGAAGTACGTAAAATATGAAGAACTAAAGGGAAAGACATGTTGGTTGGTTGCTTATCTTAAGATCTGACGATCTTTCAAGAATCAATGACAACTCAATATGTACACTATGTCAAGAAATGCTAAGCAAACTAGATAGAAAATCCAAAATAACCATGAAGAATGGAGCTAAGAAGAAAAATATATGGTGGGTCACTGGGTCACATAGCATACCTCAAAATCTTTTTTTTTTTTTTTCGCAATCCAGTGACAAAATTACTACACTGCATGATATGCCATTTCATACCTTTACATTCTCTCAACAATCCAATGGAATCATGAACTGTACAGCAGGCAGGAAAAGAAACAAGCCAACCGCAGATACCTCACAAATGCTGAAATGGGTTCTTAGTTTTGACATCTAATGTTGTTTAAAATATCAATTGTATTCATCGTTCACCTGCACTCACTGTACGTAATTCATATTTTCCTTGCATAATTTTATTTACAGTATGTAGATATTATTTTTAAGGATAAATTACACTGAACGTCGCTTAAATTATAGATCAGTTCTGCTCCTTAAGCTTCAAAATTGAATAAATAACCTCAAAATTATTAAATTATGACACATGCTTTAGCCCCCAAGAAGAAATCTTGGCTTCTGTCCCTGGCAAGGGAAGTTTCATCCACTGACCATTTGTCATTGTTGAGTTGTTCAGATTGGGATGGCCAGTTTAGGACTAACCGAGATTCTATATGCATGATATCGAACAGCATAAAAATGAATTTTTTACCTAAACCTAATTCAATCTACTACCTATATTTAAGGCCATTACAGCATTATATTGACTTTAAATCAAAATTTAAAGGTTTTTTTTTCTGAGAGGGGGTGGGGGGGGGGGGGGGGGGGGGGGGGGGGGGCTTTTTCCTGAGTTCTTCTTTTTGAGGTCGATGCTGTTGAACGGGATGGTTGAATCATTGGTTGGCAGCTCAACCTACCATTTACACTACAAGAGTATACCATGGCGGGTTGCAGACCTAGCTGCATGTTAGCTATATAATTCATTAAGCTCAGCTTGGTTAAACATGGATTGAGTTGAAGTAGAGAGCTTAATTAGCCTTCTTGAAACTTCATTTGTCAGGCCTGACCTCACTCAAGCTTCTTACCAATTACTTTGGTCTCAGGGTTTGTTTTTTTAATTTATTTTTATCATCGTAAATTATTTAATGATAAAAATAGAATACGTACAATAACAACACTCCAGGCACCCAAAGACAAAGATACCTAAACCACCCCAAACCAAAAGAACCAAACAAAAGCCATAGAACAACGGAGAACTTCTCAGCAAGGTACAACAAAATACTGAGAAGAACAACGCCAATAACAAGCTCCAACACAGCACCCAAAGAAAACACATCTACCCAAAAGAAAAAACCACTAAAAAGCCATAGAGAACACCCACTAAATCACTCTAATGAATTGCCATATGGAGTGGTGTTTGAAACACATGAAAGGTACTTAATAAAAATTGAACAAAAATAAGTTGGCAAACGACCTCCATATAAACAGTGGTTTTTTATACTACTCTTTGCCTATTTGCCCTTAGGCTCCTCAGGAGCTCTGGATATGAGGGAATGCCCTTCAATCCCCTTACTCAACTACCAGTTACTTACGGAAGATCAAGGAGAGGCATAACTATAAGATATCTTCTTTCTTATCAGGCCGGTCCTGAGTTTTTTGGGGCCCTAAGTAAACTCCTAAAATGGGACCCTCTATACATATTCATACACACAACAAAATTTATACGCAACAATTTTTTTTCCCTAATACACACTAAATTTGGCTAAATATATGAGTACTAAAATTTGTTTATATAAATTAAGATAAAGAATAAATCTTTATAAGAACTATAAATAAATAAAATCTGATCTTCCTTTATGATTTAGAAAAAATCACATATACAAAAAGAAGAAAAAAAAAAAACAACAAAATTTAAAGCTATAATACCAAAAAGAAATGAACCAACTATAGCAAAGTATCACTTAAATATTACTCTTCTCACATTTTTAGCTACAAAATCACTTATTAAGTTAGCATAATCAATCTTTTTTACCATATCATGTTCAATGGATAATATAGCTTAATCCGATTAATCTTTCCTGTGACATAGTGGAACGAAGATAAGATTTGATCAACTTCAATTTTGAAAAACTTATTTTTGCAAATGTAACTGTAACTAGTATAATCAACAATATTCTATAAGCAATCCAAGCATTTGGGAAACAATTGTTCATTTCTTTCAAATAACTCAATACTTCAATTGGCCTTTTTAGATCTGTTCGTAAAACTTCTTTCAAGACTTTTAATTCTAAAAATAAATCTTCCCCTATAATATCATAGTGCCCCTTATGTGTGTGTGTGTGTGTAGGAAAAAAAAAGTATAGAAATTAATTAATCAAAGAGAGAATGGTTTGGACATTTGGTGTACACAGTTTCTTTGTCGAGAGGTAATCAAATACTTTTAATCTTCCAAATAGAATTCTGATATGATCTAACTAGGATGGAGGCTGTGAGAGGTTGAGAGCACTAAGAGAAGAAGAGAGGAGGAGGTTGGAGTTTGGAGGCTCGAGACAAACTGACATAGGCGTTAGATCTGATCAGATTTAGGGTTAAATGTTTGTTTTTTTTTTTTTTTTTTTTTTTTTTTTGGTTTTGGGCTTGAGTTGATTAGATTATTTGGCCATTTAGGTTATTGTACATGGACTTGGGTTAAATACTTAGGAATTATTTGGGGCCCTTAAACTTGGATTGAGGCCTTTTCTCATCTAGTTATTAAAAAAAATGTTTTTTTTTTAATTTTTATAACAAAGGTAACAACAAAGTTGGGGGCCCTTATTTTTTGTCAAAATTTTAGGGCCTTAGGCGGCTGCCTGAGTGGCCTGACCTCAGGGCCGGCCCTGTAATTCTTATGCTACGGCTCTTGGCCTAGCAACAAAAAGAACCGTAGCCCGCTAGCCAACAGCAAAGAAAGAACAACAGATACCTAAAACAGGATGTTATGGCCTTACCTATTATATATAAACTTACAGCAAGACTACAGGAAACAAATTTGGATGACATTATATAATTTTGGTCTTACATTTCTATTTGAAGGAGCTAAAAATGGCGCACATACAAACAAATGAACTTGGGGACAAGTTTCGGCTTGGCCGGCTTTATTCCTATGTAGAAGAGAAAAAAGGAAAAAGACACAAACGAGCGGAAAGTCAGAAGTAAAATAGAAAATATCTCCGACGAGTCCTCTTCGAAAAAACACATCTTGGCTCCTCTGTTGATGTTATCAATTTAAGTCTCCAATCATGGGATCCAGCAATATAATATCAGTCCCTGCACATATGACGGCAGCACTCACAATCATTTTAGTCAAACGAGCAAACTAAACAAGAGTTATGAATATAGCAATTATCAAGTTTAAACACTGAGGTGCATGTGGATTAGTGGATAGAAAAAATGGGGAGAGCAAGGAAAAGCAGTTGCTGGTATTATTGATTGTCTCTGTCTTAAATAATACTTGAATTATTGAACAGGATGTCTTAAAGAGCTCTGTGGTTTGCTTATTTAGTGGCTCAAGCAATATGTAGTATAAAGTACTATTTACTAGTGCAGAGCAATCAAATTAAAGAAAATATTAGTGTGAATGCAGACATATGAAAATACAGGGTAATGCTGCAGCTGATAAATGCACCAATCTGGATTTGGGATCTTCTAGCTTTACTTGGTGGTGGACAGCTCCTATAGAGGTTTTGCCTATTACTACTAGGGATATGTATGGTTTACCTTATTATAGGTTTAGACCTTAGCTGTCTTGGGGAGTGAGCTTTCTCTTGATTGCTCTTTTTCTTTTATTTTTCCAATGTTGTTTTCCTTTATTTTAATAAAAGATGGGTTATAGCACATGATTTGGGTCTTCTATGGTGCCAACATAGTTGGGATCCTAGGATGATCTATGATGCTTGCAACCCTTTTATTTGAATTAAAAAAAAATAAAATATATACATGATATGTGAGCTTAATAGTTACAATACGTACTCTTCAGTGAGGAGAGGTTGTAGGCGTGTTTTTGTGATTTCGTATTTCCACTCCAAATTTTCAAACCATTCCACTTGCCCTTTGAACTTCCTCAATTTGGGTGCACCGTGCAAATCCAAAGGAAGTGTCTTGAGTTCTAGGCAGTTCCACACTTGCAACTCCTCCAGTGAAGGCCAATTCAAAAGCAATGCACCTTTGTAGAGAGTACAAAGCCTTGGCAGATTCTGCAATGCTAATATTTTTAGTCTAGGCAGCATGTTTTTGTCATCAATATTCTCTTCTTCTTCTTCTTCACCCTTGGATATGATCTCCTCCATCTGATTGCAACTAGCGATGACCAGTTCTTCCAATTGCTCAAGACCTCGTACTAGTCTCAATGCTAATATGCTCTTCATTTTCTTGCATTTTGAGATTGTTAGCTTTTGCAAGTTCTTGAAGAACATAGGTGAAGGCATATTAGAAGAGACCACTATCTCTACAGCTTCTTGTTCCATCTCTGCTTGCTCATTCGAAATTATTTCTGCCATAGTGTCACAATTCATAACAGCAAGATGCACCAATTGATGAACTTTCTTTGCTAATGCCTTCGAAAAAAGGTTTTTCAACTTTCCGCATTCCTTCACCTTCATCATTTTCAAGTTCTCAAGGCGTGCGGCTGAAAGATTTCCCTTCCATATAGCTGTCATTTTTGGTAAACCAACCAAGATCAATTCCCTTAATCTACTAAGCTTGGTGTGTTCTTCCTCAATTTCTTCCAAGTAAAATACTTCCTTCAGTGAGTAACAGTATTCAACATGGAGTTCTTCTAGATTTTCAACTTTTGGAAACGAACTAGACTGAAAAACATAGTCAATACTACAAGCTCGAAGATGGAGAGTCTTCAATCCATTTAGGCCCTGCATGTGTTTTTGCACAATTTCCTCAAAATCTCTTGAATGAGCAAGAGCTAGGTGTTCTGTCTTTTCAAGCAACAGCTTAATATAGTTGGCAACAGGGTGTGATAAATACTTGAGGTGCATGCTCCTTGCGGAGGATATCTCTCAGTAGTCATCGTTCACACATACACGAAATTTTCTCAAATTTCCCCATAGACCAGGAAAGTTTATGGATAAGGATTTGGTATTTTTGACATGGATGTGAAGCACGGTCAAGCGAGCCAAAGATGCCACCTAGGAGAAATTAGCATTCTGTTGGTTTCCAGTTCCTTCAACCTCCCATTCCCCAAATACATTTCCAATGTACAGTTCTTCCAATTGAGAGAGCTTTGATATTACATTAAATGGAATATATGTAAGGTATGGATTATTTGACAAATCTAAGAGCTTCAGATTGATCATTTCTTCCAATCCTTCTGGTAGAAACTCCACACATGACCCCCTAAGGATAAGGATTCGAGTTTCTTCAATCCGTTGAGTAAAGTTGCATCTTTCAAGTGGGTATTTTCTAAACGAAGTGAACGTAAACCTTCCAAGTACCGAAATGACAGTGGCAGTAATGAAATGTTAGTGTAACTAAGATCTAGATATCTGAGTGCTCTCATGTGTTGGAAAAATTTCTCCGGGATTTCCTGTAGGGGGTTATTTTGCAGGAACAATGTAATGAGTTTTGGGCATTGAGGTCCATCGGGCAGCTTGGTAATGCCAGTGTCCATCAATGACATCCTCTGGCAACTTTCCCACCCTTTTGCTGGCCACCCTGCGGTCAATCTTTGACCTGCTTTGGAAACAAGATTGTACCCTCTTTCAGATGCGATGAGTTCGACAACTTTTCGAGTATCATCATGAATTCTGAAACAGCCTTCTCTATCACCCTCTAACAAAAGGTTAGAAGATTTGAGAAGGTCTATGATTGAATGAATACTATTCCATATGTCCCCCAGAGTTCCAACGTCAGGAAACAACCTGTCCACCAATCCATACACGACAAGCTCTTCCATAGAAACACTGTAATATGCAGGAAACAGGCAACAGAACAATAAGCACAGATTGGCCTCCTCTGATTCTAATTGATCATAACCAAGTGTCAGACATAAGACCACTTCTTAAGGAATTCCTTGGATTCTGATTGAAGCAGATCTCCTCACTGTCTCAATGGCATCATTCCACTGATCTAGAGGCTTATTTCTTAATGCCCTTCCGACTGTTACAATTGAATTGGGAAGTCTACCACACTGTTTGATTACCTCCCTGGCCGCTCGATCTAAGGCAAGAGATCGAGGAATTCCTGCTTTCATCTTGAAAAGATCCATTGCATCTTGCTCTGGTAATTCTTCCATATGTACATATGTCTCAGCCTCCATATCATTGCACAATTGGACAAATCGACTGGTTACAATGATTTTACAACCCCTGTGCTCATCACCATAAGGGATTCCAACATTCCCCAATTCCAGTTTCTTCCATAGATCGTCCAAGATTATAAGAACCTTGCTTTTCTGCTTCAATCTCTCGGACAGTCTAGCTCGTCTTAGATATTCACCCTGTTCTTCGATTTTCAATCCAAAGAACTCTGCAATTCTGTCTTGAATTATTTCCAAATTGGGAGTTTCAGAAACCGTGGCGATAACAACTTTATCAAAGAGCATTTCTTCTTCAGCTCGTTTTGCCACTTGTTTAATCAACACGGTTTTGCCAATTCCTCCCGCACCATGTATTCCAATGATGTTGATGTTGTTTGTCCCGTCCTTCAATATTTCCATGATCTCATTTATCTTCTTCATGGACGATTCTAGTGGGACGAATTCCGGTGTAGGTATATCATTTACACCAGGAATAGGTGCTGGACTAGAAACGCTATCGAATTAACCTTTGTGTGCGAGCACATCGATGGCATCTGTCATCTTTCTGGCACGTCTACTTAAGCGATGGCGCGAACGCCAATCAAGACGCCACGCATGGCAACACCCGCCGCTGATCTCGTTAATTTCATATTCCCATGCATTCACTTTCAGATCAATCTGAATTGCATTAGCTTGCCAGTCGATCACCTCAGCTTTGATATTTTCTCCCTTGTCTTGGGCAAGTTTGACCAAATCCTGAACATCGTCCCGAGTAGACGCCAGGGTTGTAACTCGCTCCCTCAGATTCCGCAGATTGGTTCCATATCGTATCAGATAACCAATTTGCCGCTCCACTGGGATCCTTAAGCGCTCTAAGATGAATTTTATGACAGAAGCAGCAGGATCTGATGGAGAGCTCATTTCTGAGGGTGGGAAAGGTAATCCGACATAGAAATACTCAAAGGAAGTATAAATCAAAGAGCTATGAAGAGAAAGAAATGCTGTAAGGCCATCTTTGTTTGGTTGGAATGGAATCACATTTCAATTCATTTCAAACAACATATTTGGATACGGTAATTAAATAGGAATGGGATGAAACAGTAGTAGTGAATTGTAATGATATTCATTCTGTAATATTTATTTCAATCTCATTCCATTCCAAACTATTTTGAGCATGCAATCAAATTCCATTCTCACTCATTCTATTCCAACCAAACAAACATGGCCTAAAAGAGATGCTAAACACGCAAATTACTCTGAAGTTATGGAAGGAGCTAATTAATTATGAGAGAAGGATATTTAAATTCTCAATAATCCAAATTAGTAGACTCTGTAAAAGAAAAGGGTGAACAAAAAGTTGAGAGAAACGTATGATGGTGGCATATATACTGAATTACTGATATACGTACATTCAAAATCTCTCAGCAATCTAATGACAAATATACGCATACCTTAAAAGCTCACTGATAATTCAATGGCAGTAGAGACAGGACGAAGGAAGAGAAGCCAGGGGGAACACCTGATATTGTCAGTGAAAATAGCTAGGGGGAACTACCTGGAATTTGGCACCCAAAAAAACAGAAGGGAGAGAGAAGGGGTGGGAATAGAGCGAGAGAATAGCTAGGAGGGATTCCGAGAGAATTACCTGGAATATAAATAATTTTAAAAAAGGAAAAAGAAAAAAAAAAGGGAATTACATATAGTTGGGCTATGGGCAAATAATTATAGTTACTAATCATTTTAGTAGTTAGTTATTAAGAGATAATCTCAGTAAACCCTATATTTCATTGAGATGAGAATTGAGATGAGATATGCTATTAGATCCAGATATCATAGGCAATCAAAATTAAGAGTTAGAACATGTGTATCTATCTATACTATTTTATATAAAGTGGTTCATTCACGTGTATACTTCTTATATGCTTTCCCAACTCAATTAACATTTGGCTTCCTTCCACATTTTTATTTTTATTTTTATTTTTCCTATTATTATTATTTTATTTTTTCAGTTTTAAGTAGGGGAACCACGACTTCCTCTATGTGGCTTTAGAATTCAGATTTTGTAACAAAGTCATAAAATTTTGTGCCAAATTTTGAAACAGGGACAAAAATCTGACCTGCTTAATATTATGTTTGAACTAAATACAGATTTTACTTAAAAAATAATGAAAATCGATGAAATTAGGTTGAGTTGAGGCACAGATCAAGTCATTTTCTTTTAGACGGTTTGCGTCACTATAGGTATATTTTGGTATAATAATTTCTACTAGAACGTCACCTTCAAGATACAATAGCAGAGGGTGCAAAATCTAGTCAAATTTAGTGAGGTTACAAAATCTAGTCAAAGCACTCACCATGGTCAGACTAGTGGACGTCCCATGTGTGCTGTCAAAAACTAAGTACTCACACCTCCTTGCCTTCCATCTTCCCTCACGCACATGGTGCCTATGCTTGTGAGGTGATTTATTTACACCATACTAAAAATTCGGTCCACAAGCAAATATGAAATAGGGCCATGTTTGTTTGGTTGGAATGAAATGGATGGAATGTAATCACATTCCAATTTATTTTAAACAACGTGTTTGGATGAGGTAATTAAATGGGAATGGAATCAAACAGTAGTAGTGAATTATAATGATATTCATTCTGCAATGTTTATTTCAATCTCATTCCATTCCAAACTATTTTGAGCATAGAATCAGATTCCATGCCTACCCATTCCATTCCAATCAAACAAACATGGCCTAAGGGTGATGCTACATTATCTCACACTTTGCCCTATTAAGACATTTGGAAGGGTTTCAATTTTTAGGGTTCAATCATATAAGTGGATCCCACGACTTTATCATCCCAAATGTACTTAGTAGGATAAAGTGTAGGGCAAAGTGTGCGGCAAAGTAGCATTGGAAGTGGATTTGGTGCATTTAGTCACTTTAAATGCATAGTGAAGTTACTGTACGATGAGCGACACGTGGAGAGAGTTGAGATTGGAGGGTTGAGATTGGAGACAACCATTTCATGCCTAACCAATCTTAGCCCTTCAATTTCAACTCTCTCCATGTGTTGCTCATTGCACGGTAACTATACGGTGCATTTAAAGTAACTAAATGCACCAAATCCAAATCCAAATCCATTAGCATTACCCATGAAATATATACACATGGGAAGATATAAAAAACTTTTGTTTTTATTAAAATACTTCAACAATATGTAAGTCTATCCCTTGATATGTGTTGAAAATCTTATCAATCTGATCCTAATGCATGTGCATTTTCATTTTTTTTTGGGTGGCTTCTGCGTCTTTTAACCACAACCAATCGCCAGCACACCAATGTGAGGATCATCAAAATCAAATTAAAAGGAACCAAATTTCATAAAAAACCGTGGCAACCATTGATTCCTTCACTTCCTTTAAGTTACAATAATAATAATTTATTTTTATTTTTATTTTTATCAAAGTTTAAATTTTACTTTAAATTTCATCCTTTTTTTTTTTTCCAAAAAACAGAAAAAAGAAAAATGAAAAACCGGTCTTCCTTTTTCGAATGCTTTGCTGTCGAATGAGATGGTTGAGTAATTGGTTGGCACTTGGCTGCTCAATTAACCTACCATCTACCCCATTAAGAGAATACCATCACCGGTTGCAGACCAGCTGCATGTTGGCTATTTAAGCTCAGCTTGGTTAAACATGGATTGAGCTGAAGTAGAGAGCTCAATTAGCCTTCTTGAAGCTTGGTTTTTCAGGCCGGACCTCACTCATGCTTCTTACCAATTACCTTGGCCTCAATTAATTGCTATATGCCTATATATATGGAGTGTTTTTTGGAACACATGGAAGATACTTAATAAAAATAAATAAATAAACAATGATAAATCAGCAAACATACAACTTTGGATCAGATCGAATATGTAGTTTTGGTACATTTTCAATTTAAAGGAACTAAAAATGGTGCACACACAAACAAATAAACTTGGGAACAAGTTTCGGCCTGGACAGGCTTCTAGGCTTTATTCTTATGCGAAATGGGAAAAGGGAAAAAAGATACCCACAAACGGAAAGGCAGAAATAGGAAAAGAAAACATTAAACATCCAGAGAGTACTCTTCCAACAAACACATCTTGGCATCTCTGTTGATGTTATCGATTTAAGTCTCTAACCGCGGAACCCAGCAATATCAGTCCCGGCACATATGACAGCAGCTCTCGCGATCCTTTTAGTCAATCAAGCAAGCTGATCAAGAGTTATGAATACAGCAATTATCAAGTTAAAGTGCATGTGGATAGAAAGAATGGGGAGGAGAAGGAAAAGCAGATGCTGGTATTTTTGACTGTTGTGTCTAAATTTCTGTGAGAATTTCTGCCGTTTGTTAAATTTCGGGCATAATGTTAGACGCATGACCTAGCCCCCACCTTGGAGTATTGTCCGCTTTGGCCCAACGTCCGTCTTATAAGTCCATCCTAGGTGTCATTTGATGTGGGATGCTAACACATATAATTGAGTAAATTAAGCTTTAATAAAGGAAGCTTTGAAAGCTAAAATTACAAATAACAGAAGAGTTGAATAATTGACCTGGATGCCTTAAAGAGCTCTGTGGTATGCTATTTAATGGGATTTAGCAAATCACATGATATAACTTATTTCTATTGTTGGGCGATGAATTTAAGAAAATGTTAGTGAGAATGCAAACATATTAAACGAAAGGCTATAAGAGTTGTGGTACGTACTCTTTATTGAGGAGAAGTCGCAGGCGTGCTTTTATGTCTTCATTTGTCCAATTCAAATTGTTAAACCATTCCTCTTGTCCTTTGAACTTCCTCAATTCGGGTCCACCATCCCAATCCAAAGGAAGCGTCTTGAGATTTGGACAGTTCCATACTTGCAACTCGTCCAGTGAATGCCATTTCAGAAGTAATTCGCCTTTGTAGAGAGTACCAAGGTTTGGCAGATTCTGCAATGACAGTATCTTTAGCTGAGGCAGCATGTTTTGGTCCTCTTCCTCTTCTCTTTCTTCTCCCATAGATATGATTTCCTCCAACTGATTGCAACTTGCGATGACAAGTTCTTCTAATTGCTCAAGACCTCGAACTAGTTTCAATGCTAATATGCTTTTTATTTTTTTGCATTTTGAGATAGTTAGCTTTCGCAAGTTCTTGAAACACATCGGTGGTGGCATATTGGAAGAGGTCGTAATGCCTGTAGCTTCTTGTTCTCCTTCGCTTGAAATTATTTCTTCCATGTTGTCACAGTTCATAATAGTAAGATGCACCAATTGATGAGCTTTCTGTGCCAAGGCCTTTGGAAAGAGGTTTTCCAACTTCCCGCATTCCTTCACCTTCATCAACTTTAGGTTCTCAAGGTGTGCAGCTGAAAGATTCCCCTTCCATATAGCTGTCATTTTTGGTAGACCAACCAAGATCAATTCCCTTAATCTAGTAAGCTTGGCGTGCTCTTCCTCAATTTCTTCCAAGTGAAATACTTCCTTCAGCGAATAACAATATTCGACATGGAGTTCTTCTAGATTTTCAACTTTTGGAAATGAACTAGATCGAAAAATATAATGGATACTGCAAGCTCGAAGATGGAGAGTCTTCAATGCATCTAACCCATCCGTGGCTTTTTGCACAATATCATCGAGATCTCTTGAACGGGCAAGAGCTAAGTGTTCTGTCTTTTCAAGCAACAACTTAGTCCAGTTGGCAACAGGGTATGATAAATCCTCGACATGCATGCTCCTTGCAGATGATATGTCCCAGTAATCTTCGTTCACACATACGCGGAATTTCCTCAAATTTCCCCAAGGACCATCAAAGTCTATTGATAGAGATTTCTTATTCTTGACATGGATGTGAAGCACAGTTAAGGAAGCCAAGGATGCCACCTCGGAAAAACTAGCCTTGCGTTGGGTTCCAGTTCCTTCAACCTCCCATTCACCAAAGCTATTCCCAATGTACAGTTCTTCCAGTCGAGAAAGCTTTGATATTACATTAGATGGAATTTCTTGAGGGTGCAGGTTATTCGACAAATCTAAGATCTTTAGATTGGTCATTTTTTCAAGTTCTTTGGGCAACTTCTCCACACAAGATCCTCTGAGGATAAGGACTTCAAGTTTGTTTAATTCGCTGAGCAGAGATGCATCTTCTATGTGAGTATTCTCTAAACGAAGTGAACGCAAGTTTTTCAAGAGGCAAAGCGACCTTGGCAGTTTTGAAATGAAAGTGTAACTCATATCCAAATAAGTGAGTCCTGTCATTCGCACAAAGAAATATGGTGGGATATCCTTGAGAGCATTATTTTGCAGAAACAATATAACAAGTTCTGGACATTCAAGTCGATCAGGCAAACTGGTAATGTGACTATCCATTAGTGACAACCACTGGCAACTTCCCCACCCTTCTGCTGGGCACCCTGTCAATTTTTGACCTGCTTTGACCACAACATTGTATCCTCTTTCAGATGAGATGTAGTCAACTAGCTTTTCGAGTATCATCATGGACTCTGAAACAGCCTTCTCTATCATCCTCTAACAAAAGGTTAGAAGATTTGAGATGGTTTATGACTGGATGCATTCTATTCCACACATCACCTAGAGTGTCAACGTTAGAAAACAAGCCGTCCACCAATCCATATATGACAAGCTCTTCCATAGAAACACTGTGATATGCAGGAAACAGACAACAGAAGAGCAAGCATTGGTTAGCCTCCGCTAATTCCAATTTATCATAGCCAAGTTTAATACATAAGACCACTTCTTCAGAAATTCCGTCAATGTTAATTGAGTTTGAAGTGGACTTCTCTCACCCGCTGAATCTCAGCATTCCACTGATCTGGAGGTTTGTTTCTCAATGCTGATCCTACTGTCAGTATTAAATTTGGATTATAACGACACTGTCTAACCATCTCTTTGGCCGCTCGATCTAAAGGATCAGTACTGTTGTGATTTCCCGCTTTCCTCTTGAAAAGTTTTAATGCATCCTCCTCTGATAATTCTTGGATGGCGACACAGATCGTGGCGTTCATGCCATTGCACACTTCCAAAAATCGACTTGTTACAATGATTTTACAACCCTCATGCTCGTTGTCATAAGGGATTCCAACACTCACCAAATCCAGTTCCTCCCACACATTATCCAAGATTATAAGGACCTTGTTCACCTGCTTCAATCTCCCGGACAGCCTAGTCTGTCTTATATATTCACCCTCTTCTTCAATTTTAAATCCCAAATACTCTGCAATTCTATCTTGAATTAACTTCACATTGGGAGTTTGAGAAACCATTGCAACGATAACTTTATCAAAAAGATTTGCATCTCTAGCTCTTTTCGCCACTTGTTCGACCACCCTGGTTTTGCCTATTCCCCCATCGCCATACACCCCAATGATGGTTTTGGTGTTGCTCTTCAACCCATCCATAATCTCTTCTATTGCTGCCATTGACGATGCTAGAGGAAGGAAATCTGGTCTAGATATGTCTTCTACATTCAGAACACGTGGAGGACTGGAAAAGTTTCTGACGAAAGTTCTCGTTGGCTCTAAGATCCTGGATGTCACGTATCATTTTCCTGGCATCTCTACTTATCCGATGACGGGAACGCCAGTCAAGATGCAACGCATGGCAACACCCCCGGTTATTGGCAATTGTTTTTTCCCAATTAGCCATGGCCTGCTCGATCTGAATTGCCTTGTTTACCCATCTCTGCATCTCTTCTGTATTTTCTCCTCTTCCTCTAGCTCTTGTGATCAAATCATCAACACGGATTCTTTCTGTCCTCAGGTCTATTAATCGATCCCTGAGATCCTTCAGATTGTTTGCATATTGTCTCACGTCTGCAAATTGGGGCTCGCATAGATTATTCCAGAATTGCGTCGAGAAACATGTTACAAGACCAATGGGAATGTGTGGACAAGGCATTTCTGAGGGGAAAAAGAAGGCAATAATTATAAATTAAGCACGAAAAATTGAAACGCTATAAGAAGTAATGGCTAACAAACTGCATAGAAATTCCAAAGAACCATACAAAGGGAAGGCGCCATCAAGAGAAATAAATGCTATTCAAGAGATATAGAACAAACTGCACAGAAATTCCCCCACACCAAAAAGGCAAAAAAAAAAAAAAAAAAAAAAAACCATGCAAAGAGAAGGCGCCATCAAGAGAAATAAATGCTATTCAAGAGATATAGAACAAACTGCACAGAAATTCCCCCACACCAAAAAGGCAAAAAAAAAAAAAAAAAAAAAACCATGCAAAGGGAAGGCGCCATCAAGAGAAATAAATGCTATTCAAGAGATGTAGAACCAACAGCACAAAAATTCCCCCACACCAAAAAAAGAAAAAAAAAAAAGGGAAAAAAGGAGGGATATGATGGCTCGTTTCATACCTGAAATCACTAATGAGTAATTAATGAGCAATGTAAAAGAGTGCTATACACATTTTTATAGAAATTCAAAATAACGACGAAGGTAGGAGCTGACCATACTCCATTCAAAGTAACAGTGGGTCATAGCTTACCTCCAAATCTCTCTTAGCAATCCAGTGACAAATTACCACATTATAAAGAAGAGTGCCAAAAACTAAATAAAAATTCACAAGAATTATAGTTCAATGAGCTAATAAGAGAACAATATGATAATTAAACCATTGCATACCTTAAAATGTATCAACAATCCAATGGAAACAAAACAGCATGAAGGCCGGCAGCAGCAGCTGCAGATACCTCACACATTCCAAAATGGGTTTTCAGGATGAACACCTAATTTTGGTTCCAGTGAATAGTCCGCATGTGATGGTCAAATAATGGTAATTTTGTGCCCATTTTTCATACCTCTACACAATTATTAATTAAACTTGTTTTGAAAAGGAAACAAACCATGTTAGTGGGAACAATAAGTCTTTTCTTTTAATTAAAAAAGGAAAGGGTAAATGGCCCATACTCTTTGCAAGAACGAATCACTAGCCATGTGCCACTTGCATGCCACCTCATCATGAGCTAAAAAATTGGTCAAATTTTAAATTTCACGTCGTCATCACAATGGCATAACATGCCACACGGGCATATCATTTAAGCATGTCATGTCCATAATGAATTTTTTTTGTAGCATTTTCCTGTAATAGTGTATGGTACCTTTTCTTTTGAAAAAAAAAGAAAAGAAAAGAGGGTGACTTCGGCGTAATGACAGCTTGGATTCAATGACAAAATGAAAAAGCTCGGCTCCACTGCATTGAGGTTGTCACCGCTGTTTGGATGATAGGTTGAACGACTCATATAATTGAAAAACTCTTCCATAATAATGCAGTGACAGGTTCGATGTACTTTATATTTTTTAAAAAAAAAAAAATCATTATTGAAGCTAGAAGTCAAACTATGCATGAGCAAGTGGACATATTTATTTACACCTCCCCCATTTGTTTTATTAAACAATCCCACCGGCCCAACTTGAAACATGTTTGTCGAATTCGGCAATGACAGGTTTGCCTCAGCTTGATCATGTCCGTCCAAGTCAATATACGCATGAGCTTGTGGACATATTAGTTCGTCAATTATTTATGTAATTTTCTTTACATTAATTGTATCTATTGGTGGATCGTAAGGATGAGAAGAAAAAACGTAATATATATGTTTTATAAAATATTTCTTGGAAATCAACAACCAAAATTTAAAAATTAAAAAAAAAAAAATCTGATCTATATATATAATCCCGATTAGGTAAGCACGTATTGATTTGCGTCAGTATCACGCATTGAGAATTATAATTCCATGTATTTGCCTAATGTACCCTATAACCCACTAATGCACGAGGTATAATCCCTAATGTGGGGTTGATATAAGTTATATTAACACGTGTTCACCACTTCACTTGACCGTCTTTTATATTATTATATATATGCATACAAGATCTGACACAAATTTGACACAAGTTTTTATACTCGATCCATCTGTGAAATATATTTTGCAAAAGATTGGATAGTCTTATCATGTAGGTCATCCATGCCAAAAATTAAGTTGATTTAAGATCAGTTGCCATCCAATCCAAAAATATACATTTTTAATCAAAAAAAATCTCACATTTATGAATGAAGCGGTTCTTATTTTCGGATCAACTTAATTTTTAGTATTCATGGTTTACATAAGATGACTATGTAATCCAACAATAGGATTTTCTTAGAATATGCTTTATATATAGATGGAGTTATAAAAACTTGTGTCAAATCTTGTATTTCCCAACTTAACCACACACACACACATATATGTATTGGGGGTTGTACCCTGTGCATTAGTTCAATATATCTTATAACTCACTAATGCACGAGATACAACCCACAGTTATGGGTGTTGATATAAATTATATCATCACATGCTCATCTGATCATATATGTATACTAGTAATAATGCATCTAGCTAGATTGAGAAAAAAGTACTAATGCATATTTTTAAATTAATCAATTGTGCTCAATTGTAAGATCCAGAAAGGGAGATGTTTGGCATAATTTTTTTGTTTTTATCCTCTTAAAAAGAAAATTTATAATTTATTACTTTTTGTGATCATGATTTATAAAATGATTGTTATTGCCTTTCAAGCATTTCCCATTTTTTAACAACCATATTCACGTATGTCATGACCAATCCTTAGCATTATTAAAATTGGCCGCCTCATTAAGTACATGTGTAGGGGTGGTTTTCACCTCCAACCTGGCTTGTGCTGTTTCTAGATGCGGACGCCGTCATGGATGCGGGACAAATTTTGTTTTCTTACGTGTAAAATTCATTTTAGTACCCTTAAGTTTTATGGATAATTTCAATGTAGTACTTGAAATATTTTTTTAAAAAAGAAAAATAAAAAAATATGATACCTAAAGTTTACTTAGTGAAGCAATGTGATTCTTATCTCTAATGTCTGTCTTTCCATCTAAATAGTTAATGGAAAAACCACATGACATCCCATATGGCGAATAGTGAACAACTCATTAAGGAAATTAAAACTTTTATTACCCTTTATTTAAGGATACGTTTTATTTTGATACCTGATCGATAAAGTTTCAAATTCCATACCATACTTGTACCAATTTAGTCTAAAACATAAGTTTTAATAATTTTAATTTTAAATTTAAATTTAAATTTAAATTTTTTTGTGTATTGATTTAAGATATCCGTCGAATTAGTTAGCGGTGTTGACTAGAGACTCTCCGAGTGTTTGAGAAGGCAATGAGACCTTGAGAGGGCAGAACTTGAAGCCAGACGAAGAGAGGTAATGGATTGCCGAGCCAGAAAAAAGAGAGCAGAAAGATAGAGATTGTGGATGTACCGCAGAGCAAAAAAGAAGAGGGAGGCGATGCAGGATCATGACACCATTGGAGAGACGAAAACAAATTTGGCTCCATGGAATAAAGAAATGGATTGTTCGTCTTCAGATTGAGATGCAAACAACGAGGAGCGTTGTAGGAAGCAGTCTTTGGGCAAAGAATGTCATCCAATATATGGAGCAAGAAAAAATACAACTAATCCAGGTAGTGGAGGATGCCATGGACAGGTTCATCGTCAACGTGTTGCAACAAGAGGATGAAGATGTCAAGTTCAATGTGCTGCGACGAAGGGGTGGCAAAGTTTTGCAGATGCATTATGATGATCCTCTATACCCTCGTGCGGCCGAAATTCGAAAACTGGAGGATGCATTTGATGAATTCATTGATTGCTTGGATTCAGGGAAGTGTTATTCTACGGGACATCATGAAGAGCTATGTCGTGCTCTTTGTGCGCTCAAACAAGAGATTGCTGAAATTAGAGAACAGAGGCATCGATTTTGTGCGAACTATACATCAATTCGTCAGATTCAAGAGAAGGATTCTTCTCCAATGGTGAGGAGGGGAATCGGACCCATCGTGAAGGGACCCCAGATGGTGGGCCGAGAGGATGAGATGAAGAGGTTGCTAGATTATTTGGTTGAAGGAGAATTGCAGCTCACGCTCATTCCAATTTTTGGAGACAGCGGAAAAGGCAAGACTACACTAGCTGCAGAGGCATACAACAGCGTCTACATCAAGAACTATTTCGAATGCCGCGCTTGGGTTTACGTGTCATCAAATTATAAACAAGAGGTGATGTTGGCCGCATTGAAAGGTATAATGCCTCTCTCTGTGTCGAAGAAAGGGATGGTCGCAGATGAACTGAAGGAAACTCTTCGAAAATACTTAACCAACAAGAGGTATATCATTGTCCTTGATGATGTATGGCATTCTGATCCCTGGGAGCATCTATCAGAAATCCTTCCTGACAATAACAATGGAAGCAGAGTAATGTTGACCACCCGTTTTAAGGAAATTACTCCTTCCACAGGGGTATGCGTGCATCCTTTCGAACTACAAAATCTGAATAGCGATGATAGTTGGGAGCTGTTCTGTAATAAAGTATTTGGAGATGGAATCTGTCCACCAGAGTTCGTGCCTGACGGGAAACACATGGTAAGTAAATGCCGCGGCTGGCCTTTGGCCATCATGCTCTTTGGTGGTTTGTTATCAAAGACAGTAAAGAACGATCTTGCGTGGCAGCATGTGCGTAGTGATCTATTACCAGAGTCAAAGGGAATAATGCTAGCACTAAGGGATCTTATTTCTTACTCTTTCACTGACTTACCACTATTAAAGCCCTGCTTCCTCTATTTTTGTGTCTTCCCGGAAGGTCATGAAATCTCTACCCGGCATTTGTTTCTACTGTGGATAGCTGAGGGTTTCATTCCTGAGAACAGTGAGGTGATTGCAGAAGAGTACTTAGAAGAGCTAATAGACAGATCCTTGATTCAAGTGGTGAGAAGAAAATCTGACGGCAAAGTCAAGACATGTCGTATTAATGATCTCCCGTGGGAAGAATCACTTCTCCTAGCGAGGGAATCTGAAATGCTGTGTGTTCCTGGAGCACATTTATATACAAGCCGTTCACCAAATTTTGCTCGAAGGCTTGCTGCCCATATTGATCCAAATGTCATTTCTTCTAAGTTTTACTCCCCACTCTTGCGATCCCTCCTGTGTATCACCTCAGACAAAAGCCACCTTGCATTGGATAGCCATTACTCAATCTGTGAAGGGTTCAAATTGCTTAGGGTATTGGATTTAGGAGCTGTAGTCTTTGATCATTTACCTGATGCAATAGAAAATCTCTCTCTCTTGAGGTATTTGAGGCTGAATGTACCTTCCCTCGACATCATTCCTTCAAAACTATGCAATAACCTTAGGAATCTTTATACTCTAGATATGCCGTATAGCCGCATCAACCATGTATCTCATGATATTTGGAAGATGCAAAGAATAAGGCATATATATTGCAGTTTCATTCGTCTACCAGGGCCTCCTGATTCTAAAACAGATTGCTACTCGTTGAGAGATTTCAATTTCATATCAACCCTATGTCCTAGTAGCTGCACTCAGATGTCTTAGGTAGCTTACCTAATCTTCGAACATTACGAATTTGTGGAGATTTGAGTTCTCTATCAAATAATCTTCCCATACTAACCTGCCTTCAATCCTTAAAGCTGGAAGGAGATGCAAATTTGTCCCAATTGTCGTCAGTGGTTCTTAGTGAATTTCGATTCCCTCCAATCTTGACACACTTAACCTTGTCGAATATTGGAGTAAGTGATGATCCAATGCCAACCCTGGAAAAACTGCCAAATCTTCAAGTTCTCAAACTAAAGCGCAACTCATATCAGGGTAGAGAATTGGTTTGTTCCTCTCGAGGGTTTCCTCGCCTCCAAGTTCTGCATCTAAAATCAATGCAATGGCTAGAGGAGTGGACAATGGAGAAAGATGCCATGTCTCACCTTGTATGTTTAGTTATTAATCCTTGTGCTTACTTGAGGAGGCTTCCTGAGGAGCTATGGCATGTAAAGTCCTTCAGAAAATTGGAGTTGTGGTGGCCTCGCCCAGAACTGAAACCTAGGCTACAAGAAATCGAAGACATGGATCTGTATGAGGTTCAGATATACCCTCATGGACTGTGAACGGCATGGATGCGATACAAAATCAAGTCATCATTATGGGTAAATTTCCATTCATAATTATTTGTTCTATTTTTCCCTTAATTTGCTTAGCTAGTTGTGTGTGTGTGTGTTTTTATTTATTTTTAATGTTGGTTTAATAATGTTACTCTGTAATAGTTTTTGTCTAATTTCTAGCTCAATAGGATACCTTCTTAAGAGAATTTGATTAGATGGTCAATGGTAACTTTATCTTTTCACCAATGACACCTACATAACAGCACAAATACACAATCATTCATACAAACCATGAGGATTACCAAGGATTGTTTCTTCTGAAACATGTTTGTAAGAGAAGCAATTGGCTTTCTCATAAACCACATTTGAAAAAAGCATATGATAGGTGAACAGATTGATAACTTGTTCTATTTCCTTGCGGGGAAGGTACAACATAAGGATACTATGTGCAATTGATATGATGTTTAGTTAATATGGTGTCTTCTGAACACCTTTTTTTTTTCTTGGATATTACTTTTGTCTTCACTTTTTAAATTATATATTGCCCTGTATGTGGGGGAACTCCAATTTTGAACTGGTAGCCAGGAATGACAAGTGAAAGGTAATATTCTTGAAATTGAATGATCGATGATTCAGGCGAATCCAATTCATCTTTTACTGCTGAATAACTTGGAAATTGTTATGATATCTGTCTTAATTTATTTCAGAACCCAAAATTTATATTATTATTTTGCTTGGATGTAAGTAATTAAGCAAAAATGACGAGTACAGATTGAGGTTGATTGTAATCTATGATGGTCTCGGCAACAAAAGAAGGAAAAAGTCGGACAAAAGAAGAAAGGAAAACCGATCTAATACAGTTGTATTAGCATAACACTAAGCAGTGAGTATTGGTGGCCAGTCATGCATAATTTGGTAGTTTCTTCTCCAGATCCTCCTCTAGAGTTTAAACCGGTTTCGGAATCGTTAGGGCTAAATGCGGCATTTCACAACAATTTCTTTCTTTCTTTTTTAAATTTATGTTTTAATATTAATATTATTTACCCATTTCTTTATAATACAGACTACAGAGTATAGACTTTCGTAATAAATATAACCTTTTGGCTGTAACATTGCCTTATAAAATTTAGTTGGTAGCATTATTTCTTATTTAACCCTTTGAGTGTAGAATATGGTACAAAGTATAGACTTTTGTAATTAATATAACCTTTTGGTTACTTACACCGCACGAGTCATTCTAAAATCACAAGTTGGACAACACAAGTTGTCAGCTCAACCTACCATTTACATGCATTTGGATGAGATATTTATAATATATGGAAGAAATTTTAAATGACTGAAAATGACAAGATTTAAAATCCTTTAATTTGTAAATTCTCCTATCTGGTTAAATAGTTTTGTACTTGGGACTTACTGAGGTAGTTGTGATCATGACAAGTGGTAAAGATGGTGATGGGGTGGTTGGGTGGTGGGTGATGATGTTGGGCGGAAAGGTTGGTGGTGATAATAAGAGTTGCGTGTGTAGTGGAAAGAGTTATTTATTCTAAGTCATCAATGTAAAATCCATTCTAGATCGATAAATTACATTTAATGTGAGAGAATTTTGAGGGAGGTTTTTGGCCTCCAAATGTCGTATGATTTCCCCGAGAAGTTTTTAAATTGTGTCTTTGATTTCTCAAACAAGGCAAATGGCCCCTAGGGAATATAAAATCCCTCCCGATCGATCTCAAATTCATCCTGAAAGTACCACAAACAAAACTCACCTTAAGAATCATACCATGGAGGTTCATGATCGACCAAATGTCTATTGGTTGCTTAAGCCCAGCCTGGTTACACATGGATTGAGCGGAAGGAGAGAGTTCGAGCTTTGCCCAAGCTCCATCGAAGGTCCAATTAGCCTTCTTTGAGTTAGGTTTATTGGTTTTTTTTTTTTTTTTTGGCTAATAAAATCACACATTTGTATGATTGAACAGGGCTCGATGAAATCGTTATCATCAAGTTGACCTTCCTCAGGCTGCTTGTCATAAGCAATACTATTAAAAGGCATCAAATTGCTATAATATGGACCATGGATTGATGTTTGAAACGTTCCTTCTTTAAAGAATTGGCCTCCATCCCATCCTATAGATAGTATATCTCATATTTAAAAAACGCATCAAACACAATAGAAAACATGGCTGGAGTATTGTTCCAGGTTTTAGAAGCCGTAAGGGATGGATTTGGGGCCAAAAATAGCCCATAACGAAGTCGAATATATGGTACTATGGTAGTATGGTACCCAGGCTTCACGCATTGGACCAAATGGTGCAACTCAAACCTTGCATGTATCTAGATGACCAATGTGAACTAACAAGCAGTAACACCATTGGTCAAACTTAGGTTTAAAATGGGTTTTTTCCATGGCGAAGGATTCAATGGTTGGCCTGACCTGACTAACGGGCCCATAATTTGAGGACCTTTCTGCTAAGCCCTTACGAACCTTATGCGGTGTGTCTCGTACTCATTGAACTTTTATTTTCTTTTATATTTTTTGGTATAATGGAAGGGGTTCAAACTAAAGGACCACATTGACTTGGGCTTATTAGTAATGGAGCTCGTTTACACGAAAAAACCAGCATACCACTTTACAAACAATTCATTGAGGGTCTTAGAGGAAAAATAAAATGCCAAGTCATTGATGATTTTGCAATGAATAGTGTAATGTGTATACTCTGTAAGATGTCATTCTTAGTTAAGTTAGTAGTTGTTTTCTCGTCATCCATGGGACTCTATGGTCCTCCAATGCTGCAACTCGATCCCGTATTCTTCCATATTTTTTTTCACATCATCAAATCACCAAAAATGAGCAAATTCCTTCCCTAAATTTACTAAAATATAGATTGTTTCCCATGGGTAAGGGAGTGAAGAAGGTGCTAAAAAAGGAGGGAGGGGGGGATTACATATTGGTCCGGCTATGGGTAAATAATTACATTTAGTAGTCATTCTTAGTTAAGTTAGTAGTCATTTTCTAGGAAATTAGTAATAATTTGTAATGAATTGTAATTATTTTCCCATAGCCCGACCAATCTAAAATTTCCCTTATGACATGACATACATATAAAAAATTTTGGTCCCTAATTTCTTGAATTGTACCAAATCACCAAAAATTTAGCAAACTCCTTCACTAAATTATACTTTTTTTTTTTTTTTTTTGGTTGATAATCACTAAATTATACTCTTATAAAATGAAATATTAAAAAGTTTCATTTTAGTGGACAAATGGCCAAATCATTTTAGAGGGTTGAGCTTTAATATTGGTGCTATGGAAAATAAAAATTGGACTACATCATTTGCATGGGATGTAAAGGCAAATACTATAATTTATACGGGAAGATAACATTATATTTTTCTTCCTACCTAGTTCACCCTCCCAAGCTAGGGCCTGAAGTATATTTTCTTCATGATGCTCTTGGGAAATTAATTAGTACCCATTCGGAGCTTCTTCTCAGTGAAGGGTAATCATCTTCACAAGCCAAGCATTACGTAGTTACAAAACTAAATAATTTCAATTATCCCCATGAGGCTGTCTTTTGTATCTTTGCGCCGACTTATTAGCAACTAGTAAATGAAGCAAATGAAACTCGAACTAAAATTAAAAGGTCAGACAAAGCGTTGGCGAGAAGCAAAAACATAAGCATACGCGCAAAAACATGAATTGAAACATAACAAACATAAGCATATGCGCACAAACATGTATTCTAACATAACAAACATCTTACTATCCGATACAGAAGTACAATCATGCATATTAACATAAGTAGACAAATTTAAAACACTAAATTCTGGTGAAAGCAACACTCTATAAGAAAATGAGACCCTTTATCTTTGGAGAAAGTGGATGCCGCATCACCTGGTGAATTCATCTATAACACTTTTATTAAGAAAATGCTATCGGCCCTCCTGTGACAACCTCCATAAGAACCCTTTATGATGTGCCATGAAAGCGAATTAAGACCAATGCTGTTGGGTCTTATTAGTCCACTTCTGTTTTTTATGATACATCATGAGGAGTTCTAATACTGGTTATTGGATGTAAGAGAGTTAAGGAAGATCCAATAGCATTTCCCTATTAGAAAAATGGGTTGTTAGATGTTTGATACTAAGTTATTAAAAGCCAATAGAATTGTTTTTCTTGAGACCCTGCGGATGAGATGACTACCATCTTGTTGGCAGGTTCAGAAGTTATTAAAAGCTAACAGAATTGTGCTTCTTGAGCACCCACGATGGAGATGACTTCTGACTTCCATCTTGTTGGAAGACATGGCGTGTATCTCTTTTGTAAGGCATTAGCTGTTTGCTTTCTATTCTACCAAAAAAATAAATAAATAAATAAAAAGAAAAAATCTTAAAAGCTTCAAAAGAAAACATTGTTCTCTAAAGTACCACTAAACTATACCTCTTCTAAAACTTTGTGAAAATACCTGAGACGCTACGAACTGAATATTTGCCTCCACAACTGGCCTGTGTGAGGAACCTCATCCTCACGCCATTGATATTCCACCACAGAGGTGGGACCACGACTTTTTGTCTGTCCCCACTTTGGACTCCAGATTTTGATAAAAAGTCATCAAACTTTGAAACAAAGTAAAAAATGGTCTTAAAAACGAAAAATGGTGCTTTACCCATTTTTTAGCATCCACTTTTACCATCTACCTTATGTGTCAAAAGTGTATAGATGAAAACAAACATTTAAGAAGAAGCTGTCATATATGAATGGGTAGGAGAATGTGGGTGGAATAGATGGGTGAAATAGTGTAGTCTCTTAAAAAAATATAATTAAAAAAAAAAATCACTCTCCTCTCTCACATGAGCGGATAAGAGTAAGTGCCATGATATTTTTTTAGCTTTGTTTCAAAATATATATTTTAGAGTTGGGAAGAATAAAAGAGGGTAAAAATTACTAGCCTCTTTATCACTCTTTTTGAAAATAAAAATTGAAAGACTAATCTCAAGGGATAGCTTAATTGGCAAATAATTCTGTTTTAAAAAATAGAAGTCTCAAGTTTGACCTTTGCTATCCATTTGGAGTCATCCAAACAAGATTTCCATAACTTTAGTAAGTATTGGTTTAATATGACCTATGTGGATTGCAAAGAACAAACTATGCTATAAATTTATGAATTATAAAAATATCATAAATTATGTCATAAATTCTAAAAAATTGTACTACCAAAAAATCCAAAGGAAATGCACTTTGTAATTCTAAAATATTTTCCTTTTAACCGGAAGCAAACATTTTTCGTATTTTTCTTTTTCCCTAACAAATATTAATAGGGTAGGCATTTTCTGTCATCATTTATCTTTTCCATTTCTAAGAAATAGACATTTTTTGTTTTTTCCACTACTTTTTTTGGGGAATCTAAACCAAATTGATGTAGACAAGGATCCAAGGCTTTGCATCCAAGAAAGGAGATTTGGTCACTGTATTCCACCAGCAAAGCCACTAGCCCACAACTAGCTAAAACTAGAAACCCTAAAAGCCCAAAGTTTCAAACTTTCAATGTGATTGCAGTGAACGATTGAACCAACGCTGATCTTAGTAGTCGTTTTGTTCGTCTCTGTGACCGTCACTGCGGAGTATGTCCAACCCAAACCTCGGAAAACCATACATTTCTTATTGTCTTTGTGACTATTACTATTAAACTAGAAAGCATGGACACGCAGACACTTCCCTAAAGGCCGCATGTCCGATATGTTCATGTTGGACACAACACTTATCTGACACAACACCTCTCTTTTGTCTTTTTTTCTCTTCTTTTTGTTCATTATTTTCTTTTTTGTCATATATTTTTTATTATCTCCTCAATTGGATTTATTAGAACAATACAAAGATATACATTTTAAATGATTTATGTGATGTTACATGATATTTTATAATTATATGTACAAAAATTAATGTGCAACGGAACGTGAAAATTAATTATCTTATTGATAGTATATTATACACTCGAGGACCAGGGCCGGTTCTGAGTTTTTTCGGGCCGTAGACAAACTCTTAAAATGGGGCCCTTCATACCCTTTTGTTCTTTCTTAGCACCAACGTAAAATTTGTTTGCACATCCCACTTATTTTAATTTCTTGAGGTTTTAGAAAAATACAAAAGGTTTTTAAGAAAATTGACCGCAAAATCTATTAGAAAACATCATTTTGAACAACTTGTAGAAAAATTTTTTTCCAAAATCTTTTGTTTAAGTGGACTTTTGGCTAAAAATTAAATAGAGAAGTTAAATGATCAAAAAATCTACTTAAACGATAGATTTTGGAAAAAATTTCTTTGACAAAGTTGTTCAAAACGATATTTTCTAGTAGATCAGGTAACAAATTTTCATAAAAACCTTTTATATTTTTTATAAAACATTGATAAATAAAAATTAGTGGGGTGTGCAAATAAAATTAAGGGGTTGCAATAACCATTCTCTTTGGAAAAAAGGAAAAAAAAATTAAGCCTACTACAAAGATCAGTTCCAAAATAGGGCCCTAATTTTTTTGTCAAAATGTGGGGCCTAAGGCGGCCGCCTTGCTCACCTACCTCAGAACCGGCCTTATCGAGGACACCTCACTCACAACTTATATCACATTATTACACACTAAGAGACCCCACACTCAACACAAAATTTGACTCTACACGAGCACTCTGTGAACTCTTTCACACCATTCATGGCTCTTTTCCCAAAATGGTAGAATTTTTAAACTTTATTCCAACTTTGGTGTGATTTTAAACTTTATTCCTAGACAGCGATAAATCGTGGTTGCTAACCACGATTTTATTAAAATCGTGGTTAGCAACCACGATTTTAGGCGGGGTATACATATCTCTTACTTTGGCGCTCGTATCTGTATAAAAATTTATATACTGTAAAATCATGGTTGGTAGCCACGATTTTAACGCTTACCCTCTCCACTCACAAACCCACACACCCTTTCCAACTCTCACCCTCTCCCGTCAGGAACCCACACCCCTTTCTGCCATCCACTCTCTCTCTCTCTCTCACTCTTCAGCCATGCCTCTTCTCCCTCTCTCTCCTTTTCATCCGTCCCCTCAAGTCAGACCTGCTCTCTCTCTCTCTCTCCTTTTGTTTTCTCTTCTCTTATCTTCCCTTCTCCTTTTCTGCCTCCTCATTTTTCCCCATACAAGTCAGACCCATACCCCTCCCATACCGTGGAAGTGCTTAGTGCCGACGGTGGAAGTGGTTGCCGCCGAAAATGAGAGAGGGTTTCCGCGGTTACAGCGCCATGCCGTGGAAGAGGGAGTTGCTCGTCGCCTGCGGGGTTGAAGGAGATCTGAACTTCTCCTTCCTTAAAATTGCGATTAGCTTTTGGGGGCTTTCAGCTGCAGGAGAAATGGGCTTTCACCTGCAGGGTTGAAGGATGGCGCCGTGCCGTCGACGGGTGGTGGAGCCGGACTATCACGTGCAGTTAACGAGTGGTGAGAGCACCGACGGTGAGAGAGAGAGCAGTGAGATCGCGAGCCGAAAATGGCGACCCCAAGTCGCGATCTGTGATATTTGGGGGCTTTATCGACGGGAGAGGAGCGAGAAAGAGTGGAAGAGGAGAGAGAAAGTGAGCGAGTGAGAAAGGGTTTCACTTGAGAGAGTGGGGGTGTGTGTGAAAAATAGGAACGGAGTGGAAGAGGGCTTGAGAAGCTGAGAGAGTGGGGGTGTGTGTGTGTGTGATCAGAGAGAGAGGGAAATGGGTTTTTCAAATTTGAAATGGATTGAGGAGGAGAGAGGAGGGGGAGTGTGTATGTTAGGAGAAGAGGGAGAGAGAGGACGGCGTCGATGGCGGCCAGCGGACGGCGTTGATGGCAGATTTACAAGCCCTAAATCGCGAGGAGGAGGAAGGAAAATAAGCTGAGGTTTTTTTTGCCAAATGACTAAATGAATGCTGCCTATAAAGGGGGTATGTCTCAAAACTAAAATCGTGGTTGCTAGACACGATTTCACTCAGAATCGTGGTTAGCAAACACGATTTTAGTTCTAACATTATTTTCCAGCATTTTTTTTTAAACTCATTTAACCATCACAATCGTTTTTCATAACCATGATTTTGGGTTAAAATCGTGGCTACCAACCACGATTTTGCTGTATAAAAATTTTTATACCGAATACGATCAACAAAATAGGGATTCGTATACCCAACCTAAAATCGTGGTTGCTAACCACGATTTTAAATAAAATCGTGGTTAGCAACCACGATTTATCGTTGTCTAGGAATAAAGTTTAAAATCACATCAAAGTCGGAATAAAATTTAAAAATCCTACTGTTTTGGGAAAAGAGCCCACCGTTCATCCACACTGGATGCATGCAATGGGGCCTCACCCATTCTTCTTATAGCTGCTGTTGCCCTAAGAAAGTCTGTTCTCCATCGACTTCAGCTGCTAGAAGCTTCATGAAAAGTTCGTGGCAAAGTGATTAATGTTGAAGATCAACACCGCCATTCTCCCTTTCTCTAGATTCTTCTTATTCTTTCCAGATCTCTCTCTTTTCCTCTTTATTTCTTCTCTTCTTTCTCCAGATCCTTCTCCTTCTTTCTCTTCTTTATATTTATCTCCTTCTCTCTAGAATCTTCTTGCATCTAGGAGCTTCCAGCAACAACAAAACCGACTTGCTTATGTCGGTGACCAATGGGTATATATAGGGAGCACGGCTCCCATTTTGGGTGTGCAAAGGGAGAGCAATTGTGAGTGCAATCTTGTGTGTTATTGAGTGTACCATAGTTGTGTGTGAGTGTGAGAGTCCCTAGTATATATAGCAAGTGTAGAGAACTAGTGTGTGAGTAAGGTGTTCCTTTGTAGTTTGTACATTTTTTTCTTGTGAGTGGTTGTGAGACTTTTGTGTAAAGTGTATTTTATTCACTTATCAATAAAAGAATCATTTTTCAATTCCGCTGCATTATATTCTACAATTAATCTTGAAGATCTACACGTTTCCAGTCAGCACTCCAAATTTCATGCGATTTCGTCAGGTCTTGCAATAGAATTTGATTCCAGATCGAATCTTGTTTTCTGATAGAGACATCGGTCTCCATAGAATTGCACACTTCAACAAATGGACAGGATACAATTATTTTATAACCCTTATGCTCATTACCATAAGGGATTCCAATATACCCCAAATCCAGCCTCTCCCAAAGTTCGTCCAAGATTAGGAGAACCTTATGCTCCTGCTTCAATATCTCCCACAGTCGAGCTCGCCGAAGATATTCACCCTCTTCTTCAATTTCAGATCCCAAGAACAATGCGATTTGATCTTGAATTATTTTCACGTCGGGAGTTGGGGGAACCTCTATCCTTACAACTTTACTGAAAAGCTTTTGTTCTTCAGCGTTTTCTGCCAATTGTTTAATCAGCATCGTTCTGTCTTCTTGCCAGTAGCCATATACTCCAATGATGGTGTGTTTATTGTCCATTAGTAGGTCATGCACGATTCTTCCTTTAGCCGTCATTTGCGAATCTGCACTACTGAGATTAAAGCTATAACGGGCTTCAGGAATTATCGGTCCAGAGCAATTCGATACTCCATCAAAACTCGATTCATTGAAATCCGAAACTTGATCAGAACCAGAACTCACTACATAATGTAAACTCGGCACTAGCTGAGTCCACGGATCTGGAGGCTTATTTCTCGATGCCCTTCCAGCCTTAATAATTGAATTTGGAATTCCACCATGCTGTTTAATGAACTCCACGAGTCTTGGATCTAAAACATGAGAGTCAGGTATTGCCGCTTTTCTCTTGTAAAGATCTAACGCATCTTGCTCCGATAATTCTTGGACAAGGACATTTGCATTGGTCTCCATATCATTGCACACTCGAACAGATCGACTGATTACAATGATTTTACAACCCTTGTACAGGTCATTACCATAAGGGATTCCAACTTCCCCTAAATCCAATCTCTCCCATACATCGTCCAAGATTATGAGAATCTTTTTCTTCTGCTTCAATATGTTAGACAGTCGAGATCGTCTTAGATGTTCACTCTCAATTTTGATTTTAAATCCGAAAAACTCTGCAATTGAAATCTGAATTACTCTCTGGTCTGGACTTCGAGAAACCGTTGCAATTGCAACTGTATCGAAAAGCTTTGCTGCTGCAGCTTGTTTTGCCACTTGCATAATCAGCGTCGTTTTGCCTACTCCTTCCCTGCCCCATACTCCAATGTGCGTTATCATCTCGTCCTTTACTTCATCCATGATCCTTTGGATTGCCGCTGTTGATGATGCTAGAGGAATGAAATCTGAAGTAGGTATGTCTTCTACACACAGAATATGTGCAGGACGAGAAATGGCGTCAATGACGGACTTAACTTCATTTTTTACGACATCGATGTCATCTGCCATCGTTTTGGCATATTTACTTAACCGACGACAGCTACACCATTCAAGACGCAACACATGCCACCACTTCTGGCTGAGGTTAACTCTTTCTGTGTCCCAATTGTCTGCGTCCTGCAAGATCCCATTTGCCCTACTTAGCCAGCCCAACACCACAGGGTCGACATTTTCCGCTCTATCTTTAGCTTCATTGACTAACGAACCGATACGGTCTTTAGCTGCCCTCAATGTACTAACTCGATCCCTCAGGTCCTGCAGATTGCTTCCATATTGCATCACAGAAACAAGTTGTGGATAGACTTGATCAGTGCACAAATGCACGAAGAAACCTGATACGACAGCAATAAGAATACCTCGTACAAAGGACATTTCTGAGGGGAAAAAAGAAGGTAATAATTAGAAAGAGTGGCGAATTAATACACTATAAAACAACGGTGATGGTAAACAAACTAGGTGGAAATTCAAAAGAACTATAAAGCAAAGGCACTATGAAGAGAAAGAAATGCCATAAAAGAAATGTTGAACGAACTAGACAGACTTGAAATATGAAAAAATAAAATAAAATTTGATGGCTCGTTTCATACCTAAAAATCTCTCAAAAGTCTGATGACAAATTAATACAGTAGGTAAAAGAGATAATAAACAAATTTGATACAAAATTTGAAATGAGCATGGAGCAGGTAGCTAACGAAATGAATGCATGATAGACCAGAGCATACCTCAAAATCCCTGAGCATTACTATGAAAATTTACCACATTATCTATATAAAGGAAGTGCTAAAAAGACGACGATTAACCAGTGGCGCATCCAAGAGTTTTTTTTTCTCTCAATGGTTACACATAAGAACTTATTAACAAATTAAGCTTCAACATTACTACATTTACCTCCAAAATTCAAGGAAGTGATACTTTCAAAATATTAATCATAATATTTACAAAAAGTGTGTATGTCTAGCCTTTACACGTATATTGGACATTAATTGTTTTCACATACCAAAAAACACAAAAAGGCTTACGGTAAATTTTCACAACTATTCCCGACGAGGCCTCATGGCCCTGGTAGCAGTTATATGATTGTCTCATTGTCAATGATTTCACATACCAAAAAAGGAAAAATTTGAAAACAAAATGGAGTTATTGGTCCTTGGTTTCCTACTCTTTCAACTCGGTAACTCTTATTTTTATTTTATTTTTTCAACACTAAAATTAGGAGTAGCATTCAAGAACACTGATGGAACCCCAGAAAAGCCAGTTCTTGGGATTTTACATTTCAAATTCAACAGCTCAAGTCAGCTTTAGACTGCACTGAAATACTGAATTATCATTTATTCATTCATATCATCATATAAACTGGGAAAATTAAAACTAAAATATATCAAAACAAAACAACATGAATACTCCATCGCAGACAAATGAATGGGAATGCTTACCCAGGAGATCCAGGAGATGGAATTCACCACCACCGTCAGTATCAGCTTAAAGCCCTCTGCAAAACACAAACCTCTTTCTTTAATCTTTATTTTTAAGAAACCCAAAATGCCAATGCCACTTAGAATAAAGGGGGGGAAAAAAAAGAAGTAGAACAGGACGACTTTGGCCAAACTGAAATTCTCTCAACGCGCTAATGAGGTCAAACATAAACTAATTAATGAACAAGAAAGGGAGCCAGGAAGCAGAATTTCAGAAATCTCTAGAGATTGCAATTTGCAAAGATATACTGAAAGACGGAAATTTTTTTAAGCTTGCACGAACCCATCCGTAAGGCAGTAAGGGGGAAATCACAGTGAAAAAAAAAAAGACTGAGAAACAGAGTGAACAAAATTTTCTTAAGTCCAAAATAAAAAAAGGGGAGAGAGAGAGGCTCACAGTAGTAGTATTGCCGACGAGGGGATCCAAAAGGGCTTGTCTCCGGCCAGCAGGAGCGGATGAACGGATGTACTGTATGCCCAGCCCGAAGTCTGAGAGGGAATGAGAGAGAGAGACAATGATGCTATGTTTGGTAAAGAGGAAAAATAGAAGGAAGAAAAAAGGAGGGAGGTAGAAGGAAGGAGACTTTTCCTTTGTTTAATCAGGAATGAAACGCGGAGGGACGAGGTTTGCATCAGAGACTTGAGTCTTCCATGCAACTGTGACACGGTAGTGTTACGTTATGGATTAATAAAAAGAAAATTAATTGAAATTATAGGATCAAAAAGTATGCTATTATTTTACTTTATTTTATTTTTATTGATTATGATATCACATTAATTGTATTATAGTTATATACTTCGTATAAATTTTTTTCGAAATAAAAAGGATTTGACCTTTTGAGGATGGGGTAACCCAAAAATTTGTGGGGCTAGGTTGGGATAATAAATGGTGAACACTTGATCCGCCCGAAATAAAAACCACTATACTCTGTATTTATACTATTTTCGTTCCTAATTGATCGTCCTCTTTAAAAAAATACATTTTTTTACGAAATCTTATTAAATGCTTTTACATCAATATATATGCTTGGACATTCCAATTTTGCCATCAAGTTTACAAAACATTGGGAAATAAAATAAAAAGAATCATTGACTTTTGAAATGTGACAATAATTTTGAAACATTCCCAAAAAGCAAAAGAAGCAAATAATTTAAGAACAGAGGGAGTATTTTATATAAAGCGATTCATTTACCTGGTACTTCTGATATGCTTTCCTATCTCAATTAACACTTGGTTTCCTTTCACATTTTTATTTTTACTTTCTCCTTTTTTTTAGTCCTATTATTATTTTTTTCTTTTTTCAATTTTAAGAGGTGGGACCACGACTTTTTCTCTGTGGCTTTACTCCCTACATGTGATACGGTGGCAAGAGCCTGACTCATCTGATATATGTAGATTGTGAAGAACAAACTATACTATAAATTTATGAATTATAAAAATACAAAATTATGTCATAAATTCTAAATATCTTGTAGGGGAAATTAACAATAACCCTTATTAGGAGACTGTTTTTAACAAAAAACCCACCATAAGTATGGGACGAGGCCCAATATTATTTTGTGTGACTGTGTGTCATGCATCATTATTTTGTTTTTATTCATTAGGGTACTGGTATGGGGCGAGGCCCAATATTGTTTGAAACTTTTGAATTAAAACCCAATTAAATTAATAATATTGCAAATGGTTTAGATCCGTAAAAAAAATAAATAAATAAAAATTTCAAAAAAAGAAAAGAAAAAGAAAAGTCCAAAAAAAAAAAAAAAGTGAGTTAAGATTTTTAATAGGTGGATACACAAAAGGGGCTTCGGATTGGCCGCTATGTTTTTTTTTGAAAAAAAAAAAAAAAAGAGAGAGGAGAGATTTGTTTTTTTTGGGGCTGCTACTCTCTGGTTGGCTAGCTTGTAAAAAAAAGTGATGGGCTATTTTTTTTTGTATTGATCGTTGATGGGCGGGGGGGGGGGGGGGGGGGGGGGGGGGGGGGGGGGGGGTGGGTGGTTTGGTGGTGTGTGTGTCTGTGCTACTTGTGTGACAATCAAACAGAAACTATTCTTGGCATCTTTCACTTAGGAAGGGGGGTTTGGTGGTGTATGTGTCTGTGCTACTTGTGTGACAATCAAACAGAAACTATTCTTGGCATCTTTCACTTAGGAAGTATGACGAATAGCCATTAGACCATTATGGCATCGCGTGGGAACTTTCTTGTGTATTGGTTTAAGATATCCGTCGAATTAGTTAGCGGCGTTGACTAGAGACTCTCCGAGTGTTTAAGAAGGCAATGAGACCATGAGAGGGCAGAACTTGAAGCCAGACGAAGAGAGGTAATGGATTGCCGAGCCAGAAAAAAGAGAGCAAAAATAAAGAGATTGTGGATGTATCGCAGAGCAAAAATGAAGAGGGAGGCGATGGATCTCATGAATTTATTGGAGAGGGCCAGCACACTGTCGACACTGTCAACGCAGCGAAAACAAATTTGGCTCCATGAAATAAAGAATTGGATTGTTCGTCTTCAGATTGAGATGCAGACAACGAGGAGCGTTGTAGGAAGCAGTTTTTGGGCAAAAAATGTCATCCAATATATGGAGCAAGAAAAAATACAACTAATCCAGGTAGTGAAGGATGCCATGGACAGGTTCATCGTCAACGTGATGCAACAAGAGGATGAAGATGTGGAAGATGCCGTGCACGCAATCATTTTCGATGTGCTGCGACGAAGGGGTGGCAAAGATTTGAAGAAGCATCATGATGATCTATATCGTGCTCTTGCTTGTGTGGCCGATATTGGAACACAGAAGGATGCATTTAATGAATTCATTGATTGCTTGGATTCAGGGAAGTGTTATTCTTCAATTGAGGGGACGGGACATCATGAAGAGCTACGTCGTGCTCTTTGTGCGCTCAAACAAGAGATTGTTGAAATTAGAGAACAGAGTCATCGATTTTGTGCGTACTATAGATCAATTCGTCAGATTCAAGAGAAGGATTCTTCTCCAATGGTGAGGAGGGGGATCGGACCAATCGTGAAGGAACCCCAGATGGTGGGCCGAGAGGATGAGATGAAGAGGTTGCTAGATTATTTGGTTGAAGGAGAGCTGCAGCTTACGATGGTTCCAATTATGGCATTGAGAGGCCTTGGCAAGACACTAGCTGCAGAAGCATACAACAGCGTCTACATCAAGAGCTATTTCGAATGCGACGCTTGGGTTTTCGTGTCATCAAATTATAAACAAGAGGCGATGTTGGAGGCCACATTGAAAGGTATAATGCCTCTTTCTGTGTCGAAGAAACGGATGGACGCAGATGAACTGAAGGAAACTCTTCGAAAATACTTGACCAACAAGAGGTATATCATTGCCCTTGATGATGTATGGCATTCTGATCCCTGGGAGCATCTATCAGAAATCTTTCCTGACAATAACAATGGAAGCAGAGTAATGTTGACCACCCGTTTTAAGGAGAGGACTCCTTCCACAGGGGTATGCGTTTATTCTTTCGAACTACGAGAACTGAAGAGCGATGATAGTTGGGAGCTGTTCTGTAATAAGGTATTTGGAGATGGAATCTGTCCACCAGAGTTGGTGCCTGACGGGAAACACATGGTAAGTAAATGCTGTGGCTGGCCTTTGGCCATCATGCTCTTTGGTGGTTTGTTATCAAAGACAGTAAAGAACGATCTTGAGTGGCAGCATGTTGGTAGTGATCTATTACCAGGGTCAACAGGAATATATCTGGTACTATGGGATCTTATTTCTTACTCTTTCACTGACTTACCCCTATTAAAGCCCTGATTCCTCTATTTTGGTGTCTTCCCGGAAGGTCATGAAATCTCTACCCGGCATTTGTTTCAACAGTGGATAGCTGAGGGTTTCATTCCTGAGAACAGTGCGGTGATTGCAGAAGAGTACTTAGAAGAGCTAATAGACAGATCCTTGATTCAAGTGGTGAGAAGAAAATCTGACGGCAAAGTCAAGACATGTCGTATTAATGAATTCCCGTGGAAAAATCAGTTGATCTAGCTGAGAAATCTAAAGTGCTTAATGTTTCATTCTGGTCTAAAAGCGAATCATTAAATTTTGCTCAAAGGATTGCGAATCCATATTAATCCAGTGATCGATTCTTCTAACTTTAACTCCCCACTCATGGGATCCCTTCTGTGCATCACCTCAGACAATAGCAACCTTGCATTAGATGCCTATAACTCAATCTGTCAAAGGTTCAAATTGCTTAGGGTATTGGACTTAATTAGGAGCTGTAGTCCTTAATCATTTACACAACGCAATAGAAAATCTCTCTCTTGAGGTACTTGAGGCCGAATGTACCTTCTCTCAACAGAATTCCTTCAGAACTATGCAACCTTGGCAATCTTTATAATCTAGATATGCCCTCTAGCTGCATCAACGATGTACCATATGATTTTTGGAAGATGCAAAGCCTTAGGCATTGGTATTTCAGTTTCATTCAACTACCAAGGCATCCCATTTTTGAAACAAATTGCTATTCATTGAGAGATCTCAATTTCATATCAACTGTGTCCTAGTAGTTGAACTCAAGATGTCTTAGGTAGACTGCCCAATCTTCGAACATTACGAATTTGTGGCGATTTGAGTTCTCACTACAATGCATTGTTAAACAATCTTCCCATACTAACCTGCCTTCAATCCTTAAAGCTAGTAGGAGATGCAAATTTGTCCCAATTGTCATCAGTGATTCTTAGTGAATTTCAATTCCCTCCAATCTTGACATACTAACCTTGTCGAATACAGGATTAAGTGATGATCCAATGCCAACCCTGGAAAAACTGCCGAATCTTCAAGTTCTCAAACTAAAGCGCAACTCATATCGGGGAAGAAAATTGGTTTGTTCCTCTCGAGGGTTTCCTCGCCTCCAGGTTCTGCATCTAAAATCAATGCAATGGCTAGAGGAGTGTGTTTCCGCCAATTTTGAATTTTTGGCAGGAGGAGCTCATTGGTTAGGTTTTGACCAACAACAAAAATCCATGTGGCAGTATGCAAATTCTTGTACCTGTTGCTGCACAAGGAGGTTACAAAACGTGGAGAAAAAACAAGGGAAAGTGGGGCATGAAGCATCATGGGTAGTTATTGCATCATGGGACCTAAAGTGGAGTTTAAAGAAGTTACAATCGTGCAAAGAAACAAGGATGATCGTGCATAGATGGAGGCTGGTTTTTCTACAAAAATGGAGTAACCGCTGTGGCAGTTGGGAAGAAATAACTTCCAAACGGTTAAAAAGAAGGCAGCCCACTATAAATGACAGATTTGAAGATGAAGCAAGGGTTCCTCAACCACCAATCCTTCTCAGGATCTCTCAATCATAGGAGTAGTTTAACTTAGTTTATCTACCTTCCTTTCAATCCTTTAGTGTAATCTAAATTTCCAGCAATCCTTTTCATTCCAAGCTTTGTAATTTGCTTTCAAGTTCATGTTCGTGGCTTACAAACATTCTCAGTGGATACTTTGTGCTTCTAACCATGTCACTCTTATGGGTTTGGTAATGTGTTTCTCACTTTGTTTCCATTTTCAAGTTCTTCAAGTTTATTTCTCTCTAGACATTCACGCCTGAACCTTGGAGGGAATTACCCCTTCCTTTCATACAATCGTTTGATATTTCAATCACAATTCGTGAGGGGTTGTGATCGCACACACTCATTTGGGTTGAGACATACCCTGGCACGCCCGCAAAAAATCCATCGGCCTCAGAATACCACTTTTAGTGCGAACAGAGTGGACAATGGAGAAAGATGCCATGTCTCACCTTGTATGCTTAGTTGTTAATCCTTGTGCTTACTTGAGGAGGCTTCCTGAGGAGCTATGGCATGTAAAGTCCTTCAGAAAATTGGAGTTGTGGCCTCGCCCAGAATTGAAACCTAGGCTACAAGAAATCGAAGACATGGATCTGTGTGATGTTCAGATATACCCTTATGGACTGTGAACGGCATGGATGCGATACAAAATCAAGTCATCATTGTGGGTAAATTTCCATCATAATTATTTTTTCTATTTTCCCTTAATTTGCTTAGCTAGTTGTGTGTGTCCTGTGTTTTTTTTATTCATTTTTATTGTTGGCTTAATAATGTTACTCCATAATAGCTTTTGTCTAATTTCTAGTTCAATAGGATACCTTCTTAAGAGAATGTGATTAGATGATCAATGGTAACTTTATCTTTTCACCAATGACACCTACATAACAACACAAATACACAATCATTCACCAAAGGTTTTTTTGTAACAATGTTTGATTGTCCTCCTGCCTGTTTTCCTAAAAACCATGAGGATTACCAAGGATTGTTTCTTCTGAAACATGTTTGTAAGAGAAGCAATTGGCTTTCTCATAAACCACATTTGAAAAAAGTATATGATAGGTGAACAGATTGATAACTTGTTCTATTTCCTTGCGGGGAGGGTACGACATAAGGATACTATGTGCAATTGATATGATGTTTAGTTAATATGGTGTCTTCAAGTATGGCAATTGATGAATAGATTCAACAGAATTCTGATCTCTCTCTCTCTCTCTTACCTTTTTTAGACTGGAAATTCTTGGAATGGTAATTTCATTGAATTTAATGTTTTAAAGTTGTTGTTGTACTACCAGTTCTTGTTATATTGTACTGTTTTGAATTTGTTAATTCGGTACTGCATCTATTTATGTTTCAACATGTATGCTTTGATTAATTGTATTGTATAGTATGGTGTTTGTTAGGTTTCAATTCATGTTTGTGTGCATATGCTTATGTTGTGTATGCTTCTTGCTAATGCTTGGTGTGACCGATTGCTTTTAGTAGTAGTTTGAGTTATATTTGCTACACTTCTTGACTCCTGATAAGTCAGTGCAACCATTCAGTTTAAATTCATCTAAGAATAGTTGGAAGTTAATTACGCAAGGCTCGTGTTCAGGATTCTATCTTCACTGAGAATAGGTTACCAAGTTTAATTTCCAGGAGCATGTATCATGGAGAAAATATTTTGCAGGCCCTTAGGAGGGAGAAACAGGGCCAAAACAAAATATAATAATATCTTGTCATGCAAATTCTAGTGTTTGTCGGTCTATTCCATGGAATATGATTGAATTTGGTCCACTTAATTTCTATGACTTGGGTATGAAAGCTACATCCTTTAGATTGTGGCCCCATTATGGACAACGGAATTCTGACTGCAAGTGGTTATAAGTAAAATTGGAATGAAAATTATTTCTTGAAATCCTAAAATGTCATATTTTTAACATCTCAGGCAAAAACAGATATATTAAAATGCTATCCAAAACACTCATGGCAATTTGGACGCACGCCATATGCTTTATAGTGGCCGCAACTTACCAACATATCAGAACAATTGTAGTACACTCATCTCAATTTTTGAAGCTCTCTAAATAATTGTGGAGTAATAAAAAATATTTTTAAAAAAAAAAAGAAAAAAAAAAGAGGACTAATTTATCTCAATGGGACATCTAAGCACTTTTTTTTTTCTTGGATATTACTTTTGTTTTCACTTTTTAAATTATTGCCCTGTATGTGGGTGAACTCCAATTTTGAACTGGTAGCCAGCAATGACAAGTGATGGGTAATATTCTTGAAATTGAATGATTGATGATTCAGGCTAATCCGATTCATCTTTTACTGATGAATAACTTGGAAATTGTTATGATATATATTTTTAATTTATTTCAGAACCCATAATTTATAGTATTATTTTGCTTGGATATAAGTAATTAAGCAAAAATGACTAGTACATATTGAGGTTGATTGTACTTGTTAGACGCAGCGGCCAAACCCCCCGCCTCGAGGTATTGTCCGCTCTGGTCCAGCCATCAGCTAGCCTCATGAATTTGTCCTTATGGGCTCTATGCCCAAAAGGCGCCTCTGGTGTCTAGCGCCATCTTATAAGCCTATCTAAGGCATTGTCCGCAACCGATGTGAGACACTAACATCCCCATCTCGGCGCCGGCACGACCCTGGCTCTGATACCATTGTTAGATGCGCGGCCCAACCCCCACCTTGAGGTATTGTCCGTTTTGGTCCAACCTACCAGCCGGTCTCACGGATTTGTCCTTATAGGCCCTATACCCAAAAGGCGCTTCTCTAAGAGGGTGTCTAGCGTTGTCTTATAAGCCTATCTAAGGCATCGTCCACAACCGATGTAGGATACTAAAGTAATCAATAATGATCTTGGAAACAAAAGAAGGAAAAAGTCGGACAAAAGAAGAAAGGAAAACCGATCTAATACTGTTATATTAGCAAAAAAAGTGGTGAGTATTGGTGGCCAGTCATGCATAATTTGGTAGTTTCTTCTGCAAGTCCTCCTCTAGAGTTTAAACCGGTTTCGGAATCGTTAGGGCTAAATGCGGCATTTCACAGCAATTTCTTTTTCTTTTTTTTTTAATATATGTTTTAATATTAATTATTCATTTATTTATAATACAAACTACAGAGTATAGACTTTCGTAATAAATATAGCCTTTTGGATGTAACATTGCCTTATAAAATTAGACACTACTTGGCTCCTCATAGTGGAGGAGCAACTCCTTCTCCCTTCCATTCATATTATGTCATGTGTCATAATTAATTTTAAATAATATGGATATATTGATACGAATACGTTGACACGTGAATATAAATATATAGACACATATTTATATATATATATGGACATGTGGATGCATGTCTATAATAACATAATATAGGAATACATGTATATAATCAATTTTCATTTGTTTTGTTAGATATGTGGCATAATATAAGTGGAAGGGAGGAGGAATTGCTCCTCCACTATGAGGAGCCCAAATATTATCCTATAAAATTTAGTGTGATTGGTGTGGCCAACTCACTAATTGCGAATAAATGAACACAGTATTAGGCAACATTATAAAATTTAGTTGGTAACATTATATTAATAGGGCACTGACTTGTCTAATGGAAATTATCACTAAAATAAAACTTTTTTCTAAAACCGTAAAATTACAATTTAGAAGCCATATGAGGAATTTGGGCCAAAAGTGAAAAGTTCATTGCAAAGTGATTAATCTTGAAGATCTCCACGTTTCCAGTCAGCACGCACTCCAAATTTCAAGCGATTGTACAACCAATGGCTTCGGATTGATTCCAGAGTTTGTTTTCTCCGATAGAGACATCGGTCTCTATAGAATTGCACACCTCAACATCTGGACTGGATACAATTATTTTACAACCCTTGTGCTCAATACCATAAGGGATTCCGATATACCCCAAATCCAGCCTCTCCCTTACTTCGTCCAAGATTATTAGAACCTTATGCTCCTTCTTCAATATCTCCGACAGTCGAGCTCGCCGAAGATATTCACCCTCTTCTTCAATTTCAGATCCCAAGAACACTGCGATTTGATCTTGAATTATTTTCAGCCTCTCCCTTGGACGAATTATTAGATCCTCATGCTCCTTCTTCAATATCTCCGACAGTCGATCTTGCCAACGATATTCACCCTCTTCTTCAATTTCAGATCCCAAGAACACTGCGATTTGATCTTGAATTATTTTCACGTCGGCAGTTAGGGGAACTGGTATCGTTACAACTTTATTGAAAAGCTTTTGATTTTCAGCATGTTCTGCCAATCGTTTAATCAGCGTCGTTCTGTCCACCCGCCAGTGGCCATATACTCCAATGATGTTGTTTCTCTCGTCCATCAGGTGATGCATGACCCCTTTCGCCCTTCTGCCTACTCGCCAGTGGCCATATACTCTAATGATGCTGCGTATCTTGTCCATTATAAGGTGATGCATGATCCCTTTCGCCCTTCTGCCTACTCGCCAATTGCAACATACTCCAATGATGCTGTGTATCTTCTCCAATATTAGGCCATGCAAGATTCTTCCTATTGCCGTCCTTTGCAACTCTACACTTCTGAGATAAATTTCATGATTAGAGGCTCCACATACACTGATCACATTTATACTCATACCCATTCTATGACCCCTACCCAAAGTTGAATCTCTCATTTCCCGAATGGCATCAATCCACTGATCTGGAGGCTTATTTCTCGATGCCCTTCCAGCCTTAATAATTGAATTTGGAATTCCACC
This sequence comes from Liquidambar formosana, assembly GCA_039720395.1. Classification (NCBI taxonomy): domain Eukaryota; kingdom Viridiplantae; phylum Streptophyta; class Magnoliopsida; order Saxifragales; family Altingiaceae; genus Liquidambar; species Liquidambar formosana. The sequence goes on from CM077834.1 coordinate 5,373,415, forward strand.
AAGCTGTTTAATTAACTCCTCGACTCCTCGATCTAAAACATGAGAGTCAGGAATTGCTGCTTTTTTCTTGAAAAGAACCAACGCATCTTGCTCCGATAATTCTTCGACAAGGACATTTGTATTGGTCTCCATATCATCGCACACTTGAACATATCGACTGGTTACAATGATTTTACAACCCTCATGGTCAGTACCACAAGGGATTCCAATTTTCCATAAATCCAATCTCTCATGTACATCGTCTAAGATTATAAGAATCTTTTCCTTCTGCTTCAATATGTTAGACAGTCGAGATTGTCGTAGATGTTCACTCTCAACTTCGATTCTAGAACCGAAAAACTCTGCAATTTCATTTTGAATTACGTTCTGGTTGGGATATTGAGAAACATTTACAATTGCAACCGTATCAAAAAGCCTTTCTTCTTCAGCTCGTTTTGCCACTTGGATAATCAGCATCGTTTTGCCTACTCCTTCCTTGCCAGATACTCCAATGATGTGCTTTGACGAGTCCTTTACTTCATCCATGATCCTTTGGATTGCCGCTGTTGATGATGCTAGACAAATGAAATCTGAAGTAGGTATGCCTTTTATACGCAGATTATGTGCAGGACGGGAAATGGCATCGATGAAGGAGCTACCTTCAGTTTTGACGACATCGATGTCATGTGCCATCTCTTTGGCATATTTACTTAACCGACGACGGCTACACCAATCAAGACGCAACACATGCCACCACTTCTGGCTGAGGTTAACTCTTTCTGTGTCCCAATTGTCTGCGTCCTGCAAGATCCCATTTGCCTTACTTAGCCAGCCCAACACCACAGGGTCGACATTTTCCCCTCTATCTTTAGCTTCATTGACTAACGAATCAATACGGTCTTTAGCTGCCCTCAATGTAGTAACTCGATTCCTCAGGTCCTGCAGATTGCTTCCATATTGTATCACATAAACAAGTTGTGGATAGACTAGATGAGTGCACAAATACGCGAGGAAACCTGATACGACAGTAGTAAGAATATCTGCTACAAAGGACATTTCTGAGGCGAAAAAAGAAGGTAATAATTAGAAAGAGTGGCGAATTAATACGCTATAAAACAACGGTGATGGTAAACAAACTACGTAGAAATTCAAAAGAACTATAAAGCAAAGGCACTATGAAGAGAAAGAAATGCCATAAAAGAAATGTTGAACGAACTAGACAGACTTGAAATATGAAAAAATAAAATAAAATTTGATGGCTCGTTTCATACCTTTAAATCTCTCAATAGTCTGATGACAAATTTATACAGTAGGTAAAAGAGATCCTAAACAAATTTGATACAAAATTTGAAATGAGCATGGAGCAGGTAGCTAACGAAATGAATGCATGATAGACCAGAGCATACCTCAAAATCCCTGAGCATTACTATGAAAATTTACCACATTATCTATATAAAGTGCTAAAAAGACGACAATTAACCAGTGGCGCATCCAAGAGTTTTTTTCTCTCAATGGTTACTCATAAGAACTTATTAACAAACTAAGCTTCAACATTACTATATTTACCTCCAAAATTCAAGAAAGTAATACTTTCAAAATATTAATAATAATATTTACAAAAAGCATGTATGTCTAGCCTTTACACATATACTGGACATCGTTTTCACCTACCAAAAAAACAAAAAGGCTTACGGTAAATCTTCACAACTATTCCTGACGAGGCCTCATGCCTTGGTAGCAGTTATATGATTGTCTCATTGTCAATGATTTCACATACCAAAAAAAAAAAAAAATTTTGAAAGCAAAATGGTGTTATTGGTCCTTGGTTTCCTACTCTTTCAACTCGGTAACTCTTTATTTTTATTTTATTTTTTCAACACTAAAATTAGGAGTAGCATTTAAGAACACTGATGGAACCCCAGAAAAGCCAGTTCTTGGGATTTTACATTTTAAATTCAACAGCTCAAGTCAGCTTTAGACTGCACTGAAATACTGAATTATCATTTATTCATTCATATCATCATATAAACTGGGAAAATTAAAACTAAAATATATCAAAACAAAACAACATTAATACTCCATCGCAGACAAATGAATGGGAAGGCTTACCCACGAGATCCAGGAGATGGAATTCACCACCACCGTCAGTATCAGCTTAAAGACCTCTGCAAAACACAAACCTCTTTCTTTTTTATTTATTTTTAAGAAACCCAAAATGCCAATGCCACTTAGAATAAAGAAAAATAAAATAAAAATAAGGAGTAGAACGGGACAACTTTGGCCAAACTGAAATTCTCTCAACGCAGCATGAGGTCAAACATAAACTAATTAATGAACAAGAAAGGAACCAGGAAGCAGAATTTCAGAAATCTCTAGAGATTGCAATTTGCAAAGATATACTGAAAGACGGAAAATTTTTTAAGCTTGCACGAACCCATCCGTTAAGGCAGTAAGGGGGAAATCACGGTGAAAAAAAAAAAAAAAAAACCCTGAAACAGAGTGAACAAAATTTTCTTAAGTCCGAAATAAAAAAAAAAGGGGAGAGAGAGAGGCTCACAGAAGTAGCATTGCCGACGAGGGGATCCAAAAGGGCTTGTCTCCGGCCAGCAGGAGCTGATGAACGGATCTACTTTATTCCCAGTCCGAAGTCTGAGAGGGAATGAGAGAGAGAGACGATGATGCTATGTTTGGTAAAGAGGAAAAATGGAAGGAAGAAAAAAGGAGGGAGGTAGAAGGAAGGAGACTTTTCCTTTGTTTAATCAGGAATAAAACGCGGAGGGACGAGGAGGTTTCATAAAAGACTTGAGTCTTCCATGTAACTGTGGTACGGTAATGTGAAGTTATGGGTTAGAGTGAAGTTATTGTCACCGCATAAATTACTCAAAGCCCCTATTAATTTATATTTTTTAAGGTTTTATGAAAAATATAAAAATTTTTTACGAAAATTAATCGCATTGTTTACTAGAAAACATTATTCTGAACAACTTTGTAGAAGAAATTTTTTCCAAAATCTATCATTTAAGCAGATTTTTTAGTCATTTACAATCTCTATTTCATTTTTCATGAAAAATTACCAAAAAGTCTACTTAAATGACAAATTTTGGAAAAACATTGTTCTACAAAGTTGTCCGGAATGATGTTTTCTAGTAAACTATATGATTAGTTTTTATAAAAAATTTTTCATATTTTTCATAAAACCTTAAAAATGTAAATTAAATAGAGTGCTTAGAATATTTTATGTGGTGGCAATAACCTGACCCTATGGGTTAATAGAAAGAAAATTAATTGAGATTATAAGACCAAAAAGTATTTTATTATTTCATTTTTATTGATTATGATATCACATCAACTATATTATAAGTATATATTTCGTATAAATTTTTTTTTGAAATAAAAAGGATTTGACCTTTTGAGGACGGGATAACCCAAAAATTTGTGGGGCTAGGTTGGGATAATAAATGGTGAACACTTAATCCGCCTGGAATAAAAACCACTATACTCTGTATTTATACTCCTTTCGTGTTCCTAATTGATCGTCCTCTTTAATAAAATACATTTTTTTACGAAATTTTATTAAATGCTTTTACATCAATATATTGTTTTGACATTTCAATTTTGCCATCAAGTTTACAAAACATTGGGAAATGAACAACCAAAAAAAACGTAGCACATATGTTTTATAAAATATTTCTTGGAAATCAACAACCAAAAAAAAAAAAAAAATTATGATCTATATATATAATCCCAATTAGGTGAGCACAAATTGATTTGAGTCAGTGTCACGCATTGAAAATTATAATCCCATGTATTTGCCTAATGTACCCTATAACCCACTAATGCACGAGGCATAACCCTTAATGTGGGGTTGATATAAGTTATATTAGCATGTGTTCACCACTTCACCTGACTGTCTTTTATATATATATATATATACAAGATCTGAGACAAATTTTGACACAAGTTTTTATACTCGATTCATGTGTGAAATATATTTTGCAAAAGATTGGATAGTCTATCATGTAGGTCATCCATGCCAAAAATTAAGTTGATTTAAGATCAGTTGCCATCCAATCTAAAAACATACATTTTTAATCAACAAAAATCTCACATTTATGAATGAAGTGGTTCTTATTTTTGGATTAACTTAATTTTTAGTATGCATAGTTTACAAAAAATGACTATCTAATTCAACAGTAGGATTTTCTCAAAATATGCTTCATATATAGATGGAGTTATAAAAACTTGTGCCAAATCTTGTGTTTCCCAACTTAACCACACACACATACACACACACACACACATATATATATATATGTATTGAGGGTTGTACCCCATGCATTAGCTCAATATACCTCACAACTCACTAATGCATGAGACACAACCCATAGTACGGGTGTTGATATAAATTATATCATCACATGCCTACCTGATCATATATGTATACTAGTAATAATGCACGTAGATTGAGAATGCTTTGGATGAAGTTAAATTACTAATGCATATTTTTAAATTAATCAGTTGTGCTTAGTTGTAAGATCTAGAAAGGGAGATGTTTGGCATAATTTTTTTGTTTTTATTTTTTTATGAATGGGGTATCTTAGCAAATTTTTGTCAAAATTTAAGGGGTTGTTTGGTAAACCTGAAAACCTGGTCATTTGAGGATAAGTTTAGCCAGTTTTGATTTCATACTGTTTGGTAAATCTCATTTTCCTACTAATCAGTTCAGCTTTGTTCTGAAAACAAGATATAAACACAATTTTTTTTCTTTTCAAATTAACTGTGACTTGATTTATTTAAAAATTAGATAATAGCTACGGATCAGACCCAGTATGAACTAGTTAGTTTTAAGGGTAAAAAATTAAGAAGTATTTTAAGTCTTGATCTATATATACTTTTAGTTCCCTTTTTTAAAAAAAAAAAAAAAAAAAATTATTCTAACATATATCATATGAAAAATGTTAGATATAGCAAAAGAGTATCTAATCATCCAATCCATAACTAAACCCAATGAATTAAGTAGATAGATAGAACATTAAATAGAAACCTGATAATTATATATTGATTTCATAAAATAAATATAAAAATCAAAAGATTTTAAATATTGGTGGTGATGTTACTTATGATTATAGTAATGATTATAGTAGGAGTTGGCTTGGTAGTGTTATAATTAAATGTATTTTAATGTACGTATAATACAAGTTATGTCAGATACGTAAATTATATGTATGCTATTAAAAACATGAGTTTTTTCGTTTAGTTTTAAGTTTTTAACTTTGTACAATAAGCCCAAGTTTTTAAAAAGTTACGAACGTACATATATTATATCGATATAATACAAATATTTGCTTACTGGACTTCGTACTACAATAGTGTAGATTTTTTTAGGGTGATGCTAACTTGACAGATATAAAAAGATTAGTTTTCATCCTCTTTAAAAAAAATAAATTTATAATTTATTACTTTTTGTGATCATGATTTAATTGTTATTGCCTTTCAAAGCATTTCTCATTTTTTTAATAACCATATTCACGTATATCATGAGCAATCCTTAGCAATATTCACAGATATCATGACCAATCCTTAGCAGTAGTAAAAGTATAATACTTGGCTCTTTATAGTGGAGGAACAACTACTCCTCCCTCTCACTCATATTATGCCACGTGTATAACAAACAAATGAGAATTGATTATGTACATGTATCCCTATGTTATGTTATTATAGACATATATTTATGTATCCATATATAATATAAGTGACGTAATATAAATGGGAGGGAGGAGGAGTTGCTCCTCCACTGTGAGGAGCCAAGTGGGCCGCCTCATTAAGCACGTGTAGGGATGGTTTTCACCTCCAACCTAGCTTGTGCTGTTTCTAGATGCGGACATCGTCATGGATGCGGGACAAAGTTTGTTTTCTTTTGAGTGAAATCCACTTTAGTAGCCTTAAGTTTTATTGATAATTTCAACATAGTACTTGAATATTTTTTTTAAAAAAAAAGGAAAAATAAAAAAATATGATACCCAAAGTTTACTTAGTGAAGCAATGTGATTCTTATCTCTAATGTCATCTCTCCATCTAAATAGTTAATGGAAAAACCACATGACATCCCATACGGCGAATAGTGAACAGGTTAAGGAAATTAAAACTTTTATTACCCTTTATTTTAGGTTACATTTTATTTTGATACTTGATCGAAAAAGTTTCAAATTTCATACCATACTTGTACCAATTTAGTCCAAAACATAAGTTTTAATAATTTTAATTTTTTTTGTGTGTGAAAGCTTGTTCCAAACTTCCAACATATGTGTGGCCATGTATTTATATAAGTTGTTTTCTAGAAACAACGTGTTATTAATATTTCTCAAGAAAAAAAAATTAAATAATTTATGAAAGTGAGATATTCTTAAAGAAAAAAAATTAAACATTAATTTTATGTTATTTAAAAGTGAGATACGTGTTTATCACAAAAAAAAAAAAAAAAAAAAAAAAAAAAAAGTGAGATATCTTTGGTGATATTGCCAGATAGAAAAAGTTACTCCAACGGATTACCTACTTTGCCCTTTTAAAGTAAAAAAATGCAAAAGCCCCTGTTCCCCTCTTGCCCTCTTGGGAAGAGGGTAGCTACTAGCTGTCCCCCCACACCAATCTCTTTCTCTCCCCAACTCAATAGCTACTGTCCCCTCTCACACCAATGTCGTTGTCACGTGAGTTTTTTTGTCAGCCGTGTAGACGGTGTGTCATGAGAATAGTTTTTCTGACATCCTACAACAACCTAAACTACGTGTTTTCACTTTGTCTGACGACAAGACGCCCAATTATAAGAACATTAGACTAGACGCATCGGTTTAATTGGATGTATGAGGTTAATACAATGCATAACTTCTTCTAATTGACAAATTTTAATTTTGCTTATAAAAAAAATAGTTTAAATTTTAAATTGAGTAGATGAATAGTTATTAATACTTATCGGCCTTTCGGGATACAACAGGTTTTGAACTCGATTACTTATACTATCTTAGGACCAGTTATCAGTTAAGTTTTTAAATATTACGTAATATAAAATGGAAAGTGGTATTAGTGATCCTTGTTCTTTATATTAATCGAGTAAAAAGTTAGGATATTTATTATTAATAAAAAAATAATAAAAATGATTATAAATCCTTTGAAAGCATGGGACTGCTCACTATTGGCCAAATCTATAATAAAAAATAGTTATTAATAAAATTTATAAAAAAAAAAAAGAAAAGATTTTGCGGAGAGGGGATTAGGTTTTGATATATGGAGGAAAAGAAATGAGATGGTTGGAAAAGAAAAATGAAATGGTTAAAAAATTTTAAGAGGGCTAAATCTATAATTTAAATATGAGTCGTGCTATACAGACCGAGCACTGTATGCCGACCGTAAGCCGACTTAATACAAAAAGTAGAAACCGCCCTTAACTCCGTCAAACCCACTCTCCTTTCTTTCTCTCTCCAGAAAAACATTGCTAAAACGAGAACTGTTGACCACAAAAAGCTCGACGGAAACATACAGCATCATGGAGCTACAAAAAAAACCTAGCTAACTTTACCAAAAATTTAACTAACTTTACAAAAAAATCTAGCTAAGTTTATAAAAAATTTAGCTAAGTTTACAAAAAATCTAGCTAAGTTTACAAAACAATCTAATTAATTTTACAAAAAAGTTAAAAGATAGCCTTATTTACTTTCACAGATTTACACAAATTCACCTTTGGCACCATCACAAAGCTACAGATCGACAGTGGTAGATTGGATTGTGAAGGGGATGGCTTGCCAAACTGTGGAAGCCTCTCCTTTTTTCAGCATCGTCAACATTAGTGCCGTCTAAGCATCTCGCCGTCGTTGTGCAACTAAACCATGCTAGGTAGTTTTGCAGTTTCTCCATTTACAAAGGCAGATATGGAGAGAGAGAGAGAGAGAGAGAGAGAGAGAGAGAGAGAGAGAGGTGAGATGGAGAGAGACTTGGGGCGTGCTTCTTAATTTGAGATGCTCACCACATCAATGGAGACTGTAATGGGTTTGTGCTTCCATACCGTAAGAAGGGAAAGAGAGATGGAGAAGCAGCTCTTCACAACCGCCCATGGTTTTGGTTTGGGTAAGAGAACTTTATGTCAGTTCCCTAGTTTCAAGGCATGCTAGCTGTCAAGTGTTTTTGTTTTTTTTTTTTTATTAGGTACTTTCAGTCATTTAAAAGCCTTCTTATTGTTTCATAGGCATTTCAATAAATTAAAGTTTTTCGGCTCACGGTCGTTTAACCCAATTCGTCTCAACAATCATTACTCTTTAAATATAAAATAGATATAAAAGAAAAAAAGAAAAATTCTAGGAGACATCTGCCCTTCTCTCATCCATATTTGATTTCACCCTTGGTTCTAAGGACTTACATCGTCAGAAGTAGAAAATCTTAAGTTTGATTTTTTTAGCTTCTTTTTCATTTTCAAACATGAGTGGAATATTGCAACCTCACCCGTATTCAAGGAATAATCCAATTTAAAGTTTGAAAACCCTTATCCACTAAAAAAAGAGTTTTAAGCTTTAATTAGTTCTACCATTTTCATTCGTTCTATAAATAGATTAGTATGAACCCGTGCGATGCGTAGAAATCACAAATGAATATGAAGACAACAAATAGCTTAATGATCCAGAGTTTAGGTCAACATGTTTTTGTGTATGGTTCAACTCTTTGCACCTTTACTTATAAAACAATGTGTGTCTATCTTCTCATTAGTTGCCTTGGACAGTTAAGGGTTATTACCTATACTCAACTTCTTTATAACTCTCCCCAAAAAATGGAAAAAAAAAAAAAAAATGAGACAACCTGATTAATTGAAGACAAAATCTAAAAGAGTATAAATCGAATCAGGAAACTACTAGAAAAAATATATAATTCTTGATTGAATATGTTGTCAAATACGCTTGAAAACCCCCAAATAAAACAATTGCTTATCTATAACAAACCAAGCACTCAAGATTCTCCTTTTACATGTCCTGACAAAAGTATTATGAACTTATTTTGATAACTAATACAAAAATGACTTTACAGGATCTCATGATTACTCATTACTTATCTAATTACTAACTAGTTATTTAAAAAATTAGCAATAGAAAACTCATACTAAATAATTGCTTATCTACTCAATATCTTCCTTTAAAAAGTTATAGAATGCCCATACTAAATAATTTATTTTTTAATATTACTCATGTCCTAAAGATTTCATTTCATTTAAAAAATTAGTTCATAAGGAAGAAAGAGGGAGAGGGGAGAATAAGGAGAGAGAAATAGGAGAACAGAGAAAAGGAAGGAAGAGGGAGAGGGAAGTTGTATGGGGAAGGGGAAGGAAAAAATAAAAGAAGGGAGAAGGAAGGTGTATGGGGAAGGGGGAAGAGAACCAAGAAGAAGGAAAAAGAAAAAAAAAAAAAAAAAGGAAAGAAAGAAAGAAAGAAAGAAAGAGAAAAGGAGGTGTTGACATTGTGTTTGGAGGAAGAGGGGAAGGGGGAGGGGGAGGCGTGGGGGGAGAAAAGAAAGAAAGAAAAAAAACAGAGAGGAAGGGATGGGGGAAAAAGTAGAGGAAGTGGGAAGGTTGTACGGTTAGGGGAGGGAAGAAAAAAAAAATTATTAGAGGAATTAATAGTAGTTGACATCATTTGTAGGGGTTAAGGAGGAGGAAAGGAATGGATTTTGGAGAGATGGTTTATTAAAGAGACACATCAGCAAGGAATGAGGTTAGTAAAAAACTCTTAATTATAGTATAGGTATAGATTTTTTAAATAACCATATTTTTCATAGGGGCCAAAATTAAGATCATCTAACTTTTTCTTATTTTAGTGTAGACTGTAGAGCTTCACTCAAAGGTGGTTTTTTTTTTTTGCCAAAAAAAATTCTTTAAAAAATAAAAATCTATGGTAATAATTTTCCAAAAAAAAAAAAAAAAAATGTCAATGAGGCCTCATTTATCAGGGTGACAAAGTAGAAATAAATGCAGACACCCCGTTTGGGTAGGTTTCTGACGTGTCAATGGCTTACGTGCATAAGGGTAAAGGAAGTTACTAGGAAAGCTGCCAAAAGGGCCCCCCTACAAATCACGCTACTTCCACGTTCGTCTTTTACCTCAATTCCTCAAAACGATTTTTGTCGTATGCGGTAAAGATGTCAAGCTCAAAGGACAATTTTTTTTATTTTTTCCTTTTAAAAAACGCGTGGAATCATGAGTTTCATACGTGGAATTCCACTATCTGCTCCTTTACTTTCGGTGGTAAGAATGGCAATGGGCGGGTCGGGTTGGTTCGTCTGTATACCATATCCGAATCACGGATTAATACCCTATGCCCAAACCTATCTGTAAACCCGATGGTTTGAAAATTTTATTACGTATTTCCGACCCTATGGTTTTTTAAAAAACCCGTCCCCACCCCACCCTACCCCCCCCTTTTTTTTTTCCCTACTGAAAAACAAATAAATAAGCAACCCCTGCCTAATTTACTTTCTCCAATCAAAAAATCAATCTCCTCAAGCAGCCATCAAACAAATATAATTTCATCAAGGGTAAGTTTCCAACAACACTTATTTTGAGCATAATCAATCACAATCGCAAGATAAATATAGTGGATAAATAATCTTTCAAATTGCTCAAGATTTCATATAGTAATGAGGATGAGGGATGAGGGCACATCGTTGTCAGTTGCAGCGGTGAGGTACTGAGGTGAGGCAACGCCAGCGAGGGAGGGAGATCGGAGTCTGGAGAGTGGAGACTTGGACTCACGGCGATGAGGCGACGCCGGCGAGGGAGGGACAGCGGAGTCTGGAGTAGTCGAGTAGCGGGTGAGCCCTCATAGTGATGAAGCGACGTCAGTGAGGGAGGGACAGCGGAGACTGGAGCAAGTTGAGCAGCGGGTGAGCCCTCACGGTGATGAAGCAACCAATCTAAAATTTCCCTTATGACATGACATACATATAAAAAATTTTGGTCCCTAATTTCTTGAATTGTACCAAATCACCAAAAATTTAGCAAACTCCTTCACTAAATTATACTTTCTTTTTTTTTTTTTGTTGTTGATAATCACTAAATTATACTTTTTATAAAATGAAATATTAAAAAGTTTCATTTTAGTGGACAAATGGCCAAATCATTTTAGAGGGTTGAGCTTTAATATTGGTGCTATGGAAAATAAAATTGGACTACATCATTTCCATGGGATGTAAAGGCAAATACTATAATTTATACGGGAAGATAAGATTATATTTTTCTGCCTACCTAGTTCACCCTCCCAAGCTAGGGCCTGAAGTATATTTTCTTCATGATGCTCTTGGGAAATTAATTAGTAACCATTCGGAGCTTCTTCTCAGTGAAAGGTAATCATCTTCACAAGCCAAGCATTACGTAGTTACAAAACTAAATAATTTCAATTATCCCCATGAGGCTGTCTTTTGTATCTTTGCGCCGACTTATTAGCAACTAGTAAATGAAGCAAATGAAACTCGAACTAAAATTAAAAGGTCAGACAAAGCGTTCGCGAGAAGCAAAAACATAAGCATATGCGCACAAACATGAATTGAAACATAACAAACATAAGCATATGCGCACAAACATGTATTCTAACACAACAAACATCTTACTATACTATCCGATACAAAAGTACAATGATGCATATTAACATAAGTAGACAAATTTAAAACACTAAATTCTGGTGAGAGCAACACTCCATAAGAAAATGAGACCTTTATCTTTGGAAAAAGTGGATGCCGCATCACCTGGTGAATTCAGCTATAACACTTTTATCAAGAAAATGCTATCTGACCTCCCGTGACAACCTCCATAAGAACCCTCTATGATGTGTCATGAAGGCGGATTAAGTCCAATGTTGTTGGGTCTCGTTAGTCTACCTCTGTTTTTTATGATACATCATGAGGAGTTCTAATATTGAAGATTGTTTTTTATGATACATCATGAGGAGTTCTAATACCGGAGATAGTTATTGGATTTGAGAGAATTAAGGAAGATCCAATAACATTTCCCTATTAGAAGAATGGATTGTTAGATGTTTGATACCAAGTTATTAAAAGCCAATAGAATTGTGTTTCTTGAGCCCCCGCGGATGAGATGACTACCATCTTGTTGGCGGGTTCAGAAGATATTAAAAGCTAATAGAATTGTGCTTCTTGAGCACCCACGATGGAGATGACTTCTGACTTCCATCTTATTGGAAGACATGGCGTGTATCTCTTTTGTAAGGCATTAGCTGTTTGTTTTCCATTCTACCAAAAAAAAAAACAAAAAAAAAATAAAAAATCTTAAAAGTTTAAAAAGAAAAAATTGTTCTCTAAAGTACCACTAAACTATACCTTCTTCTAAAACTTTGTGAAAATACCTACTGAAATGAATACTTTGCCACCACAACTGGCCGGTGTGAGGAACCTCATCCTCACCCCAATTGATATTCCACCACAGAGGTGGGACCACGACTTTTTGTCTGCCCCCACTTTAGAATCCATATTTTGATAAAAGGTCATCAAACTTTGAAACAAAGTCAAAAATGGTCTTTGGACCAAAAATGGTCTTAAAAAAGAAAAATGCTGCTTCACCCATTTTTTATCATTCATTTTTACCACACACTTTATATGTCAAAAGTGTATAGGTGAACCAACGAAGGTTGGCCTGAGTGGAAGGGACTCTGGTCACTTAAGCAAGGGGTTTCAGGTTCGAGTCTTTGTGGATGCAGCAAACTTTCTTGGGAGAGGTTTCTGCTTTGGCACCTGACAGTACCTTCGGAGGATTAGTCTTGAGTGAAACCTGGGGACACCTTGGGAAACCAAAAAAAGAAAAGTGTATAGGTGAAAACAAACATATGAGGCCCAGTATGAAATAAGGAGAAGCTGTCACATATGAATGGGTAGGAGAATGTGGGTGGAATAGAGGGGTAAAATAGCATAGTCTCTTAAAAAAAATTATTAAAAAAAAAAAAAATCACTCTCCTCTCTCACATGAGCAGATAAGAGTGAGTGCCATGATATTTTTTTAGCTTTGTTTCAAAATTTATATTTTAGAGTTGGGAAGAATAAAAGAGGGTAAAAATTACTAGCCTCTTTATCACTCTTTTTAAAAATAAAAATTGAAAGACTAATCTCAAGGGATAGCTTAATTAGCAAATGATTCTGTTTTTAAAAAAAATGGAAGTCTCGAGTTTGACCTTTGCTATCCATTAGAGTCATCCAAACAAGATTTCCGTAACTTTAGTAAGTATTGGTTTAATCTGACCTATGTGGATTGTAAAGAACAAACTATGCTATAAATTTATGAATTATAAAAATATAAAAAATTATGTCATAAATTCTAAATAAATTGTACTACCAAAAAATCCAAAGGAAATGCACTTCGTAATTCTAAAATATTTTCCTTTTAATCTGAAACAAACATTTTTCGTATTTTTCTTTTTCCCTAACAAATATTAATAGGGTAGGCATTTTCTGTCATCATTTATCTTTTCCATTTCTAAGAAATAGACATTTTTTGTTTTTTCCACTACTTTTTTTGGGGGAATCTAATCCTAATTGATATACGACAAGGATCCAAGGCCTTGCATCCAAGAAAGGTGATTTGGTCACTGTATTCCACCTGCAAAGCCACTATGATCTGAAACTAGAGATGTCGTAACCCCAAAAACCCAAAGTTTCTAACTTTCAATGTGTTTGCAGTGAAACGATGGAACCAAAGCTGATCTTATTAAATTTGGTAGTCTACCTCACAACTGAACGTGAAAATTAATTATCTTATTGATAGCATACACTCGAGGACACCCACTCACAACTTATATCACATTATTACACACTGAGAGACCCCACACTTTAACACACGATTTGACTTCACCCCTGTGAACTTTTTCACTCCGTTCATCCACACTTGATGCATGCAATGGGGCCTCACCCCTCCTTTTTTTATAGCTGCTGTTGCCCTAAGAAAGTTGGTTCTCCAAGTGGGTATAGTCTTCTAGAGATCGGAGAAAGGTATGGATGAGAGAAGAACAATATGCAGGAAGAACATGAGGCTGTGAGCTAGAGAGAGTAGAATAAGAAAGAGAGACAAAGAAAGAGGGTAACAAGAAACTAGAGTTTTCTAGAGAGGTGAAGGAGATGGAAGAATCAAGAAAGGAGTCGGTGAATTCCTTCTACAATTACCTCCGTACAACGAAAACTAAACCTAATTCTTGTATAATAAGGGAACAAACAAATAAAAGAAAAAATTATCAAAAACCTGCAAAAAAAAAAAAAAAAACAAAATCAAATTAAGCATAAAAGCTTTTTATTAATATGCCTAGAATAAGGGCATTGACTTGTATAATGGAAATTTATCACTAAAATAAAACTTTTTTCTAAAACCGTAAAATTACAATTTAGAAGCCGGCCATATGAGGAATTTGGGCCAAAAGTGAAAAGTTCATTGCAAAGTGATTAATTTTTAAGATCTCCACGTTTCCAGTCAGCGCGCACTCCAAATTTCAAGCGATTGTACAACCAATGGCTTCGGATTGATTCCAGAGTTTGTTCTCTCCGATAGAGACATCGGTCTCCATAGAATTGCACACTTCAACATCTGGACTGGATACAATTATTTTACAACCCTTATGCTCATTACCATAAGGGATTCCAATATACCCCAAATCCAGCCTCTCCCAAAGGTCGTCCAAGATTATGAGAACCTTATACTCCTGCTTCAATATCTCCGACAGTCTAGCTCGCCGAAGATATTCACCCTCTTCTTCAATTTCAGATCCCAAGAACAATGCGATTTGATCTTGAATTATTTTCACGTCGGGAGTTGGGGGAACCTCTATCTTTACAACTTTACTGAAAAGCTTTTGTTCTTCAGCGTGTTCTGCCAATTGTTTAATCAGCATCGTTCTGTCTTCTTGCCAGTAGCCATATACTCCAATGATGGTGTGTATATTGTCCATTAGGCCATGCATGATTCTTCCTTTTGCCGTCATTTGCGAATCTGCACTACTGAGATTAAAGCTATAACGGGCTTCAGGAATTATCGGTCCAAGGCAATTGGATACTCGATCAAAACTCGATTCATTGAAATCCGAAACTTGATCAGAACCAAAACTTGATTCATTTAAATACGAAACTTGAAGAGAAAGAGAACTCGGTCCCCACAAAAAGAATGGTGGGTCAAAACCCAAACTTGGTTCATTGAAATCCGATACTTGCTGAATGGCATCAATCCACTGATCTGGAGGCTTATTTCTCGATGCCCTTCCAGCCTTAATAATTGAATTTGGAATTCCACCAAGCTGTTTAATTAACTCCTCGACTCCTCGATCCAAAACATGAGAGTCAGGAATCGCTGCTTTTTTCTTGAAAAGAGCCAACGCATCTTGCTCCGATAATTCTTGGACAAGGACATTTGCATTGGTCTCCATATCATCGCACACTCGAACAGATCGACTGATTACAATGATTTTACAACCCTTGTGGTCATTACCATAAGGGATTCCAACTTCCCCTAAATCCAATCTCTCCCATACATCGTCCAAGATTATGAGAATCTTTTTCTTCTGCTTCAATATGTTAGACAGTCGAGATCGTCTTAGATGTTCACTCTCAATTTTGATTTTAAATCCGAAAAACTCTGCTATTGAATTCTGAATTACTTTATGGTCTGGACTCCGAGAAACCGTTGCAATTGCAACTGTATCGAAAAGCTTTGCTGCTGCAGCTTGTTTTGCCACTTGCATAATCAGCGTCGTTTTGCCTACTCCTTCCCTGCCCCATACTCCAATGTGCGTTATCATCTCGTCCTTCACTTTATCCATGATCCTTTGGATTGCCGCTGTTGATGACGCTAGAGGAATGAAATCTGAAGTAGGTATGTCTTCTACACACAGAATATGTGCGGGACGGGAAATGGTGTCGATGACGGACTTAACTTCATTTTTGACGACATCGATGTCATCTGCCATCGTTTTGGCATATTTACTTAACCGATGACGGCTAGACCAATCAAGACGCAACGCATGCCACCACTTCTGGCTGAGGTTAACTATTTCTGTGTCCCATTTGTCCACGTCCTGCGAGATCCCATTTGCCTTACCTAGCCAGTCCAACACCACAGGCTCAACATTTTCCCCTCTATCTTTAGCTTCATTGACTAACGTATCAATACGAACTTTATCGGCCCTCAATGTAACAACTCCATCCCTCAGGTCCTGCACATTGCTTCCATATTGTATCACATAAACAAGTTGTGGATAGACTGGATCAGTCCACAATTGCACGAAGAAACATGATACGAGAGCAATAAGAATATCTGCTACCAAGGGCATTTCTGAGGGGAAAAAAGAGGGTAGTAGTTAAAAAGAGTGGCGAATTAATTAATACGCTATAAAACAACGGTGATGGTAAACAAACTACGTGGAAATTCAAAAGAACTATAAAGCAAAGGCACTATGAAGAGAAACAAATGCCATGCATAAAAGAAATGTTACTACGAACTAGACACACTTGAAATATGAAAATATAAAATAAAATTTGATGGCTCGTTTCATACCTTAAAATCTCTCAATAGTTTGACGACAAATTAATACAGTAGGTAAAAGAGATACTCCCTCTGTCTCATTAAGATATGCCATCTTCGCTATTTTTTTTTTGTCTCAAAATGTTTGTCTACTTTGAAAAGTCAAATTATAATTTTTTGAAGTTTCCTAAACTACCCTTTGTTTTTTTCAATAATTATTTTCAACACAAAACCCAATACAAAAAGGTTAAGGATATTTTTGGAAAGTTAGAATTTAATTAATGACAAGTCAATGTAATGATGATTGTTTTTTAAACTCCGTGTTTTTTCAAACTTGGCCTATCTTTGTAGGACGGAAGGAGTACTAAACAAATTTGATACAAGATTTGAAATGACCATGGGGCAAGTAGCTAACAAAATGAATGCATGATAGACCAGAGCATACCTCAAAATCCCTGAGCATCACTATGAAAATTTACCACATTATCTATATAAAGAAGTGCTAAAAAGACGACAATTAACCAGTAGAGCATCCAAGAGTTTTTTTCTCTCAATGGTTACGCATAAGAACTTATTGACAAACTAAGCTTCAACATTACTGTACTTACCTCCAAAATTCAACAGAGTAATACTTTCAAAATATTAATCATAATATTTAGGATAAATTGCAGTTAAGGGTCCAGAGCTTGGGCCATGATTCACTTAAGGGTCTCAAATTTCAATTGCGTCAATTTGGTACCCAACTTTAATGCTGACCAAAAATTACAAACGGTGTTAATAGAAACGTTGAAATAACCTTACTACCCCCCTAAAAAACGCCATCATTTTGAATAAAAGTCTCCTTTCTTCTCAACAATTCAAGAAGCTAGCCCGTGCTACAAATCCCGTCGGAATATTCTACCGGGAAACCGGCCCTAGCGAAGAGTTAGGCCAAGATAACCAGTTGGTGAACAAGTCGAATTCGACAGATTGGAAAGATGAGAATACGGAAACCCCGCCGGAAGTGGGGGAGGAAAATTTTACTGGGTACATATCTGTACTCTATACTACCTATAAAAAGATGAATGTGAGAAAAACTTTTGATTGACTAATATACCCTTATTTTAATTTTTAAATACACAACTACCCTTTTGCATATATAGGAAATATAGCAATATAAAACACATACCTTAATAAGAATTCTAAGGAAACTATACAGCTACCCTTCTGCATATATAGAAAATATAGCAATATAAAACACATACCTTAATAAGAATTATAAGGAAATTATAATTCGTATAATAATTAAATAAAACCAAACCCAAATAGGAATTCTAAGGAAACGGAAACTATAATTTGTATATCTATACTACCTATAAAAGTCTCTTGAAAAGAAAAACTTTTGATTCACTTAATTATCCTCATTAGAAATCTTAAAGACAATAATACCTTTTCTTTTTCTTTTTTTATAATAAAACTTCCTTAAATATATATATATACACTAACGTTGTATTGGAAAACCTTTAAAACATTAATGTTTTCACTCTCTCAACAAGCCCTAAACCGACACCAATGTCCATCATCTCTGTTGATAGCCCCCTCCCACTTTTCTCTCTCGAAATCTAGGGTTTAAGGTTTGCGCTTTTTGATCTCCAAGGTAAACCCCGCATAGGGTTTCCTATTTTGCGGCCAAGACCATGATATTGATATAAGAAATAAGAAACATAGCCGCGATAAATAGTTACATTTAAGAAATTCTTGAAAAGTTGAAAACCACATCTTGTGGGCTTGCGACCCCTCAAACACATTCAATGGTAAGTGGTAAGGAGGACATCACATAGTGGGGGAAACAAGTATACAATCAAGTCTATATTAAATGGTTTTGCCCGTGTAAGTTTGGAGCACGTGAGAAAAAATCTCTAATAGAAGTTTAAGTTTTGAAATTCATTGTCACTTAATCCTAAGATAATCTCATGGCCGGAATATCTATCCTACGATGGTTGCGTTATTTTCCTTATATATTTTTAGTTTTTGTGTTTTTCAGATATTGAGTTTCCCTAACCCTAACCCTCATCTTACCACTACATCACCAGGTATGCATCCTTTGTTGTTATTGTTATTGTTACTTTTTTTTTTTTTTTTTTTTTCCTGAAATTGAATAAAAATGTTGCAGATGCATACCATGTACACCATTAAAGAAAAAAAAATTGGTTCAAATTATGAGTATGAATTAAGTATAAAATGGGTAAAGTAAAGACTATAAAGTAAAGGCTACTGATTCATGCTCTAATAAATTATTTCATCCTATTGTTGTAAAAAAAAAAAATAATAATAATTAACACCGTAATAATAACACAATAACTAACTCTAAAAGCTTATACTTTTATTTAAAATTATATATATATTCTTACTATTGGTGTGAGATAAAGTGGCCTACATGTAGGTTTGATATAAAGATGATCCACACGTGTCTAATATTTATTTTTAACAAAATAATAGAATCCTAAAAATAATATAAAAAACATATTAAAATCTTAAACCAAATAAAAACAGACACTCAGCCTAAGACTCTAACATGCCTGCATTGTGTGTGACTTAATTGCCAAGTGAAGATATATTGTAGGATTTTTGGTTACCAAGTTCTTGAAGACAAGCAAGGCAAGTTGACCAAATTCCGCCTCAAAAGTGTCTAAATTAAGCAACATGTACTTGGATCATATATTATAGAGGCATGGCATGGAACCAATACGTAATCTTTTTATTTTTATTTTTGAACAATAATAATAATAATTTCCTTCAGTTGAGGTTGCTTGAGGTGTAATTGATGCTTTTTGGTATAAGGTGCATTACGTACTCCTTATTTAGAATTAAGGTGTAATTTCTCTTCACTTTACTAAAATATTTCTTTCCTGAAGATTTCAAAGGAAAAAAGAAGAAGAAAGAAATAAAGAAATAAAGGTCAATTTAAAACCATGTTTGAAGATTTCAATATTGTCTAAGGTTTAAATCCCCTACAATGTAACCCCCTCCAAAGAGAAAAAAAAAAAAAAAATATATATATATATATATATATATATATATATTCTTTTTTTTTTCTTTTTTTTTTCTTGCACCGCACTTGCACATATATACACACATTTTTTATATTTGATTTGTTAGGTGATCATGATACATATTTTTGTATTTTTATTTATTCTTCATGCATTGATACTAATGATTCAAAGACCAAAATATAACAAAATTTTATGCTAAAGACATTTTACAAATAAATTATTTTTATGTTGATTTTTCTAAAAAACTTTTCTTCAAGCAAATTGAACGCATGTGTGCTATAGTGTGTGTGTGTGTGTGTGTGTGTGTGTGTGTGTGTGTAATTATTTTTATGTTGATTTTTCTAAAAAACTTTTCTTCAAGCAAATTGAACGCATGTGTGCTATAGTTAGAGTGTGTGTGTGTGTGTAATTATTTTTATGTTGATTTTTCTAAAAAACTTTTCTTCAAGCAAATTGAACGCATGTGTGCGTGTAATTATTTTTATGTTGATTTTTCTAAAAAACTTTTCTTCAAGCAAATTGAACGCATGTGTGCTATAGTGTGTGTGTGTGTGTGTGTGTGTGTGTGTGTGTGTGTGACCTATAAAAGGCTGAATCTCAAAAAAACTTTTGAATGACCAATATACCCTTATTTAAAAAAAAAAATACATATCTACCCTGTGTGTGTGTGTGTGTGTGTGTGTGTGTGTGTGTGTTATACCTATAAAAGGCTGAATCTCAAAAAAACTTTTGAATGACCAATATACCCTTATTTAAAAAAAAAATACATATCTACCCTTCCTTTAATTGAAACACATAATAAACATTCTTATCATTTAGTAACAAATGAAAGTTAGATTTTAACTCAAACTTTTAACAAATTAAAGTTAGATTCTTATTCAAATTCTTTTTCCTAGAGCAACTATTAAGTTGCATGATAATATATATGAATATAAACTCTTCAAATATTCCGTTTTATGAAGAAAAAAAAATTATGAATGTATATCTAAAGAGTTTTTAATCTTTCGTTGACAATTTTGATTATTAAAAAAAAAAGAAAAAGGAATGTACTTTTGAATTTTAAACTTTATCTTTTATGAAAAATATAAAATATTTATGTATTTATTATTTTGTATTTAAGAATATTCACGTGCATTGCACGTGTGCTATATCTAGTATATATATGTATACGTATATACCATGTAGAAAATTTTACTTTCTTGAGTTATCTTTGAACTTGATGACCCTATTCTATGTTTTTGGGGTCAAGGAACTTGTTGGTAACCTTTAATTTGAAGGAAAATGAACATAACTTAATATTTTGAAAAACTACAGATTTTTGGGTTGTGAAACCGAACCATTTTTGGGTTATGAAACACATGTGTTTTTATGAACTTTTGTATGAACATTTATATAACCTTGTAAAGGGCTGAACAAGTTTTAAAATGACTTTTGAATCACTAGATTTGGCCAAGAAATGAGTGAGATACGTTAGAAAAAGTTAGCCCAAAACAGACTCAACCAAATAGAATCTTAGATGCAGCCCGTGGGGGTTGAAGATGAAGTACGAAATTATGATCCAGTGTGGGTGCACTTACCCACACCTATCGTGTACTCATGCTTTTGAAGACCTTAAGTTAACCTGATCAACCCCAAATTCGACAGACAGATTCGTCTTGATGAGCCCTACCATCTATGACCCTTGGTTGACTACTTTGACCGCAGTTTGATCAATTTTGACTTTTGAAGCGAAGGCTATGCGTTTTTTTAGTAGTGGTTGATTATATTAGAGTGACTAATCAATATTTTTGAAATGATATGTTATTAGACACTATTACATGAGTGCTTGTATTACGTAATTTTGTGGAAATGGATTAGAAATACTAATTAATATTTTTTATATAATATGTTATTAGACACTATTACATGGGTGCTTGTATTACGTAATTTTGTGGTAATAGATTAGAAATACCTCCAGTGTGAAAGAAAGAAAAGGAAGAGAGAGAGAGAGAGAAAGGAGAGATCCAGATCTAGCAAAAATTAGGAATATAGAGGCTAATAAGAAGGGTAAAATAGGGTTTTTATACCATAAATGGTGAAATGGGGATAATGTTATTTAAATTTGGTCACATGCACTGCATGTGCAAATTTAGAAGCAATTCCGTTTGGTCATGAACGGTTTCTAACGGTGGACTCCAAATTGAAATCAAACTAATACTTTGGGTACCCAATTGATGCAATTAAAATTTGGAATCTTTAAGTAAAACATGACCTAAACTCTGGACCCTTAAGTGCAATTTATCCTAATATTTACAAAAAAATGTGTATGTCTAGCCTTTACACATATATTGGATGTCTAGCCTTTACACATATATTGGACATTGTTTTCACATACCAAAAAAACAAAAAAGCTTATAATAAATCTTCAAAACTATTCCGACGAGGCCTCATGCCTTAGTAGCAGTTATATGATTGTCTCATTGTCAATGATTTCACATACCCAAAAAAAAAAAATTTTGAAAACAAAATAGTGTTATTGGTCCTTGGTTTCCTACTCTTTCAACTCGGTAACTCTTATTTTTATTTTATTTTTTCAACACTAAAATTAGGAGTAGCATTTAAGAACACTGATGGAGCCCCAGAAAAGCTAGTTCTTGGGATTTTACATTTTAAATTCAACGGCTCAAGCCAGCTTTAGACTGCACTGAAATACTGAATTATCATTTATTCATGGGTAAATGACGTTTTAATACCATGAACTTTACACCAAATGTCAATTTGGTCCATAAACTCATACATTGCACGATTTTAGGACAATTTTAAAATTTTTGATTCAATGTAGGCCAACCAGTAACGTCCGTCACTTAAGGTTAATGGAATAGCACGTGACCAACATGTGCATGCTTAGTTGGCACACACGTGGCAGCAAATGATGTAAACGATGTCGTTTGAAGCCAAAAAAAATTAAAACATAAATAAACAAATAAACAAAACAACAGAAAAAAGAAAAAAAGAAAAAGAAAAAGGGATGTTGTTTATCCTCACCGGTATCTCCTTTGCCGAAGAGGATGAAGGCCTTGCTGGGTATCTCTTTCGCCAGAAAAAAACGGAAGTAAAGAATGGGGAAGAAAAATGGATGGGATGAAGAAAAAATGGAAGCAAGTTGCTGCAGCGGCATGACCTTCATCGGCTGGGATGAAGATGGAGAGGCTAACGTGGTGAGGGTTTGGAGAAACAACACCAGATTTGAAAAATGGATGGGCCTGGTAAGGGGCTTTGCTGTCGTAAGGGGCTTTGTCGCCGATAAGGGGCTTTGCCGTCGTAAGGGGCTTTGCCGCTGGTAAGGGGCTTTGCCGTCTCTTTCTTTTCTTTCTGTGGTGCTTTTTTTTTTTTTTTTCATCTGCTCTGTTTAGAGGCAGCCATGGCCGTCGTCCGCCTCGTTGTCGTCGGCTCTCCTGGTCCTCGTCGCCATCCTCGTCTTCATCTCCTCCCAGATCTACACCACGCCTCCCATCTGCGAACCAATTGTCGTCCCCATCGCCATCCTCATCCTCATCTCTTCCCAGATCTACACCACAGTGGCGTTGTGGGTAATGGGTAAAGGGGTTTGGGATTTTGAAGATGATGGTTGGGGGGGGGGGGGGGGGAAACAAACAGTGGTTGAATAGGTATGGGATGATGAAGATGATAATTTATATTTATATTTTTTGAATTTTTTGTTTTGTTGTGAGATGATGAAAAAAATGCAAAGAATATTTTGGGGGTGCTAGATTTGTGCTAGATTTTTCTTCACCCTTCTTTACTTCCGTTTTTTTCGGCGAAGGAAATACCCGACGAGCCCTTCATCCTCTTTGGCGAAGGAGATTCCCGGCGAGGATGAACAACATCCCTTTTTCTTCTTCTTTTTTTTTTTTTTTTCTTTTTTCTGTTGTTTTGTTTATTTGTTTATTTATGTTTTAATTTTTTTGGCTTCAAACAACATCGTTTGCATCATTTGTTGCCACGTGTGTGCCAACTAAGCACGCACGTGTTGGTCACGTGCTATTCCGTTAACCTTAAGTGACGGACGTTACTAGTTGGCCTACATTGAATCAAAAATTTTAAAATTGTCCTAAAATCATGCAATGTATGAGTTTATGGACCAAATTGACATTTGGTGTAAAGTTCATGGTATTAAAACATCATTTACCCTTTATTCATCCATGTCATCATATAAACTGGGAAAATTAAAATTAAAATATATCAAAACAAAACAACAAGAATACTCCATCGCAGACAAATGAATGGGAAGGCTTACCCCAGAGATCCAGGAGATGGAATTCACCACCGGTCCACCACCGTCAGTATTAGCTTAAAGACCTCTGCAAAACACAAACCTCTTTCTTTTATCTTTATTTTTAAGAAACCCAAAATGTCAATGCCACTTAGAATAAAGAGAAAAAAATAAAGGAGTAGAACAGGACATCTTTGGCCAAACTGAAATTCTCTCAACGCGCTAATGAGGCCAAACATAAACTAATTAATGAACAAGAAAGGGAGCCAGGAAGCAGAATTTCAGAAATCTCTAGAGATTGCAATTTGCAAAGATATACTGAAAGACGGAAATTTTTTTAAGCTTGCACGAACCCATCCGTAAGGCAGTAAGGGCGAAATCACAGTGAAAAAAAAAAAAAAAAAAAAACAGAGTGAACAAAATTTTCTTAAGTCCAAAATAAATAAATAATAAATAAAGGGAGAGAGAGAGGCTCACAGTAGTAGTATTGCCGACAAGGGGATCCAAAAGGGCTCGTCTCCGGCCAACAAGAGCGGATGAACGGATCTACTGTATGCCCAGCCCGAAGTCTGAGAGGGAACGAGAGAGAGACGATGATGTTATGTTTGGTAAAATGAAAAAAATGGAAGGAAGAAAAATGGATGAGGGTGGTAGAAGGAAGGAGACTTTTCCTTTGTTTAATTAGGAATAAAACGCAGAGGGACAAGGTCTCCATCCTCTTCCATCAAATATTCAAATCTTTACACTTCGGTGAAAGGTTTTTTATTTTATGAATTGTTTATAAGTAAAGAAAAAGGAGCTTGGTCCAAGAACATCGGAAATAAAAAGTTCGTACGTCTTCCTTTTAACAGTAACACGGTAGGGAGTAGGGTGGTAGAAGGAAGGAGACTTTTCCGTTGTTTAATTAGGAATAAAATGCCGAGGGACAAGGTCTTCATCCTCTTCCATCAAATATTCAAATCTTTACCCTTCGGTGAAAGGTTTTTTATTTTATGAATTGTTTATAAATAAAGAAAAAGGAGCTTAGTCCAAGAACAACGAAATTAAAAGAGTGAGTACGTCTTCCATTTAACTATGACACGGTAGGGAGGAGGGTGGTAGAAGGAAGGAGACTTTTCCTTTGTTTAATTAGGAATAAAACGTGGAGGGACAAGGTCTCCATCCTCTTCCATTAAATATTCAAATCTTTACCCTTCGGTGAAAGGTTTTTTATTTTATGAATTGTTTATTAATAAAGAAAAATAAGCTTAATCCAAGAACATCGGGAATAAAAGAGTGAGTATGTCTTCCATTTAACTGTGACACAGTAGGGAGGAGGGTGGTAGAAGGAAGGAGACTTTTCTTTTGTTTAATTAGGAATAAACATGGAGGGACAAGGTCTCCATCCTCTTCCATCAAATATTCAAATCTTTACCCTTCGGTGAAAGGTTTTTTATTTTATGAATTGTTTATAAATAAAGAAAAAGGAGCTTAGTCCAAAAACATCGGGAATAAAAGAGTGATCGAGTATGTCTTCCATTTAATTGTGACACGGTCATGTAATGTTATAGGTTAATAGAAAGAAAATTAATTGAGTTAATGGGATCAAAAAGTACTCTATCGTTTCACTTTATTTCATTTTTATTGATTATAATATCACATAAACCATATTACAATTACATACTTCATATAAATTTTTTTGGAAATAAAAAGGATTTGACCTTTTGAGGATGAGGTAACCCAAAAATTTGTGGGGCTAGGTTGGGATAATAAATGGTGAACAATTGATCCGCCCCGAATTAAATTCACTGTACTCCATATTTATATTTCTTCTCTTCCTAATTAACCGTCCCCCTTTAAAAAAAAAACACGTTTTTTTTATGAAATCTTATTAAATTTTTTCACATCAATATATATGTTTTAATATTCTAATTTTGCCATTAAGTTTATCAAACATTGGGAAATGAAATAAAAAGAATCATTAATTTTTGAAATACGACAATAATTTTGAAATATTTCCAAAAAAAATAAATAAATAAATAAAAATAATTTAAGACAGAAGGGAGTATTTTATATAAAGTGGCTCATTCACCTGGTACTTCTGATACGCTTTCCTATCTCAATTAACACTTGGTTTCCTTTCACATTTTTATTTTACTTTCCCCCTTTTTTAGTCCTATTATTATTTTTTTCCTTTTTCAGTTTTAAGAGGTGGGACCATGACTTTTTCTCTGTGGCTTTACTCCCTACATGTGCAATTTCTCTGTGGCTTTAGAGCATCTACAGTAGTTCGTGCTAATTTGTTGTGCTATTATTATTTTAACGCATGCTATAGTGTCAAATGTTATAATTTGACACAATATGTTTCGATAGTGTAAATGACATAATATATAAGTATTTGGCATAACCACCATTCCCTTTCTTTCTCTAATGACATTTGTACTATGTTAGAACAAGAGTGTGCCAAATATAGCACGAGGGTGTGCTATTGTTATTTTTTAGCTCATCATTGGAACACTAACAAGGTGTGCTAATGTGTTATTGTTATATAATAATAACATATCTTTTAGCACACCATTGAAGTTACTCTTAGAGCATCTCCAGCGGTGAGCTATAACTTGTGCTATTGCAATATTATAGCATTTAGCACAAGTTGGGCTGCTCTAATGGTGTGCTAAAAATAGCAATAGCTCACCCTTGTGCCAAATATAGCACAAGGGTGAGCTATTGCTATATTTACTATATCAGTTCTCCCTCTATTTCTCAATAACCAAACGCACCAACAACTGTGAAAAATACAATATTTCTCTTCTAAAATTTTTTCAGTAACCAAATAGCCCGTAAATAAATACAATATTTTCAAAAATAATATTGAAATCTTATATAAAAAATATATAAAAAAAATTGCACACTAGCAAATCTAGTTAATATTATAAGTAGATTTTTGAAAAAAAAAGTTGCACATAGGCAAATCTAGTTAGCATCATAATTTTGTGGTTGGAACGATGGGGTTGGAAGATGGTAGTTGATAGTTTATAAAAAAATGAAGGGAATAGAGGTTGTGGCAAAAAATGGCACACTATATCATTTGCACTATTAGAGCATCTTGTGCTAAATTATAGCATTTGACACTTTAACATGTGCTAAAATAGTAATAGCACAGGTAATTTAGCTCATATCACTGGAGATGCTCTTAGAATTCAGATTTTGTAACAAAATTATCAAATTTTGTTCCAAATTCGTTTTAACCAAAAAAAAACAAAGAAAACAAAATTTGAAAGAGTGGTCTTCTGCTAAAAAAATAAAAAATAAAAAATCTCTTCCCTCTCATGAGAGGATAACAGTGAATGTGGTGATGGTTTTTGACTTTCTTTAAAAATTTATATTTTAGAGCTAGGAAAAATAAAAAGTTACGAGCCCCTCCAAAACCGTTCTTCTGAAAAATTGAAAAAGTAAAAATAAAAAGTATGAGAAGAAGTCCAATGCCAGTAACTCAGTATATACGATAATAATAAAGAATGACACTGGAGCTAACTTACAGTATAAGCGTTCGTCTAAAAAAGCTACTTTTTTTTTAAAATTTTAAAAGTAAGGAAATAAAAATTTTTGATAATTTTTTGTAGTGCAAAATTTGATAATTAGTTTTAAAATTTGAGGTAGTAGGAATTCCTCCCTATCTCAACTTTTAAAAATAACTTCTAAAATTTTTATATTTTTTTTACTTTTAAAAATAAAAAATATGAAGTAAAAACTTATCAAAACAGGACCATAAATTTATGAATTATGAAAACATCAAATTTATGTCATAGAAATTCTATATAAATTGTACACTCCAAAAAGTCTCAAGGAAATGCATTTTGTAATTAAAAAATTGTTTCCCTTAATTTGCCAATAAACATTATTAGGTAACATTATAAAATTTAGTTGGTAACATTATTTCTTATTTTAACTGGTTGACTGCATAGATTATAGTCAGAGTATAGACTTTTGTATTTGATATAACCTTTTGGTTGGGTGTAACATTTGCCAATAAATCAACACGGTATTAGGTAAACATTATAATTTATTTATTATTATTTATTTTTTTTTTGGGTTTGACGATCATTAGTAATGAAGCTGGTTCCGCGAAAAAGCCAGCATACCTCTTCACAAGCAAGTCATTGAGGGATTGGGATTTGGTGAAGTTTGGGACTTTAATTGCATGGTGAAATTACCGTTGGATTGACGCCATATGGCAAGAGAGAAGAAGGGGTGGTTCGAATTTGTTGATAGCAAAGCAATTGAGATCATAAAACCTGAGAACTGTTTTGCTACCAGTGAATCTGAACTGTCCATTCTTTTCCCTTGCCACGTGGTATCAATGCAGCGGTAACTTTATCATGCAGTTAAAATCTCAAACTTCACCAAATCTGGATCCGTCATTGAGGGTCTTAGAGGAAAAATAAAATGCCAAGTCATTGATGATTTTGCAATGAATAGTCGTAAGATGCCATTCTTAGCTAAGTTATTAGTAATTTTCACGTCATCCATGGGACTCTATGGTCCTCCAGTGCTGCAACTCGATCCCATATTGCTTCCATTTTTTTTCACGTCATCAAATCACCAAAAATGAGCAATTTCCTTCACTAAATTATACGTCTACTAAAATATAGACTGTTTTCTATGGGTAAGAGACTAAAGAAGGGCCTGAAAAAAGGAGGAAGGGGAGAGGGAAAAAAAAAGGGAGGGGGAGGTTGTTTGTTTTACATATTGGCCCGGCTATGGGTAAATAATTATAATTAGTAGTCATTGTGAATTAAGTTAGTAGTCATTTTCTAAGAAATTAGTAATAATTTGTATTGAAAATTGTAATTATTTTCCCATAGTCCCACCAATCTAAAATTCCCCTTATGACATGACATACATATAAAAAATTTTGGTCCCTAATTTCTTGAATTTTACCAAATCACCAAAAATTTAGCAAACTCCTTCACTAAATTATACTCTTTTTTTTTTTTTTTTTTTTTGGGTTAACAATAACGAAATTATACTTTTTGTAAAATGAACTATTAAAAAGTTTCATTTTAGTGGACAAATGGCCAAATTCATTTTAGAGGGTTGAGCTTTAATATTGGTGCTATGAAAAATAAAATTGGACTACATCATTTCCATGGGGATGCAAAGGCAAAAACTAGAATTTATACGGGAAGATAACATTATATTTTTCTTCAGACCTAGTTCATCCTCCCAAGTCCCAAGGGCCTGAAGTAAGTTTTCCTCATGATGGACTTTGGAAATTTAATTAGTAACCCTTTGGAGCCTCTTCTCAGTGAAGGGTAATCATCTTCACAAGCCAAGCATTACGTAGTCACAAAACTAGAAAACGAAGCAAATGAAACTCGAACTAAAATTAAAAGGTCAGACAAAGTGTTGGCGAGAAGCATAAACATAAGCATTTGCGCACGAACATGAATTGAAACATAACAAACACCTTACTATCCGATACAAAAGAACAATGATGCATATTAACACAAGTAGACAAATTTAAAACACTAAATTCTGATAAGAGCAACACTCCATAAGAAAATGAGTCCCAATCTTAGGAAAAAGTGGATGCTGCATCACTTGGTGAATTCATCTAGTGGATGCAATAACACTTTTATTAAGAAAATGCTATTAGACCTCCCGTAACGGCCCCCATAAGAACCCTCTATGATGTGTCATAAAAGCGAATTAAGACCAGTGATGTTGGGTCTCATTAGTTCACCTCTATTTTTTATGATACATCATAAGGAGTCCTAATACTAGAGACGGTTAAGGGAGATCCAATAGCATTGTCCTCATAGAAAAAATAGGTTGTTAGATGTTTGATAAAAAGTTATTAAAATCCAATAGGATTGTGTTTCTTGAGCCACCCCCACAATGGAGATGACTTCCATCTTGTTGGCAGGTTCAAAAGTTATTAAAAGGTAATAGAATTGTGCTTCTTGAATACCCTCGATGACTTTCATTTTGTTGGCAGACATTACGTCTATCTCTTTTGTAAGGCATTACTTTCTGTTTGCTTTCCATTTTACCCTCACAAAAAAAAAAAAAAAGGTTTTTAAAAGCTTAGAAAGGTAACATTGTTCTCTAAAGTACCACTAAACTACTTCTAAAACTCATCAAAATACCTACGAAATGAATACTTGCCTCACAAGTCACAACTGGCCGGTGTGAGGAAACTCATCCTCACCCCATTGATATTCCACCACATATGTGGGACCACGACTTTTTCTCTGTCCCCACTTTAGAATCCAGATTTTTAAAAAACAGTCATCAAACTATATTAAAAATAATAATAATAATAATAAATCACCCCTTCTCTCACATGAGCGAATAAAAGTGAGTGCCGTGATATTTTCCTAGCTTTGTTTCGAAATTTATATTTTAGAGTTGGGAAGAATAAAAAATTACTAGCCTTTTTATCACTCTTTTTAAAAATTGAAGAAAAAAATTCTCAAGAGATGGTTCAATTGGCAAACGACTCCATTTCAAAAAAATAAAAGTCTCATATTTGACCTTTGTTATTCATTTAGAGTCATCCAAACAAGATTTTCATTATTTTGGTGAGCATTGGTTTAATTTGATATGAGGGAAGCTATTGCCACCACATAAAAGTACTTTAAGCCCTCTATTAGTTTACACTTTTTAAGTTTTTATGAAAAATATGAAAGGTTTTTACGAAAACTAATCGTGTATACTAGAAAACATTATCCTGAACAACTTTGTAGAAGAGAGTTTTTTCAAAATCTGTCATTTAAGTAGACTTTTTGATCATTTATAATCTCTATTACATTTTCCATGAAAATGGGTCAAAAAGTTTACTTGAATGATAGATTTTGAAAAAAATTTATTCGACAAAGTTATTTGGAATAATGTCTTTTATTAGGTTTCGTGATTAGTTTTCGTAAAAACCTTTTATATTTTCATAAAACCTTAAAAAATATAAACAAAGTGAGTGGTTAGAGTATTTTATATGGTGGCGATAGCCTAACCCATTTGATATATGTGGATTGTGAAGAACAAACTATACTATAAATTTACGAATTATAAAAATACAAAATTATGTCATAAATTGTAAATACATTATAAGGAAAATTAGCAATAACCCTTATTAAGGAATTGCTTCTAACAAAAAACCCACCATAAGATTTTTTAACTCCAAAACTCTTTTTTTTTTCCTTAAATTCTTTAAGCAAAAGGAAATGTTTTTTTAAAAATACCTGTTTTAACCTTTTATATTTTGGGGTATGTTTCAAACCAAATTCATAGAAAAAGAAGAAGAAGAAGAAGGGAGGGGCGAGCGAAGAGAGAGAGAGAGAGAGAGAGAGGAGGGGCTGTGAAGATCTAGAAGATGAAGATGAAGAAGAAGAAAAAGAAGAAGAAGAAGAAGAAGAAAAACTAGATATGGAGAGAGAGGGGGGAGGGGGTGGAGGGAAAGAGAGAGAGAGGGAGGGAGGTGCTGTGAAGATCTAGAAGATGATGATGAAGAAGAAGAAGAAGAAAAACTAGATCTGAAAAAAAAAAAAAAAAAAAAAAAAAAAAAAAAAAGTCTGATCTGAAAAACGAGATTTTCTTCTGTTACGGCAACCGACCTTCTTCGACTATCATCCCACCATGGCTGTCATCATCATCTTCTTCTTCTTCATTTTTTTTATTTTTTTTATTATTTTTTTTTTTTGCAAAAAAGGACCAAAAACTTCTAAAAAACTATTTATCTTCTCGCGCGCGCACACACACACACAAGAAAGAAAAAATAAATAAATAAATAATTGTAGATCTGGAGTTTGAAGTTAGAGATAAGAAGAAGAAGAAGAAGAAGAAGAAGAAGAAGAAGAAGAATGAAGATATTTTGTCTGTATCGTGGTAAAAGGGGTTTTCACTGCTCAATTTCTTTTATAGGATCTATTGTTAAACTACTCTTATACCTGTGAGTTTTGGCCAAAAATCCCTAAATTGTACTATCCCAAAAATCCAAAGGAAATGCACTTTGTAATTCTAAAATATTTTCCTTTTAACTGGAAACAAACATTTTTCGTATTTTCCTTTTTCCCTAACAAATATGACTAGGGTAGGCATTTTCTGTCACCATTTATCTCTTCCATTCCTAAGAAAGAGACATTTTTGTTATTTCCACTACTTTTTTTGGGGGGAATCTAATCCTAATCGATATACGACAAGGATCCAAGGCCTTGCATCCAAGAAAGGTGATTTGGTCACTGTATTCCCACCGGCAAAGCCACTACAAGCCCACAATGAGCTGAAACTAGAGATGTTGAAACCCTCAAAACCCCAAAGTTTCGAACTCTCAATGTGATTGCAGTGAAACGATGGAACCAAAGCTGATCTTAGCGGTCGTTTTGTTCATCTCTGCAACCGTCACTGCGGAGTACGTCCGACCCCAGCCTCGGAAAACCCTACATTTTCCATGGAATTCAAGACCTTCTTCTTACCCGCAGCAGGTATATAATCACATATTCTCTTTCTTTTCAGTTTCCAGGGTGGAATTTTCTCGGGAAATTGTTCGGTTTGATCTCAATTTCTAGTATCACATCCCAATTAATTACATTGAGTTTTTAGAGTAAATAAAGGAATTGGGATTGATTTCTTTTGTGGATTATATATTTTGTTGTTTACAGTTTAAATTCTGCAGTAAATTAGGAGAATTTTATGTTAGATTCGGGTATGCGTGCGGTTTTTTTTTTTTTTTTTTTTTTTTTTTAATTATAATTTTTAAAATTTTTAATTTTTAAAATTCCTGGCTAATGGTTAGATGTTAGTGGATTAGCGAGAAGACAGCCAAACCCAGGCCTGTGGTGAATTTTCTATAAATTCAACTCGATCACTACTAAATTATATTTTCTAATTTATACTGTAAATTAGGAAAATTTTAAGTTATGGGAATTGTTTTTTGTTTTTTGGATAAAGTAAGTTATGGGAATTGTTACTAGTGAGATTACGCTTGTTTATCAATGTTTCAAGTTTTCACTACCAAAAGCACGATCCAGTGGGATCCAGGTATGCGTGTGTGTGTTTTCTTTTTGGCAATGGTTAAATGTTAATGGATATGAAGACTGGGTTTCGAACTCAGGCCCCTAAGGCTTTACCACCTAATCTAGGGGAATATTTGGGTATGTGTGTTGTGAATTACACCTGATTGTGGCATTTTGTTAATGTTAGGTGGAGCAAGCCTTGTGTTTTGGGCATCATTTGGTTAGCAATTTTGGAGTATATTCATGCTTTTGAAAAATGAAAATTGCATAAAATTTTGGCTCTTAAAAGTAAGAAAGTACTTTCAAAATCCTAAATGGAGAGTGCTATCAATCTTTGTGTGAATGGGATTAAGCCAAATTGACCGCACACAAAGGGCTAAAAATTTAAAATCAAAGGGTTGAAATCTTGCGAGCCCTACCTGGAAACTATTCCTTGATTGCAAAATGGGGCATGCTCAGTTAGGCTCTTGAAATTTTATGTCTCTTTGGAACGTTATCTGCTTTATATTTAAATATAGTTAGATAACCTTTGTTTCATGTAAAAATTATTTTCTAAAGTGTATCACCTTAATGGTAATGTTATGCTATTTTAATGAATTATTTGCACAATATGAGATGACATAGACGTGCTGAAATAGTTCTTTCAGCTCTCTTTATTCCATCATTTTTATTAATTTTTCATGTTAGGTTCAAAGTTATATATGATTCAGAATTAGTAACCAAAAATGAAAAAAATGGTAAGGCAAATGGACATAAACAGAGGGGTTTTGTGCCTGCATTGTTTAATAGCAAAAACCAATTTAGTGTTTTGAAGCTACAATTTGTACGGAAACAACTGTGTGATGATGAAATCTAGGTGAAGGTGCTTCAATTTCAAAGTATCTATAGTCTGATGTACATGGATTGAAACTCCTGAGTTCTGGCATGTCATGAATGCATTAGTGATTAGTTTTCATGTTAACTATTTTAAATGGTTATTATTGTTATTATTATTATTATTATTTATTATTTCTGGTGGGGTGGGGGAGGGGGGGGTTTAATTCTTATATATGTTATGTTGATTTGAGTTAATTTAGTTGTCTTCCATGTGTATGATTTCCAGGTGCACATCTCTTTGGCAGGAGATAAGCACATGCGAGTCACATGGATTACAGATGATGAATCTTCTCCTTCCACTGTTCAATATGGAACATCACCAGGGAAATACAGCTCCATAGCTCAAGGAGAGAGCACATCATATAGTTATTTATTCTATAGCTCGGGAAAGATACACCACACTGTAATTGGTCCGCTGGAACATGACACTGTCTACTTCTACCGATGTGGAGGACAAGGTCCAGAGTTCCAGCTCAAGACCCCTCCATCTCAATTCCCAATTACTTTTGCTGTGGCCGGTGATCTAGGTCAGACTGGCTGGACTAAGTCGACACTGGACCATATAGACCAATGCAAATATGACATGCATCTACTCCCTGGAGACCTTTCATATGCTGATTACATGCAGCACCGGTGGGACACATTTGGTGAGCTGGTGCAGCCACTTGCAAGTACAAGGCCGTGGATGGTAACAGAAGGGAACCATGAAGAGGAGAACATACTTTTTTTCGAGGATGGGTTTCAATCATATAATGCTAGATGGAAGATGCCATTTAAGGAGAGTGGATCAAGTTCGAATCTTTACTATTCTTTTGAAGTTGCAGGGGTTCATGTTATCATGCTTGGTTCGTATGCAGATTATAATGAGTTACTCAGATCAATATAGCTGGCTGAAGGTTTGTTAATTTTCATCTATCTGTTCAGATGGAATCTCTTATTTTCTTTCCTCTTCTTTTTACATTTTTTAACCTTTTGAATTGCAACTGTCGATCATTTTGAAATTTACTAGATGGATCAGAGTATATAAGTAGCATGGAAGAAACATAATTTTGGATATAATAAGGAAAATAGCACTTTTGGGGATTTTTGTATTTTATAATGTATTAATTGTGGTTCACTGCCACCAAATAAAAAGAAGAAAACTATGGGTTTTTTCATCTCTTTGAAAAACATGTGGACCAAGTCTCTTCACGCACAACCTATTGTGGAAAGGCTTATCATTTGAAAACTACTGATTGAAGAATCAAGAAGAGTTAAGCACTCAACCATGATTCAGTTTAAGCCCAGATGAAATTTAGAATCATGGCTGATGTCCTAATGGATGTGAGTTCTCTGGCCATAGGAGGACTAACTTCTTTTAATTCATTTATGGACAGACTAAATTCAACACACACACACACGGGTCCTTGAGCTCTTTGGTTAGACATGTAGCAAATTTAGAGTGATGAGGACCCACAATTATTCTCACCAAAAAAATTGCCTATGCCAAAATTAAGGTGATTGGATTATTATAGGCCCCCCTAATTTGTAGAACTTGGCAAACAATATGTATAAACAACTTAAACCATCTAATGTAGCCAAAGTATTAATAATTCAAAAATGTCTTCTCATCACCATGTAGACATGTAGTCATGTAGATATCTTAGTTTTAAACTATTTGTATTGGTACTGATCCTTTGTTTTATATTGTTTTATGTAAAATACACATTTTTTTACTCTCTCTTCTCTCTCTCTTCCAAGCCTCGAACCCCTAAACTGTGGCTCTCAACACATATCCAAAGCCAACGTGCTACAAGGAGACCTGGTACTATGTACAATACACTACCGTATGAGATATTGAATAAATTTGAACAAAATGGTACAATGTTGTTGTAGTTTATCCATATTCTAATGAAGTTTTTCAAGTTTTGGCTATTTTTAGCTCAGTGGGTCACTATGTTGAACCCTATTTCCTTTGAATACTGATGAACTGGACGCCTTTTAAAAAGGCGGGCCTCAAGACATGAGGATTTGCATTGAGCATGTCATTTGAAACTCACTGTGAGGCATGCATTTCAAGAGTTTATCCTCTTAAGGCTTTAGGTTTCATCTTTCCCTTAGGATCGCAAGAAACTAAGGGTGGTTTCAGTTATGCATCGAACTGAAGTTTCCTGTCATTCTTGGTATATAGGCTGATCTTTCAAAGGTGGACCGGAAAAGGACACCTTGGCTACTTGTGCTATTCCATGTGCCATGGTACAACAGTAACAAGGCTCATCAAGGTGAGGGGGATGAGATGATGGCATCCATGGAGCCATTGCTTTATGCTGCTAGTGTGGATATAGTGCTTGCTGGCCACGTGCATGCTTATGAACGCTCGGTATGCAAATACAAGTTAAGCTTTTCGTCTTGTCTTTAGTCATATGGCACTCGACTTATATTATGCGGTTTATCTGTTTGACAGAAACGTGTCAATAATGGAAGATCGGATCCTTGTGGTGCTGTCCATTTAACTATTGGAGATGGAGGAAACAGGGAAGGTTTAGCTCACAAGTATGTCCTCACCTTAGCAATTTTCTTACTATCAAATGAGAAATTATTCAAAATTTCTACCATGTGACTTGAGATCATGATCTCAGACTTTGCATGAATTTAAGATTGTGCACATTGTTGTTTGTCTTTCCATCAATAATTGTTGGCTACTAATTCAGCCCCATTTTAAATAATTTATTGACGAGCTCAAGGTAAAGTATGGTTAAGTAAAATGTGGTTCACCGTTTAGTATATTGTTTAAGGTGTTCCTCCTTTATCAATTATAGCGGGTGTCAAATTAACAACCTTGTTTTTTCAAATATAGTTCTGTGAAACCTAGTAGTCCTACATAATAATGGTTACTGTCAAATTTTAGTTTAATTAAGATCATCAGATACTTACAAGCTGAGTTTTACATATTTCTGTTCAAAATCTGTGTGGGTTCTCAATGTTAATTCTATGCACTAATCGCAATAGAGTAAGTAAACATTCAAACAAGATATCCTAGGACTGAATTTCATTAAGTCCTTGTAAATTAATTGACAGGTACATAAACCCACAGCCAGAGTGGTCAGTGTTCCGCGAAGCAAGCTTTGGTCACGGTGAGCTCAAGATAGTAAATTCAACTCATGCTTTCTGGAGCTGGCACAGGAATGACGATGACGAGCCTGTAAAGTCTGATGAGCTCTGGATAACCTCTCTGGTCAATTCAGGATGCCTTGCTCAAAAGTGGCATGAACCAAGGAAAGTACTCATGTCGCCTGAAAACTAGAAACATCTATGGTGCCTGCTTCTACACATTTGGATGAGATACCTTGCTATGGAGTCCTATGTAAATACTTAATTAAACAATCTATTAGTCATGTAAATCCAGTAGTTGCTGCTTGAGTTGGTGGAATGCCTTAATCCGTCGATGCATCTGGCTGTCTCTCAATGGTGGTCAGCTTGAACATTATGGTGCTTGGTTCAGGGGCGGGGAGTACATTGATTTTCGCTGAGCAGTGACTAGGCTTGTTTTATTTTGTTTGCAATGTGTGGCATTGTTGGTATTGCAATTCCTACAGCCGTATGTGTTATAAAGGATAATTTCAAGTTAGTCACCTCAGTATCTATATCGTTTGTTATTTCTTCAGATATGCCTTGATGTTTGGTTCTTTCCCGCATTATTGGTTTACGTGCTAATTTTGCTTCTGCCCTACTGTTAGCCCTTTGGAAGCAGGCTAGGCCACGGCTTGGTAGGATGGCTAGGCCATGGCTAGGCCACGGTTGGCTTTGTGGATTCATAAAATTGTAGTAAGTATTTTATGAATGTTTAAGTGTGTTTGTGAAGTTAGATTAAATTGTAAATGCTGGTTTGTATTTATTTAATCCATTATGCTTCTTTGTAATAATTGATGTACACCCTTGGCGTTTGGGTACCCAACGTCTTAAGAGCTCTTTAGGGGGGGGTGGTGACTTGAACTTGGTGCTTGGCCACGGGGCAGCACCAAGGCCATGCGAGGCCCTGGCATGGCAACACAGCTTAGGCACGGGCCAAGTACTTCAGTTGGCTAAAGGTTGGCATTGCAAGGCTTGGGGCGACACCTTGCGACATCGAGGCATAAGCTAGGCCACGGGGGCTGGCTTCACAAATCAGACTTATAATTGGGCCATGGCATGGCATTGTCCCAACAGTGGGAAAAGACCAAGGCCATGGGTAGGCATGGCTTGGCAACGAGATTGGCTTGATGGCATTGGCCATGGCAGTGGCGCATGGCATAGTCTCAGGTTGGCAGCAGGCCATGGGACATGTGTTGGGCATGGTGGCTTGGCTGGTTAAAAGGGAACGCAAGATTGCAATAATTAGCAAAGCATGGCTGGGCGTGGCTTGGCAGAGATGGGCGTGGCTAGGTAACAGATGGCTTTGGCAGGGTTGGCCAAGCATCACCTTGCGGCTAAGCAGCAGTTGGACTTGGGCATGTCTGAATTCGTGAGGAAGCACACAAGTAGCATGTGATGCAGCAGTTAATAGCGGTTGTGGCTGTCTTGTGAGAGGCATAAGGCCAAAGTGTGCTAGGCATGTGAACAATGCTATTGGACAAGGGCAGTTGGCTAGACATCTCAGCATGGCAGTTTCGGAAACTGCCATGCCATGTGGCTTTTGTTTATTGTTGCTAGTTTCTTTTACTGTTGGGGATGTCAACAGTGTACCCTAAGGCTGTTGGGGGTGTCAACAGCAGAATTTTGCCTAGAGCAGTTGGGTTGTAACTGCTGGTTGGTTTTCTATTGCCTATTTAAAGGCAATGCCTGGTACAGCAGATGGCCATGGGATGTGGGCTGTACCAAGGTCGGAATCCTTTGTAAATCTATTGAGTTAATAGAGAAAAAGGTTGGGCAGGGTGCCTGTAATTGTGTGTTGGCCTTGTTGGGAGTACAGTGGTGCTTTACATTCTATCAAATCCTTACTCTGTGTGTGAGGAATTCGGGAAGGCTGGCTAGGCAGGGGCTGCTTGGCGCCGCACTTGGCTGAAAAATCTGGTTGAAAATTTTAGCCCTGTGACACCTACCATCATACATTCATACTATACATTATTGGATGGCATTGGCAACCTGCCCGGTTGCTCATATGACAAACCAACAGATGCTT
Source organism: Liquidambar formosana (assembly GCA_039720395.1). Lineage (NCBI taxonomy): Eukaryota > Viridiplantae > Streptophyta > Magnoliopsida > Saxifragales > Altingiaceae > Liquidambar > Liquidambar formosana. Next base: position 5,412,215 of record CM077834.1, read on the forward strand.
TGTTGTTCCTTCTTTCCACGACTAGAGAACGGGTGTTAATATTGATTGGTCCTCTTACACATGCTACTGGCAACCACAAGATGGGTAAAGAAGATGATTGATTCAAAAATTCATGAATAATGAATATCAATGGTATCTAGAAGTCACAGGAACAATATAATGATCTTTCATTAGGGTTTGGGAAGATTTGGAGAGAGTTAAGAGTGGGAATTTTGTACTAGTGGCACTCTCATAATCTGTCAGCCAAGTAGATAGGTACCGGATGGGCACAATTGTCATTTAATAAGTCAATTAAAGGGTATTTTTGCTATTTTATGGTTAATAACATTCAATTAGTGAGGCCAAAGGTTTGGATCCCTGTTGGCCAGAAATAAAAATGAAATTAAAAATAAAATAATTTTTTAACAGACATTTATATGCTCAACAAGACATAAATATAGGAAAGAAATAAAAAGCACTCATACAATCCTTAACCAACACTTCGTCTATGTAATAACCAAGTCAAACTAAAAGATGGTTTAGCATTGCTAGTGTTGATATAATGGTAAACATGAACGATGAGCTTCTAAAATCCATAGAAAAAAAATAAAAAATAAAATCATGATATTTCGCTCATATCTTTTCGACACATTTACATTCGTGCTATCACCCCAAATGATTTTTACTTTGGGATCAGGTTATACATTTAACGGGTGTCTCATCCCACCCTAATAGATTACCAAGTGGAAAAGTATGGAGAGGAGAAAAGGAGTCCCAAATTCTCTGAGATTCTTCCTTCATGAGAGCAACATGCTGAAATACCAGGTGCCAAAACTAGCCCTCGTTGCAGATTTTTTTGGCTTTCCATATGTTGAGCAGACCACAAGGTCAGGGTTCAAGAGTTCTTTGATTGACATATTTCTTTTGCATCCTTCGAGCAAGGACAAAGGGATCAAGTCAGGAATGTGTCCAAGAATACCTAAGCATTTAGCCATGTAAGTTAATTCTTTCTCAGTTTCTCCCAGCCTGCCTGAGTATTCGAAGAAGACAAATCAACTTGCTAGGGGCAAGAGCTAACTTCAAGATTACAGAGTGCTGAGCCTGTCTTGCCAATTTTAGAACCTAAGTAATCACAGATCTCATTATAACACCTGTAGATCTGTCAGTTCCACCTACTGGACTGGAGTCCTGTTCCTGATCTTTCTTCCCCCTCCAGAGTATAATCTGCTCATCCTTGAATAAGATAGGGACACAAGGTACCAAATCCTGTTTTGATAGCCAGATATTAATAAAACCAGAACAAAACCAGAACAATAAGTTTGAATTAGAAACTCAAAGTAGACATCATCAGAAAGCCTGAGAAAATTAGGAGCTCATGTCAAGTAAAAGACTCGTACCCTTAGCTTGACGCCTATCTTTTTGCAGTCACTGGTACCCACGTGGGTGCAGTCTAGTCTCACAACTTCTTCAATCGTAAAGGCCTCCCTCACTCTCTCTACCACATTCACATACACACCATTCCTGGCTGAAAATATATGCAGCATTCAGCATCTCAATGTCAGTGCAATCATGCAACTATGCCACTTATTACTCACTATCAAAAGTTATTAAGACAAAAGACTATCAGTAGGTCATCGCAAGCCTCCAAGAGTTGAGTTTACTTACTGAGTTTCATCAGAGGGGGAGCAGTTCAGTCCTCTGTTTCTCATTTCCTTCGTTTCTTCAAATGTTAGGCCATCAGCAACATTCTTCACAACCTTTGGATATATTGGCGCATAGGGCTTCCACAGCATCAGAGGAATAAGTGGTCTGTTCTTGGGATCATAATTTCGACCCCGGTATAAAAGAAGGATATTTATGTTCCGGTAGATTATCTTTCCACCAGATTTGTCCTACAGAGTACACTACTACCTACATCAGCCTAATAAATTCTGAAATACCAAATGAGGAGACGTAATAAATTTATTGATGGGTATTGTCTTGAGCTTAAACCTCAAGGTGGAAGCAAACATTGTCCATGTCAAGAGTGGGCACCCCCAAGCACTTTATCCTTACAGCTTCTGCCCTCTTCCAATGGTTATGGATGTCATCCAAAATGTTGTGTGTAACTCCCCCCTTCCCTAACACGAAGCAAATATATCATATCGCTACTATTTACCAACAACAAAAACCTAAACCTATTGCAATTTGTGATATAATTGTGCACTTGTTCCCAGGTCTACAAGTACATAAGCAGGTATAGTATAAATTGGTATCTCAAGACCAATTTGCCACTATGTCACCAATAATGCACGGTGATGGAGTTAGGCAGGTTGAACTAAGTCACAAATACATGCACACTGCAAATACCGTTATTCAGTTGTTTGGACAGCATTTACTTAAGATTCCCATATGACTATATGAGTACTACTTACGTCACTAGTTTCAAACTTCAAATTGTATGAATATTGGCGTTCACGCCTATAAGCTACTGAAAAAAGAGAGCCGATCATACACATTTGCGAAGGGCATAGACACAACAAATATATCTGTACAAGGGGATCAAGTGGGTAACTTTATAGCAATCGGTAAGATTGGGGCCTCAATCAACTGCTAATTCCATGCGCAAAATCTAGAAAAGTTCGGTAAAAACAAATGGCCATCTCAATATTGACTATTCTTCAATTTCTCTTAATCATTGGTGCTGAAAATCCAAATCACATGCAATGAAAGGTCATACAATACACACACTCTTATAGAGAAGGGAAGAGAAAGAACCACTGGTTCTCCTATTTCTTCTCTCTTTTAACCATTTGTGCTTAAAACTCATATTGCATACAATGCAGATCATAGATACAATTCTGATGCATCGACAATCGAAATTGAAGACCCAAATTTACTGATATTGTCATTCACCAAATTAAATTCAAATGACCCTTACACACACACACACACAAAAACAGAGACGCCCAAATACACACACACACACACACACACAAAGAGGACGTACCCAGATTGATTTGGCGACCGCAATCGCTATGCCGATACCGTTCCACGAGCTCCGCAACTTCCTCTTCCGAAAGCGGGTCACCGAGCACTGCCTTCCGTTCTTCCGCCACCGTGGCCGGGTCCACTGTCTGTTCGGCCGGGGCACACGTCCCTGTCCATCTTCGGTCGAGCCGGCCCGGTCCAAACGGAGAGAACCTAGGTGGTTCACGAAACGAGATCGGCTCGGCCGACGGGTTGGTCTCGGAGTAGGAGTATCTGAAGTCGAAGGGGAGGTCCGACTTGATTGGGAGCTTCACGTCAGGCTTGGAAGCTGGAGGTTTCTTGTGGGTTTTGGTTTTGGTTTTCTTGGGGTTTAGGGTTTTGGAAGTAGGGGAAAATGGAGGGTCGTAAATATCTTCAGATGAAGATTGAGTTAGAAAACGAGAGGGACAGAGGAGGGGCAGCACTGCTGGGTTTAGGGTCAGGGTTTGGTAAGTTGAGCGACGCCATGAGAAGAGCTTCAGCATTGGCGGAAGGGAATTTGTTGCTAGTGGCACTCTCAGACTGTATCAACTGAGAAGTGAAGTGGAGGATCGGTGGGCACAATCATAATTTCATCAAAGGGCATTTTCGTGATTATATGGCATGTTCATGGCAATGGCTTTGTAAGGAGGAGGTGTGGGTTTCGAACATTGGACCTAGCAACAGTCCCTCTGTATTTTTGCAACCAAAAAAAAAAAAAAAAAATGGAGTACAGTAATACGGAGTAATTATTTCAGGATTTCCACTCCCCCACCCCTTCAAGTAGGTCTATTTGAAGGTAGTGTGCGGATCAACTTTAATCAGGCCATGACTAAATGTAGGCATAGGACCATGCATTGGTCAATTCCAACTTTGATTAGGCTTAGGGCAAAGCTTTCAAACCAACCTTTGTTAGATTCCACATTGAGCATCAGACTTCTGTATATCTTCATGCACTCAAATATTCAACCAAAATCTCCATTCAAGGTCGTAAAAATAATCTCAATTTCAAAGTGAAGGAGAAGGTTATCAGGCGGAAGCTGCACAAGGAGGTTTTGAGGTCGAGGCTGAGGCAGAGGCGAAGGCATCAAGTTGTGAGCCTTGTACTTATATATTAAGACCTCTTCTATTAATGAATCAGTATTGCTTTTCTGATGCTGAAGGAAATTAGAGAGGAACGTAGAATGAAGAAAAAAAACTAAAGAAGAGACTCAAAAATTAATTTGACAGGCCGAATAGAATGCATTTGCTACAAATCGATAACCATACTTTAACATGCACACATGAAGGGAAGAAATTTTCTTCTTTTTTAACCTTATTAGAATATCGATCTAATGCACACATGAGAAAACTAGATCAATTACGTTCAATGAGCTGCAAGTAAACTCGAATATGGATTTGAAATCGAACGAGATGGTCAAATAACGATGTAAGAATGTCTGTCTTTGCCCATCCATTTAGATACAGAAAAGTCTCTTACAAGTTCTTAAGCATGATTTAAAGATATAAGTTTTATCAAAACTTGGATCAAACGGCTGCAAAAGCAATATTTGACAACGATTTAATACCAGAAATCATTAGTTGTCTCAGCTAGTCTAATTTTAATTCTGTAGTTACTGCATACTGTAAAATGGTATCTATGGAGTCAGGCAAATTTGAGCAGAGGTAATAAAGGCTCACACTAGAGAGACTTTACACAACCTCTCATCTTTGCATCGCCTTTGATCTGCAACCATGGACTCAAAAACATCCAACAGATTATCCAACCCCTCAGGATTGTTCCCTACTGCCTTCAGTGCCAAAACAATGCTCTCAATAGTGGACAAATATCCAGCCTTCGGTTGTTGCCTCACTTCACTATACAAGCTCAACGTGTTTGGATCCAACTTCAAATGTGGCAAAAGCTTCAACCAGGGATTCTCATAATACATTCTCCTCGCCTTTGCCCACGTTCCATCCAAAACAATCAAGTTCTTCACCTCAAAATTAATAGCTTCAAGGCCCTCAACACCAATTGCTTTTTCAGATGGGAATAGAAGTACTGATCCAGGAGGAACCTCAATCTCAAACTCTTCATACTCTTCCAATTCCGTGCTCCCTTTCAACTGCCTCTTTTGCGACTTTTTGACAACAAACCCTTTAGCCAAATCACTAACCGCTCCAGGAAAGGCCAATAGCACATCAAAATCAGGTTTCTGCCAATGGGTTCCGGGCATCCAATAATGGGTAAGACCGGAATCAAAACCCCTTTTGCCAATCGTAGCAGTAATGACAGGAACTCGAATATCTCTTGGGAATGCTCCAACGTTATCTTGTGAGAGCTTCTCCCCATTGATAACCCCATCTTTGTCATCTGATATTGCTTCACTTGATGTTGAATAAGATTGGTTAACAAATGTATTCTCTGCATCATCACATTCTTTGATAGCTGATTTATGTTCTGGTTCTAAAACTAAAACATCATGTGCCGAGTTGTCCAAACTTTGCGCAAAATCTCTACCTTCACATTGGCTTTGACCAATTGCCATGGCCTTGGGTTCATCACTCAAATTACATTCCACAATGTTATCAACAATTTTAGTGATTTTCTCTTCTGGGTACTCCAAAAATGGCTCAATTTCCATATTCCCCAAATCTCCACTCCCTGAATTGGACCCATTTATATTCTCAGAAATCTGATCAAAATTTACACTTTCTGAAACACAATGAAACCGGCACAAACTAGGACACTCCGTGTCCTTCCCAACTGAACCCGTGTGTGTATCCAATTCAAGCAACCGAATAACGAACCGAGCTTCAAAAATAACATCACAAACAGTTGCTACAGTAAGATTTTTTAGCCCTAGTCTTGCAATTCTAGCAGAATTAAGAGGGTGTTTTTTCTCAAGACTGTGCTGGAGAATGGTGACACGTACCGAGTTTTGAAGACCCGGGGTCTGGAACCGAGAGCAGAGGCAGAGACGGGTGGGTTTTGAACAGGATGGGCAAACGGGTCTCTTCGAAGTGGACTGTGCTGCCATTTTTAGGATTAGGGTTTGAGAAAGGTTGGGTTTTTGGTTGAATGTGGGGTTGAGAACGGAAGAGAGAGGGTTGTCACGGGGCGGACATCGAATCAGGGCCCTAAAATGGAGCATCGTTTGAGTTTTATATGTTATATATAAGGGAAGTGAAGCCCTAATTTCCTTGAAAGCTGTTCGTAAACCCTAGAGTTCTGGAGAGGGTTGGTGATGAGATGTTGTGGCGGAAGCAAAACGACGTCGTTGTCAAACTCTTTCCCAAAACAAACCCCCTTTCAGTGACGCATATCGAAACGACGACGTAGTTTTCGGAAGTTGTTGATTAAAATATTCCTGAAATTGTTTTTGACCAACGGCACTCCACACGCCAACCAGCTCTTCGACCCCTTTACCAACTTCGACCCCTTGACCTTGTGCCTTCCACACTCTCAACAAAAGGCCACCAAGCTACGAGGAGAACAGGTCACACGCCACCAGCTCCCCAGTTGAAAGAGTATTCTCCTTGATCTGTGAAACCCCAGCTCAATTTTCTCGGAAATCTGATTTTTCTCGAGAAACCCAGTTCGAGAAAATGCATGATTTTTGCTTCACGATCCCATATGGGTTGATTCTTGTGGGTGGTGGGGTTGTTGGGTATGCTAAGAAAGGAAGTATGGCTTCCTTGGGTGGAGGTGTGGGCACTGGATTGGTGCTCATTCTAGCTGGGTATTTGAGCCTCAAAGCTTTCGAGAAGCGAAAGAATTCCTATCTTGCCTTGATTCTCGAGACGGGTATGCTAAACTTGATTTCCGTTATCTTTAGTGCTCATTTAAAGATCATTTGATATTGATTTTAAGTACTTTTTTTATATATATCTAAATGCTTTGAGGGTGGCAAATTGAGAGTGCCAAGTTACTTAATTATGAATCTAAGATGTGATGCATTGCGAAAATTAGGAAAATTTGATCTGGGTTTTGTTTTGTTTGAGATATTAAATTTGGTTCTGTTGAAATTTCTTCCTTATATGTTCTGTAAAATCTTGGTCATAAACAATTACGGTATCTACTGAATTTTTGAGAACTCTTGGTTCAAACACGAGATCGTATAATCTTTAAGGACAGTATATTATGTTAGATTTAAGATTAGATGGGGGGCATCAAGGAAATTTTATTGATCTAATTGATGACATATTCAATGAAGTGATATCTACTGTGGGAACAATGGGATAAGAGAAGTTAATTTTCAACCACTGTAGGCTTATGGAAGAGGGTGAGAGGCAATAAGCAAGGGACGTTATCTTTTTGCACTAGTTATGGATGAAGTTATGGGGAAATTGAGGACAAGTTCCATTGCGTATTGGTGTGTATTGTTTGCTAATGATATAGTTTTAGTTTTAGACATCATAGATCTAACAAAAAAAGAAGCCAAAAAGCAAAAAAAGGGATAGAAAGTTTCGAAAATTACCTCCAAAGATTCCTTGGGTTGAATCTAAGTGTGGCCTCAAATCCTTGAAATATATGCTTTGTAGTTGTAGATCTAGCTTCCAAGTAGTGTAGAAGGATGGAACAAAGGAGAGTGTAAAAAATTGCGAAGAGTGGGAAAAAAGGGTTGCACATATTAGCATAACATACCATAACAGCCGTTTAGGCATTGTAGCGGCCCATAATGTACAGTTACAATGCATAACTACCATTATGCACTGTTAAGGCAGTGAATCACTTCTAACACTGCGTAAAGGCCTGTTAAGCTTAATGTTGCCTTCTAAAACCATTATGTAATGGCCAATATTTAAAACCCTGCATATGTATTTTAAATTATTTAATATATATATATATATAAATTTTTGGATACCTTCGGACGTTTCCAATACGTATCCCTGCATATCTAACACATCTCTGATATGGATTTGGAGGGTTTTTGAAGTATTCATGTTTCACAGCTTTGAGAGCAAAAGGGTCAGAAGATACAGCTCTGTTTATGATTAGAACCAAGGTCTAGAAATGTGAGTTACTCTCAAGTTCTCTGAGAAAAGTCATTATGAATAAGTTAGTTTGGTTCTTTCTTTTGTGTTTTGATTTAATTCAATTATATAGTTGGTTAGATACAGTTACTTAAGATAATAAATATACTATTGTATGTGCGAGGGTGCACGTATATGTGGTATGAATGCATTTCTAATATATTTTCCACAGGGTCTGAATTAGTGACATGGTGCTTGAAAAACTTATGTTGACTGATTGGATCTATGCACCAGATGTTAGGCCAGAGTATTGGCTCTCTGTTTGGGTTGAATGCTTACAATGTAATCCCTTCTTGATTAAAACATGTTGTTTCCTAGCTATTCAAAGAGTAGTTGCTCAAAGTATCAAGAACAACTGCTTTCTTGCTTGCAGGATGAGTGGATGACTTAACCATCTCATTCTTATAAAATAAAAAGTATATAAAAATATAAAATAAAGTAAAATTCAATTCTATTTTGGAATAAATTCACTATTGTTGCAAGAAAAACCAGAGAAGAAATTAAATGTTCTTATTTCCTTTCTTTTTTTTTAAAGAAAATTATTTTTATTGAGCTCACTCTAATTTTAACTTTCCAACTTATACCAAAATTGGTATCTGAACTGAGCCATATTCCTTCGAAGCAGTTATTGCAGCCACTCTTACATTGGTCATGGGACAGCGCTATTTTCAAACATCAAAGATAATGCCAGCTGGTATAGTTGCTGGGATAAGGTAAGTTGAGGATATATCTTGTCTTTCCTGTATCTGTGCTATTTATTTGTTGGAATTTTTTTTTTTGAGTCTTAAACTTCATATTGCATCTACACCCCTAGTTTTATAGAACAGCTAGGGAAACATCAAAATCCATTCATTACAAATCGATTTATATGTAGTGCATTTCATTTGCATCATCATGGATCTGTCTTTATTTTTTATGGCATTAGTAACATTGTGTATTTCTGTACAATGGATATTGATTTTTATGCAATTGAATGTTTGAGGAATGCATCCAGCTTGTACCAAAGATAGGCCTCAGGACCTGTCACCAGCCCAAGCAAGTGATAACCATTAGGATGTGATTGAATGTTTGAGGAATGCATCTTGAAGGATGGTGTCAACCCTGGTTGCCTTGACACCCAAAATAGATCTTATTCAGAGACGGACCTACCTTTAGGCCTGGAGGGGCCATGGCCACCCCTAGAGCCTTTTTGAATTTACTTTAGTAATATGCATATAATACTTGTGTACACATTGTAAGCATAGAATATCTCAATGTATCAGGGACCCAAGGGTAGTATACATATATAGAATTGTACATGTACGCTTGGTAAGTAATTATATACTCCATATCACTATCAACAAAGCCAAGTGGCTCAAGTCTAACATGGTCTTTTCATATATGTGTGCCCAATTTATCCAAGTCCAGCTGGCCAAGTGAATCAGGTTGTATATAACCCAATTAAATGAAATAGGGTAATCCCTTTTTTTCAATACCAAAATCACCTCATCTCAATACAATACTATCTTCACCTTCTCTCGATCTCATGACTTTAGGGTTTTCTTACGTCAATCACCATCTCTCGTGAATTGTGATGTTCTATTCCTCATTGGCTTTGTCCTCCTTTTGGTTTAAGAAAAAAATTTGTGTCTTTTCCTTGGGTTTATATTTTGTTAACACTGAATAGATATTAGGCTTATCTTAATATATTTCTCACACTTGAAAAGCAAAAAAAAAAAAAAAAAGTTGCTCATTCTTTGGCCCCCCTCAAAATGAAATCCTGGTTCCGTCCCTGCTCTTATTCAAGGAGAAAGACTAAGATGCCATGTGTCATCAAGTTAGGATATTGTGTGTAAGAAGAACTTGTGTGTAACGATGATGCCACGTCATCCGTATCATAAGCTAATAAGAATGGAGATAAGTGGGAATGCTAGATATAACATCAATAAAATTTGAATATATCAAGTTTGGCATTCAATCCCTACTCTTATTGGCTTGTGATAGGGATGACGTGGTGTCACCATTACATTCAAGTTTTTCTCATTGCTTGTGATAGGGGCTCATGTTTTGTCAAGCCCACCATTGGATTATACAACCTCTATGTATACATTATGCATGCCAAATATTTTATTGATTGGATATTGATTGCTGACCCATCCATGCATGGATGGGACTGCTCTTAATGACAATAAGCTTGATATTGGTGTGCATGACATGTATGAAATTGAAATGTAATCCAACTGTGGGCTTGGTAGAATATGGGTCCCACAAAAATATATTGAGTGGTGCTTATAGCTATTCTTACACCAGGTAGCAATGCACACATTTCAAAGTATTGAGTAATTGAGGGTTGGTCCAACCGGTGATAAAATAAAAGAAGGATTGATTGAAATGGTTTAAACAATAATAGTGATGGTGGAACCAAGGAGAACAAGTTTCAAGTTAATGCCTCTTAAAGGGCAACATAAAAGCAAAAAGAACTGGACAGACTGACAGGGTTGGTGAGAAACATTTCAAGGCACACTACTGATGGCTTTTTGAGTCTTGATAGGCTGGAATGGCTACTCAAATGATGTTGCGTGAGACATTAATGTTTGCTATGATGAAAAAATGTACTGACAGTGAAAAAAGAAAAAAGGTAAAATTTGTTGTGGTTTTATTGCTGTTTCTGTTTTTACTTAATTTGTTTGATTTTGATTGTGCACCCACCCTTTAATATAATTTTGTTAATTGCATACTGTGGTCCCCAAATCCAGACATCTAAGGCATGATGCATTTTAAATATGATCTTCCTGCAGGCCAAGTGACAATTGTAGGTTTTTTTTTTTTTTTTTTTTTTTTTTTTTTGGGTAAGTGTGACAATTGTAGTTATCTGCTGGAACATACAATCTTAGCTTTTGTATCCTTATATCTTTCGAAAAACCAAATGAGTTAATACGAGAGGGTAAATTCTGAAATTACATGGATATAAGAACTGTCCTTGAACTGGTCCATTGTGTCTCCAATCACGTAGTATCCTTAATATTGACAAACCTTAAGGTGAACATCATTATTTGAACTCTTGCAATGATAAGTCAACAAAAGCCCCCCTATTCACAGAAAACGAAGGGCTGTTATGGATGGGTGACTAAGTTCAGTCCATGCACATTGCAAGTGCACTATTTATCTTCTGATGCTGCTTTTTAATGTGTGGGGTATAACCAAAATATATATTTTTATTCTTTCATTGTGTTAATGTTGTGCATTTATCCACTTTCAAATTTTACAGGTTTTCCTCTTTTATTTTTACAGTTTTTGATGGCTCTCCAATTCACTGGGTTTCCCTGTTAATGCAACAGTAGTTTGAATTGTACAGAGCTTCTAATACACTTATCATCTCATTGTCTTTGCAGTGCTCTCATGACTGCATTTTATCTTTACAAGATTGCAAATGGTGGCAACCATATCCCGCCCAAGGCTGAGTGATGGCATTTAGACTTCTGTTTAATACTGTTTTTTCACATTATGCATTGGGATCTCATGAATCTGGATTCTTCCACTGGATGATTCCACATGCTTGATCAAAGTAATGTTGTTATGTAGTGTGAACTTGAAAAGGATTGTGTATGATAAGAAAGATGGATTTTGTCTTTGAAAGTGAAACTGAACCTTGTCTTTGTTATGCTGCTGCATTGTTTTCGAGCCCATTACAGTGTTCCCCTAAACTAATGCTAAAGAAAGCCACGCCGCTTCATTTTTTGGTATGAGAAAGAGGAAAGAGGAAAGAAAATCAATGAGATGGTAGACATCCAAATTAGACTACCTTACCATTTATAACACCAGGTCCATCTTTTCTAGTCTTCATCAAGTTTGTACCTTGTAAGTTACCCCTTAGAGTTTTGATCTTGACCATTTATTTTTATTTTTTTCGTTTTTATTTATTTATTTATTTCTTGGAATTTTAGATTGATCGCGGCCTACAGGAAAATAATTACTGTTGAATACTGTTTTCTACTAACTTCCTAAAAAAATGACTACTAACTTAACTAACAATGACTATTAACTGTACTTATTTTCCCGTAGACCGACCAATCTAAAATATTTTTTTTCTTTCTTTTTTTCCTTTTTCGGAGAAAAAAAAAAAAATCATGGGATGGAAGAGACAGCCCCTGAATGCCTTTACATGAGTGATTTTGCTGCATGGTCCACCCTCTCACATGGGAGTAGGGGCCATGTGGATGAGAGGGTGGTCCTTGTGGTATTTGTCAAAAAGTAAGGTAACCACTAGAGTGTTTACCCATAGAAAACCGGAATAACTTCAATTCAAGGAATTCGGGAACTAATCCTCTGTATGCAACGTAAATAAATTTTTACCCCAAACGCTTTGGAAACAGTTTCATTAAATTTGAAAAATGATCCTCCAAATGCAACAATTATAGTCACACTTCATATATCATATATGTTACGAAATTGAAGTAGACTTGTCCAGAATGTGCTACTAAAATACGATTGAATGTTTTCATTTCCATAAGACGTCTAAACGAGCCCTAATTCACTTCTGAATTCATTTTTCTTGGTAACAAACCCTGCACTCTTACCCAAAAGATTAGATAGAGCTAATCAGGTCAAGTTTCCAACCTCTTAACCTTTGCCTTTGAAGAAAAGGAAAGGTACTATTGGTTTTGTCTTTTTCTGCATACCCTCCACCAAATCAAAGGTTTGGAATTAAGCTTAGATTCCCTAATCATTCTTTGAAATGTTTCTACTCTATCGCTATCTATTTTCCAGTAGAGTGATCCTGTAATTTATTTCTAGTTTAGCTTCTGATATAAATAGAACTGAGACTTTTTTTATCTGATATGTAGATATTTTGGGTTACAAACATGACCCACATTGTCAATAGCATATTCCCAGAACCATCAAAGTTTGATCCAACACGATTCGAAAACCAGGTATCAGTTCCCCCCTATTGCTTCATACCATTTGGAGGGGGACCTCGGACATGTCCAGGATATGAATTTGCAAGAATCGAAACCCTTGTTGCAATCCATTATCTGGTCACTCGGTTCACTTGGAAGTTATGCAACACTGACAATTTTTTCAGTAGGGATCCAATGCCAGTACCAACTCAAGGACTACCAGTCCTCATCGTTCCAAAGAAGTTCATGTAATATTATTAGGTAGAAACTTCAATTACAAGAATTGGTATAATCTTCGCTCTTAAAATGTATCATTTACTTGTTGTTTCCCACCATTGATGCATTAAATATAATGCATTAGTAGCTCTTTAGAGTGTAGTGGTGATTTGATTTATGGCTCATGTGGAAAGGGGATTCAATTTCTATATAGATTATTTCTTCTACAGAGCAAGCCATCCACGCAATTATTAGTGGGAAAGATGAAAGATCACCCTCTTTGGATTATGACAACAGCATATACAAGTTCTAACCCCTGTAACAAAGAAATTTTCTGAGAAAATATGGGCCAATTTTGCAGAAGAACACGATCTTCCCTGTTTAGTAGCAGGGGATTTTAATGATTTTGCAAACTATAATGAAAGAAGTGGTCGCAGCTCCTCTAATATCAACAGAAGTTCGACATTCAAAGCCCATGTTGATGAGTATAATCTTTTTTATCTCAGTTTTTTCAGGGCCAAGGTACACTTGGACAAACTGCAGACAAAGATGGGGGGTGCCTTTAAAGAACGTATCGATAGATCCTTGGCCAACATTGGGTGAAAGTCTCTCTTTCATGAAGATACCGTGTGCCACCTAGCTAGAACTCATTCAGACCACACCCTCTACTCATTAATATTAAATACTGAACGTATTCCTCCCCCTCCCCCTCCTCCTCCCCCTCGGCCCCTCACCCTGCTACCAATTCTGTGGAAGTTTAAATTGCTTGCTAAAACATCATATCTTCCATGTTATTAAATGAATGTGTAACTCGAACCTCATTTAGAATTTTTTTTTAAAATTTAAATTTTATATTTTGGTAATCATTTTCAAATTAATTTTTTAAAAACATAGATTGGGTTTTGGATTTTTAAATGATTAGCAAAGTCAATGGAATACCTTTCATGTTATAAAACAAAAAATAAGTGACACAAGCCTCATTTACAAATTAATTTTTCCAAAAGCATATGTATATATGGGCTTTGGATTTAACTTGATTAACAATGGCAATGGAATATTACATCGATCTCGAACCAGATTCGAGTAAATGTCAATGCAATTGGAAGAGATATCCACTTGGTGAAACTCTCATCTAGATTACTGCTTGTATATTGCCCTCTCAACCCATCTGGTGAAACACCACCTCTGTCTCTCTCTCACACACAAAAGCACAACGCACACACACAGAACTACAAAGTTGAGCATGAATACCTTCTTGACCATTTGCTTGTCCCAAAAATCATCAAAAATGCTCCCTTCAGGTTCCCTAGGAATACCCATAATAGGCCAAAGATATTGTTTTGTTTTCAATGGTAGTTCCACATAGCAACAAAGGAATAATGTGCGAGGGATGTATCTTGAAGGATGTATGTGTTTATAAGATATTCAAGTCTTAAAATGTATCGGCTATATGTTGTTTTCTCACCATTTTTGAATGGAGTACTGTATCAGCAGCACTTTAGACTTGAGGATATGTGAGTAAATTCAAGGATATAGCAGAACATGTAAAGGGGGAAATTCATCCTATTTTACAGGGAGGAGGAAATTCATGATGTAGCTAGTTCTATCAGCTAATAAAGGGGGAAAAATAATTAGGAACAATTGGCTTGATGATGCATCAAACCAGGACTAATCAACTTGATGGGCAATGCCATAAACATCATATAGTGGATATGATTTATAAAAATAAATAAAAAATAAAAGAAAGATGGATATGTGTGCTCCTTGGACCTTGCTACAACATTTATCTTTTATGTTATAAAACCAAGAACATGTAACACAGGCCCCAATTACAAATTAATTTTTCAAAATCATAGTTCAGTTTTGGATTTTTTAAATGATTAATAAAGTCAATGGAATATTTAGTGCAATGGGAAGAGATACCCACCCAGAAAACAACAAAGAAGAATTCAGTAGTGTCCTCTGAAACTCTCTTTTAAATTACTTACAACCCTCTCAACCCCATATGTTGAAACACCACCTCTCTCTATCTCTCTCTGAGTCAACCATGAATACATTCTTCACCATTTTCTTGTTCCTTCTCCCCATTTTCTTTCTCTTGATCAGAAGAAGATCATCAAAAGGCTCCCTCCAGGTTCACTCGGAATACCCTTTATAGGCCAAAGCATCAGTCCTTCTCCAAGCAATGCGAGCTAACACTGCTGAAAAATGGCTCAACACAAGGATAAGAAAGTATGGCCCAATTTCAAAGCTAAGCCTCTTTGGCAAACCAACAGTTTTTATTTATGGACCTGCTGCAAACAAGTTAGTATTCGCTAGCGATGGCAGCACGATTGCTAACCAACAACCGCAGTCAATTAGGATGATATTGGGTGACCGAAATTTGTTGGAACTCAGTGGAAAAGATCATAAGCGTGTCAGAGATGCTCTGGTACCATTCTTAAAGCCAGAATCGTTGAAGCAGTATGTGGGCAAAATGGACGAAGAAATCAGGAAGCACGTTGAGATGCATTGGCAAGGCAAGGAAAAAGTCACGGTATGTTAATTGGAACAAACACAGGCTAGTAAATACATAATTTTCAAAGCAATATTTGATAGTATTATGTGGTTATTACTTGTTCAAACTACTAATTATTCATAAATTTTCCTCTCGAATGACTCTTCGATAAAAGGGAAAACCCCCCTAAAATAACGTAGCTTTATGCCAACTTCCAAAATAAATTCACAACTCAACCTTGTGTAAACAAAGATTCTTGTATTGCTGATAGGTGTTACCCCTGATGAAGACCCTCACATTCAACATAATTTGCTCTCTTCTATTTGGGATTGAGCGAGGAACTCAAAGAAACAAATTTGTGGAAAACTTCCAAGAGATGATAGGAGGAATGTGGTCAGTCCCAATTAACTTTCCCTGCACACGCTACAACCGCAGCCTGCGGGCAAGTGCCAGAATCCAAAACATGGTGAAGGAACTTATACGCGAGAAGAGGGTGGAACTTGAAAAAATGGGTGCTTCTCCCCACCAAGACCTCATCACTTGCTTGCTTAGCATCCGAGGCAAAGACAATGAAGAAGTGATAACAGAGAAGGAGATTGTGCAGAATGTCATGCTTGTCATGACTGCAGGGCATGACACTTCCTCTGTGCTACTTACATTTATCATGCGGCTCCTATCTAATGATCCAGCTGTTTATGCAGCTATTCTTCAAGGTATTCATAAGACTCCATATCAACCACAATTTTAAACTTAAGACTTGACAAAATGGTTTTAAGACCTCATTGTCAACTCTTCTTGAGAGCATGATGGATAATCCCAACCATTCAATCATTTCCTCTCCTTGTGGGAATCTAAAGAGAATGTAGGCTTCAAATGGTATTAGTGAATTAAAGCAAGCTCTGGGAAATGGTTCTAAAAAAAACTCCCAGTGCAACATAAATTCTATAACCCTCCAAAATGGAGGAAAGTGGCTTCAAGAGTCTGGTTGTCCACGGCCTATTCAATTCATATTACACAAATAAAAAATATAGCATACTATCATGACAAGTATATATTTAACAGGCAGAATCTAGGTACTTTAGTACATTCTTGTCCAAGATTTTAGATCAATTTAAACAAAATGCGCTGCGGTGAATGGTCTAATTCTATGAGAGTTCTGCACTAAAGGAACTGAAATGTACGTTGGTTATTATTTTGGACTGCAGAACAGGAAAATATAGCAAGAAGCAAGCCCTCGGGAGAGTTTCTGACATGGGAAGACCTTGCCAAGATGAAGTACACATGGAGAGTAGCAATGGAAACTCTGAGGATGTTTCCTCCTGTCTTTGGTGGCTTCAGGAAGGCTTTGAAAGATATTGAGTATGGTGGATACGTAATCCCTAAAGGGTGGCAAGTAAGCCAAATCCTCCATTTTTTATTTATTGGTATTTTAGACTCTTGCTATCTAATTTCTTTAGGTTCTGATATGTAAAATAGAACTGATACCCATTTATTTGATATTTAGATATTCTGGGCTGCAAGCATGACCCATATGGACAATAGCATCTTCCCAGAACCATCAAAGTTTGATCCAACACGATTTGAAAGCCAAGCATCAGTTCCACCCTACTGCTTCGTTGCATTTGGAGGGGGACCTCGGATATGTCCAGGATATGAATTTGCAAGGATTGAAACCCTTGTCACAATCCATTATCTGGTCACTCGGTTCACTTGGAAGTTATGTTGCACAGACAATTTTTTCAGTAGGGATCCAATGCCAGTACCAACCCAAGGACTACCAGTTCACATCATTCCAAAGAAGCTACTGTAATATTCTTAGTTTTTAAATCTTAATTAGAAGAATTGGTATCATCCTTGCTCTTAAAAGGTATCAGTCGGCATTTACATCATGTCAGCATTTACACAAATATAAGTCTATTCAATAATTTGAATTATTTATGTATTTATTTATAATTTCTAATATATATCAATCAAAGAAAACTTGAAAACAAACATGAAACAACAAGGTACCTGGAGGACTATGACATGTATTGTCTATTTGTCTTCACTTGTATGTGAGTTCATCATCTGGAAATTTAGTAAATTAACTTCCATGTGGAACAGAAACATTCATTCATTTATTTAACAGGAAATCTCTGACGTGTAAACTGAAGCCAATAAAAGCAATTAGGGAAAACATTAAAAGCATCAGCCAAATTATTATGTGTCTTTTGTTTATTTTTTCTTGGGAGTTAGAGGTTTCTTAATTTATTGCCGGCCGGAGAGAGAAAGGGAGAGATGACTTATTACCCTCTAAACCCCATCTGATGAAACACCTCTCCTACCACTCCTTTTTCCCTCTCTCTCTCAACCATGAATACCTTCCTCACCATTTGCTTGTTCCTTATTCCCATTTTCCTTCTCCTGGCCAAAAGAAGATCATCAAAAAGGCTCCCTCCAGGTTCACTAGGAATACCCATAATAGGCCAAAGTTTCGACCTACTCCAAGCCTTCCAAGCTAACACCGCCGAAAAATGGCTCGAAGAAAGAATAAGAAAGTACGGTCCAATTTCAAAGCTAAGCCTCTTTGGAAAACCAACAGTTTTTATTCATGGACCGGCTGCCAACAAGTTTGTATTCACTAGTGATATCAGCACGATTGCTGACCAGCAAATGAAGTCCGTTCAGATGATATTGGGCGATCGAAATTTGTTGGAACTGAGCGGCAAAGATCACAAGCGTGTTAGAGGCGCTCTTTTATCATTCTTAAAGTTGGAATCGTTGAAGCAGTACGTGGGGAAAATAGATGAAGAAATGAGGAAGCACCTTGAGATGCATTGGCAAGGCAAGGAAAAGGTCGTGGTACGTTGATACTAGCCAAACTCAGTTAATTCGGACAGAACAAAGTGTGTATCTATATATATATATATGCAAATAATAGGCTAGTAAATACATAATTTTTAAAGCAATATTTGTTAGTATTATCCTCGAACTTCAAACGACTTCATTCAATGAAACAATGAACCTCCCAAAAAATTATGTAATTTTATGCCAACTTCCAACATAGGTGAATAACTTAACCTTGTGTCTACAAAAATTCTTGTGTTGCTGATAGGTGTTGCCCCTAATGAAGACCCTCACATTCGACATAATTTGCACTCTTCTATTTGGGCTTGAACGAGGAACTCGAAGAGACAAATTTGTGGACTGTTTCCAAGAGATGTTACAAGGAATGTTGACTGTCCCAGTCAACTTGCCCTTCACACGGTACAACCGCGGCCTTCGGGCAAGTGCAAAGGCCCAAAACATGGTGAAGGACCTTATATATGAGAAGAGGGTGGAACTCGAGCAAAAGGGTGGTTCTCCTCACCAAGACCTCATCACTTACTTGCTTAGCATCCGTGGCCAAGACAATGAAGTGATAACTGAGAAGGAGATTGTGCACAATATCCTGTTTGTCATGGTTGCCGGATATGACACAACATCAGTGTTGATTACATTCATTGTGCGGCTTCTGGCTAATGATCCAGCTGTTTATGCAGCTGTTCTTCAAGGTATACATAATACTTCAACCAAGTGCCTGGTTGGCCATAGCATATCCAATTCCTAGAACACAATTCAATATCAATAGCATACTAAAACCTCTTTTCCCAAGATTTTATTTTCCATTGAAACAAACTGAGTTGTGGTGAATAGTCCTATTCTGTGAGAATTCTGCACAAAGAGGAACTGACACATAGGTTGTTTGTTGGTTTGGAACAACAGAACAGGAAGAGATAGCTAAAAACAAGAACTCAGGAGAGTTTCTAACATGGGAAGACCTTGCCAAGATGAAGTACACATGGAGAGTAGCAATGGAAACTCTAAGGATGTTTCCTCCTGTCTTTGGTGGCTTCAGGAGGGTTTTGAAAGATATTGAGTATGGTGGATATCTTATCCCTAAAGGGTGGCAAGTAAGTGAACCTCAATATTTTTTTTCTTTCGAAAAAAGAAACTAAAGAACAAAAAATTCTTGCTATCTATTGTCTTGTAAAGAATGTTACACTATAATTAGTTCTAGTTGATTTCTTTAGTTTCTGATTCTTACAATAGAACTGGTACCCTTTTATTTGATATGTAGATATTATGGGTTGCAAGCATGACCCATATGGAAAATAGTATCTTCCCAGAACCATCGAAATTTGATCCAACGCGATTCGAAAACCAAGCATCAGTTCCACCCCACTGCTACATTCCATTTGGAGGGGGACCTCACATGTGTCCAGGAAATGAATTCGCAAGGATTGAAACGCTTGTCGCTATCCATTATCTGGTCACTCGGTTCACTTGGAAGTTATGTTATACTGACAATTTTTTCAGCAGGGATCCAATGCCAAAACCAACTCAAGGTCTACCAGTCTACATTGTTCCAAAGAAGCCATTGTAATATTATAGCTAAAATAGAACTTGATTTCAAGAATCGGTGTAAAATATGCTTGAAAAAGGTTCCAGTTATGTGTTATTTCTTGTCGTTGTTGCATTAAGTTAAATGCATTGGACACACTAAAAAGCCCCCTTTTTTTTCTCTATGACAAGTAAACTTGGCAAACATTTTTGAGGTAGAAAAATGAGCAACAGAATCACAATTTTCTATTTGACAAGTGCATTCAATATACAAACAAAACACTTATGTTCATGTCTTTCAAGTAGTTTGGGTCTTTGGGATACTCAGGTGTCTTTCCAAGCTAATAAGTTCCTCTCCTTTTGACATTCCAGAAACTTGCACTCATATATTTTTAGAATTACACATCACTGGTAAAACTATAACCGAAAATTTACAGTCCTCTATCAGACAAATTACAACCCTCATTGCTACACTCTAACCACATATACACTAACTCTTTAAATACCATCAAGGCCTTGGATGTATCCACGATTGAGACTCTTCAACAAAACTAATCCACGACTGAGACTCTTCAACAAAACTAACTTCAATTTGAGAAATTGAAAATGAAACAGAAGCATCTATTTGGATTTTATAATCAAGCCAAACAGAACCAAAGATATAGGACTTCAAAGTGCATTTCCAAAACTTAAGGATGTTCTTTATTGCCTTCTTTTCAAAAAAATAGTAATCATAATAATAAGTATAATAATATGGCCAGCAGGAATCTTATAATCTAAAAAAGGTACATCAGGTGGATTATTTCAATATAACATAAATCCCTAATGCCAACACCAACAACAACAACAACAGGAACCTTATCTGTTTATTCAAAAGTCAAAATCACTTGGATCAGAAGAATAAAAAATGGTGCAATGATTAAAAATCAATCCACACCCATATATTTCTCTATCATGTACATTGTACAAAAGATTGAAAGTTGATGTCCCTATGTACCATGTCTAAACAGCAATTTAAAATTTCACATCAACCAATTTTTATCTAACACAACTCAGGCCCACAAAATATATACACTAGAACTAACAAAACAAACGCCTGGTAAGAGATCAGCAATGGATATAACAACTCCAAATGAGTAAAAATAGAAGACTTTCAGCAATTCTTTGTTCTGGAGTATTTTGGAGGCAGAGACGGGCACCTCTCATTCATGTGGGGATATGGATCCATTGTATTGTATCCTGGTAGTTCCATTCGATATTTTCCTTTAATCTGACAATAAGGTAGCTTCACATTGTCCCCATCATTGCACCACTTAGGCAGGCGGCTTGAATTATTTTCGAAAAACTTGAGAGTGTAAGCATCTTTTATCTGCATTTTTGGAAATAAAGTAATTGATACAAATGTATGATAAAATCTCAAAAAAAAAAAAAATAAAATAAAATAAATCTTCAAAATACCCAAAGCAATCTGCTTTTGGATGGATATCAACATTGCCCTTTTCAATTTAAATCTTCTAACCATATGTTAGTAGAAACAGATGATTCAACCATCCAAATACTGTGACTCACGACTAGCAAAATTCAAAGTATTCTTGACAGACTCACCGTAAATTCGGTAACTTGAATAGAGCTAGCAATAGGATCAAACAGTCCTGCCTCCTTGTACATTTCAAGAATGAAAGCAATACACGACGTTGACTTCCCATCACTGTAAAGCCAATCATCCTGTTCGGGAATTGTCAGCAATTCATCAAAAGATGAGCCACGCTTTTCAGTTTCTACTAGAATGTCAGGAAGAGCAAGGCCCTGCATGGACAATAAAATTAATATCAGAGAATATAATGATCACACATTGTTCTCATTCAGTTCTGACATTATACTTCAACTATGATCTTGTACATATTAAAATCCGATCAACTGAGCCTACTTTTACACTTAGAATAACAACACAACGCCACCCCCACCCCCCAAACAAAAAAAATTGATTACAATAATAATTAATATAAATATATACTGATGTTTCACTAAGCTAACCATCAAGCATTTGGTCAAACAAGATGAGCAAAAAAATTGTCAATGTACATTAGTTCCAAGTCGCTTGTTCAAGGCTTCATTCCACATGTTAGCAGCATATGCAGGCTGTATTTGATTCCAAACGGTCATAACAGAAGCAACCTGCAGTGCAGCAGAGGTAACCATCAAAATAAATGAGTGAGATCCCCTCACAATGCATAAATTGCATGAGAGAGAGAGAGAGAGAGGCGCTAGATATTAAATGTCTAATCAATCTAGTTGATACACGGTTGACTAAGTTTACCAGAAAAGAAGTATTATTTGCTTCTTTATTTACCAGAAAAGAAGCATCCTTTTTTCTTTCTTTTTTTTTGCCTTTTAAGAAAGTAGTGTTGCAGAGATAAAAAAATATAAAAAAAAGAAAAAAAGAAAGGAAGGTCCTAAACCTCATGGCTTGCAAGCCCTGGAAAAGCTTAAAATAATAATAATAATAATTTAAAGAAAAAATTAAGATTCTAATTTTGACAAACTTCATAATATTTCGAAATCTACTTTTTTGAAGTATACTAAGAGAAGAGAATGTACAAAATTACAAGTAAAGAGGAAAAGAAATCCTCAAAAGACGAGAAGAAGAAAAAATCCCCAAAAATCTACTAAGAGCCCTTAGTTTAAAAGCGTTAGTAATGCATACAATCCCCCTCAAAAACCTCCAAAGTATTAGCTCCTCTCTTGGCAAGAAAGTCTGCCTCCCCTGCCCACTCTATAGATCTCATTAAAACCATAGAAAGTTCCAGCACCTCTTAAAGGAAGTGGACATAGGTCCAATCACCTCCTTCCAAGATGGGAATCTAATTCACCATGACAACTACTATCTACCTCTGCCACAAAATCTGATAAACCCCTCCTTCTAGCCTCCTTGAGGCCATCAAGAAATGCTCTAAGTTGGGCCTCATTAATAATCCCCACTTCAAAATCTTCTCTCTCTCTCCTCTTTTTTTTTTTTTCGCCGAGGCAGTGAGGCAGTTCAAAATTTTCTTAAGTTTCATAGTGTTACTGAAAAATTTCTGCTGGCAACATATTAAGCTCAGATCTTTACATTAAATGATAATTTGTCTATCTCCATTATAATATCTACATCTATGTAGTTTGAACCAACTATTTATTTCTCATTCGCTTTCCTAAAAATGCTGATTGAGGGACCTGCAAGGCCATAACTTACTTGAGATTCCCATTGATGCAGCCATATGGTAGGATTTCCATAAGTAGATGCAGGTATTTTATTTTATTTTTGATCAGGTAATGAGAATTGTATTATAGAAAAAGGGGGCATAGCCCAACAAGTCGTATACAAGCACTAGGCAGAAGGAAAAAGAAGATACAAAAGTTACCCCTGACTATAACTTCAGAGAATCTAAAAGGAAACAAAAAAAGAGTTGTGGTCATTAGTGTAACTATGAAACCACCAAAAAAGAGTTTTCATAAGTAGATGCAAGTATTAGCAGACCTTGCATATATGGGTAGGCATGAAAGCAACTTTGAAGTTCAAGAACTGAAAAAGTAAATTTTAGACAATATTTTCAGTGGTCTTAAATAAGACATGTATATTAATGAAGTTGACCAAGCAAATTCTTTATCGGCTTGGCCTCGAAGACCTTAAATCTTCATCCTCCCCCCTCCCAACCAAAAAAAAAAAAAAATCGCATCAAAATTTTAGAACAAATTATTAACTCTGAGTCACTGGACCACCATTCTGGGGATGGCCCACCAAGATATCAAAAAAAATACACTACAATCACAATACTAGAAATATGGAAACAAACAGAAAATAAAAGAAATATAGCATCCACCTATATTCCAAAATTAGTTTGAAATAAAATATTAAAAAATGCAATACCAGATGAGCATCCAAGGGGGGTGGATAATTCCCGTCAATAGTGTCTATCCAGCTAAATATCATGTTGTGATAACCGTACAGTTTGCCTGACATGCTTAGTGCATAATCCCATGCGGCAGTCTCATTAAACTTGGCCCGGATGTCTGGATGCAAAGGAAGCAATGCAATATGGGGATTCGAATCATCTTTAGTCAACTCAAAATCCCACCATTCATCCCATGGTAGCACAGCAATAATATCTTCTCCCTACAACAATAATTTGAAACACCAACTTTCATCAACTCCAAGGCAAGGTTGCATATGATCGGCCCTGAGACCTAATGAATATCCAATTGTTGGAGAACTACAATGTAACAAATTATATACCAAGTGCTGTATGGTTTCTATCTATGCAGTATTACAATCATTTAAGGGGAAGGGATCATACCCAATCAATAACCAAAATATGTAGCTTAATTTCAGTCTTCCAATTCATAAATCATGGCAAGCTAAGTTACATGAATGTATAATATATATATTAGCACATTGAATTGCTTGTGAAGATCATAAATGATAAGTGCCATCTGATTATTAATAATGGGGGAGAAATTATGGAAAATGTAGCTCATAGACTTTAAAAGTATAGGGACAAAGTGGAGATGCACTTCTAGGGTGTTGCACACTTACACAACCTGGGAAAAAAAAAACAAAAAAACAAAAAAACAAAAAACAAAACAAGACAGTTGTATTCAATCAGCAGCAGTTTGGCTACCAAGTAACAACATATTCACAAAACAGGCTTTTCTTTTCTTTTCATCTTTTCTCTTTCTTGCTCCTGTTTTTTTTTTTTTTTTTTTTTTTGACCAATTTACGAAGAGAATGAATAATAGAAAAATAACAAAAAATAAAAAAGGAAAGTGCCTCAGCCAAAAAGAACCAAATTACAAAGCAAGAGACCTAAGAGGATATAAGAGACATGACTAAAGCAAGATTAGACAATGAGAAGAAAAAACCCATACAGACAAGGGCAAGTCCTAAAAAGGAACTCTAGCGATATGGAACCTCTATTGGCAAGGAAGTCTGCCTCCGTGTTACCCGATCCATAAGATCAAGAGAAGATACACTCTGAACTAATGGCCAAGTCAATAACCTCACTTGCAATGCAACATGGGAAAATATCAACAGCTCATGGAAACTGCAACCTCCCCATTTCATAAAGATGGCCAAGTTTCCTTCTGCCACAAAACAGAAAAGACCCCATTTTATAGCATCTGGGCCTATGGCGTTTGAGCGCTGAGTATCCAGAAAGTTCACAGAACATACTGGCTACCCAACATTCGAAGATTGAGGCTTGTTGTTTGAATGCTACAACCTCCACGTTGAGTGCTTCACACCACCCGCCAATTAAAAAAATCCAAACACAATAAAGCCCATATATATAATCACTGAATAATTCTTCAATAATGAACTAGGATTTCCCAAAGAGCAACCCTCAAGATTATGCAGCACTTATCTCCTAGAAGGGGAACCAAAGAACAGAAACTAATCATTCTGGTAGGACCGTAGGGGGCAGAAGCAAAATTTTTCTTCTCTGAGAAATCACATAAATGCTTTGGGTCTTCGTGTTAAGATAAGGTCATGAGCAAGTTAAGATGGAAAAGTACAAAGACTACGGAAAAAAATGAAATCAATTAAGCAAAATCCAAGAGTACACCCAGCATGCGACAAAATAAAGAAGAATGGACCAAGAGATTACTAATGGGAGTAGAGTACTACATAAATGAAATAAAGAAAATATAAAAAGTTAACCATTATCTCTTGCACTTGATACACGATTCTCCAACCTATATTGCCATTAACCAAGAGCTTAATTACTACATTATACCTAGCTTTGTCAACTTTATGGGTCTTACCTCTTCATTTTCATGTCCTGATTCAGCAACCCATAACTTTCCTTCAGAATCCTTTAAGCAAACAGCAGTATGACCGGCATAAGCTCCACTGACCCATTTCTCAAGTGTCTCAAAACCACCCCACCGTCCACGAATTTTTGATATTGCAAGAAAATCTCCAGAGTGAATATCATCAACAGTGATATTTGTAACCCAGGGCTGAGGGCGTTGTTCAAAGGAAGCCCCCATATGCTTTTCAAGAAACCCAATGTTAGAGTTCTCACCCCATCCAGTATTTGTAAACAAGGGGAAGACATCCCAGAGTGCTTGAAGAGTACCCAGCATCCCTCCGTGCATGAGGAAAATCGATACCCCCTTGTGTTTCACCTGATTCAAAGAAAGTAAACACCTCACCTAACACATAAAAAAATGCTTCAAAACAAACCAGAACATGTATAAGTTCTGAATTACAGAAAGTGGCAACTCACGTATTCATATTCAGCTTTCCCTTCCCACTCTTTAAACTCAAGGGTATGTTCTCGAGAAAAAAAGTAGTAGTCCCATGTCACTCGGTATGGAGTTGCAAAGACATAAAGATCCATGCATGTCCAACTATGGGCATTGGTGACCTGGATGAGAAAAGTGATACACTTGGAAGTCAATAACACATTTATGAGCACCTAAACTGTAATACTTGACTCTTTACCAGCCATGTAAGAAACTATCATAGAATTTCAAAACCCCATAGCAAAAATTTGACACAAGAAGCTATTGAGCAGTGTCATAGCTAAACCAACTAAGTATGATATTGATTCCTTAATAAGGGTCAATAACTCATAGAAATGCAACTACACCGCAACATAGAGATTAAATTCAAAATAGTACCGGTTACACATAAAAAAATTTCAGTTCTCAAGATCCCATGAAAAGCACCAAAACCCCCACCATGCAGCCAATTACAAGAATCAAAATGCTGACAAATAAGAAACTAATCAAAACCTAAACAAGCGGCCAGACCCTCAAACATGAAACAACCCATAAAATAAAATAAAATAAAATTCCTAAAAAACTAAATTCAGGAGGTAATGTTCAATAACCCAAATGCCCAGATAACCTATCCTCCAACATTCCTACAAAACCAACTCAAAAATTTTTACAAACGCTATACAGTCCAAACTAGAAATGTTTCTGACCATGAACTCTCAAGCAACCCTTCAAACAAAAATTTACAAAAGCTCAATTTCAAGCAATTATGTGCAATAACTTAACTAATCAAATTCAAGTGGTAATACCTAACAGTCCCAAAATTCCATAAAATCAACTATAATTCAGAGAATCGCCAGAATAAAGCATGGTATGTTTCCGGCCACAAACCCTCAAACAACTCATCAAAGTTAAACGTACAAAAGCTCAGCAGTGTTCACATATGCCATTATTCACCTACCCAATACTCCAACGTTATTGGAGATTAGCTAAAATTGAAAAAGTAAGCAACGTATAACCCAAATTAGCTATGTATCAGACACAACCCATCAAAGAAAGCCCACAACAGCTTTAATTCAGGCAGTAATTTCCATTAACAATAATACGCAGCACCAAGTAGTCAAAAGATCTACAAAATCAACAAAAAATTTAAAATTACTCGAGCAACCTACAACCAAAATGATGAGTAATATACAACCAAAATCAGGCATATTTATGATCGTAAATAACCCATATGTGCCATTTCACACCTTGATAAAAACCCACACAATCAACTGAATAAAAAAAAAAAAAAAAAACTGCGAAATTAGGCCTCTTTCCGGCCATAAACCCTCAGACATCGCATCAATAGAAACTCCATAAAAGCTCAGTAACGTCAATACGCCAATACCCAAAACCTCAGTAATGTGTTCAATAACAACAATACCCAATACTCCAAAAATCCACAAAATCAACCAAATAAAGCTAAAAATAACCCAAATTATCCATATAACACACCTCGATATGAAGAGTCCCACCACCAAATTCGCTGCCACTTTTGTTGTGGAACTCCATCCAAGCTCGGTTCTTGTAAAAGCAAGCGCCTTTCCACTCCAAAGTATCATTGAAGGACGTAGCAGCACCCACAAAAGTGGGCAAGAGATCCACTGCACCGTGGAGAGAGTTGAGAATAGGCCACGAGAGCTGCCTGGGCAACAGCGGAAGAATATCTCGTGAACGGAACGGCGCTTTCAAGGCATGTGCGTGTGGAGTGAAGAATAAAGATGAGACGATGAAGAGGGTGATGCAAAACCAGGACGAAGACGCAGGTGCCATAGCTGCTGAGGGGGAAATGGTAGAGAGAGAGAGGGTGGAGTGACGATGGGGGTCTCCTCTCGTTCTTTGTCCCCCTCAATGCTTTGACCCTTTTTCATAACCAGAGAAACCTCATCGTCTTCATTAGTATTGGAGTTATTGCAATTAGAGCTAGCAAATGGGTGTGTGATTGGGTCCGATGTCAATGGGGTTGAATTACAGGTGCTTTAAATTGTGGATTTCTATTTTAATTTTTTTTTTTGCCAATTTTTTATATTTATATTACCATAAATTTACTAAATTGTATATGATAGTAATGGTATAGTCTTCCCTCCGAGATTCTAAACAGGAATTTTTTTTTTTTTTTTGAATTATTATTCCAAAACATTGGATCACATCACTTAAATCATTGATTCATATAAATTCAATAATTACAAAAAAAATAATTTTATATACTTTGATCATATGTGGGATATTTTGGATATCTCGTTTTATCACAACCGTCCGTGAACGATATGTGAATGCGCGTGTCATCTACGGACGATCATAATTGAAGGGATACTTTAAAATATCTTGCACATGATTAGTACTATATATATATATATATATATATATATATATAGATTTTTTTTTTCTTTTTTTGTGGACAAAATTTCCATCCAGAATTCCAGATTAGAATGGAATTGATGATATAATTTAAAGTTATCATATTATTGAAAAAAACATTTTGACATAAATTAATGTGATTTGTTGAATGATTGAGCTTACAATTTTTACTTTTTCACTGTTTGATAAATTGCCCATTTTTTTTTTGTAAATTTTTTAAGTCCCTTATTAACAATATAAGGCATAGATAGATCCATTTTTGGGGAAATTAACAATAACCCCTATTAGGGGACTGCTTTTAACCAAAACCCCACCATAAGATTTTTTAACTCCATAACCCCTGTTTTAAAAGTTTTTTTTGTGATAAGGTAAGTAGCAATTTTTGTATACCGTTTTTACCCTTTTTTGACTTTTTAATATTATTTATACCAGATTTTTAGGAAGGGCTGATTTTTTGGGGGGTTTCCAATCGTGGGAGAGAAATCTTTGGGATATTGTCTTTCTCTTTCTTCAACTCAGCATTGGTGCGTTGCTATCAGCTATTTTTGAATGTTCTTGCTCCTATCGTCTTCTTCAAGTGAAATCAACCATTTTTCTTGTCTTTTTTGAAGTTTAACGAGAAATTATGTGCTGGTTTTGTTTGTATTTTCTGAGTTCGGCAACAACGATGGGGGTTTGAAGGGTGTTCGAGCATTAGATCCGAGTTTTCATTGTTTCGTTGCTTTGTTATGAAAATTATGGGTTATCGATGTAAGTTTATTAAATCGTTTATGTTAAGAACTCC
The DNA here is from genome assembly GCA_039720395.1 of Liquidambar formosana. Classification (NCBI taxonomy): domain Eukaryota; kingdom Viridiplantae; phylum Streptophyta; class Magnoliopsida; order Saxifragales; family Altingiaceae; genus Liquidambar; species Liquidambar formosana. The sequence continues at coordinate 5,441,595 of CM077834.1, forward strand.
ATTTTTTGTTGTTTTAGTATGTGTTCAATTTAATCTCAAGGTTTTTAATGGGTTCGATCATGATATTACTAGATTTTGTGTTCATGTTGTTCGTTTTTTGTGTGTTTTGGGTTGATTTTTGATACAACCAAAGGAGTAGATCAATCATTTTTGTTTTTGCTGCATTTTTTCAGTTTGTGTTGTTCACATATGCTGGTTTGTAGTGGTCACATATGCTGGGTTTTAATGTAAGTAGTTGTAATTCAATTTTTTGTACTCTTGACAGCACCACGTCATTGTCAACAGTTCATTATATGATTTTTAAACATATTGGATAGTAACACAGTGCTATTGGGTTCTGTTTACAGTTCATTGTAGGATTTTAACATGTCGAATAGTAACACGATACTATTATTTAGGTTATACATGTTGGCCTTTTCATACATATATGTCTATGTATGTTTCATGTTTTACATAGTAACACGATACTGTTTGCTTTATAATTTAGGGTTTTTTACATTTCGGATCAACAATAGACCGTCAACGAAGAAATCTGTGATATTGTCATTCTTCCCAACACGAAATGATCATCTTGTAAACCAAAAAAGAGAAGAATATCTCCTAGAGGAGGGAAGATAAGACAATAAGACAAATAAAATTTTGTAGGTGTGGACGGCTCGAAACTCATAATCAAAAGACATGATAAAACCAATTTAGTGTGCGATGCTAGCCACTTTCAATTGTTTTAGCATTTGTAATCGTTGGAATTTATTAGGAGTTTGATTAATAAAGTCCAAGCTGTTGACTTCATGTGCCATTTTTTTTTTGTTTCCACTTCATGTTGAATGGATGATGTTTTTTTGCGTATGCTCTATTGGATGGTTGTGTAAATATAACTCAAAAAAATTTAATTTTTTAAGTACGTATAGTAAACTGTTACTATAAGAGATCCTTATAATATCACAATAGGAGAGTGTATGATATTCCTCCAACTAACTGTCAATAGTAAATTGTTACTGTTACAAATGGAAAAAGTAAACAGCAGCACAGTACCAGTGAATATCCGATCATCCCTGTTGAAAATTTGATACACATCAGTATTGAATTCCTAGCATTAGATATTTTTTCATTACAAGTGTGAAAATGCTGTTTATCTTTGGGAAAAGTAAAGTGCTATGTACAAACGCAAATGCATATTTATCTTTTAAATTTCATACACTCAATAGTAAATTGTTACTATTACAAATGCAAAAAATAACCAGAAACAAATTACAAGTGAATATCCGATTACCCCTGTGACAAGTTGATAGACATCACTACTCAACTTTTATCATTATGACATTTTCGAATTGCAAGTGAGAACTAGTAAAGTGCTACTTGCAAATGCATATTTGTCAATTAAATTTGTACTATCAATAGTAAACTGTTACTGATGCGATTGGAAAAAATAAAAACCAGCACAATACAAAGGAATATCTGCACACTCCTAATCACAGTACAAGTGAATATCTATTTTTGTACAAATTGACCCAACACACTACATATTGTCCACCCCTTTCTCATTTTCTCTCACCCTTTTTAGTTTTTAGATATGCAATTGATAGTGTCTTAATTGAAATTGTTGCACTTGCATTTGGAGTTGATGTTTGTTTAGCCCATTTTAGCGTCTATGATCGGTCGCCATCACCAATGATTTCTTATACGATGTCCCTTCTTCAACTTTGGACTTCATGCATAGTCAAGCTTTCTGAAATTTGTAGTCCAGATGCTACCTTCATGTAGTAACACAGTAAACAAACGCATGGATATTAACAAACTATTATAGTTGACAGTAACAACATACTATTTAAAATAGAAAACATGCTAGAGAAAATACTTTGTTGCAAACTATAGTGTGTGACAGTACCACCATACTATTTTTAAAACAAGAAACATGAATAGCAAATGTATACTGATTCAAAGTATTATTATCAACAGTAACAACATACTTTTGGGGAATAAAAACATGATATCAAATGCTTACTATCCCAAAATGTTACCTGGACAATAATATCATATTGTTACTATTTCGCAATATAAACTCCAAAACTAGTATCATGTTACTATCGTACATCCAAAATATAAAATAAAATTAAAAAAAATAAAAAAAAATCTAAAATTCCAAAGAATTTGTCCAAACGAAACAACAAATCTCACATAGTACGGATTTACCGTTGGGTATCAAAACTACAATTACATCTTCATAAAATCTGAAAAAACGAGAACAAAATCAACCAAAAGCATACCGATTTACTATTCACAACTGAAAATAAAAAAGAAAACATGAATCGCAATTAAATGGAAGCATTAGACTCTTTTTCGGCATTTTGTTTCTTGAAACGGAATCAAAAGGAAACGGGAACCAAACCAACCAAAAAGCATATCGATTTACTATTCCCAACAAAAAATCAAAAAGAAAATATGAATCACAACTAAATGGAAGCATTAGACTCACTTTTCTCCAGCAGTTTGCTTCTTGAAACGGAATTGAATGGTCTTCAAAAGTCTTCAAATGGTCTTCAAAAAGGAACTTGGATCGCACAAACAGTCTAATGAAACCCTAGAATGGTTGGGTGATATGTTTAGAAGGTGTTTTTTGCCATTTTTGATGGGGATTCTCTTTTATAATGTCGGCTGAAAAAATGGGATTCAAATCCCTGTTTTTTAGGATAAAGAGTAAGATGGCACGATCGTAAATACTTGCAAGTGTAAAGTTAGGGGTTTTTTAGTCCGTACGGTGCCAAAAGGGGTTTTCACAAAAGGTAATTTGTTTTGGGGTCTATTGTAAAATGAGTCTTATACATAGGGGCTATGGCCAAAAATCCCTAAATTTTTTTAATCAATAGTGAGTTGATTTATTTAAAAATTAGATCATATTAAAAACGTAGATTCAATATAATCAAATAACTAAAATTTCTAAATAAACTTTGGAAGGTTAAAAATATCATAATGTAAACAGTTTAGTCACATATAATGATCGATGTTTTAAGATGATTAGTAGATTACCTAAGATATTGTCAAATTATAAGATATCTTTTCTCTCTTTTTTACTATTTTCTTTTATTTTCCGACTTTCAAGAGTACGATGGGGTGTGGTTGGGGCAGTCATCAGTGCAAATTTAATCCCTAGTTATACAAAAAATAAAAGGTTAAAGGGAATAAAATTCATAACTATGATTACCAAAAAAAAAAAATTTCACAATCATTTAACCAAACATATTGTATATGGCAACAATTGAACAACTTTTAGAATTTTTGCTTTTTTTTTCACATGCATTCAAGAATAATTCTAGGGTATTTCCTATAAATTGACCTCAAACTCTTTTCATTTCTTTTTTTTAAAAACTATTTTAGTGTCAGAACTAAGTTTAAAATAAAAATTTGAATGCATGCAGACAGCAGTAAGAATGTTAGATTTTAGCTATAAAAAAGAAGTAAAATTATTGTTACCATCCATTCTAAAACACTTCGATGTTGGGGTGGAGTTAAAGGATGACAAAAGAGTCATAGTCAATAAGACAATTAATTCAAAGAAGTTAAAAATGACTGCCATACTTGTTAAGGACAATAACATACAGAGAGGGAGAGAGTTTTCCTCACCCATGGGATGATACATGGACATCCAGTGAGCCTTCTATGTAATTGTGACGCGGTTAAGTGGTGTCATAGATTAATGGAAATAAAATAAAGTGAGATTATAGGGTCAAAAAGTATTCCGATAATCCCATTTTGTTTCACCCAAATTGGCTTGTGATACTAACATTAACCGTATCACAATTACATATAAGCTTTTTTCATAGATATTATACCTAACATCTCTCGCGCGCGTGTGTAGATATGATAATAATAATAATAATATGGCTTTGCTTTTCAAGGAAAGTGGGAAGGGGGATGATACTGGATGCCATTTTTTTCTGACTTCAAATGGTATCTTTAGATGCTTCATTATTCGGATATTCTATCCTTGCTTGTAGGAAACCAACTTTTTCTCTCTTGTTCATGCTTGGCTGGATATTCCACAAGAATTTCATCAGCATAAAACGATATGGCTCTTATGTTTTTGATGGCTGTCCCCATAACGCAAAGACCCAACCTTACATCATCACTCATCACCTATAGATTAGGTATTTTCTTGGATTTTGCTGTAATGAGGCTTAGATTAACGAAAAAATAATATGTAAATAGGTTATCCGAGAAAACAAGATTCGAACCCTTACTTGGGAATAGTGACATGTTCCTTTTGCACTCCTACATCTAGAATGTGGCACCTTGATCCACCATTCATCGAAGGTGAAAAAAAAAAAACAAAAAAAAAAAAAAAAAACAAAACAAAACAAAAGGCCTCAATTTGTGACCATTAACAAAAAGAACCCAATTGTGACGCGTTGAATGGTCTATTTGTGTAACACGCCAGTGAAGACTATTGGTAAAGAGGCCAATCCTTCTAAGGTCCAGAATAACCTTAACAAACGTGTGACACTAGTTCACTATAAGGCACTGGCGACTTCCATTACCCCACGCATCCTCTTTACACACCACATCATTGCCTCTCTCTCTATCTATCCACAAGACTGCAGTATTGCCCACGTACAGACACTATCTCATCATATATGTAATACCTTCTACAGGTCTATAAGGCCTTAGTGTTGGTTTCTCTTTGCCACCCTTCAATGTCTATCTTACCTCAACACAAATACCCTCTCAAGTCCCTACACCATGTTCATACATGCCACCATGTTTTCCTCCCCACACGTGTCCAATGCTCGGCCCCCGCCGCCACCACCACCACTACCAAACGCCGCCGCAACCCTAATCAACTAGTCATCGAACCACGGCTCGTGACACCACCTACATTAGGCCCAGACACCGACCGTCCGGTGCTTAATGACCCAAATTTGCAATCGACTTGGCCTCATCGCGCTTGGGTGGCAAGCGGGTGCACCACCGTGCTAGTTGCTCTAGTGAAATCCGTAACGGGTGCAGCCGATTCGCATATATGGGTCGAGCCCATTTTAGCTGGCTTGGTTGGGTATGTCCTTGCTGATCTTGGTTCAGGGGTCTACCATTGGGCCATTGACAATTACGGTGATGCCTCAACACCAATTTTTGGTACCCAAATTGAGGCCTTTCAAGGTCACCATAAGTGGCCTTGGACAATCACTAGGCGTCAATTTGCCAACAATCTACATGCCCTAGCACGCTCCGTAACCTTTGTAGTGCTTCCTATGGATCTTGCTTTCAATGATCCGGCGACGCTCGGATTCGTCGGTGTGTGCTCCGGTTGCATTATGTTTAGCCAGCAATTTCATGCTTGGGCCCATGGCACCAAGAGCCGCCTCCCTCCACCGGTGGTGGCATTGCAAGACGCTGGACTGCTCGTATCGCGATCACAGCACGCGGCACACCATCGGCCGCCCTATAACAATAATTATTGCATAGTGAATGGGGTCTGGAATGAGTTTTTGGATAAGCAAAAGGTTTTTGAGGCACTGGAGATGATCTTGTTTTTTAAGCTCGGGGTGCGGCCCCGGTCCTGGAGTGAGCCCAATTCTGAGTGGACCGAGGAGACCGAAGCCCTATCTTCTCAAATTACAGCCAATTAAATTTTTTTTCTTTTTCATTTGTGTTTTTTCCTTGCTAGAATGCATTGATTTGTGTGGGATTTGTGGATAGATTGCTTTTCGAATTGCAAGGTACATATTTCATGAGAATTGTTTCTGGAGATTATTGATACTTTGGCTTAAGATCGTAGGGTTTGGAACCAGGCCCAAACACAGCAATTTTTACAATCAACACTGCCTTCATGCTCCATACGATTGTTGGATCAGTTACAGAACAATGCAATATAGGTAAGTTCTTTTCTACACGCCCACCATCTCCCAACCACATTGAAGATCATAAAATTTGCTAAATCAGGCGGTGGTTCCAAAAAGTACTCTCTCTATCCCGTAAAAATGGGTCATGTTTAATAAAACACGCAATTTAAAGAAAACAATTATTGCATTAACTGTTCATCTTTTAAACTCCTTATTTTCTAAAATACCCTCACTTACTTGGCGTTGGGTTTTGTATTAAAAATAATTATTGAAATAACAAAGGATAATATAAAAAAATTCAAAAAATTCAAAATTTGATGGGACGGAAGAAATATAAGAATCCTCTCCAACAAAACTTGGATTTTTATTTATGTATCTATTTTTTAGGGAGGGAAGTAATGATTATATGTTAGTGGGTTAACATGGAAACACGATTTTAAACTCAAATTAACCTCCAATACAATGGTCCCTAGACTAACACAGTCCATGCAGGTACCACCACGCTACAAGGATCAGTAATGCTGTCAAGGCTTTTACCATCCTTCATGCATTCAAAATGTTCTTGCAAGAACCAAACTTCTCTTGGACCCGTGACCTAAACGTAGGGTACAGCACCTCTGTCAATTGTCAGTACATTTTAATATTTTGTAAAAATATTTTTTTGTGAGAATTTCGGACTCTTCGATACATATGTACACCAGCTGTCTCAATAATTTTTAAATTAAGACTCATCTTTTCGTCAACCAAAATGACATAGTCTTTTCAAAACGATTCTAATTAATTAATCACATGGGTGACAAATCACTATTTACCACTCAGAGTATTTAAATTTCTAATGACTACCCCACAAAAGGGTACTTAGTCTGGACGAAAGAGAATAAATTTTTTCTCTTCAAGCAAGTTGCCAAAATAACAGTTAAATATTCTGAATCCTGAAGAAATCCATCCATAGATACCACCTGATGTCAACCAAAATGGCAACCGGCCGGCCACTTGTAAAAACGTCAGCATAAATGGCAACAACTTGATGTCAGCAATAATTGGCACCCATAAATACCAAGCTAGTGAAAAAACTGTAGAGAGAGAGAAAGAGAGAGAGTTGTTGAAGAAGAAGGAATAGGAGCTGTGGTGTTGAATACAAAAGAAAAGAACATGATACAATGGATGAAACAGTTGCGAGTTGCATTTGGTGCTCCATTTCTATGGCTCATCTGCTTAGTTTACTTTACGCAGGTTCCAATCCTCTCCCTCCCCCCCCTCTCTCTCTCTCTCTCTCTCTCTCTCTCTCTCTCTCTCACAGACACACTCTTTCAACATATATGTATGCAATATGTGTACATACATACATATATGTGTGTGTGTGTGTGTGTGTGTGTGTGTGTAAGTGAATGTATATGCATATTATATGGGGCATTTTTGGTTTCTGGGATGTGAAGATTTGTTAATTTATTGATTTGGGTTTCTGGGTTTTTGAGGGTTTATTGTCTTAGTAATTGTGGGTGATGTTATGACTAGAAGTTTGTATTGATTTAGGGCCTGTTTGGTCATCCAAATGGAAATTAGATTATTTTAGTGAACTTTATGTTGTGTTATTGACGGCAAAAATCTACCACCTTGAATGAGACTATTTTAAAAAAGTTGAGAGTTATCATTTTAGTTAATGTTATAGGATCAATTTTTTGAAATTCATGAAATGCCACTACCTAGAATTTTTACTCTTATTTATGCTGTTGAACATCATTTCTTGAATTTTTTCATTCAATGTGATCAATTTGTCGCTTTAATACAGTTTAAAGTACTACAATTTTTTAATTTTCATTTGGACTCTCAAATGGCCCTTACGTTTGCAGCACACTGAATTTAGATGCATATAATGATTTGCTCCTCATGGAAGACTAATTGTATAAATAATCAATTAGACAGGTTAGTTACTTTTGGTTAGCTTCTTCTACTCTTACTCAATCCCCTCTAAGGGGTGGGTCATGAGCCTTTAGCAGTTACTACTTGGAATGGTAGTTGCTTCAGTCAGAAATTTTTAAAAGGTATCTTTTTAATTCCTTTCTTGTATGTCTGCTCTCTAGTTTGTGACTATATATTTGTTCATATAGTCAAGGAAAAGAGAAAAAAAGGAAAGAAAAGGATGAGTACCACCTTTATAGTTTGTAAATCAAGATGATTTGGATGTATTTTCATTGCTGCATATTTGGGATCTCTCGATCAAGATGATTTTTTTTTTTTTTTTTTTTTTGGGGGGGGGGGGGGGGGGTCTTTTTGTTCCAGAAGATCTGATGCTATCAAAATACTTTGAATTCTGATATATCATGTTTTTTAATTGGAACTAATTTATGGAAAGCGCTATTTACTCACAGCAGGACAATGCGACTTGCAGAAACTACAGAGCAAGTGTTGACTCTTTTTAGCCACCATGAAGTGTTTATGGGCTTGTGTTCTGAAATGGACTTTTACTATTTCCCTATGAAGAAAGTAGATAAAATTTGCATTGTCATTCCTTGACATTTTCAACCATCCTATAAGGTGTCTGAATTTTGGAAAACAAAGCAAACAATGTGTTATTAAGTGAAGTCACATCCTGTAAACTTGGGATGAATGCGAAATCTACCTTTAAAGTTTTAGATTGGTCATAATATATAAGAATTGTTCCAACTGTTTAGACTTCATGTTGAACAATATTTTTGGGTTGTGTTCATGAATTTTTGTTGCTTTCCCCATTGGAGTAGTTGGTGTTGTTTTGTTTTTATGTTTTTAAGTTTTATTCTCTAATCTTTAGATGCCATTGACTCATCTTATCTTTATTAATGTGTGAACATATAGGGTTTCAGACCTTTTGTATTTACAGCAGTTTCCTACCAGCTGAAAGATGGGCTTAAGTTGTCACCCTCAGCCTCCCAATTTGTGTTTTCAATAACATATTTCCCATGGAGCATAAAACCGTTATATGGGTATGGACTATCTTGTACTCTTGTACATAAACTGCAAAATCTGGAATGCCAAACCCCCACTCTAGACAAATGATGCTTCATTAGCCACACAAAAAATAAAAAAAAATAAAAGGAAGAAGAAGAAAAAAAATGAAAGAGAAGTTTAACTTAGAAAACAGATGTGTTCATCAGTCATAAACAGAATTAGGTCCTCTGAACCACATCTCCAAGAGCTAGCCTTTATATACAGCCCCTCCGCATTGATGCATCTCTGCAAGTATGTTCAAGTAAAACAAATTATTAATACTCATTCTAGCAGCACAAATATTTAGAGGAAAAAAGGGGTATTTCGAATTCTAATGTAAATGAAATCAATCCATTTTGGTTTCCATAGCATTTTGGAAAACAGTCTGCCCTTTACATTTAAGTCATTACAAAACAAAAATGAAGTAATTGCAAAAATTTGAGTCATCACACGTGTGTGCACACACACAAAAAAGGTGTTGAAAGATGTGAGTGCTATTGTATTTTGAAGCATTAAATATAATCTCATGCTTAAACCCTCTTCAAATGCTATGAGAAGCAATATGGACCCATGTAAAATGCTATGAAAAACATGATGAAACGATGCCATTCATGGGGACATCCAAGCACTGCTGTGAGAAATCCTTAAACAATAAATTTCAAGAAAACCATCAGGTTAGGAAATGTGTTTTATTCTACATGACAAACGGCTAAATAATTAGAACTTCTATTTGGATGAAATTGTCTATTGCTGTTATGTTTTTCTTTTTTCATTTTTTTTTCCAATGTTATATTTGTTTATTCTTCTATTGAAATCTGAATTTGAGTATAATATGCAGAATTCTCTCTGACTGTATCCCAATTAGAGGGAGAAAAAGGATTCCATACTTGGCGATTGCAACTGTGCTCTCTCTCCTGCCTTGGCTCATTTTAGGCCTCAATGCAGCCCTAAGAAGTTCCAGAGCACACATCATGATCTTCTTAACAGTGCAAAACCTGGGCTTAGCCATGGCTGATGTTGTGATTGATGCAATGATTGCTGAGGCAGTAAGATTAGAGCGGTAAGTTCGTTTGTTCATTTTTATTCCTTTTCCACCTCCATGCACATGGAATATAAGATAAATATTAACAAGTCTTGAAGCACAGTACGTCAAAAACATGAGGTACAATTAGGACACAGCCATTTGCACTATATGATTTTTCACTTCCCTGCCTTGGGGTTCTTGCATGGAATGGTTTTCCAAAAAGGAAGAATCCTCCTCCAATTCAACTATTGTGTAATATTTTCCCCCACACACCCAAGAAGGCATCTAAACTCCTGCGTGGGACTCATACCCACCTGTATTTTTTTTACAATTTGGCTGATTGCGTGTCGAAGTTGTTCGTTTTATTTGTTTTCTGAAGAATTGAACTTGATATTTTTCTACTACCATTTATCAGGGCCAAATTTGCTGGAGACCTCCAGTCAATATCTTGGTTGGTAATGGCTTTTGGAGGAATATGTGGGAATCTGATAGGAGGTTATGGATTAAAGAACTTACAGATAGGTACAATTTTTCTTCTATTCTCTTTACTCCCGGCCATACAGCTATTCTCATGTGGTTTGGTCAAGGAAAGTTCTGAAAGCAGTAAAGTGGAGCCCAAGTTTTCTAATTCAGGAAGTTCCCATCTGGCGAATAGTAACAGTCGTGTTTTGGGTGAAGATATTTTGTTAGTTGATAAGTCCAAAATTAGCAATTTGAGGAGAAAAAAGGGCCAAAATAATATCACAGAGAGAGAGGTAAGCCCAAGTAAAGCTCAGCTTCCAGAAAAAGATGGCTCATTACAATGGTTCCAGACTTTGAAAGTGGCCACTTATAGTTTGTGCCGTGCTTTTAGACAGCCAGTCATTCTAAGGTACAGTGATAAATTTTGTGGTACTCAGCTGGTTAATCCTACCGCAGTTGAGGGTGGGTCAATGTGATTGTCTTTAAGGGCTCTACTATTGTTAAGACAACCAATGGGATGATCTTGGTCACCCAAGCAGATTTGGTGGATCATCCCAAAAATCCTGCAGAATGGGTAGTCAATATCATCTGATAGAATCTGGTTTTGGGCTTTTGCATAGATTTATAATTCATTAGATGGAAATCATCCAAAATGTTCCTGTCCATCAATTGTCCTTTGGTTCAATTTGGTTGATACCATAGATTTATTATATTCGACATGTAATTTTCTACAGATATGTTAATCCTTCTAATTGTGGTTACTTTCTATTTGAATTTGTCATTTGGGAGGCCAGACCAATGGCTTGGTTTTTCCTAGCACGTGTTACTCTTCCAAAACTATCGACAGTCATGTTTTATTACCAGACGGAGTTCTTAAACTTGGAAGCATCTTTTTTGGGGACGGCACGTGTTGTCGGGCGGTTTGGTGTCATGCTTGGAACCTTCATCTATAATCGCTACTTAAAGAAAATAAAGTTACGAAAAATTCTCATGTAAGTTCGTGTTTTTTTGGTAAAATTGTGCTTTCTCTGATTAATTGCTGGTGCCGGATTGATCCTGATTTACCAAACATTATGCAGGTGGTCTCATGTTGGTTTGTCTTTCTTGAGTCTCCTAGATATTGTTTTAGTGTCTCGATCCAATGTTGCATTTGGCATATCAGATAAAATCATGGTGCTGAGTGGGTCTGCTCTTGCTGATGCAATCAATCAACTCAAGTATGTGATTTTTTGGCTGAGATGTACATTTATTCTCTTAATATAATAGAAGTTACAGAATTGAGAATTCTGGACACAGAACTAATGCTTACATGCCCTGGATTATATATGTATATCCGTTCTTGCAAGTGACCCTATTATTATGTCTTACTATTGTCCATGTGACTGCAGGTTAATGCCAGTTCCTGATTTTATCTGGACAGCTCTGTCCACCAGGAATTGAAGGAACTCTATTCGCCCTCTTCATGTCAATTGATAACCTTGGGAACACATTGGGGTCATTTGCAGGTGCTGGGTTGGCCTCAGTTCTAAACATTTCTTCAGGTTCTTTTGACAACCTTCTTTTAGGCATTGCCATTCACCTCTTCTGCACTTTCATCCCGATTTCTTTCCTATTCTTGATACCAAAGGAAGCAACAGGGCTATCAGCATAGTTTAGTTAGTGATCAAACCATTACAAGTGAAATGAGATTGCCAAACTGACATGAAATGAAGTGGAATTCTTTCTCTTTTCTTCTTCGTGGTGAGTTCATTATTTCACGACAGCAATTGGGATTTACAATTACAGATGCATGCTAAATTAAATATTCAGGTTATATTACCTTCAGAATATGTTGTATAGTATTCCATAAGAGCTTGGCTGTGGCAACATTGATCTAGATCAATCAACACCCAAGATAAAACCTGCCCGCTGGCTAGCCCCAAGAGGGAGTGCGAAGTCAAATCACCACTTGACACATAAATCTTTGGAACTAGTGGTCCAGCCCTTGGGGTTACTTTTGCCTATCTGGCTCACCTCTCATGAGCCATAGATATATCGACCAATGTTTGGTCCTTTGTCACCCTCAAAAATTTAAGTGATGGACCATTTTTTTGTGGGGTAAGGAAAATAATACTAGCTCCCCCATCTCCAATAGCATAGATGCTTCATGAATTTCTTAATCTTCAGCCCAAAAAGAGAATAAATAAATAAAATTGAAGAAAGGCACAGATGCATAGAACAGAAATAAAAGGAATAAATAAACACATTAATGGAGGAAATCAAACACTAATATAGCCAGTTCATTAGAGGAACAAAAAGAAAGTACTAAGTTATTAATCATCGATCAAGCCTTAGACCATCTGAAAGAACCATCGGATCCAACTTTCTTTCTAAATTTAGCCAAATGGGGAAAATTTGAGGTTTTGCTCCCCTCCCTTAACACACAATTTCCAAAAAACAGAGACTCCAGCTCTTTGTTGTTATAGATAGAGAGATGGTCAAGCTTATCCCAGTGTTTGCCCATATCCTGGATAATATTAGTGTAGCACCCGCCATCAATTGGACCAAGTACTATTGATTTAACCTCTTTCCAGTAAGGAATTGCCTGCGAAAACCCTCTTTCGGTTATTCGATCTGAGCTTCTTAGATGGATGAATTTGAGGTTAGGAGTTCTGTAGAACACGAAAAAAAGGAGGGAAAAAAAAAAAATCAAAATTAGGCCAAAGAGGAACATGTCATATTTAATTTGTTGCATACATTATGTAACCTCATTGTGATCTCCAACAACACATTAGCAGTAATGCTTGTGAGTAAGAAGTTTGGACATTTTTTCTTCAACACAACAAAACCAAAACAACCAAAAAAAAAAAAACAGAAAAGGGTGGCCGGGGAGAAGAAGAATGGCATACCTTTGTGCAATAAAAAGAAGAATTCTATCAGAAAACTGAAAATCTTCAGGAAACCAAATGGCACTTAAAGATTGATTCCAATCCTTTTATGGGGTTCCATGAGCGGCGTCGCCATCGAATATACTCTTCATCAGTTGCATTGCTTTGATCTCCATCTTAGAGTACTCCATGGAAGGGCCTAACTTGCGGGAGAAATTGGGAGTACAAACAAATTCCATTACGTCTTCAGAATTCCAAAACAGAATTTCCCAACATGCAATTTGCCATGCACGACAAACCGAGGACACGCGAAGAAACAAGTGATTATGGTGTAGTCTTTTGAATATTTTTATCAAAATATTTCCATCCAAATCTTCCCATCTCCTCTTCTTCATATGTCTTTTCTCTAACAAGTAACGTAGAAAGTTCTTTGTATAAGAGAATGACTTTATATATGGATACAAGCTTGATGATAGCAAGAGTCCAGGCCTAATCAAATACCGATGGTCTCCTACTCCCTCTTGGAGTCAACTTGCGACGTAAAGGGGTCCTCCTATTGCAACCTCTACAAGTGATCTTCCCACCCAATTAATTTTAATTTTTTATATCTATACTACCTATAAAAAGATGAATGTAAGTAAAACTTTTGATTGACTAATATACTTTTATTTTAATTTTTAAATACACAACTCTCACCCTTCTGCGTATATAGGAAATATAATAATATGGAAACTATAATTCTAAAACACATACCTTAATATATAAAACACAAATAGAAATTCAAAGAAACCCTAAATCAAATACTCCATTTAATACTATACATATAATCCTAAAACACGTTGACTTCATATCTCTCTTTTCCTCTCATTCTCTATCAAACGAGAATGGCCTGTTAGAGGCACACCTACTTCCCAACGCAGTCACAAACCAAATATCCACATCATGGAGATGATACCAGATCTCAAGGAGCTGTTGCGTGAGTGTTTTATATTTTTATTATGTATTTTTTGAAATTTTGTGAAAATTCATATAATGCTGAATTTGTTTGTGGTTAGGGGTGGTTGTTTTCAAGGATTTTGGGTACACTAGGAAAACCCTTGAATGTGTTTTGATTGTAACGTGGAAATTGTTGGAATGGGTCATATATGTATATGATAATTATTATTATTATTTTGCTTGATTTTGGTTGTTGATGGGAAGGGAGGGGGAAAAAGAAAAAGGAAAAAAATAAAAGAAATGAGGAAAAAAATAAAATGAAAATCTCGATCTCCACTCTCTTTTCAATCTCTAAGTGAACAAAAAAAAATGTAGATGATGATACCATATAAAAATAAAATTGAGAATTTTTTTTATAGAAAAAGTAAGAAAAACTATATTATGAGGGATCAATTTCACTTATTAAAAAAATAAATTAAATAATAATTAAAAGCATCAAAAATATAAGGGTTAATAACGGTTTAATACCTTCAACTTTGGGGGTAGTTTCAATTTGGTCCATAAACTTAGAATTGTCTCAATTTAGTGACGACTTATGAACTTTTGTTGCAATGTGGGACAGACCCTGACGTCCGTTAGGTTTTTGGACGGAAAACGCACGTGACGGGCACGTGCGGCTGACATGGAGCCTATGTGGCTTATGTGTGCTTATGTGGAGCCTATGTGGCAGCCACATAAGCATTCTCGGCCAATTATAGTCGACTATATCATTTTATAGTCGACTATAATAAACATAAAGTTGAAGTAGTTGAAATTGATGTTTGAACATTCAATATAGTTAACTGGCAAACGTTATAGTCGACTATAAAATGTTATAGTCGACTATAACAGACAGAAAGCTTATTTTAGTTTTGGAATCCATTTATAGTCGACTATAATTTGTTTATGGTTGACTATAACGGTCAGAAAATGTAGTTATGTATGTTTTGATGTAAAATTATCGTTTACGTCCGTGATGTTAACTTAGGCCATTTCAAATAAGATGTTACCATACTCATGTGCTTAATGGAGCAATCATTTACAATACTAAAGACCTAAAAAGTGGGGCAAAACTCACACTCGCAATGTTATAGTCGATTCCTCCTGAACCAAAAGGCATCAACTTGATTATGGTTGACTATAACAGTCAAAAAATATAGTTACGTATGTTTTGATGTGAAATTATCATTTACGTCTGTGATGTTAACTTAGGTCATTTCAAATAAGATGTTATCATACTCATATACTTAATGGAGCAATCGTTTACAATACTAAAGCCCTAAAAAGTGGGGCAAAGCTTACACTTGCATTGTATAGGAAGGCTATAACCAAATTCCTATATAGCATCAAAATTTTGGGTTTATAACAAAAACCTCACCCTTACAAAGATAAGATTAATACAACTATTTGGCTTAATTGAAATGGGTTTTACATGTCTCCAAAAATGGTAAATTATAGTATGAAGCCACCTTTAAACTAAGTCCTATAATTTTTGCAGCAAGAAAGACAAACAAAATAGCTTTTTATTCCCCCCCTCTGATGCCAGCACCCTTTATGCAGGTAAATCTAAAGCCACCAAAGCACATTCCAGCCATGATGAGAATCTACCAAAAAACAAAGAAGCATAGCAACATCCTTCCCATCCATCTTAGCAGCCTAATAGCATGAGATGCAGCCAAAACTTGCTTCCAACCCCAAACAACTTTTCCAATAAATTCTTATCAAGAAATCCAGCCATGTTGAAAATCAACTCATGACCGGTGAAGCACAACAACCATTCTACCCAAACATTTTATAATTTTTTCTAACAAAACAAAATTTTAATCCTATCCTGCTAAATACAGCAAAATACAAAGCCTCCTAATCCGCACCTTCAAAAACACCTCATAGCATTCGTGTTTTTCTGATATGGCTGGCTTTGTGATTGGGATGTTATAGCATTCGTGTTTTTCTCTAATATTTATATGGGAGGTTTTGGTAGATTTTGATCATGGCTGGAATGTGCTTTGGTGGCTTTAGATTTAGCTGCATAAAGGGTGCTGGCTTCAGAGAGGGGAATAAGAAACTATTTTGTTCATGTCTTTCTTGCTGCAAAAATTCCAGGACTTAGTTTAAAGGTAGCTTCATACTATAATTTACCATTTTTGGAGACATGTAAAACCCATTTCAACTAAGCCAAATAGTTGTATTAATCTTATCTTTGTAAGGGTGAGGTTTTTGTTATAAACCCAAAATTTTGATGCTAAATAGGAATTTGGTTTTAGCCTTCCCATACAATGCGAGTGTAAGCTTTGACCCACTTTTTAAGGCTTTAGTATTGTAAATGATTGCTCCATTAAGCATATGAGTATGATAACATCTTATTTGAAATGCCCTAAGTTAACATCACAGACGTAAATGATAATTTCACATCAAACATATGTAACTATATTTTCTGACTATTATAGTCGACCATAATCAAGTTGATGCCTTTTGGTTAAGGAGGAATTGACTATAACATTGTGAGTGTGAGTTTTGCCCCACTTTTTAGGTCTTTAGTATTGTAAATGATTGTTCCATTAAGCACATGAGTATGGTAACATCTTATTTGAAATGGCCTAAGTTAACATCACGAACATAAACGATAATTTCACATCAAAACATACGTAACTATATTTTCTGATCGTTATAGTCGACCATAAACAAATTATAGTTGATTATAAATGGATTCCGAAACTAAAATAAACTTTCTGTCTGTTATAGTCGACTATAACATTTTATAGTCGACTATAACGTTTGCCAGTCAACTATATTGAATGTTCAAACATCAATTTCAACTACTTCAACTTTTTATTTATTATAGTCGACTATAAAATGATATAGTCGACTATAATTGGCCGAGAATGCTTATGTTGCTGCCACATAGGCTCCACATAAGCGCACATAAGCCACATAGGCTCCATGTCAGCCGCACGTGCCCGTCACGTGCGTTTTCCGTCCAAAAACCTAACGGACGTCAGGGTTTGTCCCACATTGCAACAAAAGTTAATAAGTCGTCACTAAATTGAGACAATTCTAAGTTTATGGACCAAATTGAAACTACCCCCAAAGTTGAAGGTATTAAACCGTTATTAACCCAAAATATAAAATATAGAAAATAAAAATAAAATAATTATGTTTGCTACTTCCCTTTGGAATGCACATCTCAAATTGAAGTAGCAAATTGCCACAGCCTACATAAGGTAGCAAAAGACAGATTTGTTACTCTTTTTTTTTTTTTTTTTTGCTACCTCTCTATATCTATACTACCTATAAAAGTTTATACTTTAGAAACACTTTTGATTGACCATTACATCATTATTTTAAATTTTAAATATTTATTTGCCTCCCATATTTAACCAATTAAGAATGTTTTATATTTAACCAGTTAAGAATGTTTATTTTCTAGCAAAAAAGAAGGAAAAAAGATAACACAATTTATGTTCACTTCATAAATTTTATACAGCCCCCACTACTATGCATGTGTTCTAGCTAACTTCTTATTCCTTCCATAACTCCTAACAATTGAAGAAATTTTGACCTATTGTGTTGAGCGTTTATTCTAATAAGTTAAATTAACACAAAAGTAACAAATAATTAGATTTTCATGTTCAATATATATATATATATATATATAAAATTTATAAAATTTTTTTATTTAAATAATATTGCACATGTGCCGATATCTAGTTTTTAGAAAAATATAAAGGGTTTTAAAGAAAAGTAGCCACCTAATCTACTAGAAAACATCATTTTGATCCATCGACTTTATAGAAGATAGTTTTTCTAAAATTTATAATTTAAATGGACTTTTTTGGCCAAAAATGAAATAGGGACTATAAATGGTAAAAAAGTATACTTAAATGATAGATTTTGAAAAAACTCTTTTCTACAAAGTTATTCAAAATAATGTTTTCTAGTGGATTACGTGGTCACTTTTTATAAAAACCTTTTATATTTTTCTAAAAATATAAAAAATTAAAATTAATAAGGTGAGGAGATCATTTGAAAGGGTTGTAATATCAGACTCAAGGTATAAACCTTTAAAAAATAAAATAAAATAAAACTGGCTTCTAGGAAGCCTATACTGTTGAGGTTTTAACCCAAAGTCCAGACTAATAGACTAATCCCTTAATGGTAGGCGTGAGATGTTTTATACCTATACTGGTAACAATAGTTGCAAATTGAAACGATAACATCGAGAGAGCACACATAAGGCTTAACTACTCGACTAACCCTGACCACAAGTGCTTGCTAGGTGGTTGGGTTATGTTCTTATCCGTTTTACAAATAAATTAACTTTTTTTTTTGTGGCCAAATATGGTTAATCCCACACGGTGCACAATCCATCTACAAGTTTATTCATTCAATAGTGATGGGCAAAAATTTAAACTCCAAACTTTTGATTTTTAAGAAGGTGTAAGAGTAAAATATTTTACACCAAGTGTAAACAGATCCCTCTCTATATATACATGGCCTTGTTTGGGAATATTGAAAATTGGATAAGTTTAAGTCCACTCCCTTAGTGTCTTATCTAGATTTTAAATACACAACTCAGCTTTTTCGATTATTTATTTATTTTTTTAAATTGTGGTTATTCATTATTTCTGCACTAGAACAAGCGAATTTAGTAGGGAAAATAGATTTACCTCACCGTTGAAATCAAAATTAGTCAACTCATCTTCAATTAGTAAAAAATTATGATTCCAAACAACCTATGATGAATCAAATCACATCAACCCTCTAAAGATTGAGATATGATGTACAGATATATAAAGGATCTACTACAAGATATATATCCTCTAGCACGAATAGGATCACCTCCACAGTAGACTAGAACACTTTTGATGAATTCAAGTTTATCTAAAACCACTCCTCAATCATTGCATAATGAAAAATTCAGGTTTTGGGATTTATTCGGCACCAAAATAATTCGGGAATTCGGGATTTGTTTCTAAACTTTGGTTAGGAATGATTCAAGAATCATTAAGAGATACGGAATAAATTTTGGTTTTATTTTGTTTTTATTCGTTTCTTCAGAGAATTAATAGTAACAAATTCTTATCCAAAGATACAGGAAGAGAAGCATCACATTTTCTGCACTATGTTTATCTCACAAAAGCGAATCGACATCAAAGTTTGCCCAACATTTACTCAGACCAACAGTTGTTAGAAAAATGAATTAACACTAACAATTCTTTCCTTTTTCTTGGATACCCACATAAAACACTTCCAAATAAGCGAGGAAAAACTCATGTAAAAGTCAAATTTTGAGAGAATCAACTCCTACGGAAGAAGATAGTGAAGATACACAGGGAAACCAATACCGTCGTTTTCCATCTCTATGACCATCATCAATCATTGCAAGACCTTCCTGCATTGATCAACAGGGTTTTATGAGTCCAAGATCCACACGACGTGAGGTTGATAAGAAGAATGACAATACAGATAAATAGTAGGTCAACAGTAACAAAAACTTACTTTCAACAAAGTTTCAAGGGCATCAATAGCGCGGCCAGAGGACCACGTGAGCCGTCTCTCTACTTCTTCTACAGTCACAAAGCCTTGAGCCTAAAAGACAGGAAGTGCAATGCAATTGTAAATAAGCATACCAGTGGGGACACCAAAATTTTGCAAAACAAAAACGATTGTCTGACTGCTCAGATTGCAGCCGATTACTCTCCACAGTTTGATTTAATGTAGATTGTTCACCCACATATTGCGAATCAAACCCCCTTTTTTTCTGGGCTAAGAAACAAAAGTTAAGCTTCACCATAGAAGAAGCTTCATATGCTCAAACTGACATTTATGCACACTATGTCACACCACTGATAACAGATATTAAGCTATATTTCTAAGAGCAGATCTCACTATAATGTCATCCTAAACAAAAAATAGAAGCCCTCTAAACCATAAGAGTATCTCCATAAGAGAGAGAAAGAGAGAGAGAGAGAGAAAGATAAAGGTGTCAGAAAACTTCTCATCATTGTGACCAAATCATTCAACAATTCAAAAGAGAGAACTCATTTGTAGATTATGATTCTTTCCAATTTGACCAAATGATTAGAATTAGTCCAAATTAAAAGATATAGATTTGAGTTATGACATAAATGCAGAGTAAAAATGAAGAAAGTCCACTAACCAATTACATATATTGAGTTATTTATGTCATTCTATAAGACCACTCTCTATAGTCTATATAAAAATATCCTTCCCAAGGTGGTTTTGTGATTCATTATTATTTTGTAATTTTTTCAATCGTTCCCAATTACTATAACCATATTTAGGTTGGACGCACAGAGCAACTGCTCAATTCGCAGACTGAGTGAGGAACTGAGGATACCTTAAGATCACAACCCTTAAGATCACAACCAACTTGTCTGAATTAGAATGAATGTCTTTGAGTACTTCTGAAATTCTTTGCAACTGCACCATTTATTGTGCATAAATAATTCTCCCACATCTCAGAAATAAAACTCCAGTCGTTTATATTTTTTTTATTTAATTAAGGTACCAGAAAAAATAACAAGTTCCGGTACACGCAGAGTATACAAGTACCAAACTAAGATATACAAGTTGTAACTGTCCCTCCCCCCATTAAAAAAAAAAAAAAAAGAAGAGAGAGAGAGAGAGAGAGACTCCCACCACCAATGTCCACTTGTTTACAGTTTTTCCCCATTAAGCAATCTTTCTATTGGCATATAGAGAGTCAATCTCATCCATTCGGGCCAGTCCACCATACCATTCAACTAACTCACTAGGTAAACATAGACAAGACGGCAAACTGGGAGCTGAAACACCTTAATTATCCAGGTAACTCTTTCATAGACCCAATTTTGAAGATCTTTATAAAGCAGATACACTTTAAAACATTACTAGAAATATAAGAAATAACAAAGAAGTTTTATACAAGTGAAAATATTCTAGGACGAAGTTTGAGGGAAAGTTGAGAATAGACATTACCTGGGCCAGCTCTAAAATTTCATTATGGTCCTTGTTCAACTCAGTTGGAACAGACCGAACAAGCTTTTTCTTCCCAACAGAAATAACCTCAAAACCACTACCTAATACCTGAACATGTTCATGCACTAAATATTAGTATAGTATATTACACAGTCAACAAGCATGCAGCTTTGAAAACATATGCTGATGTTTGCAAAACAAGTCCATCACTGATTATAAAATAGAGATGTTCTATTAAATCTAGCAAGGACAGTGATGGCACAAACATTTATCTAGATAAACAATTTACTCCAAATGAAGATAAACCTAGTCTGCCATCTGGCAGCTTGTAATGTGTCAAATAAGTCTACAAATGGCATAATAGTAATTCTCTACTATCCGAGAAGGGTCATATATATAAGCATTTAGGTGAAGGTATCCATCATTTTATACGTAACACTCAAAGTCATTCTAAAATTCATTTGTAGGTATTCTTTAACTGAAGCATTTATCATTTTTACCAAAAAAAAGGTGATAAAGGTGAAGATTATGATAATCAAATCGGTCGACTATTGGCTAAGGAAAACTTATAGGCGATATTAGTTAGACACCAGTCACACCAAAAACAAGGGAACCCTGATTCCATATAAGTGAACAGATTCAAACAAAGAAATGTAAAGAGTCAGTCGTTTAGCATGTTCCCCATAAAAATTTTTATCAATGCTCGTTATTTAAAATATTTGGCCAAGAAAATGTCGTCAATTATAGATGATATTGTGTTTGGTTGTTCCTCTTTGCAATTGCTCATAAAGTTAGATTTATGCAAACTACATGTACTAGTTAATATGTAAGAAAGAAAAAGATATAATAAAACATGCCCCCTTGGCATTCACTCCTATATCCCAGACAGGTACCAATTGACATATAGTATCTCAGAGCACTTGCTCCATGGGTACTGGTTGTATCCTATCAATGTTAGAAAGAAAGAGCTCAGCCACTGTACCTTCAGCTTACTTATAGCACGCAAGCAGTCATCCTCAGACACAGCTTCACGAGCACTTTTTCGTCTCTGACAAAGTAGATTGCACAGCTCCTGCAAGTTGATCAAACCTCCATTGTGGGGTCTCGTTGCCAAGCAAATGTCAACAATTTGCACCCCTGTCTACCCAAGTTGCTACATATCAGTATTGACCTTCTAGAAAAAATTGGCACATAAACCTCATGCGAAAAGACACCAGAACATATTCTACAGAAATTAGATAGGAATATAGGTTTAAAAGTTGCAGGCAGATGGTCGCTGCATAATAAAAAATTAGTTTCATACTATGTTCTCACAACTATACACATAATGCATCATTATTGCTTTCATCACACTTTTCTTGAACAGAAACTCTCATTAAATTGACTGTATCATCTAAGAATCATCAAAAGCATCTTACATTACAATTTCAAAAATGTACTTCTCCCTACATAAAGAAAGGACCTTGAAGAATATTAAGTTTACAAAAATAAGGTACATGGACTCCTTCATCTGAAAACTAGATATTAGAAAAAAATGTAACAACCATTTTGCAGAAAAGATATAAAGTTTTAAAATGTGCTGAACTTTTAAGTAAAGCTTTCCTGCCCTCAAAAAGCCAAATACTAACTTAAAAAAATTTTCTTTGAAATTTATCCACAAAATTTCTATAGTTATCAATGGAAAGCAATCAGAATGCATTAAGAATCCCATTAAAATAGGTATATTTGTAACAAGTAACCACACATTGAGTAAACACAATAATAGTACAAATAGAATACATGTTCTTGGTTATATCTCAGTAAGAAAAGTTATATATCCTTTCCAATTTTTCTTTCTTTCTTTCTTTTTTTCCTGTTAGGTGTTACATTGGCATTCAAAATGTTCTACCAACAATCAATATATTATCTCCATCTTCTATATTTATGACAGTTAAGCTTCAGAGACTTCTGTCTTAATATGCACCAGGATGAAGAAGATTGATACCTACCAAGTTCATAATAGAAGTCTCCAATTCCTAAAAGCTCTGCCCAGAAACCCTTATTTGAAGCTAGGGGATCCACTCCAACTTTAGCGCACATCTCATGGAACTGTGATCTGAATGCAGGGTTCTTGCGAATGTCATTCTGCACCAGTCATATAACTTCGATCATCTAATGCCACAAAAGGTTATAACAACAGTCTTAAATTCCTAGCATTAATTTGAAATTTCAAAAAAGGAGATTAGCAAGTGGGTCCAACTCTTGCTTTTTGTGTTGGCTACTGCATGGTCAATTGGACAAAGAAAATACCATGGGAGGAGTACAAAAGGGAAGCAGGTGCAAAAACAAAAGGCAATCCGTATTGATTACTTTCTGATGTGATTATAGGTCAATCTCCTACAAGGAAAAGGGGCAGGAGAAATGCTCAAATGCATCCTCTACACAACAACAATTTAAAAGCAAAGCATCTAGCCAAGGGAACAGTAAAGCAAATTACGCATATGTGTTTTATGAATACCACAGCTAACACAGAATTCCTACGATGTTTTTACAAATGAAACTAGTTACATTGCTGGGAAGTGCCACATAGGCACATTGTTTAAACATAAAATTTGACATGACTGAAACAAGTATATAAAGTCATATCAAACTGACAAAGATGGGCTTAAGAATGGGAAGGGCCCAAAAACAACAACAATTAACACCGACAACAAGGGCCCAAACAGGTACATGAAGCCAAGTCAAATTTATGTTTAAAAGATGTGGGACTTCCCAACATACATTATGATTATACTTTCATCTCCGAAAATTTTACTTTCCCAATTTATAAACCAAAAACTGTTTTATAAAGTGCATCCAAACAGGCACGTAAAATAATGAAACATATTTCTACATAACAAAACTAAGTCCATTAGACATTAGCAGTGTACCAACGAAAGCACCCTCATTCCACATACATGTGCCATTAAACAATAGCACAGGTTACAAAATTCCCCTGATGTTTTTCATAAACAAAACTAATCACATTATGATTGCACTTTCTGTAAAATTTCTACTTTTTCCGCTTTTACAAACCAGAAAAAACATGTTTTTATAAACTGCATCCAAACGGGCACTAAATTTAACAAACATAATTCCAAGAAACAAAACTAATTACATTAAGCATTAGCAATGTGCCAATGAAAGCAACATTAGTATCCAAATTACACAACCACAAGTCATTGCATCACAGGAAAGGCGCTACTCATAGCGATTTCACCCAAAATTGAATCCTATAAATCCATTCGAAGCCCTCATCCGAATTGTAAAATTTCGCCCAACAGTCAGCCGAATTGTAAAATTTATTCATACACCAGATATATAGATATAGGTATTGAGAGTGACCTTGTGTTTGCGAGCAAATTCTTCCAGCTGAGAGCGAAACGTGGCGAGCTGTTCTGTCATGAGATCGGTTCTTATCTTGGCTACATTTTCACCGAGCAACCGGTACTGATCCTGCAAATTTATATATGAATTAGCAGCAAAAAATTATATATATATATATATATATATATAAAGGAGCAAGAATGTGGAAACAAACCCTAGCGGCAGCTGCCGTCTGTAAACCACCGATTCCAGGTCTTCTCCTCATTTCTTTTTGGATCGATATAAGTATGTTAGTATGTATATGTGTGTGTGTATAACTCTGTGTGTGTGTGTATATATATATAATCTGAAGAATTTCGTTCTCTTTGATGTTGCTGTAGAAGGTGAATCACGACGAGTCAGGGGAGAGGGAGAGAGAGAAGAGATGGTAGACAAGAAAGAATACGAGAAAACGGGGTAACCAGGTGCGTTTTGGCAGATAGGAAATGCCCAAAACGACTTTAGTATATAAGCAATTATTTAGGCACATATATTTCAACAATCAGAGTGGCGCAGCGGAAGCGTGGTGGGCCCATAACCCACAGGTCCCAGGATCGAAACCTGGCTCTGATAAAAGAGTAGCTTCCTCCTCTCCACTGTGTGTGTATTTTTCATTTTTGTGAAAAAGGGTTGGGCTGAAGTAGAATTAACCCAAACTCAACTAACCAAAACTCAAAGTAACTCTTTTTTCTTTTTCTTTTTTGGTGGGTTTTTTAAGCAAACTTTGACCCAAAAATGAAGATAAAAATAAAAATTGAAGAGACAAATTCCCTCAAGGATGTTTTAGCTTTCATTTGGATCTCTGAAAGAAAAAAAAAAGGAAGAAAAGGGAAAAATGCTTGAAAATGCTGAAAAGGGGAATTCATTTGTAAGTAATTTTTTTAGCTTGCCCTCTGTATTAAGAGATTAATGAACGACAAAAATGGAAGGTAGATTCCAAGTGCAAGAAATAGTTCATCCGCCAAACTAATGGATCAAACTATTAGCCCTTCTTGTTGATCTTTAGGACTATCCAAAACTTGCATAGCTTCCAAACTCTCTCAAGCAACACCAATAATGGCAGCATCATGGTTCATACCTTAATTAACATTCCAGTCTCAGAGAGCCAAGACGATAGTAAGCACATCACCATTTAAATAAATAAATAAAAAGAGAGAGAATCAAGATTTAAAGAAAATGATGATCCCATAACTTCCCCATTGGACCTAGCCTCAACCACTTTCCCCGAGAACTTGATAAATTAGTGCACAATTTTGCCTTTCAAATCACTAACAACAATTTCTTGGAATGTTTCATATAGGACAGTACCATTCAAGTTAAACTTGAGCTAGCAAGGTTGGGGGATCGGAGAGTTATATGGGGTTGAAGAAGAAACCTTGTAAGAGCCTGCTGAACAGCTGAAGTACAACCGCCGAACTTTTCCAGATAAAGAGACTTGAAGTATATCACACTGAGTTTTGTAACAATTTTGGATGCCCATACTACATATATCACTGCACCATCAACAACATTTTAGCCGATAACATTCCAAACAACATAACCACTGCAAGGGTGCAAAGTTTATTAGCATCGCTGTTATTCAGGTTCACAGGGAATCCAGTGAACCAATTTTTATAAATGCTGTAGACTCCTTAGAAGTAGATGCTTCTATATGACAGTCTCTTGTATGGTTGCAAAGCCACTGGATCCTAACAGAGTGAGGAAATAATTATTTCAACAACACTGAAGGCATAGGATTGTCAAGGCCACCGGAACTTGAAAGAGTGAGGTAACAAATCTTATACAACACAGAAGGCATATGATCACTTATTGTTATCATGTTCATGTGCAAGCAGTTTATCTTTTTCTGATGCAACAAATTTGTAGTTGTTTACTAGAGTGAAGGTACTTCCACAACAGATGCATACCTCTCTATTGATTCCTAGTAACTGAAACCATGAAAGAAACTTCACCACCGACATGCTGCACTAGTCACAATAGTGTTTTAACTATTCTACATCAAACCTCACTGGCATGAGGGCATCCCATCATCTTGGTCCATCCTTTCAATCCATATGGATATCACACCATTGACAAAAACTTTAGTTTTAAAATTGAAATAATAACCAGAACTGAAGTAAAAAGTTAGAAACATCAACGTTGGCCAGAGGAAAGTTCTCAAGGAAAAACTATACATACCAGAAGGAGATATAACTTTAAATGTTTGGTATGTATCTGCAATTCTCAATTGCTGTTCTGATATTACAAACTCACCACGAAGAAGAAAAGAAATGAAAGAATTCCATTTCATTTTCTGTCGCTTGGCCATACCCATTTCACTTTGAGTGGCTTGAGCACTAACTTAACTATGCTGATACCCCCGTTGCTTCCTTTGGTATCAAAAATAGGAAAGCAATTGGGATGAAAGTGCAGAAGACTTGAATGGCAACGGCTATAAGAAGGTTGTCGAAAGAACCCGAAGTGATGTTCAGAACTGAAGCCACCCCAGCACCCACCAATGATCCCACCGTAGTACCAAAGTTGTCTATTGACATGAAGAGGGCAAATAGAGTCCCTTCTATCCCCGGTGGGCATAGTTGTGCGGATAAAATCAGGAATGGCATTAACCTGCAGTTACATGGACAATAGTAAATTAGTAAGACATATTAAGAGGGACACTTACTTTAGACAATGCAAAAATGGATCTACAGATATATTAACCAGGGCATGTAAGCATTAATTCTACATCTGGAACTCTCAACTCTGTAACTTCTGTATAATCGATAATATACTAACAGAAGAAATCCACATTTGAGCCAAAAAAAGCACATACTTGAGTTGATGGATTGCATCAGAAAGAGCAGACCCACATAGCACCATGAACTTGTCCGATATGCCAAATATAACATTGGATCGAGACACTAAGACAATATCTAGGAGACTTAAGAAAGCCAAACAGACATGAGACCACCTGCATCATGTTTTGTAAATCAGGATCAAGGCAGCAGCAGCAATTAATCAGAGAAAGGCACAAATTGGCACAACAAAATATGAATTTAACTACTTACAGGAGAATTCTTCGAAACTTTATGTTCTTTAAGTATTGATTATAAATGAAGGTTCCAAGCATGAAACCTATCCACCCGACAACACGTGCCATTCCCAAAAAGGAGGCTTCCAAGTTCAAGAACTCTGTCTGGTAATAAAACATAACCGACGAGAGGTTTGGAATAGTAACACGAGCTAGGAAAAACCAACCCATGGGTCTGGCCATCCGAAAAGAAAAATAAGAGAAGTTAACTATAGTTAGAATGATTAACAAATCTGTAGAAAATAAAATGTTGAATAAAATAAATCTATGGTACCAATCAAATTGAACCCAAGGACAACCAATGGATAGAAACATTTTGGATGATTTCCATCCGAAAAATTATAAATTGATGCAAAATCTGATCCTATCAGATAATTTGATTGCCCATTCTGTAAACTTTTCTGAATCTGTTAGGGTGACCATGATCATCCCACAGGTTGTCTTAACTATAGTAGAGCCCTCAAAGGGAGGCACGTTGAATCATCAACTTCCATGGGATCAACCAGCTCATCGCCACAAAATTCATCACTAATTACCTTAAAATTATTGGCTGTCTAAAAGCACGGGACAAACTATAAGTGGCCATTTTTATAGAGTGGAACCATCGTGATGCTAATGAGCCATCTTTTTCTGCATTCAGCACTATACTTGTGCTGACCACTCTCTCTTTGCTGTTCTTTCGGCTCTTCTTTCTCCTCGAAATGCTGATTTCGGACTTCTCAACTAAAAAAATATCTCCAGTCAAATCACTACTGTCACTCTTTTCCACGTGGGGACTTCTTGAATCAGAAGACTCAGCCAAATCTTTACTGCCAATAGAATTTTCCTCAACCAAACCACAAGACAATAGCTGTATTCGCTGGGAGCTAAAGAGAATAGAAGAAAAATTGTATCTATTTGTAAGTTATTTAGCGCATAACCTCCTAACAGACTCCCAAGTATTCCTCCAAAAGACATCGTTAACCAAGACATTGTCTGGAGGTCTCCAGCAAATGAGGCCCTGATAAAACATAAGAGAAAAATATCACATCATATTCTTCAAGAGATCAACAGAAAGACAAATCTTGACACATAATCAACCAACTGTAAAAAGTACATGTAGAAAACATATAGGGGTACTTGTACAATGCAGGAGTCCATACATTGAGAGTAGGCACAAAAACAAATACAGATGTCTTCTTATGGGGTGGGTGAGGGATGACATTACGATAGTAGATTTGGTATAGAGGAAATCTTCCATTTAGGCAAACAATTGCCATGCAAGAACCCCAAAGTAGGAAAATTGAA
Organism: Liquidambar formosana; assembly: GCA_039720395.1. Taxonomy (NCBI): domain Eukaryota; kingdom Viridiplantae; phylum Streptophyta; class Magnoliopsida; order Saxifragales; family Altingiaceae; genus Liquidambar; species Liquidambar formosana. The sequence continues at coordinate 5,470,443 of CM077834.1, forward strand.
AGGCAATAGTACCTCACATTTTTGACATACTATGCTTGCAGAATAGTCAACATTTAACTTATATTCCATGTGCAGAGAAGCATAAAAGGAAAAAAATGAATGAACTTACCGCTCTAGTCTTGCTGCTTCAGCAATCATTGCATCAACCACGACATCAGAAATGGCTGTTCCCAGGCCTTGTACTGTTAAGAAGATCATGACGTACTCTCTGGAACTTCGAACGGCAGCATTGAGGCCTAAAATAAGCCAAGGCAAGAAGGATAGCACAGATGCAATCACTAAGTATGGGATCCTTTTTCTGCCTTTAATTGGGATACAGTCAGACAGAATTCTGCATATAAGGTACAAATTCAGATTTCAACAAAGGAATTAACAAATTAAACATTGAAAAAAAAAAAAGGGGAGAGAGGGGGGGGGGGGGGGGGGGGGGGGGGGGGGTGGGGGCGCTATCTTGACATGGATTGCCATGTTGGGTGCCAGCAATTGACAACTTCATCCAAATAGAAGTTTCGATTATTTAGCTATTTCTTATGTAGTATAAAACATAGTTATCTATTCACCAGCAATGGTAAGCATTTCCTAATCTTCTGTTTATCTTGAAGTTCATTGTTTGAGGATTACTTAGGGTGTGCTTGGATATCCTCATGAAATGACCTCATTTCATCATGTTTTACATAGCATTTGACTATTGACATGGATCCATATTGTTACTCATAGCATTTGAAGAGGGTTTAAGCATGTTACATAGCATTTGACAATTGATATGTAATGACCTCATTTCATCATGTTTTACATAGCATTTGGCAATTGACATAGATCCATATTGTTACTCATAGCATTCGAAGAGGGTCTAAGATTGAGATTTTTTACTTAATTTTATTTTATTTTATTTTTTATTTTTGTTTCAAAATACAATTGCATGCACATCCAACATTTTTTTTTTCTTTTTTGTGATGACTTAAAAATTTTGCAATTACTCCATTGTTGTTTTGTAAGGACTTCATTGTAAAGGACAAACAGAAGCTTGAATTGCTATGGAAACCAAAATGACTTGATTTCATTACACGAGACTTCGAAATATTGCCTTGTTTTTTTCTTCATTTTCTTTTAAATAATAGTGCTGCACTGCTGCCTCTATGAACATTAATATTATGGTTTTTACTTGAATATAGTTGCATCAATGTGTAGAGGCACTATATAAGGGCTCTCGGAGTAGCTGTTCAGAGGACCTAATTCTGTTTATGACATTGATGAACACATCTGTTTTCCAAGTTATGCTATTCTAAAATAATAATAATATTAATAATAGAACACCCTTTGTTCAGGGTGTGGGTTTGGCATTCCAAATTATGCAGTTTATATACAAGAGTACAAGATAGATCCATACCCATATAATGGTTTTATGCTCCATGGGAAAGATGATACTGAAAACACAAATTGGGACGCTGAGGGTGACAACTTAAGCCCGTCTTTCAGCTGGTAGGAAACTGCTGTCATTACAAAAAATCTGAAACCCTGTGTCCAGAACATATTCATGAAGATAATATGAGTTAATGGCATCCAAAGATTAGGGAATGAAACCAAAAACAAATGACTAAATAAGACCAACTAATCTAATGGGTAAGCAACCGAAAGTCATGAACACACTTTAGAAAAAAGTGTTTAACATGAGAGATAAACAGCCAGATCAATACATCCATATATTATAAATAATCTAAGACCTTAAAGATAGAATTCCCCTTTATTCCAAGTTTACAAGATGTGACTTCTCTTGATAACAAAATGTTTGTTTCAGACACCATAAAGGGTGGTTGAAATTGTTGAAGAAACTCTAGAGGAATGACAATGCATATGTTGTCTACTTTTTCTATAGAGCAGTAGTAAAACTCCATTCCAGAACAGAAGCCCACAACCAGTTCCTGGTCATTACAAACAGTCACTTGTTCTGTAGTTATTGCAACTTGCAAGTCACATTGTCCCACTGTGAGTAAATAGCATTTTCCATAAGTTAGTTCCAAGTAACTTTGATATCGCAGGAACTGGTTGTATCAGAATTCAAGAAAATATAGGTCTCACCTGATCAGAGTATTTTGATAGCATTACAACTTTTAACTATTACATCTTCAGAAGAACCAAAGACCCACCAATAATTTTCTTGGGAGATCCAGCAGTCAATATGCAGCAATGAAAATATATCTAAATCATCTTAATTACAAATTATAAAGTTATTACTCATTCCACCTTTTTTTTTTTTTTTTTTCAGATTATAACAACAATTAGACAGTCACAAACTAGAGAGAAGACATAGCAGGAAGGAAATAAAGAATTAACTATATTTCATTCAAAATATTCTGACTGAAACAGCCACCATCCCTATTCATTGCTATTAAATGCCCATGATCCATCCTTAAAGGGGGTTAACTAAGATTGCCAGAGGAAAATCGAAAGTAACCAATTGAGATATAATCTGACCTTGCTTCACTCTACAGTCTACACAATATTTTAAAAGAAATTGTTGGAAATATACCACATCCCACATTGCCCAAATATTGGGTTTGACATAGCTTCATATACTTGTTTGGGCCCTCCACTTATAAGCTTAGGCTTGTAAGTTGGAAACCTTAACATGGTATCAAAGCATGTCGTTCTTGGGGCCTATTGAGCCTGTATTTGTTACCCACGTGACAGGCCTATGTTAAGCCTGCACGTAAGGGGGAATGTTGGAAATATACCACATCCCACATTGCCCAAATATTGGGTTTGACATAGCTTCATATACCTGTTTGGGCCATCCACTTATAAGCTTAGGCTTGTAAGTTGGAAACTTAACATGGTATTTGAGCATGTCGTTCTTGGGCCTATTGAGCCTGTGTTTGTTGTCCACATGCAAGGCCTGTGTTAAGCCTGCACATGAGGAGGAGTGTTGGAAATACCACATCCCACATCGATTAAATATCGAATTAAACATGTCTTCATATACCTGTTTGGGCCCTCCACTTACAAGCTTAGACTTTTAAAAGAAATAAAATTTTACCTTTGTATCCATATTCTTGTAGGTTGAAGAGAGAACCACTATATTCCATCATTCAGTTAAACCAAGTTACAGGTTTAATGCAACATATATCCAGCCGCAAACAAACAAACCCGATTACTAATATGCCCTTTAATCATCAAAGCCTATTAGAATGGTTATTTATATAATTTGTCTTCCTTAAGGAGCAAATCAACAAATACCCACTAAGCTGAGTGTGCTGCCAACCATATCATGTTTGGGTGATTTTAATATTCATTGAACTGATTACAGTCCAAAAACATTTTCCAATTATGGCCAAACTTTTCCTAGTTTTTTTATGCAAACCAAGCCAGAAATCTAAAACAGTAATCGCACAAAATCTAAACAAGAAGTCTATCAACACATATATCAATAAAATTTGTTTGCAATAACATCACCCAAAAATCACTAAGACTAATAAAACATCAAAAACCCAGAAACCCAAATCATTATCTTTACAGACCCTGGCATCCCAGCAACCAAAAGAGTCCCATATATTATACATATACATATAGATGCGTATAAAATACACATTACATACGTATAGGATGAGAGAGAGAGAGAGAGAGAGAGAGAGGTGTGATTGGAACCTGTGCGAAGTAAATCAAGGAGATGAGCCACAGAAATGAAGCACCAAATGCAGCTCGCGACCGTTTCACCCATTCTAACATTTTGTTTGTCTATTCAGCACCACAACTGGGCGTACTCTCTTCATCTACTATCCTCTCTCTCTTTAAATTCTGCTCCTTAGAACGACTTCTACAGACCGGTCAACATTGGATTCGGACCGATTTGGCAGTTCTATGAATTATTAATAGAGAAAAGATACTGTGAGGGCATCTCACAATTGTAATGGTGAGCTCTTCTTTAATTTTTGATATTTTAATTTTATTGTGATTGTACTAAAGATGGATTTATAAACTAACCGTTGTCTTCCAATCTGAGCCTGTTTTAGGTCGTTGAATTAAGATCACTTAAATCATTAATTCATGTGAATTCAAATACGATTGTTTCAAAGATAAACTCATATGGGAATTCTAATACAGGCTTTCGTATTGGAAGTGAATCCTATAAACTAATATTTGATAAGTATATGATTTAACACGTGTCTTTCTTTCTGTTTTTTTTCTTCTTTTGAGTGATTTAACATGAGCAATGCTAGCATGATAGTCAAATTATAGTCACACATAGGCTTTGATCCCCCCAAAAGAAATCTATGGTTTATTATTTTTTGTAGCCATAATTTGACTGTCATGCTATCATTTCCCTATTTAATATTTACAATATGATTATTACGGAGCCAAATTTGGCAATATCGGTATTTGATTTGGCAATCTCTTAGACCAATTACAATGGAGAGGGCATTGAAGAGACAAACGCAAATTTTAGCTCCTTCCACCAGAACGAGTGCTCCAATGGAAGAGGGCATTGAAGAGCCCAATTTGGGTTGGAGGCAAAACTTAAGCCAAATTTGGTTTTGAGGAAAAGTTTCAATAATGGCGATGACATCCACATGTACAATGTGAACCCTTACTACAGTGTTTCCATGGGGTGGTTCCATAGCATTTCTCCCCTCTGATACTTTCTCACAATATTCTTCCTTTTCTGCAGCCTTCGCAAATTCCTTTAATACCACTCTTCAAATGCCTCAAATGCCTGATACCCATACTCCACATTATCGTTAAGAGGATAAATTTTCCCCCGGCCTCTGTGGACTAGGAAACTCTAGTTTTAAGAGGCAAACATAATACTTCTGTTAGCAGCAGCAGCTGCAACTTTAGACGCCATCGCAACAAGTGCAAGGCCTCTCTTTAAATTGGCCTTGATGAATTTCGTCATAAATTTTTACAAATATTTTTTTTACTTTTATGTGAATCAAATTTTGCGAAACTCATCATTAGATTGGACAATATTTCTATTGGGAAGTCTCACATCTTACATCATTTAAATATAAAATGTTGATATGACTTAATATACCTATTTGGGTCCTGCACCTAATAGCTTAGGCTTTTAGGTTGGAAACTTAACATGGTATCAAAATTTGTCGTTCTTGGACCGTTTCATTTGTGAGCCCATTATTATTGTTGGGCCTATTTCGTTCATAAACCCATTGTTGTTGTCCACATGACAGGTCCATTGTTGTCTTGTTAGGCTTGCACGTAAGGGAGAGTGTTGAAAAGTCTTACATCTCATATCATTTAAATATAAAATGTTGATATGACTTAATATACCTGTTTGGGCCTCCACCTTATAGCTTAAGCTTTTAGGTTGAAAACTTAACAATTTCCATATAAGTTATACATGTCAAAAATCAACTTGATTTAAAAAGTCCTCCTTGCATGTATGTCGGAAGTAACGTCTGTGCAAGTGTGTTGCCTGTGATCAAGTATTTGGCAGTTCTATAACAGGTATGTACAAATGCCCAGCCCAAAAAGGTTTCAAATACAAATTTCTAATGATTCAACTTGAGCTGTTAGGCTTTTCACACTGACCATTTTTATTAGCTCACTCCCAATGCAATGCTTGGGTCAAAAAATGGATTCATAATCAACTTCTAAATATCAACAACTACCGGCTTTATACTTGCCTGTAAAAGGTTACAACCCAAGACAAATCACGCGCAACCATCTAATATGCATAATGGAATAAAATAATGACACTAACCGGCAACCAACCAAACATTTTTACTGCTAGTTAAACCTCTTCTTGTACTCTTTAATCCCAGTTCATGTATTGATGGTTTCTGAACAAGTAACATATGCACCATAAATACAACCCGATCTGTTCTTAATTTATCCTTGTAGTTAAAATGAAGAGACTTGAGCTAAAATATACACAAGCTTTTAAGATTCAAATGCAATACATTGGAGCCTTGGCGGGCCGATAGACAAAAGGTCTGACAGAGTGAGAATAACCTGACGGATGACTGTAACTGAACTTTACACCCGAGGTGCTATCTCCTAGCTGAGTGCAGTGCTCATGGAAGCTGCTGATAGGTCTTGCCAGACACGCGTCCCAGCGGTCACTCTCGGGCATCGTCTCTGCCACTGTGTATATCCCCTTGGCGTTAGTGAATGCTTGATAATTTAGAACTTCTCCAGATTTTGTAATGCAAAGAACAGCTACTTCAGCACCTGCACCAATACAACCAAAACTACCTCTTCTTTACACCCTTGTTGAATACAAAGACAACCTACTAAGATAAAGTTTGTGATTGGTTCTTCATAATATTCAAAATTACACTCTAGGTAATACTTAATGGTTTAAGTAGAACAAAGCTTGCACAATCATCACCAATGTGTGTGTTTACAATCAGTGGTGAACAGTAATACAAGGCAAACACAGCAGCTTCAAAAATTGGTAGACATGAAATAACATAACCAGCTCTAACCAGGTTGTCAGAAGCAATGATCATCCATAGAATAAAAGAACCTTGAAGCCCTTTAGTACCTGTCTTTCTAGATTTATTCTTAGGTAGTGAAACAACACCTCAGCACGTTTTGGACTCTAAAGCTGTCAATTGAATAGAACAAATGGAGATCCAGGTCTTTCAGTCAATTAACATGATTTTTTTCTTTTTCTTTTTTTTTTTTCAATTTTTAGATTTCTAAAAAAATTAAAACCAAGTGGATATTCCAGTCTCCAGCATATGAAGTAAGCTAAAAATACAATAATCATTAGTTATACAAACCCATTTTCTCTCTAGTGTTTCATCCTACAATCCTTCTTGAAATAACACACACAATAAACCTTTGCTCCTCATTCTTATTGTTGACAATGAAAGAGAATATAAAGGGTTCCATCTGCTCTTCTACTTTTCCCTCCTTTTTGGTGGAAATAAAACTTGGCAAGAACACTTAACCAGTTTGACTCAACTCAGCAGCATTACCATAAGGATAAAATAGTTGTCCCCATCAGAAGTTAAAATTTTCATGACTGCAATTTAATCCATTTTCCTGCACTCCAAAATACACTATCAATCAGAAGACACAACCCCAAGTTAGAGTTTTCTTCCTTGTTGATACACTATGGAGATAATGTATCATCGAGCAAGCAAAATTAGAGCAAGGAGGTTCATATCCTCCACAACAAACATGACTTGCATACCATTCTAGACAGCAAAAAAGAACCCATTATATCTAATGGTCATCTCACTTTAAATTTCAATGCTTAAGAGGTTAAGATTTCGACATCTTCTAGTCTTTGGTGGACGTTGAATGGTGACTTCAAGTGTGTGTACTGGAGACAGTGATCTCCAGAAATTTAAGCAGCAAGTAGATTGCTAACATTCTATTTCCACAAGATATAACAAATCACATATTCCACCACCCTCCCACCCCCTTGCCTCCATAAGGTTTCTCACTAACCAAAAAAAGAGGCAAAAAAGTCCTCACCAGGGCGAACTATAAGGATTTATTCATGGCTGCTAAAAAAAATGACCTGAAAATCAGAGGGGTCAACAATCCTTTCATAAGTAAACAAGACTGAAGAGTAGCTATTACGGAAAACAAATGAAACAAAGCAATACAATCCCGAGCTTTCAAATTAAATGATTCTACAACATCTTATGGATTACTTTGATAAGCTCAATAAAACCAAAGGGAAATCCAAATATGCAGTATACCCATATCCTACCATTGAACATTTTATGCTTAGGCTTTCTCTGGCTAAATTTGAAATGTGACAAATTCCTAATGTTCATTCGTGTCAAAAAAAAAAAAAAGAAGAAGAAGAAGAAATAAATACTTCAACTTGTATACCTGAATCTGTATATATACAAAATTTTCATAAAGGCTTAAACCTGATTTCATATTAACAATTAAACCATCCTAACCATAATTGTTATCAAGTATGGAAATTTTTGCATAAGGATCACAACATAACAAGAATAGAATCATAAAAAGCAGCAACATAATCAGTGCATTTTTTCCCCAATCTCTATGCATAATCTGAATCAATCTATTCTAATTACCCTCCACGTCAAAACCCATAAACCCTTTCCACCCAACACCTCCAAATCACCATGGGAAGAAACAATAGCATACATCCATGAATTTCGTTAACATCCTATGAAGAATTACAAGTCAAAGACCAAAACCCAGATCAGAAATTTGACTAAACAACACATAACATGGTGAATTTGAGAGAGAGAGGATAGAAACAAACCTCCCAAGACAAACCCAGATAAGAAATTTGACTAAACAACACATACTGTGGTGAATTTGAGAGAGATAGAATGATAGAAACAAACCTTCCAAGACATGGTCCTCAGGTCCAATAGAGGAATCGCCACATACATCACAAACAACTCTGCCGAGGATTTCACCAGTCCAAGCTCTCACGCCATACATGAAGATTGCTAGGAGATACAGACCTATCATCAGTCCCTTCTTCTGTGCCTCCATGGCTCAGTTTCGGATTCCCTGATGTGCACGACTCGCAGTCTCGCACACTGTTTTGTCGGCATATTTATACGCGGGCGTTGCTTGGATCCGTCTACCGGGCCCGGGTCATCTTCAGTAACCGAACGGTACTGGGCCTCTCCACTAACTGGAGGAACCTTGGAGTGCTGCAGCTGGGTTTGGTTTTTGGGATCTAAATACTAAAAGCGTGTTTAAAATTATAAACGCGTGATTAACAAATACGCTTTCACTGGTGAATGCTTTCTTTGAATTCTAAATTGTTCTGGAAAATTCTCCCCTTCAAATTATCTACCCTCACATTTGCTGCTTCTCCCTGCCACTCCTCTCTCTCTCTCTCTCTATGAGGCAGAAAACCCTGCCTGCCTGTTGTAGCGCCGTTTCAGATCAGGTGAGGCTTCAATCTCCACGCATTTCCTCGCAACGATCACGACGTGGTAATACTTTTTAGGGTTTTCTTTAACCTTCATTTTCAGGGATTTCTCGAGAAAATAATAAAATAAAATGAAGAGATAAACAACTTTATCGTCATTTATGCGAAAATTGTGGGTAAGAGAAAAATAAAATTTTTCCCAAGTTATCTACATCTACCATTTTCAACCCCCTAACCTGTCACATAATCTCCATATTTCACTTATTTTCCCACGATTTCTCAGGAACCAAACGGATGGCAAGGGTTTTTTCATGTCTATATCTCCATAATCTTCTTTTGAATTCAATGCGGTACAGCGAGATTTGAGGGGTAAAACAACTCAGTCTAGCTTAATGAGGACTTGTATCTATTATTTTTATGTACATATTGGGATAGCCCTATTTATTGAAGGATTGTTCTATTAATTGATTAAAGATGTTTATTGTGTGTTCTCTTTTATCCAAGCTGATATTTATAAACATTTGCATGTGATTAATGCCTGGTAGCTGTGGATTTTTAAATCAAAGTAAATGCATATATTTTTTATATTTTTTTATCACCTTTTGCAATCTCTCCTCACTAGCTCCCTCCTACTTAGAGGACTTATCTTTGCATCCCATTGAAGAATGCTATGCTAATTAAATGTGGACTTATTTTATTTATGAATAACCAATTGTGACGGATTTTCTTGAATTTTTAGGTTTATGTCATTTGCTTACATGCGCCTATACTATTGACTTTAGTTGTGGACTATGTTACGTGGACCCTTTGATTCACCATGGAGTAGGAATGAGTATCCATGTCGACACGAAATGACATGGGTGTAGACGAATTGCACACCTAGACATGCACCCGTTGCCAACACCTGTACTCTGGTCCATGGAACATAGGTTTTGTATTTTAAGGGGGAGTTTGTATTTGTGTCCTGTGTTCTTGTGTAGTTGTTTGTGGTGTTTGCTCATTTGAACTCTACTTTCTTCTCGTTTTTTTGGGAATTTTGTTGTGTCCCTATTAAGAATGGTATTCAAATTAAAAGTAGTGGGCTGATCTCCACTGACGAATAATCAATTCTGAGGGACATGCATGGTTTTCCTACTTGTTGTATTGTTTTGTTTATATGCAACCACATATATATATGACTTTTGTATATACAAGATTAAAGCCTTGTTGCTTGAATTAGGTGCTTTCGTAGGAAGAGAGTTCTTGGTCCTTTGAAGTTGGACTGACCAAAACTAGGCCCAAGGTTGACTATAAAAAGTATTATGTTTCAAGATGATGCTCAATTCTTGGATTCTTTTATGTGTGCACTTGTGTGTGCTTTCGTTCCCTTTTTTACTTATGTTAAGGAATTTTGTTTCGCATCCCCATGAAGGATGACATATGAACTAAAAGTGGCTGATTGATCTCCATTGATGAATAGCAAATTAGGAGGATGCATTTGATATTATAGGGTTTAGCCATGTTGTTCATACCTAAATGGATTTGGTTGTGGGTTTGATAGAAGTAGATGTGTTCACACATGGTTTTTTCTCTTTGGAACTCGAATCTCCTCTTTTCTTAGAATTATGTCCTTCATCCCTGTGAAGAACTATACGCAAATTAAAAGTAGTGGGCTGATCTCCATGGATGTATAATTGATTCTGAGGGATGAGCATGCTTCTTTTCTAGTATTTCTCTTTCTCTTCTTCTTTCTTTCTTTCTTTCTTTCTTTCTTTCTTTCTTTCTTTTTTTTTTTTTTTTTTTCATGCATTTCACCAAGCAATTTTGGCTCGTACATATAAATCCTATTGCCTTCAAGGAAGGAACTCTGTTGACCTGTGAGTTTTTGTTGAGGTATTAACCAAATTAATTGAATGCTACTTTAGTGGGTTACTAGAATAAGTAACACAAAAATTTCACAAGAACACTACATTTGGTTACAGCATGCATTTCCATTACAAAGTTATTTTTGTACTTTCTGAAAGTAACTTATAGTATCTCATCTCACCCAGATCAGGAACAAGGCTGGTTATAATTAATAAGCATCTGCTCTTCCAAGATGATTTATGCACAATTCTTGTTGATCAAGTAGTTATTTGTATTACCCCTTCACACTTCCTTTTTTAATTGTTTTGCATCCCCATAAAGATTGCTATGCAAATTAAAAGTTGTGGACTGATCTTCGTTGTCGAATAATTCTCCCTGAGGGATGTGCATGGTCATGTCCTATTAGTATCTTTCATTAGCAACTTTTGTTTTTACATTTGCTTTTACGAGTTTAGCTGAGTGCTGAGTTGTTACTTGGGCATTTTAAAGGAGGATCGACCCAATAAGAAATGCTAGTGAAGTGGTGCACTAGTGTAAGTTCACAACGTTTTTGTTAGAATGCAAGATTGCTTGTTCATTTTGAAGCTGATCATTCACTTTTCTTCTGAACATTTTTTGGTATTACTTTTGGAAATCAGATCATTATTTTATATCTCTTGTAGAGCTTCACTAGATCAGGCCATAGGCTAAATGCGGTTAACATTTGTGCGTGCACGCATGTGGGAAAGGCTTTTATCTCTATTTGTTGGATGGTCTAGTAAAATCTAGATCATTCATACCGTGTGAGGACATACCAATTCATGTGAAATCAATTGAATATCAATGATCCAAATTTCATTGGATGGTCTTGTAATGGAGAGGATTCTAATCCTACATATAGAGTACAAATGACCTACATATTTCATTGTGTCTCTTTTACCCTTACAAACCACGGGAAAAGTGTGTTTTCCTTTTCTTTTTCTTTTTTGGGTGTAAGAGTGTGTTTCATCAACTCTCAACTCACGCACACTGTCGCCATCCTTCCAAGTTCCAACCCATTGTTCATGCTCTTACCCTCTTGCAATCTTTCATCAAACCAACTCCATTATCAAGCAAAGCTGAAACCCACTTCACCTCACCACCACTATACCCAAATTTGCGAATCCTGACCATCTTCTCTTCCACCATCAACGTACCACCTCCCCCATGTCCTTCTCCGGTGAAACCCCATCAACCACAGAAATTTCTGCTCTTTTAGTTTAGTTTTTTCTCTGTTTTGGGTTGAACAGAGATGAATGGATTATCAACTAACTAGCTTAGCCACTACCTTCTGTTCCACCATCAACCTTGCACTACCACGGAAATTTCTGCTCTTTTTGTTTATTTTTTCTCTGTTTTGGGTTGAACAGAGATGAATGGATTATCAACTAACTAGCTTAGCCACTACCTTCTGTTCCACCATCAACCTTGCACTACCATTTTTTTTTTTTTTTTTTTTTTGGGTTGTACAGAGGTGAATGGGGTTATTGAGGTGAGTTCCAGAGGAGCACCCGCCACTTCCAATTACTCATTGTAATTTATTATATTCTCATTCTTTGCATATAGTCTTTTTCGTGTCGACAATGGTGGTTGAAGAAGAACAGTGTGATGCAATCTATGAGGCAAAATATGAGAAAAGAGTTTCTCTTAAAGATGTGAAGTCAACAATGGGACTTTGTAAATTTCTCAAACCATTTGCAAAAAGTGCTGCAAATGCTGTTGGGATTCCCAATACTCCTTTGTTATCTGAAATCTTCTCCCACAATCTTCAAAAATGGCCATCAGAGGTTGTATTTAAAGGCTGGAAAATTTCTCAGAAGAAATGGGGAGAATGGCTGGATCAGTTGGCACCAAAATATGCAGCCATTTGGAAACAAACCGGTATATCCGATGCTATCATTAGTTCCTTATCCGAAATACAGTGTAATCGTGATTTGGTACTTGGGTTATCAGAATTTTGGTGTCCAACCACTAATACTTTCGTTTTTCCATGGGGAGAAGCCACCATAACACTCGAAGATGTGATGATTCTTGGTGGGTTTCCAGTACTTGGAGACCCAGTTACGAGTCCACTTACAGGGGAGTTGGTGAAGATTGAAGAAGAGATGAACAAGAAGAGGATGGAAATGTCGAGAGAAAGGTCGAAAAAGACTACTCACTCCGGTTGGATGAAGCACTACATGGAGAAGGAGAATGAGTTTGAACACGTCGCATTCTTGTCCCTTTGGTTGTCTAGGTTTGTCTTTCCACCTCTGGCTAAAGAAACCATAGGGAAGCTTGTTTTTCCTATTGCGATTCATTTGTCTCAAGGCACGGCAATGGCACTCGCCCCTGCTGTTCTTGCAAGTCTTTATCAGAATCTCAGCTTATTGAGAGAAAAGGCATTAAACGATTCATCGAAATCCATTGATATTTTGGGGCCTTTCCAATTAGTGCAGCTATGGGCTTGTGAGCGATTTCCGCTTTTAGGACCAAATTCACCTAATTGCTTAAACCTGGTGAGCCAGGAGCCGCTCGATGGCACAAACTGAATTCCAAAATCAACCTTCCACTTGTTAGATCTGTCATCAAGTTGGCAGAGAATTTTCAGTGGCGGCCTTATGCTTCCGAATTGAAGAATTGGAGACAGTTATCCTATTACAAAGAGACTGAGCAAGTGTTTTTGGATTGTTCAAGTTTAGATGAGGAATTACAATCTTTTGTTCAATGCTTGCGTGCTTCCGAGCTGATTGGATTAGACTGCAAAGAAAGGTATATTCCACACCGGGTGGCAATGCAATTTCGATTTGATCAAGATCTTCCCTGCTGATTTTTGCTGTTTAAATTTCAGAGGGGACAAAGAAAATGTTGGCATTTTTGTCCCACCAAGATCATTTGAACCAGGGGTATCGGCGAAGTACTTCAATTGGTGGAAGGAAGCAAAGTTGGCTCGCGAAGGTGGCATTGAAGGATGTGTTAGTGCAGGAGAAATTTCTTAAGAATCCTAATGAATTACCATCAGTTAGGCCAGTAAAGGAAAAGGGTCCTTCAAGATTATCCCAAGTTTCGAACAATTCTAACGGTGAAGAGAGCAACGCGTTGGTTACTCCTGAAGCTCCTTCGAAGATCACGAAGCAGATGATTCAAGATTCAAGCAATGATGACAATCTTACGATTTCAGAATGTTTGAAACTCCATGCCCAAAATGTTGTTTCACCTGCTTTGAGTGTTGCCTATGGGAATAGGAGAAAAAGAAAATTGTCCACCATAACAGAAGAGAGCAAAAGAACTATTCGACTGGTTGATGGGGTTGTCAAAGAAGTGAAGAGAAAGAACAGTGACTCTGTGTTAGACCCATTGGAAATCACCAAAATTAGCGAGGGCATTAAAAATGGGAAAGCATCCAAAGGATCAGTTAAAGGTGCTGCCAAAGAAGTGGGAAGAAAAAAGGCTGGGGAGTCATCAAACAAAGGAATAGATGTTGATGATTGCACAAGGACTACAAGAAGTAAGACTCTTTGAAGCTTGGATTAGAAGGCAGGGTTCAGAAGCTAGGAAGCAGATGGAGAGAGTGAGAAATTGTAGGGGGTAAATCCAGAATGACTTAGATGAACCTGGTGGCTCTTATAATCTTCTCTTGTTTGACCCAGTTGGTTTAGGGGACTTGGGTCTTGCGTATACAGAGGGCCTTTTTTTTCTTTTTTGTTGCTATTGTTTATAAAGCTTACATGTTGAAACGTTCACATGTTAGACTACATATATTGCTTTAATCAATTCTTTGAAAGCAAAAATTGCATTAATCAATGCTTTGAAATCCATAAATATTTTGTGGCCTTCTCAATTAGTGCAGCAATGGGCTTGCGAGCGGTTTTCGCTTTTAGGACCAAATTCACCAGATTTACTCGAACCGGGTGAGCTTAGAGCAGCTTGATGGCACGAACTGAAATCCAAAATCAACCTCTCACTTGTTAGATCGGTACTCAAGTTGGCAGAGAATTTTCAGTGGCAACCTTATGCTGCCGATTTGAAGAATTGGTGACATTTATCTTTTTGTTGAATGCTTGCCTGCTTCTGAGCTGAGTGGAATGGATTACTAAGAGAAGTATATAGCATATAGGGCGGCAATGCAACTTTGATTACATTCGTCCACCAACCGCATTCTTGGTGGACATTTTCATTTGTCAAAGGAAAAGAATATCTTCGAGATATCACACACCTCTTATCGAAAAAGAAGCATCAGTATTACTCATTGGATGCTCAAAAACATTCTCCAGAAAAGTTCTTCCTAATTAGTAATTACCATGCATTTAAAAATCTTACATGCTCTATAATGATGACAAAATTCACCTATATATCTTCAAAAACTTTGTTTCCCAAAACAAGAAACGTTTGTTTTCCCTATTTGTTTCATTACTAGGAGACCCAACATCATTGGGGGAAAGAAATTTAAAGAATATATATATATATATATATATATATATATATATCCAGAAGAGGAGAAGATTCCAATAGCCTATGAAATGAGGGATTTGTAAAGCAACCACAGAAAAGAAAATAGATTAAAATAAGAAGATTGAAATTCACAAGCTTGAGATCATGTTCCTTTTACAAAATATGATAATTACTCTAAGGCAACAGCACTACAAAAAGGAAACAGTATGTATACGGTACGCTATAGTATTCAGCATGTGCTACATCTTTTAGAAAACTGTGCTCTGGTCCATCTCCAGGGTAATCCAAGAAAGTCAATTCACATTCTTACCCTGCACTAATGGAATGAGGCTCAACTATTTGCCCATTATCATCCTGCAACAAATAGTTCATAGCTCCATGCAGTACCCCAACCTCTCCTTTAGTCGAAGTAGCAGCATGGTTACGACTATCTAAGCCAAAACCAGCAGCTTCCACACCAATCAACCTAACTTCTTTGTCGTCAACAAACTCATGAAAGAGTCCCATGGCGTTCGAACCTCCACCAACACGCGCAACCAGCACATCTGGTTTCCCACCCCATGTTTCCAATGCTTGTTTTCTTGTTTCTTTACCAATCAATGCATGGAACCCTCTAACCATCATGGGGTAAGGACGTGGGAATCTAAGCATGACAATTCAGCACATTAAGTGTCTGTTTGGGATAGGTTCAGAGTAGAATCAGAAGTTGAATCAGAAGTAGGGGGGAGGCAGCTTGAATAAATTGGCATCAAAATCTCTTTTGGGCTTACAATCACTTTTCTCATTTTTTATCCAAACACTCTTAAAAGTGATTATGGGCCATCAGAAGAGATTTTGGGCCTCCCAGAATCTCATCCAAACAGGCACTAAATCTTCTTAATCTTTGAAATGCCATGAACAACAATCTTCTTAATCTTAAGCTTTTAAGCAAAAATCTTTGCATCCATGCATTTTCTTCTAATAGAGAATAGCCCATCAGCGAGACCCCAAACAGTGCCAAAGATTCCACAACTATCTTTCTATTCAACTCAAGAAAACAAACTCTTATACGTCAAAATGAGATTGATGCACACAAAAATTTGTGGTACAAGTTAAGTTTATATAGATGGTAGGGGGCCTGAAAAGCTATAAAAACCGCATTACCTTTCGTACTAAAGGATGATTATTACTGTGATTACATTCCATAATAAGCTACAACAATAATTAGGTGTTATTTGATGGTTTCTAAATTCAGCAACTGAGTGGGTGTGAAATTTTAATCTTTGGATTTCCTCTTTTCAATGCTTGTTTCCTTGTTTGACGTGAACGCATATATTTTTTTTAATCTTTGGATTTCCTCTTTTCTTGACATGTGGAATTCGTAGGACAATTTGTGTGCATAAATCAAGATTCTATTTGTGCCAGTGATGAACTTGTCGATCGATGTGCTCATCTTGCCATATTTCCCACATTAACTTTATTTGTATACCTTAAAATGCCTTCATTTTCATAGCTGTCATTTAATTTCAAAACACTAATTTCTAATTTCTGATTTCATAGCTTTCATTTTTATTTTATGGCCATGCTGATACATATATACATTTAATTATATATAAAACTTTGGTAATATTCCATGGGAAAACTAGCCAAAAGTCCCTCAAAACTTTTCCTTCGATGAAACCTGATTTCATACCCAAGACCCAAACCCATGAGATCATTTAAGCTCAAAGATTAGCTCGTCGCATGAGCAAAGTTGGGCATGAGAAATTGAAATAGAGGGTGGTTTATAAAACCCCTTAACTTTATTTGCAAACCCCACTAATTTTAATTTCTAAAGGTATTAAGAAAATATAAAAAGTTTTTATGAAAGCTGGTCACATTGTACATTGGAAAACATCATTTTAAACAACTTTTGAAAAAGAAAGTTTTTAAAAATCTTTCATTTAAATGGACTTTTTGACCCAAGAAAAAAAAAAAAACGAAATAGACAATAAATGATACAAATATCCATTTAAACGATAAATTTTAGAAAAACTTTTTTCTACAAAATTGTTTAAAATAATGTTTTCTAATAAAATACGTGCCTTTTATATTTTTCTAAAATCTTGAGAAATTAAATTTAATAGCAATAACCACCCTAATTGAAATATGGGTGGCCGAATCCGTTGCCTTATCAAAGTTCTATTAGGCCTGACCCGACCCACGCAGCATGTAGGAAGGTCGAACAGATTTTGTGACCTCTGGACTCATCTCTGAACAGCTACTAGCTTGATTTAAGGCCTTGGCAGCAAAAAGAAAAAAAATCAAACAAACAAATACTAATTTTAAGACTGATGTGGCATCAATCTTGTTGATTAAGCGAAATCAAGTATTAGACTGATAATCTCTATACATTGTCAACAAAAAAAAAAAAAGAAAAAAAATCATGTATTGCTAGTCCTTTATCAACTCAAAATCATGACTATTTAATAAAATTATTAATCTCAGTCAATCCGCCAAAAATAAAAATAAAAATAAAAATTGTTTGAAGGGCAGCACAAAGCAACACCATCAAACTTCCAAGTACTTGATTGCAGTTTGGACGTCCTTATCCCCCCTGCCACTGCAACAGATGACAACCCTAGTTCCATTTGGGAGAGTCGGGCACAGATGCTCCAAATAAGCCAGTGCATGTGATGTCTCCAAAGCAGGGATGATGCCCTCTAGTCGAGAAAGTCTTTTGAAAGCTGCAAAAACAAAGTAATATCAATGACAGAAAAGGATAAGGGAAATAAGGGGGAAGGATTTTTTCTTTTTTTTCCTTTTTCCTTTTTTGGCTAATGAAGGGAGAAGGAATAACTTGAGCCTTTGATAACAATATAACAACTATAACGAAATGCGGATGATGTAAATGGTGACCAGAGAAAAAACCCATGCTCTTATTTATTACATCAACAAAAGCTACCTAAGAACCTCACCATCGGTTGAAAACATACAGCTAGAAAGTTCATAAAATTCCTACTATGAATTTCCTAAACCCTATTGAGACTTCCGGTAACTCATTAAGCCAGTCACAAACTCGCAATGTTATGGAACAGTCATACTGGGGAAACATTCGAATGCTTTCCTTAGGAGCAAATACACACAAAAAAATTGAACCAGTTTGAAATTCTCTCCAACTCATAGAATATGATTCGAAACGATAGTTAACTATAAGGTCTGTGGGACTTGTTAAATTGAACAAAATCGACTTTTTCAAATTAATACTAACAGTTCAAGCACAAGGGAATATTATGCGAAATTCTCCTTGTCACCACTCAGAGTACAAACATTAGTTCTACGAGACAAACAAAAATTTTTAATGTAGAGAACAAGAATTTATCGCTGGCTATGGTCCCTAGCCCCAAAAGAAAAATGGATTATTTGTACACAGTTTTTATGATAATATACCCATTTATATTGATCCCAGTAGCAACCCTATTTTGCTCAGTGTCCCCAAGGCAATTTATTAAATCATACATAACAAGAATCACAGTTGCAATGTTCAAAGTGAAACAAACAATATATGTTAACATGCAACTGATATCCATAAACTTTTAAGCTGAACAGGTTTGTACTATAAAAGAACTAACGATATGGCTGAAATGGACCACAGATTCCTGAATCAATGAAGTTTTTGGGAATTTGCAGATTTGTTTCAACCGCCAAAACAAGAAACGTATTTTGTCCCTATTTGTTGCGTTACGAAGAGACCCAACGCCATTGGGGGGAAAAAAAAAACAAACAAACAAACAAGAGAACAGTCCAACAGCCTAAGAAAGAAGGGATGTGTAAAGCATCGACAGAAAAAGAAAGTAGGTTAAAACAAGAAGATTGAAATTCACAAGCTTGAGATCATGTTTCTCTTACCAAATACGATAATTAGTCAAAGGCAACAGAACTACAAGAAGGAAATGGTGAAGTAAGTAAACTGACAGATCAGAGAAAGAAAATGACATATTAGATAATTATGCTTTAATAAGTATGTTCTTTGAGGCTTATAAATAAAGCCTCTGAATTTCCATGTAATTGGATGAGGCATTAGACTCCTAAGAAATAGAAGACTAACTCCTAGGTTAGAGCTAGATTCCAAGAAGAAAGACTATATCCCCTCAAAAACCAAATCAAGAAAAATGCACTATGTACACACATAATTTTATTTTTAGTCAATCAGCAACATGAAATTATCGGCATCAGGGATGATATATCTGACAAACCCCAAAAAGGAAACCCAATTATAATTTCCATACCTTCCAATGCCTCTTCATCGGTGATGCTGTAATATTCAGCACGTCCTATGTCTTTCAGAAAACTGTGCTCTGGTCCAACTCCAGGGTAATCCAAGCTACACACATAAAAGAAACTTATACAGTTAGGTAGAAATGTAGAAAACAGAGCTATTCAAATTGGGTAGCCAAAATGAGGATTTAAGAAAAATGAGTGGCCAGAAAGGAAAAGTGAAATGAAAAATGAATTCATTTCAAAGAAGTTAAAGGTGGTGGCACCAATTAAGGACAAGATGAGGAAAGTCATCCACAATGGTTTGACCAATGTGCAACAATTTGAACACACCAGTACGAATCACACAAGGGGTGATTTAATCCAAGTTGAAGGCACCTAGAGCCCTAGAGGACAAGATGGAGTCCAAACAGAACGCGTTTGCAGAGGCAGTAAGAAAAAGACGTGGTTGCCAAATGTTTAACAGGGGATATAGATCCAGAGAGTAGAATGACCAAAAAGGATTCATGCAGCCAATTAACCTCTTGTAGTTGGGATTAGGGCTTTCTTGAATTGAGTCAAGGTGGAATACAGAAAAAAGAGTCACAACTCAACTAAAGTAATAACAAGAAAGTCAATTCCCATTCTTACCCTGCACTAATGGAATGAGGCTCAACTATTTGTCCATCATCATCCTGTAACAAGTAGCTCATAGCTCCATGCAGTATCCCAACCTCTCCTTTGGTCAAAGTAGCAGCATGCTTACCACTATCTAAGCCAAAACCAGCAGCCTCCACACCAATCAACCTAACATCTTGGTCGTCAACAAACTCATGGAAGAGTCCCATGGCATTTGAACCTCCACCAACACATGCAACCAGCACATCTGGGTTCCCACCCCATTTTTCCAAGGCTTGTTTTTTTGTTTCTTTACCAATCACGGCGTGGAACTCTCTAACCATCATAGGGTAAGGATGTGGCCCAGCAACAGACCCCAATATATAATGGGTGGTCTCAACATTAGTCACCCAGTCCCGTATAGCTTCTGATGTAGCATCCTTCAGAGTGGCTGTCCCAGAATGGACTGCTCTAACCTGTACAGGAAAAATGCAATTTAGAATCGAAAGAAGCAATAATGGCAAAAGCAACTGCATTGACAAGCACAAGTAGGTAACTGATGCAAATAACAATGTAAACCACCAGTAAAAACAACATATGTCAACTATAGCTAACAAACCTCAGCCCCAAGAAGCCGCATTCTGAAAACATTCAGTGACTGCCGTTCCATATCTTGGGCACCCATATATATAATGCATTGCAAACCAAACCGAGCGCAAACAGTGGCAGTCGCAACTCCATGCTGACCCGCTCCAGTTTCAGCAATAATACGTTTCTTTCCCAAACTCTTGGCGAGCAAAGCTTGGGCAACAGCATTATTGATTTTATGAGCTCCGGTATGGTTAAGATCTTCCCTTTTAAGGAAAATGTCTGGCCCTTCACCATTGGGACGTTTATAGTGCTCTGTAAGCCGCTCCGCAAAATAAAGAGGGCTCTCCCTGCCAACATAGTCTTTCAATATCCCAGCCAGTTCTTTCTGCGACCATTAATATTTATATCACATATTAGCAATGCTGAATTGCTGATAGATAAATACATGCATATATATATAAACAAAATAATGATGGTACTGTGAGTTTATATGAGTTACAATTTGAACATTACACGTATCTTGACATAAAGAGGGCTCTCCTAGCATTTTCCTTGAACTTATTTTGTTTACAACAAATTGTACAATCACTCAAAACAACGGATAGCCGCGCGCGCATCCAATTTCATTTTGGAATTCCGCTTTCCATGAATTGGGTATGGTCCAAATCTCAATAATCTCACATTATGAACACTTCGATGACAAAGAACTAGGGGTGGCAATTCCAACCCAAACCGATGAACCCACCCAAACCCACCTGACATAAATGGGTTTGGATAAACATAGTTTTATTAAAGGGAACGGCTATTGCAACTCCCCATTCTTACAAGTGAAATCAAATATCTCTAATTTCATAATAATGTATTATCTTATTAGTATTTTGGTAGGAAGTTAAGTTTTGAGTCCTTTCAACCTTTAATAACATTAACAATCACTAATTTCATTAACATTGATCAAGTGTTTTTTTTATCATAAAATCATAATTTTCATATCTGGAATTAAAATACTATGTATGTATCGAGTTTCACTTAACCACTTTAAATAATTATATTTTCTTGATTTATTAATTTATTTACAATGTACGAATTAGCCAAGGCCCAATATATTAGAAATGCCCTGACTAGAAATTAAGAGCACAATACAACCCGTTAAAGCCACCCAAACCGTTAATAACAAACTGCCTAAAAAACTAATTAATCCATCGGTATTTAACACTTACGGTTTGGCGGCGGGTTAGAAAATGAGTGGGTTGACCGATAATATCTCTTTAAACCGTTCTAAACCGACCCACGCACAACCTTAGTTGTGGTTGTTGAAATCAGCGGGCACCCCCACTCCACCCTTTAAAAAAATAAAAATAAATCTAACATGGATCCGGGTCATGACCCGGATAAAATGGATTCGGGTTGACCTGAAATTGGTGTATCACACTTGTGCAAATTTTTATTACTTTTCTGGGGACCTTTTTTATTTTGAAGGTAGATTTGAAAACAAGTTGTAGTCACAAGCAACCAAAAAAAAATAAAAACATATAAGTTTTTCCTTAAAAAAATCCCCCCCACCCCCCTCAAAAAAAAAAAAAAAGAATAAAAGATTTATATGGACCCGGTTTAACATGGATCCAAGCAGGTGAGCGGGGGACCTGGGGTGAACAAAAAAGTTAGAAAACAATATCAGCAGGTGGGGGCGAGGGGGACGGGAAAGACCCTTTTATGTGCATTCGGGTCAGACCCGTTTAAAATGGGTTTGGGCCAACTTAGAGCAGCTAAAATGGATCCGGTTCATGACCCGCTTTTGCACGATTTTGGACTAACCCGGGTCTGGTTTCGCATGGCATTACGATGACAGTGATGTTTGCTATAATCGGGTATTTTGACAAAGCGTATTTTGATCAAAACAATCAAATAACCCAAATTAAAACACAACCGGCTAATCCTCATAACGTCGAAAGTGTTTTCACAAAACCAATAACAAAAAAAACAAACAAATTCAACTAAAAAATATTTAATTAAAAAACAGAACCTGAAAATCTTCGTCTCCAGCAAGAGCCTGAAACGCCGATTCGAGCTCGGTGAGCGCGTGCATCAGGGTTTCCGGGACATACTTCCCGCCAAATTTCCCGAACCGGCCTAACGAGTCGGGTCGGAGCAGAGCCGTCGGTTCGGATTCGCTCTTGTTCTCCATTTGGAGGGATGAGTCTCTGGTGAGGGTACAGGAAATCGAAGGCGCTTTAATGGCGGAAGGGCCGACTGTAAACATCTTCAACTTGGAGGGTAGATGTGCGGGCGAAAATGAAGAAATGTAGGGTGTCTGCAGATGGATTCTGTAGGCAGAGTTTGTAGAGACGGCCATGATAGAGAGGGGCGAGATTTTGTACTAAGTGACTTGCCTGAGAAAAATTTTTGGGGGATTTTTTTGGTGGCTGTATTCTAACGTTTTGATTTTTATATTGGAGTGGAGGAAACGGTGATTTTATACTTAATTATTTTGCCTGCAAAGGATTTATCCTTTTTTGGACATTAATCAAAAACCGATCTTTCGGCTACTGTGAAATGCCACGAACAACAACCTTCTTAATCTTTTTCTTTTAAACAAAAATCTGTGCATTCACACATTTTCTTTTCATAGATAACAGCTCATCAGCCATTCCCCAATCAAGATTCAACAAATATCTTCCATGAGATTGACGCATAAAAGGTAATTCGTAAATGTTACAGTTTTATAGATGGTCGGGGGCTTCAAAAATTTTGAAGACCGTTTTCCTTTCATACCAAACGGTGATTATTATCACGGTTACATACTATAATAAGCTGCATCCCGCTAACATACTTAGCTGTAATTTAATAGTTTCTATATTCAATGACCGAGTGAGTATGAAATTTTAATTTCCGCATCAATTTTTCCATGAATGGAGAAAATTTTCCGACAATTAGGTATAAAATTGTAGGGCCACATTGAATCCTTGAAGGCACCACCTTTGTACTTTAAGATCGATCAGTAAATTTCCTTCCATACTTATAAGAATTTACAAACATAGCTGAATGAAATGGCTTGGATCTCATGGCTGTCATTTATTAACTCAAAATGCGTGTGAATCATTTTTTAACATGGTATGAATTCTATTTACTTTCCCTTACCTTCTATTCGATTCGTGGATTTTGTCATGGAAAAAAAAAGGAAGCAAAAAAGACGATATCATACCAAGTCAAAATTATTTCAATTATTGTTTTTCTACCAATTTTCTTTTGCAACCAAATAAGAAAAAGTACAATTCCTCATATATATATATATATATATATATATATATATATATATATATATATATATATTCTTAATAAAATCCATGAACCAATTAGAGCCTTAATGAAAATTCTTTTTTAATGAAAAAATCTTCGAGGATTAACGCTGACACCCATGATTTTCTAAATATTACACCTAACTTGAGAATGGTAATTTGAAGCATAACAATTCAACGCATTAAATTTTCTTAATCTGGAAAATAAAAAATATAACTTTATCTAGTGGGATAGTGATGTAAATGACATGTGTTTTTTTCCTCGACCAGTGACATTTCTTAGCCAATCAATTGGAAAACAATCCGTTGTTTTATTGTCTTCTCAATTAATATGATTAAACGTGACATTTACACCATTTTCTAAACTAATCCTAATACAATCATTGAAAATACTTGTAATATTCCATGGTCATATCTCCATACTGCACAAACTGTCGATGTCAATCTTTGCACCGCATTCAATATAGAGATTTCTAATAGTTTAATGTTTAGCAATAAAGAAGACTAATCTAATAAATTAATAACTTCCAAATAGTTGTAACGTTTCCATTGAAGCAAATGGATTGCACAGTAATAAGCTTACCACAACTATCTCTAATTGAAGACGTGCACCGTGTTTCCTATTTTTAACTATCAAATTAAATGTTTTCTTCAAAAAAAAAAAATCAAATTAAATCTAACTTAAACAAGTAGTCGAGTGATGATTAGTCTAAGGTGTCATTTTTCATAAGGTATGAATTCTATTTACTTTCCCTTTATGAATTTTTTTAAATGAAAAAAATATTTAAGGAATATAGTTAAGACCCATGATTTTCTAAATCTTATGCCTAATTTAAGGATGGTAA
The DNA here is from genome assembly GCA_039720395.1 of Liquidambar formosana. NCBI lineage: Eukaryota > Viridiplantae > Streptophyta > Magnoliopsida > Saxifragales > Altingiaceae > Liquidambar > Liquidambar formosana. The sequence continues at coordinate 5,495,144 of CM077834.1, forward strand.
TCTAAGCATGACAATTCAACTCATCAAATTTTCTTAATCTGGAAAATAATAAAGATAACTTTATCTGGTGGGATATATAGTGAAGGAAATTAGTTGAATTATAATTAATGAGTTTAATGTTAGGTAGACTTCAATAGTAGATCCTTAACCCAAATGCAATAAAGTTAGAGCATCAACTCTTAAAATTGGTTACTTAACATGATATGCCAAGTTTGAGCTCCATCCAATATGTCAAATGCAAAAATGAAATAATCAAATCTTAAAATAGTTAAATTTGGAATAAAATAATAAAAATAAAATAAAAAGGCATATGACTTTGAAGGCTGTCAATTTTGGCATCAAGAGATGGGTTTCAATTCCAACTCGGCAAACACAGTTTGGTTGAAAATAAATTTGAAACTTGGCAATACCTTTTATAGCCATTTTTTGAGCTAACGTGGAGTTTAGCTTCTCCTTTAGAGATGCTCTTATAGACATATTGATCTCAGCCATATTATTTGTCGTATAAGTGATGAAGATAATTTGGGTCCAACTAAGCTATTGTACCTAGTCTAGTGGTGAGAGAGGGTGAGGTAAAAGGTAAGGGGTTCAAACTCCTCCCATTGTATCCAAAAATATAAAAAAACTTCGACCCAACTATTGCTTCTTTTTTTTGGTAGATGAAAAAGACCGCTACCTTCTAATACAAGTACGACCAACTATATCTTCTTAAAGACTGACCAGAATTTCTATAGGAAAGTTTTCTTCCCAAACTTAAGTACTTTGAATCTGATGACCTAAACTAGCAACAAGATCAATTACCTTATTTCCTTCCCTAAATATATGATTAATTTTAGCATTCATACTATTATTTAAAATGATACTACAACAATCATTTAAAATACTATAAATATTGTAAGGACATCTCTTCAAGTTGCAAAAACTATTAATAACAATTTTAGAATCACCTTCTACATGAAAATTTATAATATATTTTCTTTTGGATAACAAAAGATCATTCTGAAAAGTAATAGCTTTCATTTTAGGAACTGTTACATCATCATTTAGCCACATTGGGTGTATGATAATAGTATTTATCAAAATTTCCATAAGGAGGAATCCAACGAATGAAATTTTCATTTTTCTTTTTCTTAATTTCCTTAATCATCCAATAATTAGAAGAATTAGTTCCACAAAGATCATCTTTTTTTCAACAAAATCCTTTTTAAAAAAATTGTAGCTCTATACATAATCAAAAACTTATTTACCCAACTAGTGCTTCTATGGTTCAAGGAAAAAAAAAATTAGCCCTGAACTTAAATTAATCACATGGGCCACAGGTATTTTCTTTTAAATCCTTTTGGGACAGTTTTTTTCCCCCTCGAGGAGTGACATCTCTTAAGCCATTTTAAGCTTTTAGCACATTGGTTAAGGTTCTTAACATTTAGCATTAGAAAGAAAAAAAAAAAAAATCAATCTCTTTGGATAGGCATGCAGATTCACATCAATGGAAAAAGAATTACCTATCGCCAGAATGAAAGCTACCTAAAACAAGATCTGGAGGTCAATTACGGAGCCCCATGGTCTATCATGGTCATATAGGCTTTTAAATTGACCAATAGGCCAAGGTTGATTCACACCTGCGTTACCCTTTTATCCCAAAGAAGGACAAGGTACTAGTGATCCTTTGTCCGACTAATAGCAATGTTAACGTTAATATGAAAGCAAGCGGGGGTTTTCCTATACAGATAAGTTCGATTACAGGTAATTAATGGTTACAGATCAATTATAGTTAGTGATCATTCTTAATTAAGTTAGTAGTTATTTACTAATAAGTTAATAATCATTTGTAATGAACTGTCAATTGCCTTTTCAATGAATATTAGCAAATCGCGACATTTACATCATACGATCATTGAAAATAGTTATAATATTCAATGGTCATCTCTCCATACTGCATAATGTTTTTCTGCCTATGGTGCCTTTATTTGCATATAAAAGCAAATATATGTAGCATGGGCAGCAATAATCTAATGGTTCTCGCAAGCTTTGGACAAATGGAAACCACGCAGAATTAATCTAGTGGTCTTTAATTTTCACGGCTTCATAATGATGTCAATAGATAATTTGCTGTGCCTCTTTTCCTCATTATCCAATGTGAGACAAAAGAGTACGTAGCATTAGTATATATATGCAAACATCAACTGGCAGCATGGGAAAGAGAGGAGCGGCCCAAATGTAAATTGTGGCCTAAGGTTAAAAATGAGGCATCTTCAAATGGGGTCTAAGGTTAAAATTTTAAATGAGGCCTTTAGTACAAGGATTTTTGAACAAGCGAGTTGGTGCCTTAAAAACTTTGCATTCACACTCTAGTTTTCTTTTAGTACAAGGATTTTCTTTTAAACAAAAATCTTTGCATTCACACATTTTCTTTTAATAGAGAACAGCGCGCCCATCAGCGAGACCCCAAAACTTCGCAAAAGATTCGACAAATATCTTTTTGTTCAACTCAAGAAAACAAACTCTTATATGGGAAAATACATATGATCGAGATTGATGCACACAAAGGATGATTATTACCTCGATTACATTCTATAATAAGCTACGACAATAATGAGGAGTTATTTAATGGTTTGTAAATTCAGCAACTGAGTGGGTGTGAAATTTTTATGTCCAACATCAACTTTTCCGCGAATGGAGAAAATTTTCCGACAAATAGGTATAAAATTGTAGGGCCATATTGAATGATTGAAGTTTTTAAACCTAGGCACCAACTTTTTACTTTAATATCAGCAAATTTCCTTCCATAATCATTAAATTTTACAAATATTGCTTAATAAAATGGCTTGGATCTCATTGCTGTCATTTAAGTTCGACACTCTAGTTTCCATTTTAGGGAACTTCTCTCTCAAGAACATTGACTAATATATTTATATAGCTAATAAAATCATGTATTGCCACTCCCTTTTTGGGTTCATTGGAAGGGGTTCGAACCCTTAACCTATCTTACTCCTACCCTTTTTCCCACCCTCCTTCACAACTAGCCTAGTTCTAGTGGCTTATGTATTGTCACTCATTTATTAACTCAAAATCATGCCTTTGCAAATTGCAAGGGATGTCTTCTAGTTTTATCCGAACATTCTTTATGATCAATGGCTGAGATTCAATAATCTTTCTCTGCTTCGAAACACGTCTCTATAAAGTATAAATCCATTGAAAAATGAATGCACAACCTTTTTTTACGACAGTTTCGTAATTGAGTTTATTTATTTATTATTTTTAAATTAAAAAAAATTAATGATTAGGGATATTATAAGGCTTACTCCAACCAAGATTTTAGTCTAGACTAATCCCCTTAATTGAGCTTTAAGCAAACCAACATTTTGCAAACTGATTAGCCTGTGGGGTGACCTAATGGTTTCGGGAATGGTAAAACAAAGGCTAACTTCTTCAACTTCACATTTTAACGCTGCAGAAGTCTAGTCATAGACTTGCATATATAAAGAAGATATCAAAAGGCATTTCAAACAAAATTTCACAATCAATAGAAAATTACTTAAAAAGCAAGTCTTAGGGTGCCAATCAAGCCCCCTATAAATTATGGCCCAAGTCTAAAAATGAGGCATTTTTAAATAGGGTCTAAGGTTAAAATTTGAAATGGGCCGGGTGTTTTGTACCAGGCCTTTTAAATAAATGGGTTGGTGGCTTAAACGCTAAGGCCTAAGGTAACCGCCTCAATTGCTATCCTATTAAGCTAGCCACCCATGAGTTGGTGTCTTAATGTGCACCGCTGAAAAGATCAAATGCTTTCATGGGATTTTGAACACTAAACCTATGCTTAAATTTTTTTTTTTTTTACGTGCAACTAATGTACACCACTCCTCCAAGTCACAAAATTCCTTTAAAAAAAAGAAAAGAAAATAGTCAGAAGAGCTTTATTTATACTAGGCATCAAATGTGATTCACGATCATCAAGGGTAGCTCAATAGGGTAGCAATTAATTAGGCGGCCACCTTAAGCCTCAACTCCTAAGACACCAATCCACTTATTACAAAGTCTTTGTACAAAAGACGTCATTCAAAATTTTAACCTTGGACTGTTTGGCTAAGTCGTAACGAATGCATTTTCAATCAACAATCTTGTCCTATTACAAACCAACACTTCATACTATTGTAACTCATTCTATAGAATTTTTCCATTTGATTCAACACCCAACTATACCTATCCACAGTCACATGCAACAACTCATTCATTGGCTGCCTAGCCCAGAACCATAAGTGACTTTAAATTAATACTGACGGAAGTTCCTTAGGAAATTCGAGCTATGCAGGGGCAAGAGGCTTAATCCGTAACTCAATTAATGGGTGTTTGGACTAAGGGATTCTATCGTCACATTGGTCATACAACTAGTGTGTGTGTTGAGCTATGGGTCATTTGTAATGGTTTACAGCTTGCATGGACAATGGGTTATCGACAAGTTTTGCTTCAATTGGATGCTCAAATTATGATATCTCTTTTGACACAACAGATGACTCCAAATCCTTGGCATCTAACTCTTATTAATAATTGCATGTCCCTATTACAACGTGATTGGAAAGTTTAGTACCAACACGTGTGCAAGGAAGCAAATAAATGGGCAGACTTTTTGGCAAAACATGGTGCTTCTCTAGCTACAAATTTTGTTATATTCAATGAACCTCCTAATGATCTTGTAGCTACTTTGTTATGGGATGCCCTTTGTATGGCTACCCAATGTTTATGTAATTTGTACTAATCGGTAAAAAAGCTTCCTTTTTTCCACAAAAATATAAAAAATAAAAAATAAAAAAAATTACCTTGGACTTCATTCAAGAAGGCCTCATCTAAACTTTTAGCCTTAGGCCACATTTTATGTTGGGCGGCTCCTAATGATCATAAGCTAGCTAGGGTTAAAAAATGATACTCAAAATTAAATCAAATATTTTAGACTTCCAATCAATTCACAAGCAAAATCATACTAACTCATCTTAAAGATTGACATGATTTGGTGTATCTCACTTACATAATCCAAATAAATTACAGAAGTGCTTGCTGCTTGCATGATTAATGATGAATGGAGTAGTGACTAAAATTACAACTGTGCTTACAGGATGAATGATTAATGGAGTGTTGATTAGTGATTAAACAGAAATATACATATACTTTAATAAAAGGGCAAACTACATTTTAGGGGCCTGTTTGGGAATCTCAAGATTTGGGCCATGCCGATTCAAAACTAATTATGCTAACTAGTTTATATCAAAGCTAAGTTTAAATCGAACCGGATTTGGATTATCCAAAAAAAAAAAAAAAGATTATCAAAAAAGAACACAACCGGATTTTGGCCTTAGATTAGGGTAAAATGCAGAAACCTACCCAAGTTTGGAGTAAGTTTCAGTTTGGTACCCTCAAGTTTAGAAAGAGTACTCAATTTGGTACTCAAACAATTTGTTGATTAACACTGTTCGACTGGCATCAAATTAATGTTATTGCCCTTCACTTAAACTACGTCATTTTATCAATAACAATTTGATTAACAACTTCTTTAACAATTCTAGATTTACGAGTCACAATTGTACTTCAACTGTGCAAGGTTTTACTTGACTGCGATGAACTTGATGCCATGATGCTACACATTGGAGAAAAAAATATGAACACAATATATATATTGTGTATTCCATATAAAAAGTGTACTTCATTGAAAGGAAATTAAAAAAAAATTCAGAAGAACTAAAACAAGAGAGAGAGAGAGAGAGAGATGAAAACACTACTTTAAAAAAAAAAAAAAAAATTCTGATCTTGTTTGCTTATGAGGCCCTTATTCATGTATAAGATAAGGGCAAAGGTGGTATATTTTAAAAATTATTGGTGAAATGGTTGAATTACCATTAGTTGACCAAATAGTAGGCCCCAAATTGAATACATTTGAAAGTCTGGGTATCTAATTAACCCCTTTTAAACTTGGGGTACCAAACTAAAACCTACCCTAAACTTGGGGATAATTTTCTGCATTTTCCCCCTCAAATTATAATAAAGTAAAACCATATAAGTGGCTTCAACGAGTTTACCAAACACGGGCATGACTTATTTGGTTCGGAACTATATCCAATAGATCGGGTTCTGGGCTTTGCCAAGCACCCCCTAATGTTATGAACTTTACCACGAATTTCAATGTGGTGTGTAAACTATTAATTTGTCTGATTTAATGCATGATCTATTAATAGGTTTTTTAATGGAGGCCAACGTGTGACGGTCATTTAAATCCGTAAATGGAACCCCATGTGCACTCATGTGAGAGTCCATCAAGCACTGACATATATGGCGTCCCCAATGGAGTCTCGACCATTTTTTGGACATGACGTCCCCACGTGAGACGGCTATTATGTGGTAGTAATCTTCATCTTCATGATCATCCTTTGATTTCACACACGTAAGATGCCTATGGTGGGAAAAAAAAGTTGAGCCTCCATGAAGGACGTCATGTTGGTACCAGAGGGGCCCTCGATCACGTGAGCATACATGGGGCTCTCGTTGCTGATTTAAACAGCCATCTCACATTGGCCTACATTGTAACACTTATTAATAAATCGTGCATTAAATCGGACAAATTAATAATTTGTGCACCACATTGAAATTCATGGTAAAGTTCGTAACACTAATATGTAGTTTGCCCTTAATAAAACTATCAAAAAGATTAATTATCCAAAAGAAGAAGAAAAAAAGAAAAGGAAAAAAAAAAAAAAAAAAAAAAAAATATATATATATATATATATATATATATATATATATATATATGAGTGGTTGCACGTGCCCACAGTGCATCAGCCTTGGCAACAAAAAACTGTATTTAAAAAATTAAATAAATAAAAAATCTAAAAGCGGCATTAGTAACGCTGCTTTTAGGTTTATTATTTATTTATTATTGTTATCTATACTACCTATAAAAAGATGAATGTAAGAAAAACTTCTGATTGACTAATATACCCTTATTTTAATTTTTAAATACACATGCAACTATCCATCATTCTGCGTATATAGGAAATATAGCAATATAAAAAGCTATAATTCTAAAACACATACCTTAATATATTCTCAAACCCATACCTTAATATATAAAACACAAATAAGAATTCAAAGGAAATGGATATTATAATTCTTATATAATAAATAGAAATATATAGGAATATGGAAACTATAATTCTAAAACAACAGCCCGAATACATACCTTAATATATAAAACACAAATAGGAATTCAAAGGAAACGGAAACTATTATTCCTATATAAAAATAAGTAAATATATATTGACACGTGCAACGCACATGTACACCAACTAGTTTCTTAAAATATGGGTGAGCACTGATTCACATTTCACACCATCAGTCCCCTCTCTCTATCGCTTTCTCTTTAATTAATGATCAGTGACGAATCTAATCTCATTAACAAAACAAACGATCAAAGCAAAACGAATAGAAAATTGAGTTTTGTTAAATTTATTGGTGTAATCAGTTTGGTATTTAATCTTATTCTTGGAATTACCCAGATGATTTTTCTGTCACTTTGATGCGAAACCTAATCCTTCCTAGGGTTGTTGATGCTTTATGTTCGTATATATGCGGAAATGATAATTTTTTTTGTAGGTTTAGGGTTTAGGTCAAGGAATTCTTTGGTTAGCATATGGCAAGTACCATTATTTTTAAAGCAAAAATTGCATTAATCGATTCTTTGAAATCCATTAATATTTTGTGGCCTTTTCAATTAGTGCAGCTATGGGCTTGTGAGCGGTTTTCGCTTTTAGGACCAAATTCACCTGATTTACTCGAACCGGGTGAGGTTAGAGCAGCTTGATGGCACGAACTGAAATCCAAAATCAACCCTCACACTTGTTAGATCGGTACTCAAGCTGGCAGAGAATTTTCAGTGGCAACCTTATGCTGCCAATTTGAAGAATTGGGGACATTTATCTTTTGTTGAATGCTTGCCTGCTTCTGACCTGAGTGGAATGGATTACTAAGAGAAGTATATAGCATATAGGGCGGCAATGCAACTTTGATTACATTCGTCCACCAACCGCATTCTTGGTGGACATTTTCATTTGTCAAAGAAAAAGAATATCTTCGAGATATCACACACCTCTTATCGAAAAAGAAGCATCAGCATTATTCATTGGATGCTCAAAAACATTCTCCAGAAAAGTTCTTCCTAATTAGTAATTACCATGCATTTAAAAATCTTACATGCTCTATAATGAGGGATTTGTAAAGCAACCACAGAAAAGAAAATAGATTAAAATAAGAAGATTGAAATTCACAAGCTTGAGATCATGTTCCTTTTACCAAATATGAAAATTATTCGAAGGCAACAGCACTACAAAAAGGAAACGGTACGGTATGCTAGAGTATTCAGCACGTGCTATGTCTTTCAGAAAACTGTGCTCTGGTCCATCTCCAGGGTAATCCAAGAAAGTCAATTCACATTCTTACCCTGCACTAATGGAATGAGGCTCAACTATTTGCCCATCATCATCCTGCAATAAATAGTTCATAGCTCCATGCAGTACCCCAACCTCTCCTTTAGTCAAAGTAGCAGCATGGTTACGACTATCTAAGCCAAAACCAGTAGCCTCCACACCAGTCAACCTAACTTCTTTATCGTCAACAAACTCATGAAAGAGTCCCATGGCGTTCGAACCTCCACCAACAGACGCAACCAGCACATCTGGTTTCCCACCCCATCTTTCCAATGCTTGTTTTCTTGTTTCTTTACCAATCAATGCATGGAACTCTCTAACCATCATGGGGTAAGGATGTGGGAATCTAAGCATGACAATTCAGCGCATTAAATCTTCTTAATCTTTGAAATGCCATGAACAACAATCTTCTTAATCTTAAGCTCTTAAGCAAAAATCTTTGCATCCCATGCATTTTCTTCTAATAGAGAATAGCCCATCAGCGAGACCCTAAACTCTGCCAAAGATTCCACAACCATCTTTCTATTCAACTCAAGAAAACAAACTCTTATATATCAAAATGAGATTGATGCCCACAAACATTTGTGGTGCAAGTTGAGTTTATATAGATGGTAGGGGGCCTGAAAAACTTTAAAAACCGCATTGCCTTTCCTACTAAAGGATGATTATTACTGTGATTACATTCCATAATAAGCTACAACAATAATTAGGTGTTATTTGATAGTTTCCTTGTTTGACCTGAACGCTTTTTTTTTTATTTTTTTTATTTTAAATCTTTGGATTTCCTCTTTTCAATGCTTGTTTCCTTGTTTGACCTGAACGCATATATTTTTTTTAATCTTTGGATTTCCTCTTTTCTTGACATGTGGAAGCCGTATGACAATTTGTGTGCATAAATATATCAAGATTCTATTTGTGCCATATTTCCCACATTAACTTTATTTGTATACCTTAAAATGCCTTGATTTTCATAGCTGTCATTTAATTTCAAACACACTAATTTCTAATTTCTAATTTCTAATTTCATAGCTTTCATTTTTATTTTATGGCCATGCTGATACATACATACATTTAATTTCAAACACTAATTTCTAATTTCATAGCTGCCATTTTTATTTTATGGCCATGCTGATACATATATACATTTAATTATATATAAAACTTTGGTAATATTCCATGGGAAAACTAGCCAAAAGTCCCTCAAAACTTTTCCTTCGATGAAACCTGATTTCATACCCAAGACCCAAACCCATGAGATCATTTAAGCTCAAAGATTAGCTCGTCGCATGAGCAAAGTTGGGCAAGAGAAATTGAAATAGAGGGTGGTTTATAAAACCCCTTAACTTTATTTGCAAACCCCACTAATTTTAATTTCTAAAGGTATTAAGAAAATATAAAAAGTTTTTATGAAATCTGGTCACATTATACATTGGAAAACATCATTTTGAACAACTTTTGAAAAAGAAAGTTTTTAAAAATCTTTCATTTAAATGGACTTTTTGACCCCCCAAAAAAAAAAAAAAAAAAAAAACGAAATAGACAATAAATGATACAGATATCCATTTAAACGATAAATTTTAGAAGAACTTTCTTCTACAAAATTGTTTATGTTAGTGTCCCACATCGGTTGCGGACGATGCTTTAGATAAGCTTATAAGACGGCGCTGGACACCCTCTTAATGAAGCGCCTTTTGGGCATGAGGCCCATAAGGACAAACCCGTGAGGTCGGCCAGTGGGCTGGACCAGAGCGGACAATACCTCGAGGTGAGGGGCTGGGCCGCGCGTCTAACAGTTTAAAATAATGTTTTCTAATAAACTACATGCCTTTTATATTTTTCTAAAATCTTGAGAAATTAAATTTAATAGCAATAACCACCCTAATTGAAATATGGGTGGCCGAATCCGTTGCCTTATCAAAGTTCTATTAGGCCTGACCCGACCCACGCAGTATGTAGGAAGGTCGAACAGATTTTGTGACCTCTGGACTCATCTCTGAACACCTACTAGCTTGATTTAAGGCCTTAGCAGCAAAAAGAAAAAAAATCAAACAAACAAATACTAATTTTAAGACTGATGTGGCATCAATCTTGTTGATTCAGTGAAATCAAGTATTAGACTGATAATCTCTATACATTGTCAACAAAAAAAAAAAAATGAAAAAAAATCATGTATTGCTAGTCCTTTATCAACTCAAAATCATGACTATTTAATAAAATTATTAATCTCAGTCAATCCGCCAAAAATAAAAATAAAAATAAAAATTGTTTGAAGGGCAGCACAAAGCAACACCATCACACTTCCAAGTACTTGATTGCAGTTTGGACGTCCTTATCCCCCCTGCCACTGCAACAGATGACAACCCTAGTTCCATTTGGGAGAGTCGGGCACAGATGCTCCAAATAAGCCAGTGCATGTGATGTCTCCAAAGCAGGGATGATGCCCTCTAGTCGAGAAAGTCTTTTGAAAGCTGCAAAAACAAAGTAATATCAATGACAGAAAAGGATAAGGGAAATAAGGGGGAAGGATTTTTTCTTTTTTTCCTTTTTCTTTTTTTGGCTAATGAAGGGAGAAGGAATAACTTGAGCCTTTGATAACAATATAACAACTATAACGAAATGCGGATGATGTAAATGGTGACCAGAGAAAAAACACATGCTCTTATTTATTACATCAACAAAAGCTACCTAAGAACCTCACCATCGGTTGAAAACATACAGCTAGAAAGTTCATAAAATTCCTACTATGAATTTCCTAAACCCTATTGAGACTTCCGGTAACTCATTAAGCCAGTCACAAACTCGCAATGTTATGGAACAGTCATACTGGGGAAACATTCGAATGCTTTCCTTAGGAGCAAATACACACAAAAAAATTGAACCAGATTGAAATTCTCTCCAACTCATAGAATGTGATTCGAAACGATAGTTAACTATAAGGTCTGTGGGACTTGTTAAATTGAACAAAATTGACTTTTTCAAATTAATACTAACAGTTCAAGCGCAAGGGAATATTATGCGAAATTCTCCTTGTCACCACTCAGAGTACAAACATTAGTTCTACGAGACAAACAAAAATTTTTAATGTAAAGAACAAGAATTTATCGCTGGCTATGGTCCCTAGCCCCAAAAGAAAAATGGATTATTTGTACACAGTTTTTATGATAACATACCCATTTATATTGATCCCAGTAGCAACCCTATTTTGCTCAGTGTCCCCAAGGCAATTTATTAAATCATACATAACAAGAATCACAGTTGCAATGTTCAAAGTGAAATAAACAATATATGTTAACATGCAACTGATATCCATAAACTTTTAAGCTGAACAGGTTTGTACTATAAAAGAACTAACGATATTGCTGAAATGGACCACAGATTCCTGAATCAATGAAGTTTTTGGGAATTTGCAGATTTGTTTCAACCGCCAAAACAAGAAACGTATTTTGTCCCTATTTGTTGCGTTACGAAGAGACCCAATGCCATTGGGGGGAAAAAAAAACAAACAAACAAACAAGAGAACAGTCCAATAGCCTAAGAAAGAAAGGATGTGTAAAGCATCGACAGAAAAAGAAAGTAGGTTAAAACAAGAAGATTGAAATTCACAAGCTTGAGATCATGTTTCTCTTACCAAATACGATAATTAGTCAAAGGCAACAGAACTACAAGAAGGAAATGGTGAAGTAAGTAAACTGACAGATGAGAGAAAGAAATGACATATTAGATAATTATGCTTTAATAAGTATGTTCTTTGAGGCTTATAAATAAAGCCTCTGAATTTCCATGTAATTGGATGAGGCATTAGACTCCTAAGAAATAGAAGACTAACTCCTAGGTTAGAGCTAGATTCCAAGAAGAAAGACTATATCCCCTCAAAAACGAAATCAAGAAAAATGCACTATGTACACACATAATTTTATTTTTAGTCAATCAGCAACATGAAATTATCGGCATCAGGGATGATATATCTGACAAACCCCAAAAAGGAAACCCAAGTATAATTTCCATACCTTCCAATGCCTCTTCATCGGTGATGCTGTAATATTCAGCACGTCCTATGTCTTTCAGAAAACTGTGCTCTGGTCCAACTCCAGGGTAATCCAAGCTACACACATAAAAGAAACTTATACAGTTAGGTAGAAATGTAGAAAACAGAGCTATTCAAATTGGGTAGCCAAAATGAGGATTTAAGAAAAATGAGTGGCCAGAAAGGAAAAGTGAAATGAAAAATGAATTCATTTCAAAGAAGTTAAAGGTGGTGGCACCAATTAAGGACAAGATGAGGAAAGTCATCCACAATGGTTTGACCAATGTGCAACAATTTGAACACACCAGTAGGAATCACACAAGGAGTGATTTAATCCAAGTTGAAGGCACCTAGAGCCCTAGAGGACAAGATGGAGTCCAAACAGAACGCGTTTGCATAGGCAGTAAGAAAAAGACGTGGTTGCCAAATGTTTAACAGGGGATATAGATCCAGAGAGTAGAATGACCAAAAAGGATTCATGCAGCCAATTAACCTCTTGTAGTTGGGATTAGGGCTTTCTTGAATTGAGTCAAGGTGGAATACAGAAAAAAGAGTCACAACTCAACTAAAGTAATAACAAGAAAGTCAATTCCCATTCTTACCCTGCACTAATGGAATGAGGCTCAACTATTTGTCCATCATCATCCTGTAACAAGTAGCTCATAGCTCCATGCAGTATCCCAACCTCTCCTTTGGTCAAAGTAGCAGCATGCTTACCACTATCTAAGCCAAAACCAGCAGCCTCCACACCAATCAACCTAACATCTTGGTCGTCAACAAACTCATGGAAGAGTCCCATGGCATTTGAACCTCCACCAACACATGCAACCAGCACATCTGGGTTCCCACCCCATTTTTCCAAGGCTTGTTTTTTTGTTTCTTTACCAATCACGGCATGGAACTCTCTAACCATCATAGGGTAAGGATGTGGCCCAGCAACAGACCCCAATATATAATGGGTGGTCTCAACATTAGTCACCCAGTCCCGTATAGCTTCTGATGTAGCATCCTTCAGAGTGGCTGTCCCAGAATGGACTGCTCTAACCTGTACAGGAAAAATGCAATTTGGAATCGAAAGAAGCAATAATGGCAAAAGCAACTGCATTGACAATTGCACAAGTAGGTAACTGATGCAAATAACAATGTAAACCACCAGTAAAAACAACATATGTCAACTATAGCTAACAAACCTCAGCCCCAAGAAGCCGCATTCTGAAAACATTCAGTGACTGCCGTTCCATATCTTGGGCACCCATATATATAATGCATTGCAAACCAAACCGAGCGCAAACAGTGGCAGTCGCAACTCCATGCTGACCCGCTCCAGTTTCCGCAATAATACGTTTCTTTCCCAAACTCTTGGCGAGCAAAGCTTGGGCAACAGCATTATTGATTTTATGAGCTCCGGTATGGTTAAGATCTTCCCTTTTAAGGAAAATGTCTGGCCCTTCACCATTGGGACGTTTATAGTGCTCTGTAAGCCGCTCTGCAAAATAAAGAGGGCTCTCCCTGCCAACATAGTCTTTCAATATCCCAGCCAGTTCTTTCTGCGACCATTAATATTTATATCACATATTAGCAATGCTGAATTGCTGATAGATAAATACATGCATATATATATAAACAAAATAATGATGGTACTGTGAGTTTATATGAGTTACAATTTGAACATTACACGTATCTTGACATAAAGAGGGCTCTCCTAGCATTTTCCTTGAACTTATTTTGTTTACAACAAATTGTACAATCACTCAAAACTACGGATAGCCGCGCGCGCATCCAATTTCATTTTGGAATTCCGCTTTCCATGAATTGGGTATGGTCCAAATCTCAATAATCTCACATTATGAACACTTCGATGACAAAGAACTAGGGGTGGCAATTCCAACCCAAACCGATGAACCCGCCCAAACCCACCTGACATAAATGGGTTTGGATAAACATAGTTTTATTAAAGGGAACGGTTATTGCAACTCCCCATTCTTACAAGTGAAATCAAATATCTCTAATTTCATAATAATGTATTATCTTATTAGTATTTTGGTAGGAAGTTAAGTTTTGAGTCCTTCAACCTTTAATAACATTAGCAATCACTAATTTCATTAACATTGCTCAAGTGTTTTTTTTATCATAAAATCATAATTTTCATATCTGGAATTAAAATACTATGTATGTATCGAGTTTCACTTAACCACCTTAAATAATTATATTTTCTTGATTTATTAATTTATTTACAATGTATTAATTAGCCAAGGCCCAATATATTAGAAATGCTCTGACTAGAAATTAAGAGCACAATACAACCCGTCAAAGCCGCCCAAACCGTTAATAACAAACTGCCTAAAAAACTAATTAATCCATCGGTATTTAACACTTACGGTTTGGCGGCGGGTTAGAAAATGAGTGGGTTGACCGATAATATCTCTCTAAACCGCTCTAAACCGACCCACGCACAACCTTAGTTGTGGTTGTTGAAATCAGCGGGCACCCCTACTCCACCCTTTAAAAAAAAAAAAAAAAAAAAAAATCTAACATGAATCCGGGTCATGACCCGGAAAAAATGGATTCGGGTTGACCTGAAATTGGTGTATCACACTTGTGCAAATTTTTATTACCTTTTTGGGGACCTTTTTTATTTTGAAGGTAGATTTGAAAACAAGTTGTAGTCACAAGCAACCAAAAATAAAAACATATAAGTTTTTCCTTAAAAAAATCCCCCCAAAAAAAAAAAAAGAATAAAAGATTTATAAGGACCCGGTTTAGCATGGATCCAAGCAGGTGAGCGGGGGACCTGGGGTGAACAAAAAAGTTACAAAACAATATCAGCAGGTGGGGGCGAGGGGGAGGGGAAAGACCATTTCATGTGGATTCGGGTCAGACCCGTTTAAAATGGGTTTGGGACAACTTAGAGCAGCTAAAATGGATCCGGTTCATGACCCGGTTTTGCACGATTTTGGACTAACCCGGGTCTGGTTTTGCATGGCATTACGATGACAGTGATGTTTGCTATAATCGGGTATTGTGACAAAGCGTATTTTGATCAAAACAATCAAATAACCCAAATTAAAACACAACCGGCTAATCCTCATAACGTCGAAAGTGTTTTCACAAAACCAATAACAAAAAAAACAAACAAATTCAACTAAAAAATATTTAATTAAAAAACAGAACCTGAAAATCTTCGTCTCCAGCAAGAGCCTGAAACGCCGATTCGAGCTCGGTGAGCGCGTGCATCAGGGTTTCCGGGACATACTTCCCGCCAAATTTCCCGAACCGGCCTAACGAGTCTGGTCGGAGCAGAGCCGTCGGTTCGGATTCGCTCTTGTTCTCCATTTGGAGGGATGAGTCTCTGGTGAGGGTACAGGAAATCGAAGGCGCTTTAATGGCGGAAGGGCCGACTGTAAACATCTTCAACTTGGAGGGTAGATGTGCGGGCGAAAATGAAGAAATGTAGGGTGTCTGCAGATGGATTCTGTAGGCAGAGTTTGTAGAGACGGCCATGATAAAGAGGGGCGAGATTTTGTACTAAGTGCCTTGCCTGAGAAAAAATTTTGGGGGATTTTTTTGATTTTTATATTCTAACGTTTTGATTTTTATATTGGAGTGGAGGAAACGGTGATTTTATACTTAATTATTTTGCCTACAAAGGATTTATCCTTTTTTGGACATTAATCAAAAACCCATTTTTTGGCTACTGTGAAATGCCACGAACAACAACCTTCTTAATCTTTTTCTTTTAAACAAAAATCTTTGCATTCACACATTTTCTTTTCATAGATAACAGCTCATCAGCCATTCCCCAATCAAGATTCAACAAATATCTTCCATGAGATTGACGCATAAAAGGTAATTCGTAAATGTTACAGTTTTATAGATGGTCGGGGAGCTTGAAAAATTTTGAAGACCGTTTTCCTTTCATACCAAACGATGATTATTATCACGGTAACATACTTAGCTGTTATTTAATAGTTTCTATATTCAATGACCGAGTGAGTATGAAATTTTAATTTCCGCATCAATTTTTCCATGAATGGAGAAAATTTTCCGACAATTAGGTATAAAATTGTAGGGCCACATTGAATCCTTGAGGGCACCAACTTTGTACTTTAAGATCAGTAAATTTCCTTTCATACTTATAAGAATTTACAAACATAGCTTAATGAAATGGCTTGGATCTCATGGCTATCATTTATTAACTCAAAATCATGCATCTGCAAATTACATTCTCTGTGATCAATGACTGAGATGCAATGAGTTTTCTGTGGTCTTCGACGCACATCTTTATAAATCCTTTGAAAAATGAATGCACAACCTTCTTTACAATTATTCCATAATTGAGTTTATTTTTTTTATTAAAAAATTAATGATTAGGCATTCTAAATCTTACTCCTGCCAAGTTTTTAGTGTAGACTAATTGCCTAAATGGAGTCAAATCTCCACTAATGTAAAAGGTAATGTGGGGCCATCTGTGCTTTGAGAGTATACGTATTTGCTTTTCTATGGAATAACTTTCAATTATTTCGTTACTGTATTAGTTAATCTTTCCATTTTTTGAAAATTTAACATCTTTTCTTTTTTGGATTGTCACAAAATGCGTGTGAATCATTTTTTAACACGGTATGAATTCTATTTACTTTCCCTTACCCTCTATTTGATTCGTGGATTTTGTCATAGAAAAAAAAAGGAAGCAAAAAAGACGATATCATATTAAGCCAAAATTATTTAAATTATTGTTTTTCTACCAATTTTCTTTTGCAACCAAATAAGAAAAAGTACAATTCCTCATATATATATATATATATTTTTTCCTTGATAAAATCTATGAACCAAATAGAGCCTTAATGAAAATTCTTTTTTAATGAAAAAATCTTCGAGGATTAAAGCTGACGCCCATGATTTTCTAAATATTACACCTAACTTGAGAATGGTAATTTGAAGCATAACAATTCAGCGCATTAAATTTTCTTAATCTGGAAAATAAAAAAGCTAACTTTATTTGGTGGGATAGTGATGTAAATGACATGTGTTTTTTTCCTCGACGAGTGACATTTCTTAGCCAATCAATTGGAAAACAATCCGTTGTTTTATTGTCTTCTCAATTAATATGATTAAACGTGACATTTAATTACACCATTTTCTAAACTAATCCTAATACAATCATTGAAAATACTTGTAACATTCCATGGTCATCTCTCCATACTGCACGAACTGTTGATGTCAATCTTTGCACCGCATTCAATATAGAGATTTCTAATAATTTAATGTTTAGCAATAAAGAAGACTAATCTAATAAATTAAAAACTTCCAAATAGTTGTAACGTTTCCATTGAAGCAAATGGATTGCACAGTAATAAGCTTACCACAACTATCTCTAATTGAAAACGTGCACCATGTTTCCTATTTTTAACTATCAAATTAAATGTTTTCTTCAAAAAAAAAAAAAAAAAAATCAAATTAAATCTAACTTAAACAAGTAGTCGAGTGATGATTAGTCTAAGGTGTCATTTTTCATACGGTATGAATTCTATTTACTTTCCCTTTATGAATTTTTTTAAATGAAAAAAATATTTAAGGAATATAGTTAAGACCCATGATTTTCTAAATCTTATGCCTAATTTAAGGATGGTAATCTAAGCATGACAATTCAACTCATCAAATTTTCTTAATCTGGAAAATAATAAAGATAACTTTATCTGGTGGGATAGTGAAAGAAATTAGTTGAATTATAATTAATGAGTTTAACGTTAGGTAGACTTCAATAGTAGATCCTTAACCCAAATGTAATAAAGTTAAGCATCAAATCTTAAAATTGGTTACTTAACATGATATGCCAAATTTGAACTCCATCCAATATGTCAAATGCAAAAATGAAATAATCAAATCTTAAAATAGTTAAATTTGGAATAAAATAATCAAAAATAAAATAAAAAAGCAAATGACTTTTAAGGATGTCAATTTTGGCATTAAGAGATGGGCTTCAATTCCAACTCGGCAAACACAGTTTGGTTGAAAATAAATTTGAAACTTGGCAATACCTTTTATAGCCATTTTTTGAGCTGACTTGGAGTTTAGCTTCTCCTTTAGAGATGCTCTTATAGACATATTGATCTCAGCCATGTTATTTGTCGTACAAGTGATGAAGATAATTTGGGTCCAACTAAGCTATTGAGCCTAGTCTAGTGGTGAGAGAGGGTGAGGTAAAAGGTAAAGGGTTCAAACTCCTCCCATTGTATCCAAAAATATAAAAAAACTTCGACCCAACTGTTGCTTCTTTTTTTTTTTTTTTTTTTGGTAGATGAAAAAGACCAACACCTTCTAATACAAGTACGACCAACTATATCTTCTTAAAGACTGACCAAAATTTCTATAGGAAAGTTTTCTTCCCAAACTTAAGTACTTTGAATCTGATGACCTAAACTAGCAACAAGATCAATTACCTTATTTCCTTCCCTAATTAAATATATGATTAATTTTAGCATTCATACTATTATTTAAAATGATACTACAACAATCATTTAAAATACTATAAATATTGTAAGGACATCTCTTCAAGTTGCAAAAACTATTAATAACAATTTTAGAATCACCTTCTACATGAAAATTTATAATATATTTTCTTTTGGATAACAAAAGATCATTCTGAAAAGTAATAGCTTTCATTTTAGGAACTGTTACATCATCATTTAGCCACATTGGGTGTATGATAATAGTATTTATCAAAATTTCCATCAGGAGGAATCCAACGAATGAAATTTTCATTTGTCTTTTTCTTAATTTCCTTAATCATGCAATTATTAGAAGAATTAGTTCCACAAAGATCATCTTTTTTTCAATAAAATCCTTTTAAAAAAAATTGTAGCTCTATACATAATCGAAAACTTATTTACCCAACTAGTGCTTCTATGGTTCAAGAAAAAAACAAAAAAAAAAAAAATTAGGCCTGAACTTAAATTAATCACATGGGCCACAGGTATTTTCTTTTAAATCCTTTTGGGACAGGTTTTTTCCCCCTCGAGGAGTGACATCTCTTAAGCCATTTTAAGCTTTTAGCACATTGGTTAAGGTTCTTAACATTTAGCATTAGAAAGAAAAAAAAAAAAAATCAATCTCTTTGGATAGGCATGCAGATTCACATCAAGGGAAAAAGAATTACCTATCGCCAGAATGAAAGCTACCTAAAACAAGATCTGGAGGTCAATTACGGAGCCCCATGGTCTATCATGGTCATATAGGCTTTTAAATTGACAAATAGGCCAAGGTTGATTCACACCTGCGTTACCCTTTTATCCCAAAGAAGGACAAGGTACTAGTGATCCTTTGTCCGACTAATAGCAATGTTAATGTTAATATGAAAGCAAGTGGGGGTTTTCCTATACAGATAAGTTCGATTACAGGTAATTAATGGTTACAGATCAATTATAGTTAGTGATCATTCTTAATTAAGTTAGTAGTTACTTACTAATAAGTTAATAATCATTTGTATTGAACTGTCAATTGCCTTTTCAATGAATATTAACAAATCGCGACATTTACATCATACGATCATTGAAAATGCTTATAATATTCAATGGTCATCTCTCCATACTGCAATAATGTTTTTTTTGGCTATCGTGCCTTTATTTGCATATAAAAGCAAATATATGTAGCATGGGCACTAATGAAGGTTGGCCTGAGTGGAAAGAGCTCTAGTCGCTTAAGCAAGAGGTCTCGGGTTCGACCTCTTATGGATGCAGCAAACTTTCTTGGGAGAGGTTCTTGCTTCGGCCGTCCGACCGTACCTCCGAGGATTAGTCCCCAGGACACCTTGGGAAACCAAAAAAAAAAAAAAAAAATGTAGCATGGGCAGCAATAATCTAAAGGGAGCGGCCCAAATATAAATTGTGGCCTAAGGTTAAAAATGAGGCATCTTCAAATGGGGTCTAAGGTTAAAATTTTAAATGAGGCCTTTAGTACAAGGATTTTTGAATAAGCGAGTTGGTGCCTTAAAAACTTTGCATTCACACTCTAGTTTTCTTTTAGTACAAGGATTTTCTTTTAAACAAAAATCTTTGCATTCACACATTTTCTATTAATAGAGAACAGCCCATCAGCGAGACCCCAAACTTCGCAAAAGATTCGACAAATATCTTTTTGTTCAACTCAAGAAAACAAACTCTTATATGGCAAAATACATATGAGATTGATGCATACAAAAATTTGTGGTACAAGTTGAGTTTATATAGATGATAGGGGGCCTGAAAAACTTTAAAAACCGCCTTACCATTCATACCAAAGGATGATTATTACCTCGATTACATTCTATAATAAGCTAAGACAATAATGAGGAGTTATTTAATGGTTTGTAAATTCAGCAACTGAGTGGGTGTGAAATTTTTATGTCCAACATCAACTTTTCCGCGAATGGAGAAAATTTTCCGACAAATAGGTATAAAATTGTAGGGCCATATTGAATGATTGAAGTTTTTAAACCAAGGCACCAACTTTTTACTTTAATATCAGCAAATTTCCTTCCATAATCATTAAATTTTACAAATATTGCTTAATAAAATGGCTTGGATCTCATTGCTGTCATTTAATTTCGACACTCTAGTTTCCATTTTTAGGGAACTTTTCTCTCAAGAACATTGACTAATATATTTATATAGCTAATAAAATCATGTATTGCCACTCTCTTTTTGGGTTCATTGGAGGGGGTTCGAACCCTTAACCTATCCTACTCTTACCCTTTTTCCCACCCTCCTTCACAACTAGCCTAGTTCTAGTGGCTTATGTATTGTCACTCATTTATTTACTCAAAATCATGCCTTTGCAAATTGCAAGGATGTCTTCTAGTTTTATCCGAACATTCTTTATGATCAATGGTTGAGATTCAATAATCTTTCTTTGCTTCGAAACACGTCTCTATAAAGTATAAATCCATTGAAAAATGAATGCACAACCTTTTTTTACGACAGTTTCGTAATTGAGTTTATTTATTTATTATTTTTAAATTAAAAAAAATTAATGATTAGGGATATTATAAGGCTTACTCCAACCAAGATTTCAGTCTAGACTAATCCCCTGAATTGAGCTTTAAGCAAACCAACATTTTGCAACTGATTAGCCTGTGGGGTGACCTAATGGTTTCGGGAATGGTAAAACAAAGGCTAACTTCTTCAACTTCACATTTTAACACTGCAGAAGTCTAGTCATAGACTTGCATATTTAAAGAAGATATCAAAAGGCATTTCAAACAAAATTTCACAATCAACAGAAAATTACTTAAAAAACAAGTCTTGGGTACCAATCAAGCCCCCTATAAATTATGGCCCAAGTCTAAAAATGAGGCATTTTTAAATAGGGTCTAAGGTTAAAATTTGAAATGGGGTTTTTTGTACCAGGCCTTTTAAATAAGTGGGTTGGTGGCTTAAAAGCTAAGGCCTAAGGTAACCGCCTCAATTGCTACCCTATTAAGCTAGCCACCCCTGAGTTGGTGTCTTAATGTGCATCGCTGAAGAGATCAAATGCTTTCATGGGATTTTGAACACTAAACCTACGCTTAAATTTTTTTTTTACGTGCAACTAATGTACACCACTCCTCCAAGTCACAAAATTCCTTTAAAAAAAGAAAAGAAAATAGTCAGAAGAGCTTTATTTATACTAGGCATCAAATGGGATTCACGATCATCAAGGGTAGCTCAATAGGGTAGCAATTAATTAGGCGGTCACCTTAAGCCTCAACTCCTAAGACACCAATCCACTTATTACAAAGTCTTTGTACAAAAGACGTCATTCAAAATTTTAACCTTGGACTGTTTGGCTAAGTCATAACGAATGCATTTTCAATCAACAATCTTGTCCTATTACAAACCAACACTGCATACTATTGTAACTCATTCTATAGAGTTAATTTTTCCATTTGATTCAACACCCAACTATATCTATCCACAGTCACATGCAACAACTCATTCATTGGCTGCCTAGCCCAGAACCATAAGTGACTTTAAATACTGATGGAAGTTCCTTAGGAAATTCGAGCTATGCAAGGGCAAGAGGCTTAATCCGTAACTCAATTAATGGGTGTTTGGACTAAGGGATTCTATCGTCACATTGGTCATACAACTAGTGTATGTGTTGAGCTATGGGTCATTTGTGATGGTTTACAGCTTATATGGACAATGGGTTATCGACAAGTTTTGCTTCAATTGGATGCTCAAATTATGATATCTCTTTTGACACAACAGATGACTCCAAATCCTTGGCATCTAACTCTTATTAATGATTGCATGTCCCTATTACAATGTGATTGGAAAGTTTAGTACCAACACATGTGCAAGGAAGCAAATAAATGTACAGACTTTTTGGCAAAACATGGTGCTTCTCTAGCTACAAATTTTGTTATATTCAATGAACCTCCTAGTGATCTTGTAGCTACTTTGTTATGGGATACCCTTTGTATGGCTACCCAATGTTTATGTAATTTGTACTAATTGGTAAAAAAGCTTCCTTTTTTCCACAAAAATATAAAAAATAAAAAATAAAAAAAATTACCTTGGACTTTATTCAAGAAGGCCTCATCTAAACTTTTAGCCTTAGGCCACATTTTATGTTGGGCGGCTCCTAATGATCATAAGCTAGCTAGGGTTAAAAAATGATACTCAAAATTAAATCAAATATTTTAGACTTCCAATCAATTCACAAGCAAAATCACACTAACTCATCTTAAAGATTGACATGATTTGGTGTATCTCACTTACATAATCCAAATAAATTACAGAAGTGCTTACTGCTTACATGATTAATGATGAATGGAGTAGTGACTAAAATTACAATTGTGCTTATAGGATGAATGATTAATGGAGTGTTAATTAGTGATTAAACAGAAATATACATATACTTTAATAAAAGGGCAAACTACATTTTAGGGGCTTGTTTGGGAATCTCAAGATTTGGGCCATGCCGATTCAAAACTAATTATGCTAACTAGTTTATATCAAAGCTAATTTTAAATCGAACCGGATTTGGATTATCCAAAAAAAAAAAGGTTATCAAAAAGGAACACAACCAGATTTTGGCCTTAAATTAGGGTAAAATGCAGAAACCTACCCAAGTTTGGAGTAAGTTTCAGTTTGGTACCCTCAAGTTTAGAAAGAGTACTCAATTTGGTACTCAAACAATTTGTTGACTAACACTGTTAACAACTGGCATCAAATTGACGTTATTGCCCTTCACTTAAACTACGTCGTTTTATCAATAACAATTTGATTAACAACTTATTTAACAATTCTAGATTTACAAGTCACAATTGTACTTCGACTGTGCAAGGTTTTACTTGACTGTGATGAACTTGATGCCATGATGATACGCATTGGAGAAAAAAATACGAACACAATATATATATATATATATATATATATATATATATATATATATATATATATTGTGTATTATATATAAAAAGTGTACTTCATTGAAAGGGAAAAAAAAAATTTTAGAAGAACTAAAACAAGAGAGAGAGAGAGAGAGAGAGAGATGAAAACATTACTTTAAAAAAAAAAAAAAATCTGATCTTGCTTGCTTATGAAGCCCTTATTCATGTATAAGATAAGGGCAAAGGTGGTATATTTTAAAAATTATTGGTGAAATGGTTGAATTACCGTTAGTTGACCAAACGGTAGGCCCCAAATTGAATACATTTGAAAGTCTGGATACCTAATTAACCTCCTTTAAACTTGGGGTACCAAACTGAAACCTACCCTAAACTTGGGGATAGTTTTCTGCATTTTATCCCTCAAATTATAATAAAGTAAAACTAGATAAGTGGCTTCAACGAGTTTACCAAACACAGGCATGACTTATTTGGTTCGGGACTATATCCAATAGATCGGGTTCTGGGCTTTGCCAAACACCCCCTAATGTCATGAACTTTACCACGAATTTCAATGTGGTATATAAACTATTAATTTGTCTGATTTAATGTATGATCTATTAATAGGTTTTTTAATGGAGGCCAACGTGTGACGGTCATTTAAATCCGTAAATGGAACCCCCATGTGCACTTATGTGAGAGTCCATCGAGCACTGACATATATGGCGTCCCCAATGGAGTCTCGACCATTTTTTGGACATGACGACACCACGTGAGATAGCTATTATGTGGTAGTAATCTTCATCTTCATAATCATCCTTTGATTTCACACACGTAAGATGCCTATGGTGGGAAAAAAAAGTTGAGCCTCCATGAAGGACGTCATGTTGGTACCAGATGGGGCCTCGATCACGTGAGCATACATGGGGCTCTCGTTATTGATTTAAACAGCCATCTCACATTGGCCTACACTGTGACACTTATTAATAGATCGTGCAATAAATCGGACAAATTAATAATTTGTGCACCACATTGAAATTCATGGTAAAGTTCGTAGCACCGTACTAATATGTAGTTTGCCCTTAATAAAACTATCAAAAAGATTAATTATCCAAAAGAAGAAGAAAAAAAGAAAAGAAAAAAAAATCTATATATATATATATATGAGTGGTTGCACGTGCCCACGGTGCATCAGCCTTGGCAACAAAAAACTGTATTTAAAAAATTAAATAAATAAAAAATCTAAAAGCGGCGTTAGTAACACTACTCTTAGGTTTATTATTTATTTATTATTTTTATTTCTTAAAATATGGGTGAGCACCGATTCACATTTCACACCATCAGTCCCCTCTCTCTATCGCTTTCTCTTTAATTAATGATCAGTGACGAATCTGATCTCATTAACAAAACAAACGATCAAAGCAAAACGAATAGAAAATTGAGTTTTGTTAAATTTATTGGTGTAATCAGTTTGGTATTTAATCTTATTCTTGGAATTACCCAGATGATTTTTCTGTCACTTTATGTTCGTATATATGCGGAAATGATAATTTTTTTTGTAGGTTTAGGGTTTAGGTCAAGGAATTCTTTGGTTAGCATATGGCAAGTACCATTATTTTTAAAGCAAAAATTGCATTAATCGATTCTTTGAAATCCATTAATATTTTGTGGCCTTTTCAATTAGTGCAGCTATGGGCTTGTGAGCGGTTTTCGCTTTTAGGACCAAATTCACCAGATTTACTCGAACCGGGTGAGCTTAGAGCAGCTTGATGGCACGAACTGAAATCCAAAATCAACCTCTCACTTGTTAGATCGGTACTCAAGTTGGCAGAGAATTTTCAGTGGCAACCTTATGCTGCCGATTTGAAGAATTGGTGACATTTATCTTTTGTTGAATGCTTGCCTGCTTCTGAGCTGAGTGGAATGGATTACTAAGAGAAGTATATAGCATATGGCCGGGGCGGCAATGCAACTTTGATTACATTCGTCCACCAACCGCATTCTTGGTGGACATTTTCATTTGTCAAAGAAAAAGAATATCTTCGAGATATCACACACCTCTTATCGAAAAAGAAGCATCAGTATTACTCATTGGATGCTCAAAAACATTCTCCAGAAAAGTTCTTCCTAATTAGTAATTACCATGCATTTAAAAATCTTACATGCTCTATAATGAGGGATTTGTAAAGCAACCACAGAAAAGAAAATAGATTAAAATAAGAAGATTGAAATTCACAAGCTTGAGATCATGTTCCTTTTACCAAATATGAAAATTATTCGAAGGCAACAGCACTACAAAAAGGAAACGGTACGATATGCTAGAGTATTCAGCACGTGCTATGTCTTTCAGAAAACTGTGCTCTGGTCCATCTCCAGGGTAATCCAAGAAAGTCAATTCACATTCTTACCCTGCACTAATGGAATGAGGCTCAACTATTTGCCCATCATCATCCTGCAATAAATAGTTCATAGCTCCATGCAGTACCCCAACCTCTCCTTTAGTCAAAGTAGCAGCATGGTTACGACTATCTAAGCCAAAACCAGTAGCCTCCACACCAGTCAACCTAACTTCTTTGTCGTCAACAAACTCATGAAAGAGTCCCATGGCGTTCGAACCTCCACCAACAGACGCAACCAGCACATCTGGTTTCCCACCCCATCTTTCCAATGCTTGTTTTCTTGTTTCTTTACCAATCAATGCATGGAACTCTCTAACCATCATGGGGTAAGGATGTGGGAATCTAAGCATGACAATTCAGCGCATTAAATCTTCTTAATCTTTGAAATGCCATGAACAACAATCTTCTTAATCTTAAGCTCTTAAGCAAAAATCTTTGCATCCATGCATTTTCTTCTAATAGAGAATAGCCCATCAGCGAGACCCCAAACTCTGCCAAAGATTCCACAACCATCTTTCTATTCAACTCAAGAAAACAAACTCTTATATATCAAAATGAGATTGATGCCCACAAACATTTGTGGTGCAAGTTGAGTTTATATAGATGGTAGGGGGCCTGAAAAACTTTAAAAACCGCATTGCCTTTCCTACTAAAGGATGATTATTACTGTGATTACATTCCATAATAAGCTACAACAATAATTAGGTGTTATTTGATAGTTTCCTTGTTTGACCTGAACGCTTTTTTTTTTTTTTTTTTTTTTTTAAATCTTTGGATTTCCTCTTTTCAATGCTTGTTTCCTTGTTTGACCTGAACGCATATATTTTTTTTAATCTTTGGATTTCCTCTTTTCTTGACATGTGGAAGCCGTATGACAATTTGTGTGCATAAATCAAGATTCTATTTGTGCCATATTTCCCACATTAACTTTATTTGTATACCTTAAAATGCCTTGATTTTCATAGCTGTCATTTAATTTCAAACACACTAATTTCTAATTTCTAATTTCACAGCTTTCATTTTTATTTTATGGCCATGCTGATACATACATACATTTAATTTCAAACACTAATTTCTAATTTCATAGCTGCCATTTTTATTTTATGGCCATGCTGATACATATATACATTTAATTATATATAAAACTTTGGTAATATTCCATGGGAAAACTAGCCAAAAGTCCCTCAAAACTTTTCCTTCGATGAAACCTGATTTCATACCCAAGACCCAAACCCATGAGATCATTTAAGCTCAAAGATTAGCTCGCCGCATGAGCAAAGTTGGGCAAGAGAAATTGAAATAGAGGGTGGTTTATAAAACCCCTTAACTTTATTTGCAAACCCCACTAATTTTAATTTCTAAAGGTATTAAGAAAATATAAAAAGTTTTTATGAAAGCTGGTCACATTGTACATTGGAAAACATCATTTTGAACAACTTTTGAAAAGAAAGTTTTTAAAAATCTTTCATTTAAATGGACTTTTTGACCCAAAAAAAAAAAAAAAAACGAAATAGACAATAAATGATACAAATATCCATTTAAACGATAAATTTTAGAAGAACTTTCTTCTACAAAATTGTTTAAAATAATGTTTTCTAATAAACTACGTGCCTTTTATATTTTTCTAAAATCTTGAGAAATTAAATTTAATAGCAATAACCACCCT
The DNA here is from genome assembly GCA_039720395.1 of Liquidambar formosana. NCBI lineage: Eukaryota > Viridiplantae > Streptophyta > Magnoliopsida > Saxifragales > Altingiaceae > Liquidambar > Liquidambar formosana. The sequence goes on from CM077834.1 coordinate 5,523,045, forward strand.
AATTGAAATATGGGTGGCCAAATCCGTTGCCTTATCAAAGTTCTATTAGGCCTGACCCGACCCACGCAGTATGTAGGAAGGTCGAACAGATTTTGTGACCTCTGGACTCATCTCTGAACAGCTACTAGCTTGATTTAAGGCCTTAGCAGCAAAAAGAAAAAAAATCAAACAAACAAATACTAATTTTAAGACTGATGTGGCATCAATCTTGTTGATTCAGTGAAATCAAGTATTAGACTGATAATCTCTATACATTGTCAACAAAAAAAAAAAATGAAAAAAAATCATGTATTGCTAGTCCTTTATCAACTCAAAATCATGACTATTTAATAAAATTATTAATCTCAGTCAATCCGCCAAAAATAAAAATAAAAATAAAAATAAAAATTGTTTGAAGGGCAGCACAAAGCAACACCATCACACTTCCAAGTACTTGATTGCAGTTTGGACGTCCTTATCCCCCCTGCCACTGCAACAGATGACAACCCTAGTTCCATTTGGGAGAGTCGGGCACAGATGCTCCAAATAAGCCAGTGCATGTGATGTCTCCAAAGCAGGGATGATGCCCTCTAGTCGAGAAAGTCTTTTGAAAGCTGCAAAAACAAAGTAATATCAATGACAGAAAAGGATAAGGGAAATAAGGGGGAAGGATTTTTTTCTTTTTTTCCTTTTTCTTTTTTTGGCTAATGAAGGGAGAAGGAATAACTTGAGCCTTTGATAACAATATAACAACTATAACGAAATGCGGATGATGTAAATGGTGACCAGAGAAAAAACACATGCTCTTATTTATTACATCAACAAAAGCTACCTAAGAACCTCACCATCGGTTGAAAACATACAGCTAGAAAGTTCATAAAATTCCTACTATGAATTTCCTAAACCCTATTGAGACTTCCGGTAACTCATTAAGCCAGCCACAAACTCGCAATGTTATGGAACAGTCATACTGGGGAAACATTCGAATGCTTTCCTTAGGAGCAAATACACACAAAAAAATTGAACCAGTTTGAAATTCTCTCCAACTCATAGAATATGATTCGAAACGACAGTTAACTATAAGGTCTGTGGGACTTGTTAAATTGAACAAAATCGACTTTTTCAAATTAATACTAACAGTTCAAGCACAAGGGAATATTATGCGAAATTCTCCTTGTCACCACTCAGAGTACAAACATTAGTTCTACGAGACAAACAAAAATTTTCAATGTAAAGAACAAGAATTTATCGCTGGCTATGGTCCCTAGCCCCAAAAGAAAAATGGATTATTTGTACACAGTTTTTATGATAATATACCCATTTATATCGATCCCAGTAGCAACCCTATTTTGCTCAGTGTCCCCAAGGCAATTTATTAAATCATACATAACAAGAATCACAGTTGCAATGTTCAAAGTGAAATAAACAATATATGTTGACATGCAACTGATATCCATAAACCTTTAAGCTGAACAGGTTTGTACTATAAAAGAACTAACGATATGGCTGAAATGGACCACAGATTCCTGAATCAATGAAGTTTTTGGGAATTTGCAGATTTGTTTCAACCGCCAAAACAAGAAACGTATTTTGTCCCTATTTGTTGCGTTACGAAGAGATCCAATGCCATTGGGGGGAAAAAAAAACAAACAAACAAACAAGAGAACAGTCCAATAGCCTAAGAAAGAAGGGATGTGTAAAGCATCGACAGAAAAAGAAAGTAGGTTAAAACAAGAAGATTGAAATTCACAAGCTTGAGATCATGTTTCTCTTACAAAATTCGATAATTAGTCAAAGGCAACAGAACTACAAGAAGGAAATGGTGAAGTAAGTAAACTGACAGATGAGAGAAAGAAATGACATATTAGATAATTATGCTTTAATAAGTATGTTCTTTGAGGCTTATAAATAAAGCCTCTGAATTTCCATGTAATTGGATGAGGCATTAGACTCCTAAGAAATAGAAGACTAACTCCTAGGTTAGAGATTGCAAGAAGAAAGACTATATCCCCTCAAAAACGAAATCAAGAAAAATGCACTATGTACACACATAATTTTATTTTTAGTCAATCAGCAACATGAAATTATCGGCATCAGGGATGATATATCTGACAAACCCCAAAAAGGAAACCCGAGTATAATACCTTCCAATGCCTCTTCATCGGTGATGCTGTAATATTCAGCACGTCCTATGTCTTTCAGAAAACTGTGCTCTGGTCCAACTCCAGGGTAATCCAAGCTACACACATAAAAGAAACTTATACAGTTAGGTAGAAATGTAGAAAACAGAGCTATTCAAATTGGGTAGCCAAAATGAGGATTTAAGAAAAATGAGTGGCCAGAAAGGAAAAGTGAAATGAAAAATGAATTCATTTCAAAGAAGTTAAAGGTGGTGGCACCAATTAAGGACAAGATGAGGAAAGTCATCCACAATGGTTTGACCAATGTGCAACAATTTGAACACACCAGTAGGAATCACACAAGGAGTGATTTAATCCAAGTTGAAGGCACCTAGAGCCCTAGAGGACAAGATGGAGTCCAAACAGAACGCGTTTGCATAGGCAGTAAGAAAAAGACGTGGTTGCCAAATGTTTAACAGGGGATATAGATCCAGAGAGTAGAATGACCAAAAAGGATTCATGCAGCCAATTAACCTCTTGTAGTTGGGATTAGGGCTTTCTTGAATTGAGTCAAGGTGGAATACAGAAAAAAGAGTCACAACTCAACTAAAGTAATAACAAGAAAGTCAATTCCCATTCTTACCCTGCACTAATGGAATGAGGCTCAACTATTTGTCCATCATCATCCTGTAACAAGTAGCTCATAGCTCCATGCAGTATCCCAACCTCTCCTTTGGTCAAAGTAGCAGCATGCTTACCACTATCTAAGCCAAAACCAGCAGCCTCCACACCAATCAACCTAACATCTTGGTCGTCAACAAACTCATGGAAGAGTCCCATGGCATTTGAACCTCCACCAACACATGCAACCAGCACATCTGGTTTCCCACCCCATTTTTCCAAGGCTTGTTTTTTTGTTTCTTTACCAATCACGGCATGGAACTCTCTAACCATCATAGGGTAAGGATGTGGCCCAGCAACAGACCCCAATATATAATGGGTGGTCTCAACATTAGTCACCCAGTCCCGTATAGCTTCTGATGTAGCATCCTTCAGAGTGGCTGTCCCAGAATGGACTGCTCTAACCTGTACAGGAAAAAAATGCAATTTAGAATCGAAAGAAGCAATAATGGCAAAAGCAACTGCATTGACAAGCACAAGTAGGTAACTGATGCAAATAACAATGTAAACCACCAGTAAAAACAACATATGTCAACTATAGCTAACAAACCTCAGCCCCAAGAAGCCGCATTCTGAAAACATTCAGTGACTGCCGTTCCATATCTTGGGCACCCATATATATAATGCATTGCAAACCAAACCGAGCGCAAACAGTGGCAGTCGCAACTCCATGCTGACCCGCTCCAGTTTCAGCAATAATACGTTTCTTTCCCAAACTCTTGGCGAGCAAAGCTTGGGCAACAGCATTATTGATTTTATGAGCTCCGGTATGGTTAAGATCTTCCCTTTTAAGGAAAATGTCTGGCCCTTCACCATTGGGACGTTTATAGTGCTCTGTAAGCCGCTCCGCAAAATAAAGAGGGCTCTCCCTGCCAACATAGTCTTTCAATATCCCAGCCAGTTCTTTCTGCGACCATTAATATTTATATCACACATTAGCAATGCTGAATTGCTGATAGATAAATACATGCATATATATAAACAAAATAATGATGGTACTGTGAGTTTATATGAGTTACAATTTCAACATTACACGTATCTTGACTTAAAGAGGGCTCTCCTAGCATTTTCCTCGAACTTATTTTGTTTACAACAAATTGTACAATCACTCAAAACAACGGATAGCCGCGCGCATCCAATTTCATTTTGGAATTCCGCTTTCCATGAATTGGGTATGGTCCAAATCTCAATAATCTCACATTATGAACACTTATGACAAAGAACTAGGGGTGGCAATTCCAACCCAAACCGATGAACCCACCCAAACCCACCTGACATAAATGGGTTTGGATAAGCATAGTTTTATTAAAGGGAACGGCTATTGCAACTCCCCATTCTTACAAGTGAAATCAAATATCTCTAATTTCATAATAATGTATTATCTTATTAGTATTTTGGTAGGAAGTTAAGTTTTGAGTTCTTCAACCTTTAATAACATTAACAATCACTAATTTCATTAACTTTGATCAAGTGTTTTTTTATCATAAAATCATAATTTTCATATTTGGAATTAAAATACTATGTATGTATCGAGTTTCACTTAACCACCTTAAATAATTATATTTTCTTGATTTATTAATTTATTTACAACGTACTAATTAGCCAAGGCCCAATATATTAGAAATGCCCTGACTAGAAATTAAGAGCACAATACAACCCGTCAAAGCCGCCCAAACCGTTAATAACAAACTGCCTAAAAAACTAATTAATCCATCGGTGTTTAACACTTACGGTTTGGCGGCGGGTTAGAAAATGAGTGGGTTGACCGATAATATCTCTCTAAACCGCTCTAAACCGACCCACGCACAACCTTAGTTGTGGTTGTTGAAATCAGCGGGCACCCCTACTCCACCCTTTTAAAAAAAAATAATAATAAATCTAACATGAATCCGGGTCATGACCCGGATAAAATGGATTCGGGTTGACCTGAAATTGGTGTATCACACTTGCGCAAATTTTTATTACTTTTTTGGGGACCTTTTTTATTTTGAAGGTAGATTTGAAAACAAGTTGTAGTCATAAGCAACCAAAAAATAAAAACATATAAGTTTTTCCTTAAAAAAATCCCCCCCAAAAAAAAAAAAGAAGGGTAAAATGCAGAAAACCCCCCTCTATTTATACCCATTTTGCAAGATACCCCCCTCTAAAAAAAAACTCAACAAAAAACCCCCTATATTATGCCAGGGGTACGCCGTTAACGGAGATGTTAAATGTCCATTATGCCCTTGTACGGAAAAATAATAAAATATTAGTATTTGACATTTTTAAATGGTTTTTAAAAAATATATATGAAATGACCCTTTTACCCTAACCCTTAACACTTTAAGCAAAACCCTTTAGCATAATCTGACTTTTTTCCGGCAGTGCCGAGGCTGATTGCCGGAATCTGACTATTTCCCGGCGAAGCTGAATGGTTAATTTGCCGGAAGCTGATGGAAATTGATGGGTTTTGGGTTTTCAAAGAGCAGAGAAGAGAAGAAAAGAGGTTTAGCGTACAAAAGGGTTGTCCCTCAAACGAGCCAAAAGGTGATTTTCCGGCAACCATTGCCGGAGAAGATGACCCCAAAAGGTTTTTTTTTTTCCTTTTTTATTACCCTATTTTCATTCTCTCTCTTCTGTGTTTGTGTTTTATATATATATATATATATATATATATATATATATATTTATTTATTTATTTATTTTTTTTTTTTCCGTCCACCCTCACCCATTCTCTCTTTACAGTACACACCCACGGTCCAAGGCAAAATCGTCGTCGTTTAACGCCGCCGATCGCCGTCAGCCAACTGCAAAATGGAAACCCAAACCCGCCGGTCGTCGTTCAACTAAATTTTTTTAGTATTTGAAGAATCTGAAATTCAAACCCAAACCCATTTTTTAAAAGTTCTCATCCCACTGCAAAATGGAAACCCAAACCCATGGCTATGGAAACCCAGACCCATGGCTCTGCGTTTTTGCCTATGGCGGATGATGGAGGACAATGGCAGACGATGGCGGACGGACGGTGGAGAAACCCACGGCTATGGCGCGAAACCCACGGTGCTGTGCGAGAGAGCGAGAGAGAGAGAGGCTGTGCGAGAGAGCTAGCGGGAGAGGCTGTGCGAGAGAACGAGAGAGGCCGTGTGCGAGAGAGCAGATCTGATCCCCGAACATTTGAAGAAGAAATAGGTGAGGGTATTTTTGTCTTTTCAATGTGCTGGGTGAGGGCATTCTCGTCTTTTCAATGTGCTGAAGGGCGTTATGGTCATAAAAATATGTTAGGTTCATCACGTGCCACGCACGTGCGTTTTTGCTGTTAACAACGCTAACAGAATGTGGATGGAGGGGGGCATTTTTCAACCCTACACAATATGGGGGGTTTTTTGTTGAGTTTTTTTTTAGAGGGGGTATCTTACAAAATGGGTATAAATAGAGGGGGGTTTTCTGCATTTTACCCAAAAAAGAATAAAAGATTTATAAGGACCCGGTTTAGCATGGATCCAAGCAGGTGAGCGGGGGACCTGGGGTGAACAAAAAAGTTACAAAACAATATCAGCAGGTGGGGGCGAGGGGGAGGGGAAAGACCATTTTATGTGGATTCGGGTCAGTCCCGTTTAAAATGGGTTTTGCACGATTTTGGACTAACCCGGGTCTGGTTTCGCATGGCATTAGCCGCATTACGATGACAGTGATGTTTGCTATAATCGGGTATTTTGACAAAGCGTATTTTGATCAAAACAATCAAATAACCCAAATTAAAACACAACCGGCTAATCCTCATAACGTCGAAAGTTCTTTTCACAAAACCAATAAAAAAAAAAAAAAAACAAACAAACAAATTCAACTAAAAAATATTTAATAAAAAAACAGAACCTGAAAATCTTCGTCTCCAGCAAGAGCCTGAAACGCCGATTCGAGCTCGGTGAGCGCGTGCATCAGGGTTTCCGGGACATACTTCCCGCCAAATTTCCCGAACCGGCCTAAGGAGTCGGGTCGGAGCAGAGCCGGCGGTTCGGATTCGCTCTTGTTCTCCATTTGGAGGGATGAGTCTCTGGTGAGGGTACAGGAAATCGAAGGCGCTTTAATGGCGGAAGGGCCGACTGTAAACATCTTCAACTTGGAGGCTAGATGTGCGGGCAAAAATGAAGAAATGTAGGGTGTCTGCAGATGGATTCTGTGGGCAGAGTTTGTAGAGACGGCCATGATAGAGAGGGGCGAGATTTTGTACTAAGTGACTTGCCTGAGAAAAATTTTTGGTGGCTGTATTCTAACGTTTTGATTTTTATATTGGAGTGGAGGAAACGGTGATTTTATACTTAATTATTTTGCCTACAAAGGATTTATCCTTTTTTGGACATTAATCAAAAACCGATTTTTCGGCTACTGTGAAATGCCACGAACAACAACCTTCTTAATCTTTATCTTTTAAACAAAAATCTTTGCATTCACACATTTTCTTTTCATAGAGAACAGCTCATCAGCCATTCCCCAATCAAGATTCAACAAATATCTTCCATGAGATTGACGCATAAAAGGTAATTCGTAAATGTTACAGTTTTATAGATGGTCGGGGGCTTGAAAAATTGTGAAGACCGTTTTCCTTTCATACCAAACGATGATTATTATCGCCGTTACATACTATAATAAGCTGCATCTCGCTAACATACTTAGTTGTAATTTAATAGTTTCTATATTCAATAACCAAGTGAGTATGAAATTTTAATTTCCGCATCAATTTTTCCATGAATGGAGAAGATTTTCCGACAATTAGGCCACATTGAATCCTTGAAGGCACCAACTTTGTACTTTAAGATCGATCAGTAAATTTCCTTCCATACTTATAAGAATTTACAAACATAGCTTAATGAAATGGCTTGGATCTCATGGCTGTCATTTATTAACTCAAAATCATGCGTCTGCAAATTACATTCTCTATGATCAATGACTGAGATGCGATGAGTTTTCTGTGGTCTTCGACGCACATCTTTATAAATCCTTTGAAAAATTTTGAAGACCGTTTTCCTTTCGTACCAAACGATGATTATTATTACGGTAACATACTATAATAAGCTGCATCTCGCTAACATACTTAGCTGTTATTTAATAGTTTCTATATTCAATGACCGAATGAGTATGAAATTTTAATTTCCGCATCAATTTTTCCATGAATGGAGAAAATTTTCCGACAATTAGGTATAAAATTGTAGGGCCACATTGAATCCTTGAAGGCACCAACTTTGTACTTTAAGATCGATCAGTAAATTTCCTTCCATACTTATAAGAATTTACAAACATAGCTTAAAGAAATGGCTTGGATCTCGTGGCTGTCATTTATTAACTCAAAATCATGCCTCTGCAAATTACATTATCTATGATCAATGACTGAGATGCAATGAGTTTTCTTTACACAACCTTCTTTACAATTATTCCATAATTGAGTTTATTTTTTTATTAAAAAATTAATGATTAGGCATTCTAAATCTTACTCCTGCCAAGTTTTTAGTGTAAACTAATTGCCTAAATTGAGTCAAATCTCCACTAATGTAAAAGGTAATGTGGGGCCATCTGTGTTTTGCTAGTATGCGTATTTGCTTTTCTATGGAATAACTTTCAATTATTTGGTTACTGTATTAGTTAATCTTTCCATTTTTTGAAAATTGAACATCTTTTCTTTATTGGATTGTCACAAAATGCCTGTGAATCATTTTTTAACATGGTATGAATTCTATTTACTTTCCCTTACCCTCTATTTGATTCGTGGATTTTGTCATGGAAAAAAAAGGGAAGCGAAAAAGACGATATCATACCAAGCCAAAATTATTTCAATTATTGTTTTTCTACCAATTTTCTTTTGCAACCAAATAAGAAAAAGTGCAATTCCTCATATATATATATATATTTTTTTTCCTTGATAAAAAATCCATGAACCAAATAGAGCCTTAATGAAAATTCTTTTTTAATGAAAAAATCTTCGAGGATTAAAGCTGACACCCATGATTTTCTAAATATTACACCTAACTTGAGAATGGTAATTTGAAGCATAACAATTCAGCGCATTAAATTTTCTTAATCTGGAAAATAAAAAAGATAACTTTATCTGGTGGGATAGTGATGTAAATGACGTGTTTTTTTCCTCGACCAGTGACATTTCTTAGCCAATCAATTGGAAAACAATCCATTGTTTTATTGTCTTCTCAATTAATATGATAAAACGTGACATTTACACCATTTTCTAAACTAATCCTAATACAATCATTGAAAATACTTGTAATATTCCATGGTCATCTCTCCATACTGCACAAACTGTCGATGTCAATCTTTGCACCACATTCAATATTGAGATTTCTAATAGTTTAATGTTTAGCAATAAAGAAGACTAATCTAATAAATTAATAACTTCCAAATAGTTGTAACATTTCCATTGAAGCAAATGGATTGCACAGTAATAAGCTTACCACAACTATCTCTAATTGAAGACGTGCACCATGTTTCCTATTTTTAACTATCAAATTAAATGTTTTCTTCAAAAAAAAAAAAAAAAAAAAAAAATCAAATTAAATCTAACTTAAACAAGTAGTCGAGTGATGATTAGTCTAAGGTGTCATTTTTCATAAGGTATGAATTCTATTTACTTTCCCTTTATGAATTTTTTTAAATGAAAAAAATATTTAAGGAATATAGTTAAGACCCATGATTTTCTAAATCTTATGCCTAATTTAAGGATGGTAATCTAAGCATGACAATTCAACTCATCAAATTTTCTTAATCTGGAAAATAATAAAGATAACTTTATCTGGTGGGATATATAGTGAAGGAAATTAGTTGAATTATAATTAATGAGTTTAAGGTTAGGTAGACTTCAATAGTAGATCCTTAACCCAAATGCAATAAAGTTAGAGCATCAACTCTTAAAATTGGTTACTTAACATGATATGCCAAATTTGAGCTCCATCCAATATGTGAAATGCAAAAATGAAATAATCAAATCTTAAAATAGTTAAATTTGGAATAAAATAATCAAAAATAAAATAAAAAAGCATATGACTTTGAAGGATGTCAATTTTGGCATCAAGAGATGGACTTCAATTCCAACTCGGCAAACACAGTTTGGTTGAAAATAAATTTGAAACTTGGCAATAACTTTTATAGCCATTTTTTGAGCTAACGTGGAGTTTAGCTTCTCCTTTAGAGATGCTCTTATAGACATATTGATCGCAGCCATTTTATTTGTCGTATAAGTGATGAAGATAATTTGGGTCCAACTAAGCTATTGAGGCTAGTCTAGTGGTGAGAGAGGGTGAGGTAAAAGGTAAGAGGTTCAAACTCCTCCCATTGTATCCAAAAATATAAAAAAAACTTCGACCCAACCATTGCTTCTTTTTTTTTTTTTTTTTTTTTGGTAGATGAAAAAGACCAACACCTTCTAATACAAGTACGACCAACTATATCTTCTTAAAGACTGACCAAAATTTCTATAGGAAAGTTTTCTTCCCAAACTTAAGTACTTTGAATCTGATGACCTAAACTAGCAACAAGATCAATTACCTTATTTCCTTCCCTAATTAAATATATGATTAATTTTAGCATTCATACTATTATTTAAAATGATACTACAACAATCATTTAAAATACTATAAATATTGTAAGGACATCTCTTCAAGTTGCAAAAACTATTAATAACAATTTTAGAATCACCTTCTACATGAAAATTTATAATATATTTTCTTTTGGATAACAAAAGATCATTCTGAAAAGTAATAGCTTTCATTTTAGGAACTGTTACATCATCATTTAGCCACATTGGGTGTATGATAATAGTATTTATCAAAATTTCCATCAGGAGGAATCCAACGAATGAAATTTTCATTTGTCTTTTTCTTAATTTCCTTAATCATCCAATTATTAGAAGAATTAGTTCCACAAAGATCATCTTTTTTTCAATAAAATCCTTTTTAAAAAAATTGTAGCTCTATACATAATCGAAAACTTATTTACCCAACTAGTGCTTCTATGGTTCAAGGAAAAAAAAAATTAGCCCTGAACTTAAATTAATCACATGGGCCACAGGTATTTTCTTTTAAATCCTTTTGGGACAGTTTTTTTCCCCCTCGAGGAGTGACATCTCTTAAGCCATTTTAAGCTTTTAGCACATTGGTTAAGGTTCTTAACATTTAGCATTAGAAAGAAAAAAAAAAAAATCAATCTCTTTGGATAGGCATGCAGATTCACATCAATGGAAAAAGAATTACCTATCGCCAGAATGAAAGCTACCTAAAACAAGATCTGGAGGTCAATTACGGAGCCCCATGGTCTATCATGGTCATATAGGCTTTTAAATTGACCAATAGGCCAAGGTTGATTCACACCTGCGTTACCCTTTTATCCCAAAGAAGGACAAGGTACTAGTGATCCTTTGTCCGACTAATAGCAATGTTAACGTTAATATGAAAGCAAGCGGGGGTTTTCCTATACAGATAAGTTCGATTACAGGTAATTAATGGTTACAGATCAATTATAGTTAGTGATCATTCTTAATTAAGTTAGTAGTTATTTACTAATAAGTTAATAATCATTTGTAATGAACTGTCAATTGCCTTTTCAATGAATATTAACAAATCGCGACATTTACATCATACGATCATTGAAAATAGTTATAATATTCAATGGTCATCTCTCCATACAGCATAATGTTTTTCTGCCTATGGTGCCTTTATTTGCATATAAAAGCAAATATATGTAGCATGGGCAGCAATAATCTAATGGTTCTCGCAAGCTTTGGACAAATGGAAACCACGCAGAATTAATCTAGTGGTCTTTAATTTTCACGGCTTCATAATGATGTCAATAGATGATTTGCTGTGCCTCTTTTCCTCATTATCCAATGTGAGACAAAAGAGTACGTAGCATTAGTATATATATGCAAACATCAACTGGCAGCATGGGAAAGAGAGGAGCGGCCCAAATGTAAATTGTGGCCTAAGGTTAAAAATGAGGCATCTTCAAATGGGGTCTAAGGTTAAAATTTTAAATGAGGCCTTTAGTACAAGGATTTTTGAACAAGTGAGTTGGTGCCTTAAAAACTTTGCATTCACACTCTAGTTTTCTTTTAGTACAAGGATTTTCTTTTAAACAAAAATCTTTGCATTCACACATTTTCTTTTAATAGAGAACAGCGCGCCCATCAGCGAGACCCCAAAACTTCGCAAAAGATTCGACAAATATCTTTTTGTTCAACTCAAGAAAACAAACTCTTATACGGGAAAATACATATGATCGAGATTGATGCACACAAAGGATGATTATTACCTCGATTACATTCTATAATAAGCTACGACAATAATGAGGAGTTATTTAATGGTTTGTAAATTCAGCAACTGAGTGGGTGTGAAATTTTTATGTCCAACATCAACTTTTCCGCGAATGGAGAAAATTTTCCGACAAATAGGTATAAAATTGTAGGGCCATATTGAATGATTGAAGTTTTTAAACCTAGGCACCAACTTTTTACTTTAATATCAGCAAATTTCCTTCCATAATCATTAAATTTTACAAATATTGCTTAATAAAATGGCTTGGATCTCATTGCTGTCATTTAAGTTCGACACTCTAGTTTCCATTTTTAGGGAACTTCTCTCTCAAGAACATTGACTAATATATTTATATAGCTAATAAAATCATGTATTGCCACTCCCTTTTTGGGTTCATTGGAAGGGGTTCGAACCCTTAACCTATCTTACTCCTACCCTTTTTCCCACCCTCCTTCACAACTAGCCTAGTTCTAGTGGCTTATGTATTGTCACTCATTTATCAACTCAAAATCATGCCTTTGCAAATTGCAAGGGATGTCTTCTAGTTTTATCCGAACATTCTTTATGATCAATGGCTGAGATTCAATAATCTTTCTCTGCTTCGAAACACGTCTCTATAAAGTATAAATCCATTGAAAAATGAATGCACAACCTTTTTTTACGACATTCTTTCGTAATTGAGTTTATTTATTTATTATTTTTAAATTAAAAAAAAATTAATGATTAGGGATATTATAAGGCTTACTCCAACCAAGATTTTAGTCTAGACTAATCCCCTTAATTGAGCTTTAAGCAAACCAACATTTTGCAAACTGATTAGCCTGTGGGGTGACCTAATGGTTTCGGGAATGGTAAAACAAAGGCTAACTTCTTCAACTTCACATTTTAACGCTGCAGAAGTCTAGTCATAGACTTGCATATATAAAGAAGATATCAAAAGGCATTTCAAACAAAATTTCACAATCAATAGAAAATTACTTAAAAAGCAAGTCTTAGGGTGCCAATCAAGCCCCCTATAAATTATGGCCCAAGTCTAAAAATGAGGCATTTTTAAATAGGGTCTAAGGTTAAAATTTGAAATGGGCCGGGTTTTTTGTACTAGGCCTTTTAAATAAATGGGTTGGTGGCTTAAACGCTAAGGCTTAAGGTAACCGCCTCAATTGCTATCCTATTAAGCTAGCCACCCATGAGTTGGTGTCTTAATGTGCACCGCTGAAAAGATCAAATGCTTTCATGGGATTTTGAACACTAAACCTATGCTTAAATTTTTTTTTTTTTTACGTGCAACTAATGTACACCACTCCTCCAAGTCACAAAATTCCTTTAAAAAAAAGAAAAGAAAATAGTCAGAAGAGCTTTATTTATACTAGGCATCAAATGTGATTCACGATCATCAAGGGTAGCTCAATAGGGTAGCAATTAATTAGGCGGCCACCTTAAGCCTCAACTCCTAAGACACCAATCCACTTATTACAAAGTCTTTGTACAAAAGACGTCATTCAAAATTTTAACCTTGGACTGTTTGGCTAAGTCGTAACGAATGCATTTTCAATCAACAATCTTGTCCTATTACAAACCAACACTTCATACTATTGTAACTCATTCTATAGAATTTTTCCATTTGATTCAACACCCAACTATACCTATCCACAGTCACATGCAACAACTCATTCATTGGCTGCCTAGCCCAGAACCATAAGTGACTTTAAATTAATACTGATGGAAGTTCCTTAGGAAATTCGAGCTATGCAGGGGCAAGAGGCTTAATCCGTAACTCAATTAATGGGTGTTTGGACTAAGGGATTCTATCGTCACATTGGTCATACAACTAGTGTGTGTGTTGAGCTATGGGTCATTTGTAATGGTTTACAGCTTGCATGGACAATGGGTTATCGACAAGTTTTGCTTCAATTGGATGCTCAAATTATGATATCTCTTTTGACACAACAGATGACTCCAAATCCTTGGCATCTAACTCTTATTAATAATTGCATGTCCCTATTACAACGTGATTGGAAAGTTTAGTACCAACACGTGTGCAAGGAAGCAAATAAATGGGCAGACTTTTTGGCAAAACATGGTGCTTCTCTAGCTACAAATTTAATTTGTTATATTCAATGAACCTCCTAATGATCTTGTAGCTACTTTGTTATGGGATGCCCTTTGTATGGCTACCCAATGTTTATGTAATTTGTACTAATCGGTAAAAAAGCTTCCTTTTTTCCACAAAAATATAAAAAATAAAAAATAAAAAAAATTACCTTGGACTTCATTCAAGAAGGCCTCATCTAAACTTTTAGCCTTAGGCCACATTTTATGTTGGGCGGCTCCTAATGATCATAAGCTAGCTAGGGTTAAAAAATGATACTCAAAATTAAATCAAATATTTTAGACTTCCAATCAATTCACAAGCAAAATCACACTAACTCATCTTAAAGATTGACATGATTTGGTGTATCTCACTTACATAATCCAAATAAATTACAGAAGTGCTTGCTGCTTACATGATTAATGATGAATGGAGTAGTGACTAAAATTGCAACTGTGCTTACAGGATGAATGATTAATGGAGTGTTGATTAGTGATTAAACAGAAATATACATATACTTTAATAAAAGGGCAAACTACATTTTGGGGGCCTGTTTGGGAATCTCAAGATTTGGGCCATGCCGATTCAAAACTAATTATGCTAACTAGTTTATATCAAAGCTAAGTTTAATGGAGTGTTGACTAAAATTGCAACTGTGCTTACAGGATGAATGATTAATGGAGTGTTGATTAGTGATTAAACAGAAATATACATATACTTTAATAAAAGGGCAAACTACATTTTGGGGGCCTGTTTGGGAATCTCAAGATTTGGGCCATGCCGATTCAAAACTAATTATGCTAACTAGTTTATATCAAAGCTAAGTTTAAATCGAACCGGATTTGGATTATCCAAAAAAAAAAAAAAAAAAAAAAAAGATTATCAAAAAAGAACACAACCGGATTTTGGCCTTAAATTAGGGTAAAATGCAGAAACCTACCCAAGTTTGGAGTAAGTTTCAGTTTGGTACCCTCAAGTTTAGAAAGAGTACTCAATTTGGTACTCAAACAATTTGTTGATTAACACTGTTCGACTGGCATCAAATTAATGTTATTGCCCTTCACTTAAACTACGTCATTTTATCAATAACAATTTGATTAACAACTTCTTTAACAATTCTAGATTTACGAGTCACAATTGTACTTCAACTGTGCAAGGTTTTACTTGACTGCGATGAACTTGATGCCATGATGCTACACATTGGAGAAAAAAATATGAACACAATATATATATTGTGTATTCCATATAAAAAGTGTACTTCATTGAAAGGAAATTAAAAAAAAAATTCAGAAGAACTAAAACAAGAGAGAGAGAGAGAGAGAGATGAAAACACTACTTTAAAAAAAAAAAAAAAAAATCTGATCTTGTTTGCTTATGAGGCCCTTATTCATGTATAAGATAAGGGCAAAGGTGGTATATTTTAAAAATTATTGGTGAAATGGTTGAATTACCATTAGTTGACCAAATAGTAGGCCCCAAATTGAATACATTTGAAAGTCTGGGTATCTAATTAACCCCTTTTAAACTTGGGGTACCAAACTAAAACCTACCCTAAACTTGGGGATAGTTTTCTGCATTTTCCCCCTCAAATTATAATAAAGTAAAACCATATAAGTGGCTTCAACGAGTTTACCAAACACGGGCATGACTTATTTGGTTCGGAACTATATCCAATAGATCGGGTTCTGGGCTTTGCCAAGCACCCCCTAATGTTATGAACTTTACCACGAATTTCAATGTGGTGTATAAATTATTAATTTGTCTGATTTAATGCATGATCTATTAATAGGTTTTTTAATGGAGGCCAACGTGTGACGGTCA
The DNA here is from genome assembly GCA_039720395.1 of Liquidambar formosana. Lineage (NCBI taxonomy): Eukaryota > Viridiplantae > Streptophyta > Magnoliopsida > Saxifragales > Altingiaceae > Liquidambar > Liquidambar formosana. Next base: position 5,539,022 of record CM077834.1, read on the forward strand.
TTTAAATCCGTAAATGGAACCCCCATGTGCACTCATGTGAGAGTCCATCAAGCACTGACATATATGGCGTCCCCAATGGAGTCTCGACCATTTTTTGGACATGACGTCCCCACGTGAGACGGCTATTATGTGGTAGTAATCTTCATCTTCATGATCATCCTTTGATTTCACACACGTAAGATGCCTATGGTGGGAAAAAAAGGTTGAGCCTCCATGAAGGACGTCATGTTGGTACCAGAGGGGCCCTTGATCACGTGAGCATACATGGGGCTCTCGTTGCTGATTTAAACAGCCATCTCACATTGGCCTACATTGTAACACTTATTAATAAATCGTGCATTAAATCGGACAAATTAATAATTTGTGCACCACATTGAAATTCATGGTAAAGTTCGTAACACTAATATGTAGTTTGCCCTTAAACTATCAAAAAGATTAATTATCCAAAAGAAGAAGAAAAAAAGAAAAGAAAAAAAAAAAATATATATATATATATATATATATATATGAGTGGTTGCACATGCCCACGGTGCATCAGCCTTGGCAACAAAAAACTGTATTTAAAAAATTAAATAAATAAAAAATCTAAAAGCGGCGTTAGTAACGCTGCTTTTAGGTTTATTATTTATTTATTATTGTTATCTATACTACCTATAAAAAGATGAATGTAAGAAAAACTTCTGATTGACTAATATACCCTTATTTTAATTTTTAAATACACATGCAACTATCCATCATTCTGCGTATATAGGAAATATAGCAATATAAAAAGCTATAATTCTAAAACACATACCTTAATATATTCTCAAACCCATACCTTAATATATAAAACACAAATAAGAATTCAAAGGAAATGGATATTATAATTCTTATATAATAAATAGAACTATATAGGAATATGGAAACTATAATTCTAAAACAACAGCCCGAATACATACCTTAATATATAAAACACAAATAGGAATTCAAAGGAAACGGAAACTATAATTCCTATATAAAAATAAGTAAATATATATTGACACGTGCAACGCACGTGTACACCAACTAGTTTCTTAAAATATGGGTGAGCACCGATTCACATTTCACACCATCAGTCCCCTCTCTCTATCGCTTTCTCTTTAATTAATGATCAGTGACGAATCTAATCTCATTAACAAAACAAAAGATCAAAGCAAAACGAATAGAAAATTGAGTTTTGTTAAATTTATTGGTGTAATCAGTTTGGTATTTAATCTTATTCTTGGAATTACCCAGATGATTTTTCTGTCACTTTGATGCGAAATCTAATCCTTCCTAGGGTTGTTGATGCTTTATGTTCGTATATATGCGGAAATGACAATTTTTTTTGTAGGTTTAGGGTTTAGGTCAAGGAATTCTTTGGTTAGCATATGGCAAGTACCATTATTTTTAAAGCAAAAATTGCATTAATCGATTCTTTGAAATCCATTAATATTTTGTGGCCTTTTCAATTAGTGCAGCTATGGGCTTGTGAGCGGTTTTCGCTTTTAGGACCAAATTCACCTGATTTACTCGAACCGGGTGAGCTTAGAGCAGCTTGATGGCACGAACCGAAATCCAAAATCAACCCTCACACTTGTTAGATCGGTACTCAAGCTGGCAGAGAATTTTCAGTGGCAACCTTATGCTGCCAATTTGAAGAATTGGGGACATTTATCTTTTGTTGAATGCTTGCCTGCTTCTGACCTGAGTGGAATGGATTACTAAGAGAAGTATATAGCATATAGGGCGGCAATGCAACTTTGATCACATTCGTCCACCAACCGCATTCTTGGTGGACATTTTCATTTGTCAAAGAAAAAGAATATCTTCGAGATATCACACACCTCTTATCGAAAAAGAAGCATCAGTATTACTCATTGGATGCTCAAAAACATTCTCCAGAAAAGTTCTTCCTAATTAGTAATTACCATGCATTTAAAAATCTTACATGCTCTATAATGAGGGATTTGTAAAGCAACCACAGAAAAGAAAATAGATTAAAATAAGAAGATTGAAATTCACAAGCTTGAGATCATGTTCCTTTTACCAAATATGAAAATTATTCGAAGGCAACAGCACTACAAAAAGGAAACGGTACGGTATGCTAGAGTATTCAGCACGTGCTATGTCTTTCAGAAAACTGTGCTCTGGTCCATCTCCAGGGTAATCCAAGAAAGTCAATTCACATTCTTACCCTGCACTAATGGAATGAGGCTCAACTATTTGCCCATCATCATCCTGCAATAAATAGTTCATAGCTCCATGCAGTACCCCAACCTCTCCTTTAGTCAAAGTAGCAGCATGGTTACGACTATCTAAGCCAAAACCAGTAGCCTCCACACCAGTCAACCTAACTTCTTTGTCGTCAACAAACTCATGAAAGAGTCCCATGGCGTTCGAACCTCCACCAACAGACGCAACCAGCACATCTGGTTTCCCACCCCATGTTTCCAATGCTTGTTTTCTTGTTTCTTTACCAATCAATGCATGGAACTCTCAAACCATCATGGGGTAAGGATGTGGGAATCTAAGCATGACAATTCAGCGCATTAAATCTATTTAATCTTTGAAATGCCATGAACAACAATCTTCTTAATCTTAAGCTCTTAAGCAAAAATCTTTGCATCCATGCATTTTCTTCTAATAGAGAATAGCCCATCAGCGAGAACCCAAACTCTGCCAAAGATTCCACAACCATCTTTCTATTCAACTCAAGAAAACAAACTCTTATATGTCAAAATGAGATTGATGCCCACAAACATTTGTGGTACAAGTTGAGTTTATATAGATGGTAGGGGGCCTGAAAAACTTTAAAAACCGCATTGCCTTTCCTACTAAAGGATGATTATTACTGTGATTACATTCCATAATAAGCTACAACAATAATTAGATGTTATTTGATAGTTTCCTTGTTTGACCTGAACGCATTTTTTTTTTTTTTTTTTTTAATCTTTGGATTTCCTCTTTTCAATGCTTGTTTCCTAGTTTGACCTGAACGCATATATTTTTTTTTTAATCTTTGGATTTCCTCTTTTCTTGACATGTGGAAGCCGTATGACAATTTGTGTGCATAAATCAAGATTCTATTTGTGCCATATTTCCCACATTAACTTTATTTGTATATCTTAAAATGCCTTGATTTTCATAGCTGTCATTTAATTTCAAAACACTAATTTCTAATTTCTAATTTCATAGCTTTCATTTTTATTTTATGGCCATGCTGATACATATATACATTTAATTTCAAAACACTAATTTCTAATTTCATAGCTGCCATTTTTATTTTATGGCCATGCTGATACATATATACATTTAATTATATATAAAACTTTGGTAATATTCCATGGGAAAACTAGCCAAAAGTCCCTCAAAACTTTTCCTTCGATGAAACCTGATTTCATACCCAAGACCCAAACCCATGAGATCATTTAAGCTCAAAGATTAGCTCGTCGCATGAGCAAAGTTGGGCATGAGAAATTGAAATAGAGGGTAGTTTATAAAACCCCTTAACTTTATTTGCAAACCCCACTAATTTTAATTTCTAAAGGTATTAAGAAAATATAAAATGTTTTTATGAAAGCTGGTCACATTGTACATTGGAAAACATCATTTTGAACAACTTTTGAAAAAGAAAGTTTTTAAAAATCTTTCATTTAAATGGACTTTTTGACCAAAAAAAAAAAACGAAATAGACAATAAATGATACAAATATCCATTTAAATGATAAATTTTAGAAGAACTTTCTTCTACAAAATTGTTTAAAATAATGTTTTCTAATAAACTACGTGCCTTTTATATTTTTCTAAAATCTTGAGAAATTAAATTTAATAGCAATAACCACCCTAATTGAAATATGGGTGGCCGAATCCGTTGCCTTATCAAAGTTCTATTAGGCCTGACCCGACCCACGCAGTATGCAGGAAGGTCGAACAGATTTTGTGACCTCTGGACTCATCTCTGAACAGCTACTAGCTTGATTTAAGGCCTTAGCAGCAAAAAGAAAAAAAATCAAACAAACAAATACTAATTTTAGGACTGATGTGGCATCAATCTTGTTGATTCAGCGAAATCAAGTATTAGACTGATAATCTCTATACATTGTCAACAAAAAAAAAAAAGAAAAAAAATCATGTATTGCTAGTCCTTTATCAACACAAAATCATGACTATTTAATAAAATTATTAATCTCAGTCAATCCGCCAAAAATAAAAATAAAAATAAAAATTGTTTGAAGGGCAGCACAAAGCAACACCATCACACTTCCAAGTACTTGATTGCAGTTTGGACGTCCTTATCCCCCCTGCCACTGCAACAGATGACAACCCTAGTTCCATTTGAGAGAGTCGGGCACAGATGCTCCAAATAAGCCAGTGCATGTGATGTCTCCAAAGCAGGGATGATGCCCTCTAGTCGAGAAAGTCTTTTGAAAGCTGCAAAAACAAAGTAATATCAATGACAGAAAAGGATAAGGGAAATAAGGGGGAAGGATTTTTTCTTTTTTTCCTTTTTCTTTTTTTGGCTAATGAAGGGAGAAGGAATAACTTGAGCCTTTGATAACAATATAACAACTATAACGAAATGCGGATGATGTAAATGGTGACCAGAGAAAAAACACATGCTCTTATTTATTACATCAACAAAAGCTACCTAAGAACCTCACCATCGGTTGAAAACATACAGCTAGAAAGTTCATAAAATTCCTACTATGAATTTCCTAAACCCTATTGAGACTTCCGGTAACTCATTAAGCCAGTCACAAACTCGCAATGTTATGGAACAGTCATACTGGGGAAACATTCGAATGCTTTCCTTAGGAGCAAATACACACAAAAAAATTGAACCAGTTTGAAATTCTCTCCAACTCATGGAATATGATTCGAAACGATAGTTAACTATATGGTCTGTGGGACTTGTTAAATTGAACAAAATCAACTTTGTCAAATTAATACTGAAAGTTCAAGCACAAGGGAATATTATGCGAAATTCTCCTTGTCACCACTCAGAGTACAAACATTAGTTCTACGAGACAAACAAAAATTTTTAATGTAAAGAACAAGAATATATCGCTGGCTATGGTCCCTAGCCCCAAAAGAAAAATGGATTATTTGTACACAGTTTTTATGATAATATACCCATTTATATTGATCCCAGTAGCAACCCTATTTTGCTCAGTGTCCCCAAGGCAATTTATTAAATCATACATAACAAGAATCACAGTTGCAATGTTCAAAGTGAAATAAACAATATATGTTAACATGCAACTGATATCCATAAACTTTTAAGCTGAACAGGTTTGTACTATAAAAGAACTAACGATATGGCTGAAATGGACCACAGATTCCTGAATCAATGAAGTTTTTGGGAATTTGCAGATTTGTTTCAACCGCCAAAACAAGAAACGTATTTTGTCCCTATTTGTTGCGTTACGAAGAGACCCAATGCCATTGGGGGGAAAAAAAAACAAACAAACAAACAAACAAGAGAACAGTCCAATAGCCGAAGAAAGAAGGGATGTGTAAAGCATCGACAGAAAAAGAAAGTAGGTTAAAACAAGAAGATTGAAATTCACAAGCTTGAGATCATGTTTCTCTTACCAAATACGATAATTAGTCAAAGGCAACAGAACTACAAGAAGGAAATGGTGAAGTAAGTAAACTGACAGATGAGAGAAAGAAATGACATATTAGATAATTATGCTTTAATAAGTATGTTCTTTGAGGCTTATAAATAAAGCCTCTGAATTTCCATGTAATTGGATGAGGCATTAGACTCCTAAGAAATAGAAGACTAACTCCTAGGTTAGAGATTCCAAGAAGAAAGACTATATCCCCTCAAAAACGAAATCAAGAAAAATGCACTATGTACACACATAATTTTATTTTTAGTCAATCAGCAACATGAAATTATCGGCATCAGGGATGATATATCTGACCAACCCCAAAAAGGAAACCCGAGTATAATTTCCATACCTTCCAATGCCTCTTCATCGGTGATGCTGTAATATTCAGCACGTCCTATGTCTTTCAGAAAACTGTGCTCTGGTCCAACTCCAGGGTAATCCAAGCTACACACATAAAAGAAACTTATACAGTTAGGTAGAAATGTAGAAAACAGAGCTATTCAAATTGGGTAGCCAAAATGAGGATTTAAGAAAAATGAGTGGCCAGAAAGGAAAAGTGAAATGAAAAATGAATTCATTTCAAAGAAGTTAAAGGTGGTGGCACCAATTAAGGACAAGATGAGGAAAGTCATCCACAATGGTTTGACCAATGTGCAACAATTTGAACACACCAGTACGAATCACACAAGGAGTGATTTAATCCAAGTTGAAGGCACCTAGAGCCCTAGAGGACAAGATGGAGTCCAAACAGAACGCGTTTGCAGAGGCAGTAAGAAAAAGACGTGGTTGCCAAATGTTTAACAGGGGATATAGATCCAGAGAGTAGAGTGACCAAAAAGGATTCATGCAGCCAATTAACCTCTTGTAGTTGGGATTAGGGCTTTCTTGAATTGAGTCAAGGTGGAATACAGAAAAAAGAGTCACAACTCAACTAAAGTAATAACAAGAAAGTCAATTCCCATTCTTACCCTGCACTAATGGAATGAGGCTCAACTATTTGTCCATCATCATCCTGTAACAAGTAGCTCATAGCTCCATGCAGTATCCCAACCTCTCCTTTGGTCAAAGTAGCAGCATGCTTACCACTATCTAAGCCAAAACCAGCAGCCTCCACACCAATCAACCTAACACCTTGGTCGTCAACAAACTCATGGAAGAGTCCCATGGCATTTGAACCTCCACCAACACATGCAACCAGCACATCTGGGTTCCCACCCCATTTTTCCAAGGCTTGTTTTTTTGTTTCTTTACCAATCACGGCATGGAACTCTCTAACCATCATAGGGTAAGGATGTGGCCCAGCAACAGACCCCAATATATAATGGGTGGTCTCAACATTAGTCACCCAGTCCCGTATAGCTTCTGATGTAGCATCCTTCAGAGTGGCTGTCCCAGAATGGACTGCTCTAACCTGTACAGGAAAAATGCAATTTAGAATCGAAAGAAGCAATAATGGCAAAAGCAACTGCATTGACAATTGCACAAGTAGGTAACTGATGCAAATAACAATGTAAACCACCAGTAAAAACAACATATGTCAACTATAGCTACCAAACCTCAGCCCCAAGAAGCCGCATTCTGAAAACATTCAGTGACTGCCGTTCCATATCTTGGGCACCCATATATATAATGCATTGCAAACCAAACCGAGCGCAAACAGTGGCAGTCGCAACTCCATGCTGACCCGCTCCAGTTTCAGCAATAATACGTTTCTTTCCCAAACTCTTGGCGAGCAAAGCTTGGGCAACAGCATTATTGATTTTATGAGCTCCGGTATGGTTAAGATCTTCCCTTTTAAGGAAAATGTCTGGCCCTTCACCATTGGGACGTTTATAGTGCTCTGTAAGCCGCTCCGCAAAATAAAGAGGGCTCTCCCTGCCAACGTAGTCTTTCAATATCCCAGCCAGTTCTTTCTGCGACCATTAATATTTATATCACATATTAGCAATGCTGAATTGCTGATAGATAAATACATGCATATATATATAAACAAAATAATGATGGTACTGTGAGTTTATATGAGTTACAATTTCAACATTACACGTATCTTGACTTAAAGAGGGCTCTCCTTGCATTTTCCTTGAACTTATTTTGTTTACAACAAATTGTACAATCACTCAAAACAACGGATAGCCGCGCGCGCATCCAATTTCATTTTGGAATTCCGCTTTCCATGAATTGGGTATGGTCCAAATCTCAATAATCTCACATTATGAACACTTCGATGACAAAGAACTAGGGGTAGCAATTCCAACCCAAACCGATGAACCCGCCCAAACCCACCTGACATAAATGGGTTTGGATAAGCATAGTTTTATTAAAGGGAACGGCTATTGCAACTCCCCATTCTTACAAGTGAAATCAAATATCTCTAATTTCATAATAATGTATTATCTTATTAGTATTTTGGTAGGAAGTTAAGTTTTGAGTCCTTCAACCTATAATAACATTAACAATCACTAATTTCATTAACATTGATAAAGTGTTTTTTTATCATAAAATCATAATTTTCATATTTTGAATTAAAATACTATGTATGTATCGAGTTTCACTTAACCACCTTAAATAATTATATTTTCTTGATTTATTAATTTATTTACAACGTACTAATTAGCCAAGGCCCAATATATTAGAAATGCCCTGACTAGAAATTAAGAGCACAATACAACCCGTCAAAGCCACCCAAACCGTTAATAACAAACTGCTTAAAAAACTAATTAATCCATCGGTATTTAACACTTACGGTTTGGCGGCGGGTTAGAAAATGAGTAGGTTGACTGATAATATCTCTCTAAACCGCTCGAAACCGACCCACGCACAACCTTAGTTGTGGTTGTTGAAATCAGCGGGCACCCCCACTTCACCCTTTAAAAAAAATAAAAATAAATCTAACATGGATCCGGGTCATGACCCGGATAAAATGGATTCGGGTTAACCTGAAATTGGTGTATCACACTTGTGCAAATTTTTATTACTTTTTTGGGGTACCTTTTTTATTTGGAAGGTAGATTTGAAAACAAGTTGTAGTCACAAGCAACCAAAAAAAAAAAAACATATAAGTTTTTCCTTAAAAAAATCCCCCCAAAAAAAAAAAAAAAGAATAAAAGATTTATAAGGACCCGGTTTAACATGGATCCAAGCAGGTGAGCGGGGGACCTGGGGTGAACAAAAAAGTTACAAAACAATATCAACAGGTGGGGGCGAGGGGGAGGGGAAAGACCATTTTATGTGGAATCGGGTCAGACCCGTTTAAAATGGGTTTGGGCAAACTTAGAGCAGCTAAAATGGATCCGGTTCATGACCCGGTTTTGCACGATTTTGGACTAACCCGGGTCTGGTTTCGCATGGCATTCCGATGACAGTGATGTTTGCTATAATCGGGTATTTTGACAAAGCGTATTTTGATCAAAACAATCAAATAACCCAAATTAAAACACAACCGGCTAATCCTCATAACGTCGAAAGTGTTTTCACAAAACCAATAAAAAAAAAAAAAAACAAACAAATTCAACTAAAAAATATTTAATAAAAAAACAGAACCTGAAAATCTTCGTCTCCAGCAAGAGCCTGAAACGCCGATTCGAGCTCGGTGAGCGCGTGCATCAGGGTTTCCGGGACATACTTCCCGCCAAATTTCCCGAACCGGCCTAACGAGTCGGGTCGGATCAGAGCCGTCGGTTCGGGTTCGCTCTTGTTCTCCATTTGGAGGGATGAGTCTCTGGTGAGGGTACAGGAAATCGAAGGCGCTTTAATGGCGGAAGGGCCGACTGTAAATATCTTCAACTTGGGGGGTAAATGTGCGGGCGAAAATGAAGAAATGTAGGGTGTCTGCAGATGGATTCTGTGGGCAGAGTTTGTAGAGACGGCCATGATAGAGAGGGGCGAGATTTTGTACTAAGTGACTTGCCTGAGAAAAATTTTTGGTGGCTGTATTCTAACGTTTTGATTTTTATATTGGAGTGGAGGAAACGGTGATTTTATACTTAATTATTTTGCCTACAAAGGATTTATCCTTTTTTGGACATTAATCAAAAACCGATTTTTCGGCTACTGTGAAATGCCACGAACAACAACCTTCTTAATCTTTTTCTTTTAAACAAAAATCTTTGCATTCACACATTTTCTTTTCATAGATAACAGCTCATCAGCCATTCCCCAATCAAGATTCAACAAATATCTTCCATGAGATTGACGCATAAAAGGTAATTCGTAAATGTTACAGTTTTAAAAATTTTGAAGACCGTTTTCCTTTCGTACCAAGCGATGATTATTATCACGGTTACATACTATAATAAGCTGCATCTCGCTAACATACTTAGCTGTTATTTAATAGTTTCTATATTCAATGACCGAGTGAGTATGAAATTTTAATTTCCGCATCAATTTTTCCATGAATGGAGAAAATTTTCCGACAATCAGGTATAAAATTGTAGGGCCACATTGAACCCTTGAAGGCACCAACTTTGTACTTTAAGATCGATCAGTAAATTTCCTTCCATACTTATAAGAATTTACAAACATAGCTTAAAGAAATGGCTTGGATCTCGTGGCTGTCATTTATTAACTCAAAATCATGCCTCTGCAAATTATATTATCTATGATCAATGACTGAGATGACTGAGATGCAATGAGTTTTCTTTACACAACCTTCTTTACAATTATTCCATAATTGAGTTTATTTTTTTATTAAAAAATTAATGATTAGGCATTTTAAATCTTACTCCTCCCAAGTTTTTAGTGTAGACTAATTGCCTAAATTGAGTCAAATCTCCACTAATGTAAAAGGTAATGTGGGGCCATCGGTGTTTTGCGAGTATACGTATTTGCTTTTCTATGGAATAACTTTCAATTATTTCGTTACTGTATTAGTTAATCTTTCCATTTTTTGAAAATTGAACATCTTTTCTTTTTTGGATTGTCACAAAATTTGTGTGAATCATTTTTTAACACGGTATGAATTCTATTTACTTTTCCTTACCCTCTATTTGATTCGTGGATTTTGTCATGGAAAAAAAAGGGAAGCGAAAAAGACGATATCATACCAAGCCAAAATTATTTCAATTATTGTTTTTCTACCAATTTTCTTTTGCAACCAAATAAGAAAAAGTACAATTCCTCATATATATATATTTTTTTCCTTGATAAAATCCATGAACCAAATAGAGCCTTAATGAAAATTCTTTTTTAGTGAAAAAATCTTCGAGGATTAAAGCTGACACCCATGATTTTCTAAATATTACACCTAACTTGAGAATGGTAATTTGAAGCATAACAATTCAGCGCATTAAATTTTCTTAATCTGGAAAATAAAAAAGATAACTTTATCTGGTGGGATAGTGATGTAAATGACATGTGTTTTTTTCCTCAACCAATGACATTTCTTAGCCAATCAATTGGAAAACAATCCGTTGTTTTATTGTCTTCTCAATTAATATGATTAAACGTGACATTTACACCATTTTCTAAACTAATCCTAATACAATCATTGAAAATACTTGTAATATCCCATGGTCATATCTCCATACTGCACAAACTGTCGATGTCAATCTTTGCACCACATTCAATATTGAGATTTCTAATAGTTTAATGTTTAGCAATAAAGAAGACTAATCTAATAAATTAATAACTTCCAAATAGTTGTAACATTTCCATTGAAGCAAATGGATTGCACAGTAATAAGCTTACCACAACTATCTCTAATTGAAGACGTGCACCATGTTTCCTATTTTTAACTATCAAATTAAATGTTTTCTTCAAAAAAAAAAAAAAATCAAATTAAATCTAACTTAAACAAGTAGTCGAGTGATGATTAGTCTAAGGTGTCATTTTTCATAAGGTATGAATTCTATTTACTTTCCCTTTATGAATTTTTTTAAATGAAAAAAATATTTAAGGAATATAGTTAAGACCCATGATTTTCTAAATCTTATGCCTAATTTAAGGATGCTAATCTAAGCATGACAATTCAACTCATCAAATTTTCTTAATCTGGAAAATAATAAAGATAACTTTATCTGGTGGGATATATAGTGAAGGAAATTAGTTGAATTATAATTAATGAGTTTAATGTTAGGTAGACTTCAATAGTAGATCCTTAACCCAAATGCAATAAAGTTAGAGCATCAACTCTTAAAATTGGTTACTTAACATGATATGCCAAATTTGAGCTCCATCCAATATGTAAAATGCAAAAATGAAATAATCAAATCTTAAAATAGTTAAATTTGGAATAAAATAATCAAAAATAAAATAAAAAAGCATATGACTTTGAAGGATGTCAATTTTGGCATCAAGAGATGGACTTCAATTCCAACTCGGCAAACACAGTTTGGTTGAAAATAAATTTGAAACTTGGCAATAACTTTTATAGCCATTTTTTGAGCTAACGTGGAGTTTAGCTTCTCCTTTAGAGATGCTCTTATAGACATATTGATCGCAGCCATATTATTTGTCGTATAAGTGATGAAGATAATTTGGGTCCAACTAACCTATTGAGGCTAGTCTAGTGGTGAGAGAGGGTGAGGTAAAAGGTAAGAGGTTCAAACTCCTCCCATTGTATCCAAAAATATAAAAAAACTTCGACCCAACCATTGCTTCTTTTTTTTTTTCTTTTTTTTTTTTTTTTTGGTAGATGAAAAAGACCAACACCTTCTAATACAAGTACGACCAACTATATCTTCTTAAAGGCTGACCAAAATTTCTATAGGAAAGTTTTTTCCCCAAACTTGAGTACTTTGAATCTGATGACCTAAACTAGCAACAAGATCAATTACCTTATTTCCTTCCCTAAATATATGATTAATTTTAGCATTCATACTATTATTTAAAATGATACTACAACAATCATTTAAAATACTATAAATATTGTAAGGACATCTCTTCAAGTTGCAAAAACTATTAATAACAATTTTAGAATCACCTTCTACATGAAAATTTATAATATATTTTCTTTTGGATAACAAAAGATCATTCTGAAAAGTAATAGCTTTCATTTTAGGAACTGTTACATCATCATTTAGCCACATTGGGTGTATGATAATAGTATTTATCAAAATTTCCATCAGGAGGAATCCAACGAATGAAATTTTCATTTGTCTTTTTCTTAATTTCCTTAATCATCCAATAATTAGAAGAATTAGTTCCACAAAGATCATCTTTTTTTCAATAAAATCCTTTTTTTAAAAATTGTAGCTCTATACATAATCGAGAACTTATTTACCCAACTAGTGCTTCTATGGTTCAAGGAAAAAAAAAAATTAGCCCTGAACTTAAATTAATCACATGGGCCACAGGTATTTTCTTTTAAATCCTTTTGGGACAGTTTTTTTCCCCCTCGAGGAGTGACATCTCTTAAGCCATTTTAAGCTTTTAGCACATTGGTTAAGGTTCTCAACATTTAGCATTAGAAAGAAAAAAAAAAAAAATCAATCTCTTTGGATAGGCATGCAGATTCACATCAATGGAAAAAGAATTACCTATCGCCGGAATGAAAGCTACCTAAAACAAGATCTGGAGGTCAATTACGGAGCCCCATGGTCTATCATGGTCATATAGGCTTTTAAATTGACCGATAGGCCAAGGTTGATTCACACCTGCGCTACCCTTTTATCCCAAAGAAGGACAAGGTACTAGTGATCCTTTGTCCGACTAATAGCAATGTTTATGTTAATATGAAAGCAAGTGGGGGTTTTCCTATACAGATAAGTTCGATTACAGGTAATTAATGGTTACAGATCAATTATAGTTAGTGATCATTCTTAATTAAGTTAGTAGTTATTTACTAATAAGTTAATAATCATTTGTACTGAACTGTCAATTGCCTTTTCAATGAATATTAACAAATCGCGACATTTACATCATACGATCATTGAAAATAGTTATAATATTCAATGGTCATCTCTCCATACTGCATAATGTTTTTCTGGCTATGGTGCCTTTATTTGCATATAAAAGCAAATATATATAGCATGGGCAGCAATAATCTAATGGTTCTCGCAAGCTTTGGACAAATGGAAACCACGCAGAATTAATCTAGTGGTCTTTAATTTTCACGGCTTCATAATGATGTCAATAGATAATTTGCTGTGCCTCTTTTCCTCATTATCCAATGTGAGACAAAAGAGTACGTAGCATTAGTATATATATGCAAACATCAACTGGCAGCATGGGAAAGAGAGGAGCGGCCCAAATGTAAATTGTGGCCTAAGGTTAAAAATGAGGCATCTTCAAATGGGGTCTAAGGTTAAAATTTTAAATGAGGCCTTTAGTACAAGGATTTTTGAACAAGCGAGTTGGTGCCTTAAAAACTTTGCATTCCCACTCTAGTTTTCTTTTAGTACAAGGATTTTCTTTTAAACAAAAATCTTTGCATTCACACATTTTCTTTTAATAGAGAACAGCGCGCCCATCAGCGAGACCCCAAAACTTCGCAAAAGATTCGACAAATATCTTTTTGTTCAACTCAAGAAAACAAACTCTTATATGGGAAAATACATATGATCGAGATTGATGCACACAAAGGATGATTATTACCTCGATTACATTCTATAATAAGCTACGACAATAATGAGGAGTTATTTAATGGTTTGTAAATTCAGCAACTGAGTGGGTGTGAAATTTTTATGTCCAACATCAACTTTTCCGCGAATGGAGAAAATTTTCCGACAAATAGGTATAAAATTGTAGGGCCATATTGAATGATTGAAGTTTTTAAACCTAGGCACCAACTTTTTACTTTAATATCAGCAAATTTCCTTCCATAATCATTAAATTTTACAAATATTGCTTAATAAAATGGCTTGGATCTCATTGCTGTCATTTAAGTTCGACACTCTAGTTTCCATTTTTAGGGAACTTCTCTCTCAAGAACATTGACTAATATATTTATATAGCTAATAAAATCATGTATTGCCACTCCTTTTTTGGGTTCATTGGAAGGGGTTCGAACCCTTAACCTATCTTACTCCTACTCTTTTTCCCACCCTCCTTCACAACTAGCCTAGTTCTAGTGGCTTATGTATTGTCACTCATTTATTAACTCAAAATCATGCCTTTGCAAATTGCAAGGGATGTCTTCTAGTTTTATCCGAACATTCTTTATGATCAATGGCTGAGATTCAATAATCTTTCTCTGCTTCGAAACACGTCTCTATAAAGTATAAATCCATTGAAAAATGAATGCACAACCTTTTTTTATGACAGTTTCGTAATTGAGTTTATTTATTTATTATTTTTAAATTAAAAAAAAATTAATGATTAGGGATATTATAAGGCTTACTCCAACCAAGATTTTAGTCTAGACTAATCCCCTTAATTGAGCTTTAAGCAAACCAACATTTTGCAAACTGATTAGCCTGTGGGGTGACCTAATGGTTTCGGGAATGGTAAAACAAAGGCTAACTTCTTCAACTTCACATTTTAACGCTGCAGAAGTCTAGTCATAGACTTGCATATATAAAGAAGATATCAAAAGGCATTTCAAACAAAATTTCACAATCAATAGAAAATTACTTAAAAAGCAAGTCTTAGGGTACCAATCAAGCCCCCTATAAATTATGGCCCAAGTCTAAAAATGAGGCATTTTTAAATAGGGTCTAAGGTTAAAATTTGAAATGGGCTGGGTTTTTTGTACCAGGCCTTTTAAATAAATGGGTTGGTGGCTTAAACGCTAAGGCTTAAGGTAACCGCCTCAATTGCTATCCTATTAAGCTAGCCACCCATGAGTTGGTGTCTTAATGTGTACCGCTGAAAAGATCAAATGCTTTCATGGGATTTTGAACACTAAACCTATGCTTAAAATTTTTTTTTTTTTTACTTGCAACTAATGTACACCACTCCTCCAAGTCACAAAATTCCTTTAAAAAAAAGAAAAGAAAATAGTCAGAAGAGCTTTATTTATACTAGGCATCAAATGTGATTCACGATCATCAAGGGTAGCTCAATAGGGTAGCAATTAATTAGGCGGCCACCTTAAGCCTCAACTCCTAAGACACCAATCCACTTATTACAAAGTCTTTGTACAAAAGACGTCATTCAAAATTTTAACCTTGGACTGTTTGGCTAAGTCGTAACGAATGCATTTTCAATCAACAATCTTGTCCTATTACAAACCAACACTTCATACTATTATAACTCATTCTATAGAATTTTTCCATTTGATTCAACACCCAACTATACCTATCCACAGTCACATGCAACAACTCATTCATTGGCTGCCTAGCCCAGAATCATAAGTGACTTTAAATTAATACTGATGGAAGTTCCTTAGGAAATTCGAGCTATGCAGGGGCAAGAGGCTTAATCCGTAACTCAATTAATGGGTGTTTGGACTAAGGGATTCTATCGTCACATTGGTCATACAACTAGTGTGTGTGTTGAGCTATGGGTCATTTGTAATGATTTACAGCTTGCATGGACAATGGGTTATTGACAAGTTTTGCTTCAATTGGATGCTCAAATTATGATATCTCTTTTGACACAACAGATGACTCTAAATCCTTGACATCTAACTCTTATTAATAATTGCATGTCCCTATTACAACGTGATTGGAAAGTTTAGTACCAACACGTGTGCAAGGAAGCAAATAAATGGGCAGACTTTTTGGCAAAACATGGTGCTTCTCTAGCTACAAATTTTGTTATATTCAATGAACCTCCTAATAATCTTGTAGCTACTTTGTTATGGGATGCCCTTTGTATGGCTACCCAATGTTTATGTAATTTGTACTAATCGGTAAAAAAGCTTCCTTTTTTCCACAAAAATATAAAAAATAAAAAATAAAAAATAAAAAAAATTACCTTGGACTTCATTCAAGAAGGCCTCATCTAAACTTTTAGCCTTAGGCCACATTTTATGTTGGGCGGCTCCTAATGATCATAAGCTAGCTAGGGTTAAAAAATGATACTCAAAATTAAATCAAATATTTTAGACTTCCAATCAATTCACAAGCAAAATCACACTAACTCATCTTAAAGATTGACATGATTTGGTGTATCTCACTTTACATAATCCAAATAAATTACAGAAGTGCTTGCTGCTTACATGATTAATGATGAATGGAGTAGTGACTAAAATTACAACTGTGCTTACAGGATGAATGATTAATGGAGTGTTGATTAGTGATTAAACAGAAATATACATATACTTTAATAAAAGGGCAAACTACATTTTAGGGGCCTGTTTGGGAATCTCAAGATTTGGGCCATGCCGATTCAAAACTAATTATGCTAACTAGTTTATATCAAAGCTAAGTTTAAATCGAACCGGATTTGGATTATCCAAAAAAAAAAAAAAAAAAAAGATTATCAAAAAAGAACACAACCGGATTTTGGCCTTAAATTAGGGTAAAATGCAGAAACCTACCCAAGTTTGGAGTAAGTTTCAGTTTGGTACCCTCAAGTTTAGAAAGAGTACTCAATTTGGTACTCAAACAATTTGTTGATTAACACTGTTCGACTGGCATC
Organism: Liquidambar formosana; assembly: GCA_039720395.1. NCBI lineage: Eukaryota > Viridiplantae > Streptophyta > Magnoliopsida > Saxifragales > Altingiaceae > Liquidambar > Liquidambar formosana. The sequence continues at coordinate 5,556,105 of CM077834.1, forward strand.
AAATTAACGTTATTGCCCTTCACTTAAACTACGTCATTTTATCAATAACAATTTGATTAACAACTTCTTTAACAATTCTAGATTTACGAGTCACAATTGTACTTCAACTGTGCAAGGTTTTACTTGACTGCGATGAACTTGATGCCATGATGCTACACATTGGAGAAAAAAATATGAACACAATATATATATTGTGTATTCCATATAAAAAGTGTACTTCATTGAAAGGAAATTAAAAAAAAATTCAGAAGACCTAAAATAAGAGAGAGAGAGAGAGAGAGATGAAAACACTACTTTAAAAAAAAAAAAAATCTGATCTTGCTTGCTTATGAGGCCCTTATTCATGTATAAGATAAGGGCAAAGGTGGTATATTTTAAAAATTATTGGTGAAATGGTTGAATTACCATTAGTTGACCAAATAGTAAGCCCCAAATTGAATACATTTGAAAGTCTGGGTATCTAATTAACCCCTTTTAAACTTGGGGTACCAAACTAAAACCTACCCTAAACTTGGGGATAGTTTTCTGCATTTTCCCCCTCAAATTATAATAAAGTAAAACCATATAAGTGGCTTCAACGAGTTTACCAAACACGGGCATGACTTATTTGATTCGGAACTATATCCAATAGATTGGGTTCTGGGCTTTGCCAAGCACCCCCTAATGTTATGAACTTTACCACGAATTTCAATGTGGTGTATAAACTATTAATTTGTCTGATTTAATGCATGATCTATTAATAGGTTTTTTAATAGAGGCCAACGTGTGACGATCATTTAAATCCGTAAATGGAACCCCCATGTGCACTCATGTGAGAGTCCATCAAGCACTGACATATATGGCGTCCCCAATGGAGTCTCGACCATTTTTTGGACATGACGTCCCACGTGAGACGGCTATTATGTGGTAGTAATCTTCATCTTCATGATCATCCTTTGATTTCACACACTTAAGATGCCTATGGTGGGAAAAAAAAGTTGAGCCTCCATGAAGGACGTCATGTTGGTACCAGAGGGGCCCTCGATCACATGAGCATACATGGGGCTCTCGTTGCTGATTTAAACAGCCATCTCACATTGGCCTACATTGTAACACTTATTAATAAATCGTGCATTAAATCGGACAAATTAATAATTTGTGCACCACATTGAAATTCATGGTAAAGTTCGTAACACTAATATGTAGTTTGCCCTTAATAAAACTATCAAAAAGATTAATTATCCAAAAGAAGAAGAAAAAAAGAAAAGAAAAAAAAAAAATATATATATATATATATATATATTTATGAGTGGTTGCACGTGCCCACGGTGCATCAGCCTTGGCAACAAAAAACTGTATTTAAAAAATTAAATAAATAAAAAATCTAAAAGCGGCATTAGTAACGCTGCTTTTAGGTTTATTATTTATTTATTATTGTTATTTATACTACCTATAAAAAGATGAATGTAAGAAAAACTTCTGATTGACTAATATACCCTTATTTTAATTTTTAAATACACATGCAACTATCCATCATTCTGCGTATATAGGAAATATAGCAATATAAAAAGCTATAATTCTAAAACACATACCTTAATATATTCTCAAACCCATACCTTAATATATAAAACACAAATAAGAATTCAAAGGAAATGGATATTATAATTCTTATATAATAAATAGAACTATATAGGAATATGGAAACTATAATTCTAAAACAACAGCCCGAATACATACCTTAATATATAAAACACAAATAGGAATTCAAAGGAAACGAAAACTATAATTCCTATATAAAAATAAGTAAATATATATTGACACGTGCAACGCACGTGTACACCAACTAGTTTCTTAAAATATGGGTGAGCACCGATTCACATTTCACACCATCAGTCCCCTCTCTCTATCGCTTTCTTTTTAATTAATGATCAGTGACGAATCTAATCTCATTAACAAAACAAACGATCAAAGCAAAACGAATAGAAAATTGAGTTTTGTTAAATTTATTGGTGTAATCAGTTTGGTATTTAATCTTATTCTTGGAATTACCCAGATGATTTTTCTGTCACTTTGATGCGAAATCTAATCCTTCCTAGGGTTGTTGATGCTTTATGTTCGTATATATGCGGAAATGATAATTTTTTTTGTAGGTTTAGGGTTTAGGTCAAGGAATTCTTTGGTTAGCATATGGCAAGTACCATTATTTTTAAAGCAAAAATTGCATTAATCGATTCTTTGAAATCCATTAATATTTTGTGGCCTTTTCAATTAGTGCAGCTATGGGCTTGTGAGCGGTTTTCGCTTTTAGGACCAAATTCACCTGATTTACTCGAACCGGGTGAGCTTAGAGCAGCTTGATGGCACGAACTGAAATCCAAAATCAACCCTCACACTTGTTAGATCGGTACTCAAGCTGGCAGAGAATTTTCAGTGGCAACCTTATGCTGCCAATTTGAAGAATTGGGGACATTTATCTTTTGTTGAATGCTTGCCTGCTTCTGACCTGAGTGGAATGGATTACTAAGAGAAGTATACAGCATATAGGGCGGCAATGCAACTTTGATTACATTCGTCCACCAACCGCATTCTTGGTGGCCATTTTCATTTGTCAAAGAAAAAGACCGCATTCTTGGTGGACATTTTCATTTGTCAAAGAAAAAGAATATCTTCGAGATATCACACACCTCTTATCGAAAAAGAAGCATCAGCATTACTCATTGGATGCTCAAAAACATTCTCCAGAAAAGTTCTTCCTAATTAGTAATTACCATGCATTTAAAAATCTTACATGCTCTATAATGAGGGATTTGTAAAGCAACCACAGAAAAGAAAATAGATTAAAATAAGAAGATTGAAATTCACAAGCTTGAGATCATGTTCCTTTTACCAAATATGAAAATTATTCGAAGGCAACAGCACTACAAAAAGGAAACGGTACGGTATGCTAGAGTATTCAGCACGTGCTATGTCTTTCAGAAAACTGTGCTCTGGTCCATCTCCAGGGTAATCCAAGAAAGTCAATTCACATTCTTACCCTGCACTAATGGAATGAGGCTCAACTATTTGCCCATCATCATCCTGCAATAAATAGTTCATAGCTCCATGCAGTACCCCAACCTCTCCTTTAGTCAAAGTAGCAGCATGGTTACGACTATCTAAGCCAAAACCAGTAGCCTCCACACCAGTCAACCTAACTTCTTTATCGTCAACAAACTCATGAAAGAGTCCCATGGCGTTCGAACCTCCACCAACAGACGCAACCAGCACATCTGGTTTCCCACCCCATCTTTCCAATGCTTGTTTTCTTGTTTCTTTACCAATCAATGCATGGAACTCTCTAACCATCATGGGGTAAGGATGTGGGAATCTAAGCATGACAATTCAGCGCATTAAATCTTCTTAATCTTTGAAATGCCATGAACAACAATCTTCTTAATCTTAAGCTCTTAAGCAAAAATCTTTGCATCCCATGCATTTTCTTCTAATAGAGAATAGCCCATCAGCGAGACCCTAAACTCTGCCAAAGATTCCACAACCATCTTTCTATTCAACTCAAGAAAACAAACTCTTATATATCAAAATGAGATTGATGCCCACAAACATTTGTGGTGCAAGTTGAGTTTATATAGATGGTAGGGGGCCTGAAAAACTTTAAAAACCGCATTGCCTTTCCTACTAAAGGATGATTATTACTGTGATTACATTCCATAATAAGCTACAACAATAATTAGGTGTTATTTGATAGTTTCCTTGTTTGACCTGAACGCTTTTTTTTTTTTTTTTTTTTTTTTTTTAAATCTTTGGATTTCCTCTTTTCAATGCTTGTTTCCTTGTTTGACCTGAACGCATATATTTTTTTTAATCTTTGGATTTCCTCTTTTCTTGACATGTGGAAGCCGTATGACAATTTGTGTGCATAAATCAAGATTCTATTTGTGCCATATTTCCCACATTAACTTTATTTGTATACCTTAAAATGCCTTGATTTTCATAGCTGTCATTTAATTTCAAACACACTAATTTCTAATTTCTAATTTCATAGCTTTCATTTTTATTTTATGGCCATGCTGATACATACATACATTTAATTTCAAACACTAATTTCTAATTTCATAGCTGCCATTTTTATTTTATGGCCATGCTGATACATATATACATTTAATTATATATAAAACTTTGGTAATATTCCATGGGAAAACTAGCCAAAAGTCCCTCAAAACTTTTCCTTCGATGAAACCTGATTTCATACCCAAGACCCAAACCCATGAGATCATTTAAGCTCAAAGATTAGCTCGTCGCATGAGCAAAGTTGGGCAAGAGAAATTGAAATAGAGGGTGGCTTATAAAACCCCATAACTTTATTTGCAAACCCCACTAATTTTAATTTCTAAAGGTATTAAGAAAATATAAAAAGTTTTTATGAAAGCTGGTCACATTGTACATTGGAAAACATCATTTTGAACAACTTTTGAAAAAGAAAGTTTTTAAAAATCTTTCATTTAAATGGACTTTTTGACCCAAAAAAAAAAAACGAAATAGACAATAAATGATACAAATATCCATTTAAACGATAAATTTTAGAAGAACTTTCTTCTACAAAATTGTTTAAAATAATGTTTTCTAATAAACTACGTGCCTTTTATATTTTTCTAAAATCTTGAGAAATTAAATTTAATAGCAATAACCACCCTAATTGAAATATGGGTGGCCAAATCCGTTGCCTTATCAAAGTTCTATTAGGCCTGACCCGACCCACGCAGTATGTAGGAAGGTCGAACAGATTTTGTGACCTCTGGACTCATCTCTGAACAGCTACTAGCTTGATTTAAGGCCTTAGCAGCAAAAAGAAAAAAAATCAAACAAACAAATACTAATTTTAAGACTGATGTGGCATCAATCTTGTTGATTCAGTGAAATCAAGTATTAGACTGATAATCTCTATACATTGTCAACAAAAAAAAAAAAGAAAAAAAATCATGTATTGCTAGTCCTTTATCAACTCAAAATCATGACTATTTAATAAAATTATTAATCTCAGTCAATCCGCCAAAAATAAAAATAAAAATAAAAATTGCTTGAAGGGCAGCACAAAGCAACACCATCACACTTCCAAGTACTTGATTGCAGTTTGGACGTCCTTATCCCCCCTGCCACTGCAACAGATGACAACCCTAGTTCCATTTGGGAGAGTCGGGCACAGATGCTCCAAATAAGCCAGTGCATGTGATGTCTCCAAAGCAGGGATGATGCCCTCCAGTCGAGAAAGTCTTTTGAAAGCTGCAAAAACAAAGTAATATCAATGACAGAAAAGGATAAGGGAAATAAGGGGGAAGGATTTTTTCTTTTTTTCCTTTTTCTTTTTTTGGCTAATGAAGGGAGAAGGAATAACTTGAGCCTTTGATAACAATATAACAACTATAACGAAATGCGGATGATGTAAATGGTGACCAGAGAAAAAACACATGCTCTTATTTATTACATCAACAAAAGCTACCTAAGAACCTCACCATCGGTTGAAAACATACAGCTAGAAAGTTCATAAAATTCCTACTATGAATTTCCTAAACCCTATTGAGACTTCCGGTAACTCATTAAGCCAGCCACAAACTCGCAATGTTATGGAACAGTCATACTGGGGAAACATTCGAATGCTTTCCTTAGGAGCAAATACACACAAAAAAATTGAACCAGATTGAAATTCTCTCCAACTCATAGAATATGATTCGAAACGATAGTTAACTATAAGGTCTGTGGGACTTGTTAAATTGAACAAAATCGACTTTTTCAAATTAATACTAACAGTTCAAGCACAAGGGAATATTATGCGAAATTCTCCTTGTCACCACTCAGAGTACAAACATTAGTTCTACGAGACAAACAAAAAATTTTAATGTAAAGAACAAGAATTTATCGCTGGCTATGGTCCCTAGCCCCAAAAGAAAAATGGATTATTTGTACACAGTTTTTATGATAATATACCCATTTATATTGATCCCAGTAGCAACCCTAACAAGAATCACAGTTGCAATGTTCAAAGTGAAATAAACAAGAATCACAGTTGCAATGTTCAAAGTGAAATAAACAATATATGTTAACATGCAACTGATATCCATAAACTTTTAAGCTGAACAGGTTTGTACTATAAAAGAACTAACGATATTGCTGAAATGGACCACAGATTCCTGAATCAATGAAGTTTTTGGGAATTTGCAGATTTGTTTCAACCGCCAAAACAAGAAACGTATTTTGTCCCTATTTGTTGCGTTACGAAGAGACCCAACGCCATTGGGGGGAAAAAAAAAACAAACAAACAAACAAGAGAACAGTCCAACAGCCTAAGAAAGAAGGGATGTGTAAAGCATCGACAGAAAAAGAAAGTAGGTTAAAACAAGAAGATTGAAATTCACAAGCTTGAGATCATGTTTCTCTTACCAAATACGATAATTAGTCAAAGGCAACAGAACTACAAGAAGGAAATGGTGAAGTAAGTAAACTGACAGATGAGAGAAAGAAATGACATATTAGATAATTATGCTTTAATAAGTATGTTCTTTGAGGCTTATAAATAAAGCCTCTGAATTTCCATGTAATTGGATGAGGCATTAGACTCCTAAGAAATAGAAGACTAACTCCTAGGTTAGAGATTCCATGAAGAAAGACTACATCCCCTTAAAAACGAAATCAAGAAAAATGCACTATGTACACACATAATTTTATTTTTAGTCAATCAGCAACATGAAATTATCGGCATCAGGGATGATATATCTGACAAACCCCAAAAAGGAAACCCGAGTATAATTTCCATACCTTCCAATGCCTCTTCATCGGTGATGCTGTAATATTCAGCACGTCCTATGTCTTTCAGAAAACTGTGCTCTGGTCCAACTCCAGGGTAATCCAAGCTACACACATAAAAGAAACTTATACAGTTAGGTAGAAATGTAGAAAACAGAGCTATTCAAATTGGGTAGCCAAAATGAGGATTTAAGAAATATGAGTGGCCAGAAAGGAAAAGTGAAATGAAAATGAATTCATTTCAAAGAAGTTAAAGGTGGTGGCACCAATTAAGGACAAGATGAGGAAAGTCATCCACAATGGTTTGACCAATGTGCAACAATTTGAACACACCAGTACGAATCACACAAGGGGTGATTTAATCCAAGTTGAAGGCACCTAGAGCCCTAGAGGACAAGATGGAGTCCAAACAGAACACGTTTGCAGAGGCAGTAAGAAAAAGACGTGGTTGCCAAATGTTTAACAGGGGATATAGATCCAGAGAGTAGAATGACCAAAAAGGATTCATGCAGCCAATTAACCTCTTGTAGTTGGGATTAGGGCTTTCTTGAATTGAGTCAAGGTGGAATACAGAAAAAAGAGTCACAACTCAACTAAAGTAATAACAAGAAAGTCAATTCCATTCTTACCCTGCACTAATGGAATGAGGCTCAACTATTTGTCCATCATCATCCTGTAACAAGTAGCTCATAGCTCCATGCAGTATCCCAACCTCTCCTTTGGTCAAAGTAGCAGCATGCTTACCACTATCTAAGCCAAAACCAGCAGCCTCCACACCAATCAACCTAACATCTTGGTCGTCAACAAACTCATGGAAGAGTCCCATGGCATTTGAACCTCCACCAACACATGCAACCAGCACATCTGGGTTCCCACCCCATTTTTCCAAGGCTTGTTTTTTTGTTTCTTTACCAATCACGGCATGGAACTCTCTAACCATCATAGGGTAAGGATGTGGCCCAGCAACAAACCCCAATATATAATGGGTGGTCTCAACATTAGTCACCCAGTCCCGTATAGCTTCTGATGTAGCATCCTTCAGAGTGGCTGTCCCAGAATGGACTGCTCTAACCTGTACGGGAAAAATGCAATTTAGAATCGAAAGAAGCAATAATGGCAAAAGCAACTGCATTGACAAGCACAAGTAGGTAACTGATGCAAATAACAATGTAAACCACCAGTAAAAACAACATATGTCAACTATAGCTAACAAACCTCAGCCCCAAGAAGCCGCATTCTGAAAACATTCAGTGACTGCCGTTCCATATCTTGGGCACCCATATATATAATGCATTGCAAACCAAACCGAGCGCAAACAGTGGCAGTCGCAACTCCATGCTGACCCGCTCCAGTTTCCGCAATAATACGTTTCTTTCCCAAACTCTTGGCGAGCAAAGCTTGGGCAACAGCATTATTGATTTTATGAGCTCCGGTATGGTTAAGATCTTCCCTTTTAAGGAAAATGTCTGGCCCTTCACCATTGGGACGTTTATAGTGCTCTGTAAGCCGCTCTGCAAAATAAAGAGGGCTCTCCCTGCCAACATAGTCTTTCAATATCCCAGCCAGTTCTTTCTGCGACCATTAATATTTATATCACATATTAGCAATGCTGAATTGCTGATAGATAAATACATGCATATATATATAAACAAAATAATGATGGTACTGTGAGTTTATATGAGTTACAATTTGAACATTACACGTATCTTGACATAAAGAGGGCTCTCCTAGCATTTTCCTTGAACTTATTTTGTTTACAACAAATTGTACAATCACTCAAAACAACGGATAGCCGCGCGCACATCCAATTTCATTTTGGAATTCCGCTTTCCATGAATTGGGTATGGTCCAAATCTCAAAAATCTCACATTATGAACACTTCGATGACAAAGAACTAAGGGTGGCAATTCCAATCCAAACCGATGAACCCACCCAAACCCACCTGACATAAATGGGTTTGGATAAGCATAGCTTTATTAAAGGGAACGGCTATTGCAACTCCTCATTCTTACAAGTGAAATCAAATATCTCTAATTTCATAACAATGTATTATCTTATTAGTATTTTGGTAGGAAGTTAAGTTTTGAATCCTTCAACCTTCAATAACATTTACAATCACTAATTTCATTAACATTGATCAAGTGTTTTTTTGTCATAAAATCATAATTTTCATATTTGGAATTAAAATACTATATATATATCGAGTTTCACTTAACCACCTTAAATAATTATATTTTCTTGATTTATTAATTTATTTACAACGTACTAATTAGCCAAGACCCAATATATTAGAAATGCCCCAACTAGAAATTAAGAGCATAATACAACCCGTCAAAGCCGCCCAAATCGTTAATAACAAACCGCCTAAAAAGCTAATTAATCTATCGGTGTTTAACACTTACGGTTTGGCGGCGGGTTAGAAAATGAGTGGGTTGACTGATAATATCTCTTTAAACCGCTCTAAACCGACCCATGCACAACCTTGGTTGTGGTTGTTGAAATCAGCGGGCACCCCCACTCCAACCTTTAAAAAAAAAATAAAAATAAATCTAACATGGATCCGGGTCATGACCCGGATAAAATGGATTCGGGTTGACCTGAAATTGGTGTATCGCACTTGTGCAAATTTTTATTACTTTTTTGGGGACCTTTTTTATTTTGAAGGTAGATTTGAAAACAAGTTGTAGTCACAAGCAACAAAAAAAAAAAAAAACATATAATTTTTTCCTTAAAAAAATCGCCCCCAAAAAAAAAAAAAAAAAAAAGGAATAAAAGATTTATATGGACCCGGTTTAACATGGATCCAAGCAGGTGAGCGGGGGACCGGGGGTGAGCAAAAAAGTTACAAAACAATATCAACAGGTGGGGGCGAGGGGGAGGGGAAAGACCATTTCATGTGGATTCGGGTCAGACCCGTTTAAAATGGGTTTGGGACAACTTAGAGCAGCTAAAATGGATCCGGTTCATGACCCGGTTTTGCACGATTTTAGACTAACCCGGGTCTGGTTTTGCATGGCATTACGATGACAGTGATGTTTGCTATAATCGGGTATTGTGACAAAGCGTATTTTGATCAAAACAATCAAATAACCCAAATTAAAACACAACCGGCTAATCCTCATAACGTCGAAAGTGTTTTCACAAAACCAATAACAAAAAAAACAAACAAATTCAACTAAAAAATATTTAATTAAAAAACAGAACCTGAAAATCTTCGTCTCCAGCAAGAGCCTGAAACGCCGATTCGAGCTCGGTGAGCGCGTGCATCAGGGTTTCCGGGACATACTTCCCGCCAAATTTCCCGAACCGGCCTAACGAGTCTGGTCGGAGCAGAGCCGTCGGTTCGGATTCGCTCTTGTTCTCCATTTGGAGGGATGAGTCTCTGGTGAGGGTACAGGAAATCGAAGGCGCTTTAATGGCGGAAGGGCCGACTGTAAACATCTTCAACTTGGAGGGTAGATGTGCGGGCGAAAATGAAGAAATGTAGGGTGTCTGCAGATGGATTCTGTAGGCAGAGTTTGTAGAGACGGCCATGATAGAGAGGGGCGAGATTTTGTACTAAGTGACTTGCCTGAGAAAAATTTTTGGTGGCTGTATTCTAACGTTTTGATTTTTATATTGGAGTGAAGGAAACGGTGATTTTATACTTAATTATTTTGCCTACAAAGGATTTATCCTTTTTTGGACATTAATCAAAAACCGATTTTTTGGCTACTGTGAAATGCCACGAACAACAACCTTCTTAATCTTTATCTTTTAAACAAAAATCTTTGCATTCACACATTTTCTTTTCATAGAGAGCAGCTCATCAGCCATTCCCCAATCAAGATTCAACAAATATCTTCCATGAGATTGACGCATAAAAGGTAATTCGTAAATGTTACAGTTTTATAGATGGTCGGGGGCTTGAAAAATTGTGAAGACCGTTTTCCTTTCATACCAAACGATGATTATTATCACCGTTACATACTATAATAAGCTGCATCTCGCTAACATACTTAGTTGTTATTTAATAGTTTCTATATTCAATGACCGAGTGAGTATGAAATTTTAATTTCCGCATCAATTTTTCCATGGACATTGAATCCTTGAAGGCACCAACTTTGTACTTTAAGATCAGTAAATTTCCTTCCATACTTATAAGAATTTACAAACATAGCTTAATGAAATGGCTTGGATCTCATGGCTGTCATTTATTAACTCAAAATCATGCCTCTGCAAATTACATTCTCTGTGATCAATGACTGAGATGCAATGAGTTTTCTGTGGTCTTCGACGCACATCTTTATAAATCCTTTGAAAAATGAATGCACAACCTTCTTTACAATTATTCCATAATTGAGTTTATTTTTTTATTAAAAAATTAATGATTAGGCATTCTAAATCTTACTCCTGCCAAGTTTTTAGTGTAGACTAATTGCCTAAATTGAGTCAAATCTCCACTAATGTAAAAGGTAATGTGGGGCCATCTGTGTTTTGCGAGTATACGTATTTTCTTTTCTATGGAATAATTTTCAATTATTTCGTTACTGTATTAGTTAATCTTTCCATTTTTTGAAAATTGAACATCTTTTCTTTTTTGGATTGTCACAAAATTTGTGTGAATCATTTTTTAACACGGTATGAATTCTATTTACTTTCCCTTACCCTCTATTTGATTCGTGGATCTTGTCATGGAAAAAAAAGAGAAGCGAAAAAGACGATATCATACCAAGCCAAAATTATTTCAATTATTATTCTTCTACCAATTTTCTTTTGCAATCAAATAAAAAAAAGTACAATTCCCCATATTTTTTTTTTTTTCCTTGATAAAATCCATGAACCAAATAGAGCTTTAATGAAAATTCTTTTTTAATGAAAAAATCTTCGAGGATTAAAGCTGACACCCATGATTTTCTAAATATTACACCTAACTTGAGAATGGTAATTTGAAGCATAACAATTCAGCGCATTAAATTTTCTTAATCTAAAAAATAAAAACGATAACTTTATCTGGTGGGATAGTGATGTAAATGACATGTGTTTTTTTCCTCGACCAGTGACATTTCTTAGCCAATCAATTGGAAAACAATCCATTGTTTTATTGTCTTCTCAATTAATATGATTAAACGTGACATTTACACCATTTTCTAAACTAATCCTAATACAATCATTGAAAATACTTGTAATATTCCATGTTCATCTCTCCATACTGCACAAACTGTCGATGTCAATCTTTGCACCACATTGAACATAGAGATTTCTAATAGTTTAATGTTTAGCATTAAAGAAGACTAATCTAATAAATTAATAACTTCCAAATAGTTGTAACATTTCCATTGAAGCAAATGGATTGCACAGTAATAAGCTTACCACAACTATCTCTAATTGAAGTCGTGCACCATGTTTCCTATTTTTAACTATCAAATTAAATGTTTTCTTCAAAAAAAAAAAAAAAATCAAATTAAATCTAACTTAAACAAGTAGTCGAGTGATGAATAGTCTAAGGTGTCATTTTTCATAAGGTATGAATTCTATTTACTTTCCCTTAATGATTTTTTTTAAATGAAAAAAATATTTAAGAAATATAGTTAAGACCCATGATTTTCTAAATCTTATGCCTAATTTAAGGATGGTAATCTAAGCATGACAATTCAACTCATCAAATTTTCTTAATCTGGAAAATAATAAAGATAACTTTATCTGGTGGGATATATAGTGAAAGAAATTAGTTGAATTATAATTAATGAGTTTAATGTTAGGTAGACTTCAATAGTAGATCCTTAACCCAAATGTAATAAAGTTAGAGAATCAAATCTTAAAATTGGTTACTTAACATGATATGCCAAATTTGAGCTCCATCCAATATGTCAAATGCAAAAATGAAATAATCAAATCTTAAAATAGTTAAATTTGGAATAAAATAATTTAAAATAAAATAAAAAAGCATTTGACTTTGAAGGATGTCAATTTTGGCATCAAGAGATGGGCTTCAATTCCAACTCGGCAAACACAGTTTGGTCGAAAATAAATTTGAAACTTGGCAATAACGTTTATAGCCATTTTTTGAGCTGACGTGGAGTTTAGCTTCTCTTTTAGAGATGCTCTTATAGACATATTGATCTCAGCCACATTATTTGTCGTATAAGTGATGAAGATAATTTGGGTCCAACTAAGCTATTGAGGCTAGTCTAGTGGTGAGAGAGGGTGAGGTAAAAGGTAAGAGGTTCAAACTCCTCCCTTTGTATCCAAAAATATAAAAAAACTTCGACCCAACTATTGCTTCTTTTTTTTTTCTTTTTTCTTTTTTTTTTTTTTTTTGGTAGATGAAAAAGACCAACACCTTCTAATACAAGTACAACCAACTATATCTTCTTAAAGACTAACCAAAATTTCTATAGGAAAGTTTTTTTCCCAAACTTGAGTACTTTGAATCTGATGACCTAAACTAGCAACAAGATCAATTACCTTATTTCCTTCCCTAAATATATGATTAATTTTAGCATTCATACTATTATTTAAAATGATACTACCACAATCATTTAAAATACTATAAATATTGCAAGGACATCTCTTCAAGTTGCAAAAATTATTAATAACAATTTTAGAATCACCTTCTAGATGAAAATTTATAATGTATTTTCTTTTGGATAACAAAAGATCATTCTAAAAAGTAATAGCTTTCATTTTAGGAACTGTTACATCATCATTTAGCCACATTGGTTGTATGATAACAGTATTTATCAAAATTTCCATAAGGAGGAATCCAACGAATGAAATTTTCATTTGTCTTTTTCTTAATTTCCTTAATCATCCAATAATTAGAAGAATTAGTTCTACAAAGATCATCTTTTTTTCAATAAAATCCTTTTTTTAAAATTGTAGCTCTATATATAATCGAAAACTTATTTACCCAACTAGTGCTTCTATGGTTCAAGAAAAAAAAACAAAAAAATTAGCCCTGAACTTAAATTAATCACATGGGCCTACAGGTATTTTCTCTTAAATCCTTTTGGGACAGTTTTTTTCCCCCTCGAGGAGTGACATCTCTTAAGCCATTTTAAGCTTTTAGCACATTGGTTAAGGTTCTTAACATTTAGCATTAGAAAGAAAAAAAAAAATCAATCCCTTTGGATAGGCAAATTCACATCAATGGAAAAAGAATTACCTATCGCCAGAATGAAAGCTACCTAAAACATGATCTGGAGGTCAATTATGGAGCTCGATGGTCAAGCAATCATGGTCATATAGGCTTTTAAATTGACCAATAGGCCAAGGTTGATTCACACCTGCGTTACCCTTTTATCCCAAAGAAGGACATGGTACTAGTGATCCCTAGTCCGACTAATAACAATGTTAATGACAATATGAAAGCAAGTGGGGGTTTCCGTATACAGATAAGTTTGATTACAGGTAATCAATGATTACAGATCAATTACAGTTAGTGATCATTCTTAATTAAGTTAGTAGTTATTTATTAATAAGTTAGTAATCATTTGTATTGAACTGTCAATTGCCTTTTCAATGAATATTATCAAAGTGCGACATTTACATCATACGATCATTGAAAATACTTATAATATTCAATGGTCATCTCTCCATACTGCATAAAGTTTTTTTGGCTATGGTGCCTTTATTTGCATATAAAAGCAAATATATGTAGCATGGGCAGCAATAATCTAATGGTTCTCGCAAGCTTTGGACAAATGAAACCACCCAGAATTAATCTAGTGGTCTTTAATTTTCATGGCTTCATAATGATGTCAATAGATAATTTGCTGTGCCCCTTTTCCTCATTATCCGATGTGAGACAAAAGAGTAGCATTAGTACATGCAAACATCAACTGGCAGCATGGGAAAGAGAGGAGCGGCCCAAATATAAATTGTGGCCTAAGGTTAAAACTGAGGCATCTTCAAATGAGGTCTAAGGTTAAAATTTTAAATGAGGCCTTCAGTACAAGGATTTTTGAATAAGTGAGTTGGTGTATTAGAAACTCAGGCCTAAGGTGACTGTTTCAATTGCTATCCTATTGAGTCACCCTTGAGTTGGCATCTTAATGTGCGCTGCTAAAGAAATCAAATGTTTTCATGGGATTTTGAAAAATTACCCCATACTTGAGTTTTTTTTTTACGTGCAATTAATGTGCACCGCTACTCCAAGCCACAAAATCCGTTAAAAAAGGTTAAAAAAGAGCTTTATCCATACTAGGCTTCAAATAGAATCCATGATCATAAGCTAGCTAGGATTGAAAATGATACTAAAAATTTAATCAAATATTCTAGACTTCAATCAATTCACAAGCAAAATCACACCAACTCATTTTAAAGATTGGCATGAGATACACCAAAATTGATTTGGTGTTGTATCTCGCTTACATAATTTGAATAAATTGCGACAGTGCTTACAAGATTTTAATAGTAAGTGGATGGTGATTAGCGACTCAAACATGTCTTTCGTATAATTTTGCATACATTTTAGTAAAATTATCAAAAAATAACTTATTTGAAACAAAACAAAAAAAAAAAAAGAACACGAAAAATTTGAGTGTTGCACATGCTAACGGTAGCACCTTTCTGCATCAGCCTTGGCCACCCAAAAAAAAGAAAAAAAAAAAGATCTAAAAGCGGCGTTAGTAACACCGCTTTTAATATAAATTTTAAGAGAAAAAAAAAATATGGGTCCTCTCTCTCTCCCGCGGTTAGGGTTCTAGCATGCCGTCCTCCGCATTCGTCGATTCGCCGGTCTCCGCCCTCCGTCGTCACCGTCAACAGGTAACACTTGTCTCTCTCTCGCTGTCTCTTTAATCAATGATCAGTGACGAATCTGATCTCATGAACAAAAGAAACGATCAGAGCAAGACGAATAGAGAATTGGGTTTTGTTCAATTTATAGGTGTAATCCGTTTGGTATTAATCTTATTCTTGGAATTACCCAGATGGTTTTTCGGTCACTTTGATGTGAAATTTAATCCTTCCTCGGGTTGTTTCTTAATATCATTGGTTTTGCATTCCGGTTACAGAGGCTATGCAAAACGAAGTCTTTATTTATGAAATCAACCATTTCTCATTGATAATCTGTGAACGCAGCCTATTATTATTTTATCTCAGGCAGAGTTGGATGGAGATCTGTGGCCCAACCAGCACATCAGCAAGATCATAATCCCACTGCTGTATGAACGTACTCTTATTTTTAGTATGAAAGGTTCATCATCTACCATTTGAACTAGAACTAGTCATACTTGTTGGTTGGCTATGTTTCTGGTTTGACTATGCCTCCTGTTGGTATTTGGATCGGGTTTTGACCCGACCCACAACCCATGGATCGTCCACATGAGTTAATTGGATTAAATGGGTTATGTCTGTTGGGAATAGACATAAGATATACCCATATATATATGTGTGTCTGTTGAAAACAGACGTAATGTGAAAAATATTCCAACCCTTTCTTCTCTCTGTTTCATCTTTCTGGCAACCATCACCATAGCCATTGAACTTGGAGTGTGGATATTATTGGGGAGACTCTAGTAGCCTTCTCCATTGACGAGTGGGTATGTCTTCAAAGTTCGTGATTGCGTGGGGCTTGTAATCCAAGTACAAAGATCCGAATTGTTTCCGCTGAGGTATTCCGTATACCCATATTTTTGTAATAATCTTACACCTCCTACAGGGGAACTGGGAAGAAAGGGTTTGAGTGGTTGTTTCATGCATCCATTGCGCACTCTTCTGTGCAGTATAGTTGGCCCAATAGTTACATATTTTTGAAGGCCTTATTGGGTCATCTCAATGGATCCTTTTGGTTCTCCAGGAAGCAACGTCATTAGTACAAATCACCTGTGTAATCGCTTTTCTGGTGGAGCACGCATGATACGCCACTCTATGATTGATGGTTGTGGAAGTTGGAAGCATGATTGAAGAAGGGCGCGCTGGAGGCTACAGCAGATTCCAAGGCAAAGGGTTGTCATTGTACATATGTTGAAGCTGGAGCAAATCACTCCATCCATTCTTCCCTTGCATGCTGAAGCAACAGCTCTCTTTCCGGAGTTAGAGTCAGCTAGGATCATTTAGTCTGAAATCCATGCTTTTTCATGGTTAATTTCCTTTCTTTGTTTTTTGTTTTTGTCTTGTTTATGTGGGTACTAAGAGTAAAATTATTTCACTATGTCAGATAAACATCTAGCGGCTTTGTCGATGATGGCCCTTGTGAGTTTGAGGTATTATAGAATGCTTGCTCAAGTTCAATAAAAGCCTTGTTGGTGGCAATGTTGTAAAGAACTTTAGCATGCAACATCCAATTATTCATAGTTGTTGTCAGCAGGGTATATCATTTCACCAACATGAATGGGTTGAATTACAGTTGTTGTCAGCAGGGTATATGTAGACACCAACAAGAATTTCAAGACAGCGCTAATGGTATAACCATTGTCTAGAAATTTCTACATAAATTACTAAAATTGAGGGACAACTTACCAATTCACCAATGAGGAGCCCCTCATGGTAGATTTGCCCATTTGAATTTGGATGGTAAACTAAATATAGATTTGATACCAAGATGTTGCTTCATTTGGAATCATGTATTTAGAAGGAAAAAAAAATTAGGATGCATAGCATTGCTCAATTAGTTAGTGCTCACAATAAATCGAGCTAGTAATTGGTCTCATGAGATGCACCTTATGCAACTTTCTGTAATGTGCACCTACAAAAAGTCATGTGACACATATTTTGCAAAACCAACCATTAAATTCTATCATATATGATGTAGGCCGTATGCCAAAATTCAAGTTGACATACAAATTACAAAATCTTTTGTTTACCCTCACAAATAGACCTGTCAACGGGTTGGATTTGGACCTGATCATGGTATATCTGAATCCAATCTGATAAGAAATAACTTTGATCCGATTCGATCTGATAATCCGATGGATCTATAAAATACAAATTCATATCCGAATTTTTTTTAGATGTCCGATCCGATTCGATAATCTCACAAAAATTGGCATGAATTTTAGAGAAAAGAAAATTTTGAATTTTTTAAAATTTCTATAATCATGCCATTGCTATTTCGTCATGCAGTTGGTCCCCTTACTTGAACCCACAAACTTTGAAATCACTAGGACATGAGTAAGTTGTCGGAGGCTATTTTCCTAGTTGGCATTTTTTTTTCCACCCTTAACGTGGATTAGGGCATGGCTATTTTCAATTTTTGCATCTTTTGTTTGACCCGGTTGGTTTATTGGACTTGGGTCTTTTTCACATGCTAAACTAGTGGAAGAATGAATCCCTCTTGTGCCAATTGGTGTGTTCAGCTTTGCTCTACTTATGGTCCATGTATACCTTCTTTTTTTATAAAAAAAAAATTCCCCGTAAAAGTGGTGGCATATGCTCAAATTACATAGCAATCACCTAGTGAAAAAAACTGCAGAACGAAGGTAGTATTGGACTTGCGGGGGGAGAACTAAAGCATTTATCTCTACCCTCAACCTATTCATGAAAAAACCACAAGAAACAGAGTTCTTTATTTTCTTCAATTTTGAACCAGCTGGTTTGTGGATTCTCAGCAGCTTCCACAGCAACAAATAACACATGGCATATGGGTAAACCATAAATGAATATTTTCAAGAAGGATGAATGTCTGAGTTTAATCCAAGTATCTCTCTGCCCACCAATGACCTTTGATTAAGCATCATCCAAACTGCTGGAGTACCATAATTCAATTTGGATTATGATTGCCCTGCAGCATGTTAGTCTTGTAGAACAGGCAAGACCTTACTCTGCCAATCCTTCCCATGGACTTTCTACTTGGGTAGCCATGCTGTGGCTGGAGAAAACATCTAGCTAGTACGAATGTGGCATCAACAATGTCAGGTACTCAAGTTGTTGTGATCTTTTGGGTTCATGTGAGACTCCAGTTCCAGGTCATATATTACCTTTCTATCAGATATTTCGCTTATGAAGGCAGTATCAAACTCACGTCATTGTGATATCAACCTGATATTAGAGTGGCACAAGTACTATGTTGTATACTACCTCTATACTGCATTTTTTTCCCCTGGGGTGGTTGCTATGTACTTTGAGCACTTACTAGGAATTTTATAAAAAAATCTTGAAAAAAAAAAGTAAAAAAAAAAAAAAAAAAAAAACAGAAAAAAGAGGATACATGACAACATGGACAATAGAGCAAAACTGAACACACTAAAACCCCATATATGGGTGGATTGCTTCTTCCACTTGTTTAACATGTAGATACTTTAGCACAAATTAAGCTCTAGCTACAAAAGTCCCTAGTCCACTTAAATCAACTGGGTCAAACAAAGGATGAGCATAATGAACAAAAGATGTTATGAAACCAACAAAAACAGAAGATTATATGATCCACCAGGTTTATTGATCTTTGTCATTCTGGATCTACCCCAACAGTTCCTCCAGCTGTTTCTCTAGCTTCCAAACCCTTCCCTCTAATCCGAGTTCCTGAGTCTCACTTCTTGTAGACTTTATGTAGTAATCAACTTCTATAGGATTGTTTAAAGACTCCCCACCTTTTTTCCTCCCCCCTTCTTTGGCAGCACCTTCAACTGATCCTTTGGATGCTTTGCCTTTTTTAATCTCCTTGCTAACTTCGGCAATTTTTAATGGTTCCTCCACAGCGTCACCAGCCTTTCTCTTCACTTCTTTAGTAAACCCATTTAGGGCATTGGTTGAATCAGTAGCCTTTCTCTTGCTTTCTGCAGCAAACCCATCCACCTGTCGGACAACCCCTTTGCTTCCTTCAGTTGTGGTGGAAAATTTTCTCTTTCTTTTATTTTCAATGCCAACGCCCAGAGTGGGAGAAACCACATTTTGGGACTGATAGCAGGGATAAGCTTTATAACGACTAGCTCTATTTGCAGAGCCTGCACGGCATTTCAAATGTTCTGAAAACAGAATACGGTCATCATCTCTTGAATGTCTAAATATCTGTTTCTTGATCTTGGAAGGAGATGGATGAGCTTTATGAAGACTAGCTCTGTTTGCAGAGCCTGCAAGGCGTTTCAAACGTTCTGAAAACACAATATTGTCATCATCACTTGAATCTTGAAATATCTGTTTCTTGATCTTGGAAGGCGATGGAAAATATTTATGAGGACTAGCTCTGTTTGTGGAGCCTGCACGACGTTTCAAACGTTCTGAAAACGGAATATTGTCATCATCACTTGAATCTTGAATTATCTGTTTCTTAATCTTGGAAGGAAACTTAGCAGTGACAGAGGCATGGCTCTCTTCATGACTATTAGAGTAGTTTAATACTTGGGAAAATTGATGAGGATCCTTCAAACTCCTTGATGCAACTGAGGTATTGCAATCGTCCTCATTCTTTTCTGCCTGAACTAATGAGATATTAGATTTCAACGTAGTTCCTTTCCTGAAACTGGTCAAAAGTACCGAACTTACTGGAGGATCATCACTTGAACATTTAAGCATCCTTTTTGTGTCCTTGGAATAAACTGAGGCAAGGCACTTTCCCCTTTCAGATTTTGTTGAAACTTGTCCTGGTTTTGTACATTTTTTCACCCTCCATGATCCAACGGAAGCACAATCATCATCCTTATCCTTTCCTGGCCTAACTGATGGTAATTCAATTGGATTCTTAAGAAATCTCTCCCGCAATAATATATCCTTCATTGCACCTTTACGAGCCAACTTTGCTTCCTTCCACCAATTGAAGTACCTCGCCGAAACACCTGGTTCGAATGATCTTGATGGGACAAAAAACCTAACATTTTCCAAGGTGATATTTAAATCATAAAAATCACCAGGAAGATCTTGATCCAATCCAAATTGCATCGCCACCCTGTGTGGCATATATTTTTCTTTGCAATCTATTCCAACCAGCTCAGAAGCACGCAAGCACTTGACAAAAGATCGCAACTCCTCATCTAAACTTGGACAATCCAACAGCAACTGTTCAGTTTCTTTGTAAAAGGATAAATGCCTCCCGTTCTTCAAATTGGCAGCATAGGGGCGCCACTGAAAATTGTCCACCAACCTAAGTGCTAACCTGACAAGCGGAAGATTAATTCTAGAACTCAGTTTGTGCCATCGAGCGATTCTAGGCTCACCTGGCTTAAGTAAGTTTGGGGAACTTGGTGCTAAAAGCAGAAAACGCTCACAAGCCCATAACTGCACTAATTGAAGAGTCCCCGATATACTAATTGGTTTCGAGGAGTCCATTGCTTGTTTTGTCAACAATCTCAGGTTCCGATAAAGACTTGCCAAAACTGCAGGGGCAAGAGCCATTGGCTTGCCTCGAGACAAATGAATTGCAATCGGGAAAACATGCTTCCCTATGGTTTCTTCAGCAAGAGGAGGAAAAACATACCTTGACAACCAAAGGGACAAAAATGCTACATGCTCGAACTCACTCTGGTTCTCCATGTAATGCTTCATCCAACCAGAATGGGTAGCCTTTTTTGATTTTTCTCTCGACATTTCCATCCTCTTCTTCTTCAGCTCTTCCTCAATCTTCACCAACTCCCCTGTAAGAGGACTCGTCACAGGCTCTCCAAGTACCGGAAAACCACCCAGAATCATCACATCTTCAAGCGTAATCGTTGCTTCTCCCCATGGAAAAACGAAAGTATTAGTATTGGGACACCAAAATTCCGATAACCCAGTTACCAAATCTCGATTACATCGAATTTCAGATATCGAACAGATGATGGCATCACATATACCTGTTCGTTCCCAGGTGGCTGCGTATTTTGGTGCCAATTGCTCAACCCATTCTGCCCATTTCTTTTGCGGAAGTTTCCAGCCTTTGAAAACAACCTCTGAAGGCCATTTTTGAAGTTTGTGGGAGAAGATCTCGGAGAGCAAAGGAGTATTAGGAATGGCAACAGATTTGCTGACACTTTTCACGCATGGTTTAAGGAATCTACCAAGTCTCACTGTGGATTTTCCACCTTTAAGAGAGACTATTTTCTCACCTCTTGCTTCATAGATGGTGTTGGACTGCTCTTCTTCTCTAACCATTGTGGAAAGTGGGAACCAAAGAGGAAGTAGGGCATACACGATTGGATACAGAGAGGATAGATATGCAAAGAACGAAGGACGCTTCAGTAGCCCAAAAAGAAGAAAAAATGAATGAAGGACCCTTCGAAACTAGAGAGGCCGCCCTCTTTGAGATTGCATAGTTTTGAATTTGTGCGGTTGAATTCATGTGGATTTTCCATGCAACCCGTACTAAAAAACAGTGAGGTGGCTTTTCATTATCCTCCATATCTTAAAATTTTAGGAAGGTAGATCAATATTGTCATTATTAATTTGTATTCAAACTCACAACCCATTACCACGATTCTTTCTTGTATTAAGTGGAATATTTAGAGTGTTACGTCGGAATAATTTTTTGATTAGGATGAGACCTAAATTATATGAAAGAGATGGTAGTTGGATTTTTTTTTTTTTTTTTTTTTTTTTGGGATAAGTAATAGTAGTTGGATTTCGCCATTGAATATGTGTGGGTGTTATAAAGGGGGGTCCCTGTTTTTTTTGTATTGTCTTACATTTTTGGGGGGAGAACCTACTTTCACGTCTCTTTTACTTGCATGCACTCTTTCATAATTAAAAAAGATGTAATTAGGACATAAGAGGTGCGAATACAATAAAAAAAAAAATTGTGGAAATAGGTCCTCTTTGTTTTTTTTTTTCCCCTTTTCAGATTGAAGGTTATCTAGACACTTGCACAATTTCACGTACCCTACCTTTTTTTTATTTTTTATTTTTTATTTTTGCTAAGCACACACATAAGGAACAAGTAATACACAAATGAGGAAGCCAACTTACATATAACCGAAAAGGATCCCATGCAAGAATCCATAAAATTATTCCACACTCAATCCTAAAAAGGTCTAAGAGCATCTCCAGTAGTGTGAGTTATATTACCTTACTTGTGATATTGCTATTTTAGCATATGCTAAGTGTCAAATGCTATAATTTGGCACAATGTACTCCGATGGTACAAATGACACAATAAATAATTTTTTAAAACAACACCATCTCCTTTCTTTTTTTAACCAACTTTGTGCTATTTTAGTTCAAGGATGTGCCAAATATAACACAAGGGTGAACTATTCCTATTTTTTAGCACACCGTTAGAGCACTAATAAAGTGTGTTATTATTAAAATATAGTAATAACACATCTTTTAGGCTTTTAGCACACCATGAGAAATGCTCGAACTCTTGAAAGAGAAGTGGAAACCCAAACACCTTAGCTTAATGTGTGGACTGAATGCATATTGTTACAGTTTCCTTCCCAATAACAGGCAATTGTCAATTAGTCATTTCCCGCCCTTTTTAAAAATTCTCATTTCCCGCTTAAAATCAGAAGTTTAGTCTAAATTTTTGAAAGTCACGGTTCTTCCTAATCCCCATTTCCCAACTGCCATTCACATATTCCTCTCTCCAATCTCAAACCCATCTCTCTTCTTTTTCTTCTTCTTCTTACCTTTAACAATGGCTTCAAAAGAACAGCCCAATCCCATCTACGAAGCAAGAAATGAGAACATAGTTTCTCCAAAAGGTGGGAAATCCACAGTGCGAATTGCCAGATTCCTCAAACCATGCGTGGAAAGTGTCGACCAAGCTGTCGGGATTCCTCACACCCCTTTATTGTCTGAAATTTTCTCTCACAATCTTCAACAATGGCCTTCAAAAGTTGTTGGGTGGAAAATTCCCCACAACAACTGGATAGATTGGGTGAAGCAATTAGCACCAAAATACGGACCCGTTTGGAAACAGACCCGAATTCATGATGCTATCATGTGTTCGACATACCAAATACGGCGTAATCGCCGGTTTGTAATTGGGTTATCGGAATTTTGGTGCCCGGAGACTAGTACTTTTGTTTTTCCATGGGGAGAAGCGACAGTTACGCTCGAAGATGTGATGATTCTTGGTGGGTTCTCGGTACTTGGAGAGCCGGTGACGAGTCCTCTTACTGGGGAGTTGGCGAAGATCGAGGAAGAAATGAACAAGGAGAGGATAGAACTGTCGAGATACGTATCAAACAGGAATGCCCACGTTGATTGGATGAAACATTATATGGAGAAAAAGAGTGAGTTTGAACATGTAGCATTTTTGTCGCTATGGTTGTCGAGGTGTGTCTTTCCTTCTCTTGCAGAAGAAACAATAGACAAGCATGTTTTTCCGATTGCAATTCATTTGTCTCGAGGCACGCCAATGGCACTTGCCCCTGCAGTTCTAGCAAGTCTGTATCAGAAACTGAGATTGTTGAGAGAACAAGCAACTACTTCTTTGGAATCAATTAATATTTCGGGACCTTTTCAATTAGTGCAGCTATGGGTTTGGGAGCGGTTTCTGCATTTAGCACCAAGTTACCCAAATTCGCTTAAGCCGGGTGAGCCTGGAGTGGCTCGATGGTACAAACAAATACGTTTCTGTAATCTCCCAGATCTCAGGTCCTCATTTAGAATTGGGTATAAATTTCAGTGGCGCCCTTATGCTGGCTATGCATGGAGGAAATGGCGACATTTGTCCTATTACAAAGAGACTGAACAAGTATTGTCTGATTGCTCGAGTTTAGATGAGGAGTTACAATCTTTTGTTCAATGCTTGTGTGCTTCTGAGCTGATCGGAATAGATTGCAGAGAAAAGTATATGCCACACCGGGTGGCAAGGCAGTTTGGATTTGATCAAGATCTTCCAGGTGATTTTTCTAGCTTAAATTTCAGCTGGGAAAATGTTGGGCTTTTTGTTCCCCCAAGAACATTTGAACCAGGTGTTTCTGAAAGGTACTTCAATTGGTGGAAGGAATCTAAGTTGGCTCGTGACGATGCAATCAAGAATATCTAGGTGCAAGAGAGAAGTATGGAGAAAACTGAAGTTTCACCATCAGTTCAATCAAAAAGGGACAAGGATGATTGCCATACTTCGGTTGCATTGATGAGAAAGGAGGAGTGTCAAAAATTAACTCGATTTCCAAAAGAATTTGTGCAGGAAGAGAACCATGACTCGTTTACTCCTATGCTTGATTCCAGGATAGCTATTGAATATTCAAGTGATGAAGAAATCTCATCAAGCTCAATACATCAAACCAGGGTTGCCAACAGAACAACTGCAGAATTGAATTTTTTACCACCAGTTCAGGAAGAAAAGATTGGGGACGATTCCCATACATTAGTTTCATGGAGGAGTCTTGAAAATTGTCAGAAAAAATATCAAGTTTCGACAGAATCTTATTGTAAAGAGAGCCTTGCATCTTTCACTTCCAATATCCATAAACAGACATATCAGCTTTCCAATGATGAGGATGACCTTCTGGTTTCAGTACTTCTGGAGCTTCGTGCCAGTGTTGCAAACAGAGCCAATCCTCATAAGACTCATCCATGTAATCAATCCCAAACTGTTGTTTCTCCTACTTCGAGTGCTGCCAATGAAAATAGTAGAAAAAGAAAATTTTGCACCACAAAAGAAGGGAGCAAAGAAACTATCCAACCAGCTGATGGGGTTGTTGAAGAAGTCAAGGGAATGAATTCTGCCAATGACGACCAATGTGGGGTTGCTAGAGAAGTGAAGAGAAAGGCTGGTGACTCTGCAGGTAACCCGTTAGATATCACTGAAGTCACTGAGAAGATTGAAAAAGGCAAAGCAACCACAGAATCAGTTAAAGGTGCTGCCAAAGAAGGGGTGAGAGAAAAGGCTGGGGAGTCTTTAACCAATCCTAAAGATGTTCAGAAACTTGGACTAGAATTACTAGAAGTGCTAGAAGGGAGGCTTCGGAAGCTGGAGAAATTGTTGGGGGTAACCCCAGAATGAAGTCAAGATTCAAGGAAATACCAAAATAGAAAGAAATCTGGTGGTTTTTTTAGTCTTCTGTTTTCTTTCATCCTTTGTTTTTTTTTTTGGTCTGAGAACATCTTATGTTCATTTTGTGCATCTTTTGCTTGACCCAGTTGGTTAGTGGACTTGGAAATTTTGTTTCTAGGGCTTTTTTTTGATAATCTTTTTTTTTTGATAATCTTGTTTCGTGTGTTAAAATATTTACATGTCAATTCATTTATGAGCAGAATCTGTTGGCTCAGAAATGCAGGCATTTTAATGGTAATGTTTTTGGTGTGAAAGAGGCTTCATCTTTGCACTCTTCCAGGCAGTGTGGTAGGATTTTAAAAACCATATCATTTCATATCATCTTAGCGGAAATCATTTTAGTTGTGAATTGGATCCAAAATGGATGGTGATCCATTGCATTGCCCTAGACGCATTCTGTGGTGTTTGATTCGAGTTTGACGCATTAATTTCAGGCTTATTGAGCTGTGGTTCAAAGAATAGTTACTATAGCAGGACCACACTTGTGGCATGCATGATATGGCTGAGAAGAAGTGGAAGCCGTATGCACAAAATCACACTTCCAATGTTGATTTTTCTCCCCTGAATTTAATTAAAATTATCTTTTTTTAACTGAAATTTCTTATCTTAAATTTTATTTCTTCAGAACTATCTATATTCTATGAGGCACTTTAATGTCCACTAGAAATTGAATTGATACATTTTGTTGTGCAAAGATTTCAGGATTTCGATAAATGACTTGGTTCTTAATTTATTATGGCAATACAAAGAGATCTCAAGATTTCAGAATTTCTTGTTCATGTAATTCAAAATGTTCATGTGTTAACTGGTTTGTAACTAGAATCCAGTCTATGTCATTATGTCAATGAGCCTTGTAACAAGCACATGAAATCCAAGTATTTTATATGGGAACTGGCATGTACTTATAAATCATTGCATAAATGATTTCAATACCAGGAAATACAAGTGGAAGAAGGAATCCCCTTGTACCATATATGGTGGTTTAGTGTTTGTAGCTTCACTCTACTTGTTGTCCATGTCGTCGGGTATTAATTCCTTTTTCCTTTCTTTATTTTTTCTCCCTTTTTAAATGTATATAAAATTCTCAATAAAAGTGGGTGGCATATGCTCAAACTACATGGTAACCACCTCAAAAAAAAAAATAATAATAATAATAATAATAAATAATAATAAAATAAATTTGTATTTTACATTGGACTTGCCATCCTAATTTCAGAGCTTTTGGGTTTATGTGAGGCAACTATTGCAAATCCATATGGAAATAGCGTGAGTTTAATATTACCTTCATATTGGAAATATCATATTTATGGCATTGCCATTTTGACTTGTAATTAGAGTCGATCTCACCTTAATTCACAAAGTTTGAAATCAAAACATGAATATTTGATGTTGTCGGTGTTACCTTCGTGCTAGATGTTTTCTCCATCCCTGTTGTGGCCACCCAATAAGGCCGGTAAAATGTCCATGATAAGAACGGTTGAGATTGAAAAACTCGATCTATCTATCTCAAGATGAGTACAGAGAGATCTTCCATTATCATTTATAGAGTAATAATGGAGTATAAATATGGTGAGGTCCCATAGGGTTGACTAACCCAAGCAAAGGAATTGTTACCGTGTATTGTAACTGTATAAAGTATAGCGTAGGCCCCTGTATTGTACAGCTATACCTAGGATTATTCCTAGCCTAAACTCTATATATAGGTCCCTCATGTACATGAAAGGAACACATCAATAGCAAGGGTTTTAACCCTCTTTTTCCCTTCTCTCTTTCTGTGTTCCATCGCAATATGGTATCAGAGCGGGGTTTGGTCCTCTGAAGTTTTTTTTTCTCTCCCATTTCCGGTGACGAGCAAGCCGAAGCTTTTTCGCATTTTTCAGGTACGTTCTGCACATCACCCAACCTTTGCACCACATCCACTTGCCTCGCCTCTCTCTGCTCTACAAAAAGCCGTCAACCAACTGACCAGAAAGCTCCCCACGCGCCCACACGCGCCACCACTTTGCAGGCGCGTCAGATCCACGCGCACTGTATTCTGCCACGCGCTGCCACGCGCCATCTACACAAGGCCTTCAGCGCTTACGTCAGCGCTTACGTCAGCAGCGTGTCATCACTGCCACGTCAGCAACCACTACTGCCACGTCAGCGACACGTCAGCGCCACGTCACTGCCACGTCAGCGCCACATCAGCGACACGTCAGCGCCACGTCACTGCCACGTCAGCACACACCACTGCCACGTCACTGCCACGTCAGCACGCACCACTGCCACGTCAGCGCCACGTCACTGCCACGTCAGCGACACGTCAGCACACCACTGCCACGTCAGCACACCACTGCCACATCAGCGCCACGTCAGCGCGCATCACTGCCACGTCAGCAACCACCACTGCCACGTCAGCACACCACTGCCACGTCAGCGCCACGTCAGCAACCACCGCTGCCACGTCAGCGCCACGTCAGTACTGCTGTATCAGTCTGCCACGTCACTCTGCCACGTCAGCACTGCTACCACGTCAGCCCTACTGCATCTGTTTGCTGTTTTTCCTTCATTTTCTCCATTTCTGGGCTATTTTCAGCAAACAAACAATCATTCTTAGGTATTTTCAGCCCTCTGATCTCATTTTTGAGCTCCTTTTTGGCTAATTCTACTCCGAGTGTGCAGTTATGAGTAACCCAGAGCTTGCTATCAACATCCCTCTGGTCTTAAATGGCCAGAATTATGTTCTCTGGGCTCAAGCCATGTCTGGCTACCTTCGTGGTCACAAACTCTGGCGAATTGTCACTAGTGATGTCATTGAACCAAAGAAAGGGACAGAAGAACTTGAAGAAAAATTTGTGGATCGTCTTGAAGAGTGGGACAGTAAGAATCAAAAGATCATCTCTGCTTTTCGCAGTACCTCTATTCCATCCATTGGTATGCAGTTTGGCCGTTTTGAAACCGCCAAAGCTGCTTGGGATTTTCTTGCCGACCGCTACACCACTGCTGGTCTCTCTCATCAGTACCAACTTTTAGATCAACTTCACCGCATGCGTCAAGAACCTGGAGAAGCAATTGACATTTTCCACTCCCGGATGCAGGCCTTTTGGGATCAATTGGCCGCTTCAGAACCTACTTGGACCTGTTCTCAGGATGCGGCGAAATTTCTCAGTTACCGAAATCAGCAGCGTCTAATCCATTTTCTGATGGCCTTGGATGATGTATTCGAACCTACACGTGCCATTTTGCTTCATCGCACTCCATTACCGACCTTGGAAAGTGCTGTTTCTGAACTTGTTGCATATGAGACTCGACGCTGTACTCGCCTTCCTCCTTCTACTGAATCTGCTCTTGCAACTCCCTTCTCAGCACCGGCCCACACTGCTATGGCCACTCCTCCTTCTGGGCGTCCATCTCTATCAGGTTGCAAGTTTTGTCATGCGCCGAACCATACTCTGCTTCACTGTCCTATTCGAGTCTGCAAGCACTGTCACAAGCGCGGTCCAGGTCATTTCTTAAATGACTGTCCACGCAATCCAAACCCACAACCTCGACATGATCATTCCAGAGGAAATTCATCCAGGTCTAACAGGTTCAAGCCTCACCATCGTTCCACTACTGCTGCTACTACTGCTGCTGCTACTGAGGACATCTCTCCACCTACCTCTCCCACTTCATCTCTCTCTAATGCCGATCTCACTGCTCTTCTCAAACAGGTCCTCTCTACTTCTGGTAACCCTCCTCCTACTGCTCTCTCCGTCACACCAGGTACTTCCTCTTGGTATTTTGACTCAGCCTGTTGTAATCATATGACATCTGATCACTCTCTTTTCACTACTCAAGTTCATACTTCTCATCTTCCTCCTATTCATACTGCTGATGGCTCTCACATGCATGTTAATCACATTGGACAAATCTCTAACTCCAAAGTGTCTCTCCCTGATACTTATTTCATTCCTCAACTCACTTTAAATCTTATTTCTGTGGGACAACTTTGTGAACTTGGTCTTAATGTTACCTTTTCTTCTACTGGTTGTATTGTACAGGATCCAAAGACGGGACAGACGCTTGGGACCGGCCGTAGAGTTGGACGTTTATTTGAATTGGTCAACTTCCACACTCCATCCCACCTTACCTCTCCCGCTCACTCCGCTGCTGCCTCAACTCCTCCCTCTTTAACTCTTTGGCATGCTCGCTTAGGACATGTTTCCTTCAGTCGTTTACAAAAATTGGCTTCTAGTGGTATTTTGGGCCCTGTAATAAATAAACATGATGATTGTTTATCTTGTCAGCTCGGTAAACAACCTGCTTTACCTTTTTCAAATAGTGATTCTGTTTCTGATGCCCCATTTAACTTAGTTCATTCTGATATTTGGGGTCCCTCTCCTACCACCACCATGGGTGGATCTAAGTATTTTGTTATCTTCATTGATGATTATTCTCGCTTTACTTGGATTTATCTTATGCAGCATCGCTCTGAACTGAAACAGATTTACTATAACTTTGCTCGCATGATTACCACTCAGTTTTCGCGTCCTATTAAAATCTTTCGTGCAGATAATGCTATGGAGTACCGCGACACTGACTTCCTCCAATTTCTTCAACAACAAGGCACCCTTCCTCATCGTTCTTGCCCAGGCACTTCTCAGCAAAATGGTCGCGCCGAACGCAAACATCGTCACATTTTGGACACTGTTCGTTCTCTTCTTCTCTCTTCCTCCTGTCCTGAGCATTTTTGGGGAGAAGCTGCTCTCACCGCCGTTTTCACCATCAACCACATTCCCTCTCCTGTCATTAATAATCAATCTCCCCATGAACGGCTTTATGGTACACCTCCTCACTACAGTACTCTCCGTGTTTTTGGCTGTGCCTGTTTTGTGTTACTTCAACCACATGAACGTACCAAGCTTCAACCTCGTGCCCGTCTCTGCTGCTTCTTGGGTTATGGGATAGAACACAAAGGCTATAGGTGTTGGGATCCTATTTCCAAACGTCTTCGTATTTCCCGTCATGTGGTCTTTTGGGAACACAAACTGTTCTCCTCTCTCTCCAAATTTCATCTCCCTTCCTCATCTACCCTTTCTCTATTCACTAACCCCTCTATTTCTTTATTTCCTGATGATGTTGACACAGGTTCAGATACACCAACTACGGCCCCTCCTGCAGTGCCCGTCCCGCCTGACGATCCTGACAATCTCGTTCCCACTCCTCCTCCAGCTCTTCGCCGTTCTACTCGGGTAAGAGAATTGCCAGTCCATCTTCGTGACTTTCATTGTTTCTCCACTATTCTTTCTCAACATGAGCCTCAATCTTATCGCGAGGCTTGTACTAACCCTCTTTGGCAGCAAGCAATGGATACTGAATTACAGGCTTTACACAAAACTCATACTTGGGACTTGGTTGATCTTCCCCTGGGCAAACATGCCATTGGATGTAAATGGGTTTACAAGATCAAGACTCGCTCTGATGGAGCTATTGAACGCTATAAGGCTCGCCTCGTTGCCAAAGGCTTTACTCAGGAGTATGGAATTGACTATGAAGAGACCTTTGCTCCTGTCACCCGTCTTACTTCTGTCAGGAGTCTCCTAGCTGTGGCCGCTATCCGCCAATGGGGATTATTTCAGATGGATGTTAAGAATGCATTTCTAAATGGTGATCTTCATGAAGAAGTCTACATGCAACCACCTCCTGGGTATGATCATTTACCTAACCAGGTCTGTCACCTCCGTCGCGCCTTGTATGGACTCAAGCAAGCTCCTCGAGCCTGGTTTGCCAAATTCAGTTCTGTTATTGGAGATTTCGGCTTTACATCTAGTCCCTATGACTCCGCTCTTTTTGTTCGTCAGACTGATCATGGCACCATTCTTTTGCTTCTCTATGTTGATGATATGATTATCACTGGTGATGATTCTACTGGCATTTCTACTCTGAAACAGTTTCTTAGCCAGCACTTTGAGATGAAGGATCTTGGTTCCCTTAGCTATTTTTTGGGTCTTGAGATTTCTTCTGATTCTCGGGGATACTATCTTTCTCAAGCCAAGTATGTTTCTGATCTCCTCACCCGTGCTGGTCTTACTGATAGCAAGACTGCTTCAACTCCTCTCGAGCCTAATGTTCGCCTCACTCCTTTAGATGGTACACCTCTCCATGATGCTACCTTGTACCGACAGTTAGTTGGCAGCCTTGTTTATCTCACTGTTACTCGGCCCGATCTTGCCTATGCAGTACATCTTGTCAGTCAGTTTATGTCTGCTCCTCGCTCTTCTCATTATGCAGCTGTTCTCCGGATCCTTCGATATATTAAAGGTACCCTATATCATGGTCTTCATTTTTCTGCCGCCTCTTCCCTTGAGTTGCGTGCCTACTCCGACGCTGATTGGGCCGGTGATCCGACTGACCGCCGTTCTACCACTGGCTACTGTTTCTTTCTTGGCACCTCCCTTATTTCCTGGCGTAGCAAGAAGCAAACTGTCACCGCCCGCTCTAGCACTGAGGCTGAATATCGTGCTCTCGCCGATACTACCCAAGAACTTCTTTGGCTTCGTTGGCTTCTTACTACTATGGGAGTTCCTCTCCCGACAGCTACTGTTCTTTACTGTGACAATCGTAGTGCTCTTCAGATTGCTCATAATGATGTATTCCACGAACGCACTAAACATATTGAAATTGATTGTCATTTCATTCGTCAGCACATTACCAGTGGCACTGTGCGTCTCCTCTCCGTCTCTTCCACAGATCAGCCTGCAGACATCTTCACCAAATCTCATCCTCCAGGACGCCATCTCGATTTAGTTTCCAAACTCAAGTTGGTCTCTACAAACCCTACTTGAGTTTGAGGGGGGGTGTTACCGTGTATTGTAACTGTATAAAGTATAGCGTAGGCCCCTGTATTGTACAGCTATACCTAGGATTATTCCTAACCTAAACTCTATATATAGGTCCCTCATGTACATGAAAGGAACACATCAATAGCAAGGGTTTTAACCCTCTTTTTCCCTTCTCTCTTTCTGTGTTCCATCGCAATAGGAATAATTATAATATGACAGAATGATAAATATAATATGGGAATAAAGTAAATTGAGGAGATCTTCATGGGGAGAGCATCAGTCTTGAATTGAGGAATATTACTGAAATTCTCTAGATGGAAAGTCCAGCCTTGCATACACAACTCACCACTCCTATAATAGGGAGGAGGTTGTGGTTCTGCTTTATCACATGAGAGAGGGGACTACGAGAGTGAGGTCTTCCCTGCTTGGATTTGGAACTCTGCTTCTACGGAAACCAAATCCCTTTTTTCTTAAGACCAAAAAAAAATTAAAAAAACAAAAAGAAAAAAGAACCACACCCTTTTCGAGCACGTTAGACCATGTGGCCAAAAATGGGAAACGGAAAAGGATTCCATGCCATGTGAACGAGAATTCCATCTCTACGCTTGATAGGGAGACTTGAAATTTTTGAAAACCTCCCAAAATCCCAAATAAAACCCCCCAAAATCCCCATACCTTCCTTCACCCTTTGCCTTGAAACAAACAGAGCCATTTGAAGGGAACAGATAATGATGTAAAAAGTACCCCGCAACCGTTTTCTTCCTTAGAGGCCCTCCTGAACTCCAACAATGGCACCTTCTTTCCCTCCATTTTCTCAATGGCCAAACAGAGGGGTAAAGCTTGAAGGGAGAGGAAAATGACGCATGAAGTACCCACCAACCGTCATCTTCCATAGAGTCCATCCTCAAAACTCGTGAGTCTCCAACAATGGCAAAACCCTTTTATTTCCCTCCATTTACCCATGAGCCAAACAGAGGTAAAAAGTTTTGATGAAAGGGAAAATGATATAAGAAGTACGGAGTACCCACCAACCCTTATTGTCTGTAGAGTCTGTTTTCAAAGCTCTTGATCTCCAACGATGACAAAATCATAAAACCCTTTCCTTTCCATAATTTTCCCGAGAAACAAACAGAGGGTATAGTTCGAATTGAAAAAAAAAAAAAATGATACATGAATAACCCACCAACTCTTATCTTCCATAGGGTCCGTTGGCTCCCTTAATCACGGCTCTTTATCTCAACAATGGTATAACCCTTTTCTTTCTTTCATTTTCCCGAGAACCAAACAGGGGGTAAAGTGCGAATGAAATATTATTAACCCACTACCTGTTATTTTCCGTAGAGTCAGTTCCATGTGAGAAAACATTGATATACAACAATGGCAGAACCATCAGACGTCATCATTGAGGAGAGAGAGGAGCTCATGGTTCCTCCCACTGGCGATGGAAACCCCACACTGAGAACTGCCCACTTTCTCAAACCCACCATTCCTAAACCAGCTTTGGAGCTTCCTTCAATTCCTATCCCCTACCGACCTAACACTTCTGAGCTCACAAAACCGCGTCTGCAAGTCCTATTCAAAGGCCGGCGAAACCCGCAAAAGAATTGGAAAACATGGGTTGATCGCTTGCATTGTACATACCAATCTATATGGAAGAAAGCTGGGATATATGAAGCAATCATGAGTTCCACGTATCACATCCAAAGACACAATGATTTAGAGCTTGTGATTGCAGAGAAATGGTGTTCTGAGACCAATACATTCATATTTGCTTGGGGGGAAGCAACAATTACATTGGAAGATGTGATGGTTTTGGGGGGTTACTCTGTTTTGGGTGACTCTGTTTTAAGTCCTCTGGAAAGCAGAGATATGGTGGAAATGATGGAAAAACTGATTGAAAGTTACAGGCAAATCAAAAGAACCACTGGTCAATTGCCTGGCCATTATACATGGATGGACCATTTCATGGGGTGCAGGCTTGAACTCGAGCACGAGGCATTTCTTGCTTTGTGGTTGTCCAGGTACGTTTTCCCGGCAAATTTGTATGAAACCATTGGAAAACATCTTTTCCCGATTGCAATTCGTCTCGCTAGAGGCATTCCAATTGCACTTGCGCCGGCAGTTCTCGCGAGCCTTTACAGAGATTTGGGTTTGCTAAAAGAAAAAATTGTTGCTTCAAACAAATTAGTGACTGGTGAGAGTCAAGGCAAACGTTTATCGCTTATACTTTGGGCGCCGTTCCAATTAGTGCAGCTTTGGGTTTGGGAAAGATTTCCAACGTTGCGGCCTAAACCCAATTTTATCAAATATGGTGAACCAAGATCGGCTAAGTGGCACAAACTGACAAAACTGAAAGTCGAGAAAGTGAGGTTGGTCATAGACTCTGCTGGAGAATTTTTTCAGTGGCGCCCTTATGCCGCAGCTGTAAGTAACTGGTCATTTCATATGTTTTACAGAGAAAAAGAAGAGTGGTTATTGGTCAATTCTGATTTGGACACAGAATTTGAGTCATTTGCTCGATGCTTGAGGGTCTGCGAACTAGTTGGGCTAGATTGTATAGAGCAGTACCTCCCACATCGAGTAGCAATGCAATTTGGACTGGATCAAGATATTCCAGATCGTGTCTGTCGATCCAATGAGACTCCTGAAATTGCTTGGAGCAATTACAACAGGCCAATTGGAGATACAAAATTGTATGTACCACCCCGACTCTTTGAGTCAGATGTTACAACACGATACTCAAGGTGGTGGAAGCTATCTTTGGCCTGGCAAGATGTAAACAAGGGCATTGTGAGGCAGCGAAGAAGTTCAAGACAATTGCCACGGGATTCAAAACGAAAAAAGGAAGCAGAGGATTCTGTTAACGAAGATAAACTCACACTCTCGGAACTGTTAACATCTAATGGGAAGCTTAATGATATGGGGAGGAGACTGGTTAGTGATGTTAAGCCTTCTTTGGGCATTCAAGCTCGAACTCTATCTTGCACTGCAAGTAGTGTAATGATTAGAGAGGAGAAGTTCCTGATGGAACCTGTAGAAAAGATTATGCAGAGTGAAGCTTTAGTAGGAGGAGCAGAGAAAGCCACGGAGGATGCAAATGAGAATCAAGCAAAGAGTCCGGTCAACGACACTTTAAACATCAATGACTACAATGGAGCAAGCAGTAGCTGCGGTACAACTGAGGTACCTGGACGAGAACTGGAAGCTAGGATTAGCAATCTTGAGAAAGTGACTGCTCGGCTGAGAACAAAACATGACTAAGACTTTATGAAAAAACCCAGGAAAGCAGGTCAATTTTATGCGTAGCAGCATGTTTGGTTTAATCTGTTTTGTTGGGTACAATATACATGGTTTAATGTATCCATGATAGATCCATTAGGTAGGAGTACTCGTTTTTTTCATTTTTAATTTACACAAAAGCATCTCCTGTCTCATTGCTGTAAAGACACTGATGGAGTATGCAGTCTTTTCCGTCTCTTTTTTTTTTTTTTTGGCTAAGTATGCATAGTCACATATGATATACGTATCCTGCAGTTAGTTATGCACAGAATCGAAGTGTCTCTGTATTATGATACACATGTTAAAACCCTAGTCAGCACAAGCTAGCAATAACATTTTAACATGACAGTGGGAAGAAGAGATTGTGTAGCTGAAGATGTAAGAATTTGCCTGTAGTTGATCTGATAGTTTTTACATCAGATATTTTTATGTCCTTGTTTCTTTCTGATTTCTGCTTTACTAGTGTGGGCTTCTTTGGGGGAATATGATTTGAATCGTGAATTCTAGCAATTTGGTGTCATTCAGCATCCAATTTTTACAATTTCCTACCACCTATGATCTCGATTGACAACCACAGAGATTACAGGTCTGCTTATAATTCAGAGTATGGAGTAAGCAAAATCCAAAATCGGTATCCCATGCCTTGCTCCAAGGTCATTGGTGCAAAGAGAGATATTCAGAGAATCAGATTAAACTCAGGCAGTGCTCCCTCTTGAAAATAATCATTTCCCCATTACCCATGTGTTGTTGTATGTTAGAGTGCATCTGCTGTTCTAGAATTGGAGAATGAACAGGATCCTTTTATTTTTGGTTTCGTTTTTCTCATGAATACTGAGGTTAGAGATAACTGTTTTAGTGCTCCCCAAGTATGTGGTGTATATTTTTGAGTTTCTTTGGTGCCAACTGCCAAGTTTTTCTTGAAGAGGTGCAAAACCTAAGACCACTAGGTAAACTACTTTAGTGTCATTTCCTCAAGAATGTGCATGAGATGTGCTGGTTCCTTTCTGGTGCATTTCATCGTCTACATTAGATTACTAAGGCTTTGCTGATTGTTTCAACTTGCTTTCCATTGCCATGTTCCGTATTTTCAGAATGTATATTATTCTCACTTTTGCTATTGTTATTATGGTTTCATTTATTTGTGTTTCCTTTCCTAGGCCATGAATATTTCGCGTCTCTATATATTTGATGAACTGAACTGCTACTATGGTGATTTGGGATCATTCATGGCAACTAATTGTGGTTTTTATAGTTCTTGTGTATTGTTTTTTATTCTTTAGAGAAACCATGATTCATATAGCTCATTGTTTGAGAAAAGGCCAACCCTGCTTGAAGTGTTGATACTATAGGATACAGTCCTAAATGCCAAGAACTTGCCTAATCAGTTTCATGCCTCTGCTGATGCCTAACCAGCCTGAATCAAAATAATTGAAGGAGCATGGTACATCTCTTTAGCAGAATATAAAACGATTTTGACTCATCCAAGAAAATTTTTCCCTGCACTACATGTTCTTTCTGTTGCATATTTCTTATAATTCTTTCTCTAGTAGTGATGGATACACACACACACACACACACACATGTATGTATGTTTATTTGTGTTCTTTCTTTCTACTGCATATTCTTAGCCACCTAAGACCTTTTACCTTCTCCCTCTCCTTCTATCACTTTATCAGCATATGCATTTTCATATTTGTGCTCTGTTTGACTCTTCAAAATTCATAGACACAGAAATTTGTAGTCTCATAACAGGTGGGGGTGGGGGCTGTTATAAGATTTATAGTGTTTAGAAAATTAAGCAAAGCATTAGTTTCTTAGGTACATCCTTCATTTCTTATCTTCAGATGGATGTTAAAATAAATTCTTGTCCAGTAATTTTCATATATTCAGACTCTTGACCATAATCTGGCGTATAGTCTTCTTTCCCCTTAAATATTGGCTCTCTTTATCTCTCTCTTATCTTTTTTGCCTCGGAAAGTCAGGTAAGATAGTTGGGAGAACAAGCCTTTGAGTCGATTATTGTCTCAGGGCCATTTCGAGTTCTCAACTACTGTGTAACTCTGGGCTAGCTAGCCATTTACACTTTTAGGGACTAAATTCCCTAAATTCACTTGAAGCCTGTGAGTGCAGAGGGCTCGATGCCACAAACTGAATTTGGCTCTTATGTTGTAGGAAAATTTTTTGATGGTGACCTAATGTTTCTAACTTGAACTTGTGACACCATCTGTTGTATTACAAAGAAACCAAACAATTGGAGTTTGATTACTCATGTTTAGACTAGGAGTTAAATTTTACAGTTATGATGCTTACAGTTGTCTGAGGTCGTCAGAACATATATTGTTAAGAAAAGTGTTGGGCACAGTTGGTAAAGCAGCTTGGAATGGATCAAAATCTTCCTGGTAATGATTCTAATTTGAAATTTTCCCTTGAAAATTTTATTTCCTCTATCCCAACAGCATTCAATATAGGCCAGGTTTTTCCACAGGATGCTTCTGTCGGAGGAAGGTATCTGTGTTTGCTCGCGAGTCGCGAAGTGCTATAAGTGATACACTGGAACAAAGTAAAAATCTCAATAACACAAATATATCACCCACCAGTTTTGGCAAAAAGGATTGTCATGCCTTAGCTGCATTGAGGAGTTTGAAAAATCCTAAAGACATTATCATAAGCTTCAACAAAATCCTTTTTTTTTTCTTTTTTTTTTTTTTGGTTCTTTTATTTATTTATTTTGGGCTGAGCAATAGAACTATAGTAGTACGTAAATCCCTCCTAACTACCCCTTTTCTAATTGGGTCAAATTTCAAACTCTTACCACCGGCCCTTGTGGCATAGTGCCATGTCTCGCCTTCCTATAATGGGAGGTCCTAGATTTGAACCTCCCTATAAATTTCCACTTCATTGAGCCCAAATCCACTAATGACTTCTAATGCATGTGGCTTGCAGGTTGCTACCTGCATCCATAAGGAGGAAGTTGTGAGACATCTTATTGTTAGCCAGGAAGGAAAAAAATATATGATTTTCAGAGGAAATGAGTCCCTAGTTATTAATCATTATGCCTTAAATCCTTTATTAGATTTTGCATGATTTTTGGCTTCATACATGAGAGGTATTGAATTAAAGTGTAGTAAAAAGTTTTGGAAACAGTGAGATATATTTTCATTGAGTATCTATATATGTATATATATTATGATATAATGTGTACAGCCATGAAATCCCTTAATTGTGGGGATATTGGTTCGACTATTATTCAATTAATAGATTACAATTGGTCTGCTAGGCTGTTGGAACAGGTCTGCTATGCTTTAGCAGACTTAGTGGGCTATGCCTTAGCATAGGTTGGCTATGTCTTTTACTGTAAAATGTTTACCAAAAATGTTTACCATTGAGGCGGGTGAGGCTTCCTGTAAAATGTTTACCAAAAAAAAAAAGTCTTCCTATAAAATACTTGCCGACAGTGAGCTTTCAGTATACTGTATAAGGGTGACCTTGTTACGATAATGCCCCTCAATGGTGTCAATTTCACAAAGGAGAGATAGTCTTCAGTCTTCACCTTTCATCACGAAAATGCCCCTGAATAGAACATAACTTTTTTTTTTCTTTTTTAGAAGGAAAAATTGAGCAGGAATCCAGGGGTTTAGTCACGCCCACTGTGCCTGAGTGCCTCCATGTCTACACAGAAAAATTTTCTACGGCCGAGACTTTTCGTGGGAATACAACCATCTAACAATGCCGTTTGTGGAAACTGCAAAGACCCACAAAAACCCCATAACCACACACCACATATAAGGCCTGCAACCTTCAATATTACAATATTGAAACCCTTGAAGCAAATAACCAGAGTCCATTCTCAGTGGTCTTGACCCTCCAACAATGGAGGAACCACCAGACACCATCTTTGAAGAGAGAGAAGAGCTCATGGTTTCACCCACCGGTGATAGAAACCCATCTCCCAGAACTGCCCATTTTCTCAAACCCTCCGTAACCTCCATTTATGGACCAGTCTTCAAGCTTCCTTCACATGCTTTCTCCTTTGTATATACCACTTTTGAGCCCAAAAAATGGCCTTTGGAGGTCTCTTTCAATGGGTGGAGATACCCACAAAAGAAATGGAAAACGTGGGTCGACCACATGAGTCCAACGTACCAATCTACATGGAAGAAAGCTGGTATATATGAAGCAATCATGAGTTCAACCTACGAAATCCGAAGAAATAATGATTTGGTATTGGGCATGGCGGAGAGGTGGTGTCCTCAGACCAATACATTCATCTTTTCTTGGGGAGAAGCTACTGTTACACTGGAAGATATGATGGTTTTGGGCGGTTACTCTGTTTTGGGAGACCCTGTTTTAAGCCCTCTTCAAACCGAAGAATCAGAACAAATGCTGGAAAGTTTACTGGCGGCACGACGTGAAACTGCCAGAACCAAAGCTCAGAAGGTTACCCAAGATGTGTGGATGAACTGTTTCATGAAGAGTGGCAGTGAATTCGAGCATGAGGCATTGCTTGCCCTGTGGTTGGCGAGGTACGTCTTCCCAGCCTATCCTATTAATTCAATTGGAAAACGTGTATTCCCCATTGCAATTCGCCTCGCTAGAGGGACTCGAGTTGCCATTGCGCCAGCAGTTCTTGCGAGCATATATAGAGATTTGAGTTTGTTGAAAGAAACCATTGTTGCTTCAACCAAATTTAAGATGAAGACGGATAGTGAAGATATTTTAGCGCTTACCCTCTGGGCGCCACTTCATTTAGTACAGATTTGGGCTTGGGAGAGATTTCTAGAATTGCGGCCAAATCCCAATTTGATGGAACATGATAAACCAAGATTGTTGCGATGGCATAAAATGAAAAAAATGAATGTTGACAATGTGAGGATGGCATTAGATGCAGCAGGGGGTAGTTTTCAATGGCGGCCTTATGCAACAGCCACGAACAAGTGGGTTTTTAATAAGCTTTGCGACAATAAAGAAAAGTGGGTATCGGTTGATCAAGCTTTGGATGGAGAATTAGACTCGTTTGCTCGATGCTTGAGGGTGTCGGAGCTAGTTGGACTAGGTTGTATAGAACAATACCTGCCTCATCGAGTCGCGATGCAATTTGGACTGGATCAAGATCTTCCAGGTTGTGTTGCTCGATCCAATGAGAGTCCAGAAATTGCCTGGAGCAACTACAGTAAGCCGATTTGTGATGTGAAATATATTCTGCCCCGGCTGTTTAAATCAGATGTTACCACCCGATACTTGGAGTGGTGGAAGCAATCATTTTGGGGTTGGAAAGATGCCATTAAGGGTGTTGTGCGACGACGAAGAAGTTCAAGAAATTTGAAGAGTTTGAAAAGATTGGTACAATGTTCAAAAGGGAAAATGGGAAATAAAGATGCCCTTGTTCCTCCTGGTTTTCCTCGCAAATGTAGTGAGGTGGAAGCAGGGGGCTCTAGTAACAAGCATAGAAGGGTTGAAAACAGACTAGTTGGTGACTGTAAGCCTTTGTTGGGCATGGTATCTCAAAGTCTATTATCCACTGCAGATGGTAACAATGCCGCAGTTCCCCCTGGTTTTGCTCCCAAATGTAGTAGGGTAGAAGCTGGGGATTCTAGTAACAAGCATACAAGTGTCAAAAACAAAGTACTTGGTGAAGGTAAGCAGTTGGTGGGCACGGGATCTCAAAGTCTATCATCCATTGCGGATGGTGACAATGCCGCTATTCCTCCTGGTTTTGCTCCCAAATGTAGAAGGGTAGAAGTAGGGGATTCTAGTAACAATCATAGAAGTGTCGAAAATAGACTGGTTGGTGCGGGTAAGTCTCTGCTGAGTGTGGGATCTCAAAATCTATCATCTAATGGGAACGGTAATAATGCTGCCGTTCCCCCTGGTTTTGCTCCCAAATGTAGTGGGGTGGAAGCAAGGGACTCTGGTAACATGCATGGAAGTGTTGAAAACAGACTGGTTGGGGATGGTAAGCCTTTACCGGCCGCAGAATCAAATGGTAATAATGCCTCTGTTAGTCCTGGTTTTGCTCCCAAATGTTGTGGGATGGGAGCAAGGGACTCTCGTAACGCGCATAACAATGTTGGAAACAGACCAAATAGCAATGACAAGCTTTTGCTGGGCACTAAATCTCAGATTTTATCATTCTCAACAATAGATGATGGAGTTGTTAGAAAGGTAAATTCACTGATGAGACCAGCTGATAAGATTAGGCATGGCGAATCTATTGTGGGAGGATCAGCAAAAGCCGTGGAAGATTCAAATGTATGTAAAGCAGGGAGTCCAGTTTTTGATGGGGTGAGTTTTCGTGACAATGTAGGAGGCATCAGTAGCTATTATACAATTGAGATGCCCAGTTTGGAACTCGAAGCTCGGATTAGCAAACTTGAGAGACTGGTTGCTGAGCTAAAAAGTAAGAAGACCTAGTTAGAGGGTTCAGAAAAATCCTACGAAGGCCTGACTTTTTTTACCTATAGCAGAGCAATGCAGTTACTTGGTTTCATCTGTTTGGTTGAACATATTATATACAGGTTTACTGCACTGGAAGAAGTAGATGCATGCTAGTTTCTGGCCAACTCTATTGATCTCATGAGAAACAACGAGTGTACCGATTTAGTAAACTTGTATTTAGTGAAAA
This sequence comes from Liquidambar formosana, assembly GCA_039720395.1. Classification (NCBI taxonomy): domain Eukaryota; kingdom Viridiplantae; phylum Streptophyta; class Magnoliopsida; order Saxifragales; family Altingiaceae; genus Liquidambar; species Liquidambar formosana. The sequence continues at coordinate 5,598,424 of CM077834.1, forward strand.
GAGAAGAGCAATGACTATTAAATATTATACTGAGCAGAAATTATTGTATAGCTCAAATTAAGTTTTATCATGTACATGAGCTAATAGTTAATGCATTTGGAATGACAGTGTTATCCCTCCTCCTCCCCCCCCCCCCCTCTTCTTTTTCTCTTTGTTCTGATTTCTGCCTAACAAGTGTGCGTTTCTTTTCCAAGAATCGGCTTTCAATCTTATGGTACTGCATATCGCTGAGAGTCCACAAGCACAAGAAGTTTCCTTCCCATCACTTCTGATTTCAAAGTAACATATTGCACAGATCACAAGTTTGCTTTTAATTCAAATCAATTTTCATTCTGAGTCATTAAAATGATTTTCATATCTATAGATACTAAAACCTTAAGCCTCCTCTGTCTCGGTGTCTCTAACTTACATCTGGGACAACATTTTTGCTCCAATATCACTATGAGTAGCAAAATATGACTTACACATCCATCCTTCTTTATAAATAAAAGAAAAAGAAAAATCATTTGACCACCTTCATTTGTTGTGTTATATGCTGCCACCCAACTGTGGTTCAAAATGTTTTAAAAAAATACTGGGTTCTGTTTCTTGTGGTATTTGAATGGGGATTGGATGAAGGTAAAGAGAACCAGCATAGTGCTCCCTAAGTACGCGTTGACTTGAATATTTGGGTTTGTTTGGTCCTAAGTTTGTGACTCTGATATTGAATCCAATTCAACATAAAACAACAGTAGCTACAAACAGATCAGAGTGTCACTGACTTTTCTTTTTCTTTTTTTCTTCTTTTTTTCGGCTTTCACTTTAGATGTGTTGATTTCTTTGCCAATAATAAGCATTGAATCCTAGTCTTTTGAGATTTGCTATCATTTAGCCTCTGTGAACATTATAATGTTATCTGTGAATTCAGGTTACAACCAGCTAACAGGCCTGGGGTTCACCCTTGAGTAAGAAGAACCTCCTCTGAGTAGTCAAATTATTTCCCTCTATGAAGTTGCTGAAAAGCAACCTCCAACTCGTTATCTCAAAATTCATGTGTGTTGTAGCAGATTCACTGCAAGGTCTTGTGTGCATAGAAAGAGTGTTGGTATGTGTGTGGCTCAAATTCAAATAACGGCCCACTCCCCGAATTCAATTGCTTCTTTGTTGCAGCTACCGACTCCAAGATTTTGAGTTGCAAAAGAAAAGAAGGAAACAAAGGCCGGACGAAGTCCACTTTTGTAGGCTATGAAGACCGGATAATGCCATGATAAGCACAATGTTTTTAGGGTATTATACTGACCTCCTATTTGAAACGGCTCATTTGATATTTGAAGTGATCTAAAATAACTCACTCATTATTTGAAGTGACTCATTTATCATTTTAAGTGATCCAATTATCATTTAAAGTGACCAATTTACTATTTCATGTAATCATACCAATTTTTTGATAAGGTAACATAGAATTGGCCATCAAGCCTGTTGCATTTGTCTTCTATTGAATATAATAAGTTTGATGGGATTAAAAAAAAAAAAAAAGGGGGGGACACTTTTTTCTTTTGCTTTATACTGAATCTGGTGCAGAAACTTTCAAAAAGCAAAATTATCATCTTTGCTTTTTCTTTTGCTTATTATATTATAATATGTTTTTGTATCCTTATATAAAGGATGAAAAGCCATTCAAGATAAGACTGAGGTGAATCAGTGTCGGAAAGTCTGTTTTAGAAAAAAGCACTCATATTTGGTGAGTGGTATGAACGTAGGTTTTTTCTTTCTTTGGGTTGAGTGGGTGAGTCTGAAAGAGGGTGTACAAGGGTTCAAGGGATTAGGCTTGGGTTCAAACAATTAATCTCCGTACTCATAGATAGGATTTTATCGAACCACGTAAATCTTGGTGTTTGTTATTGTGTGCTTTGATTTTATATTTTATTCAATACATATGATTCTTCAACAAATTTTTTGTTAAAAATAAATAAAAATAAGTGAGATGCGCCGAGATATTGGAACTCTGAGATCTGCAATCATAAAATTATCAAATATGAAAGAGTAGCTGTATCACATGATTCACATCCAACTTCCTTTTTTTTTTTTTTTGATAATCAAATACTTTATTGAATAGGAAAAGATGGAGCAGCATCCCCGTCTAGGATCTCCGCACGAAGAACTGAGGGCGGTAGATTAGAGATGGGAATTGCTCTAAATTTTTTACAAGTAGCAGCCCAAAAAGCAAGAGAATGTGCTGCACCATAACATCCAACTACCTATATGATGTGCAGTTTTATTTTTAAAATTTGGTCCTAGTACAATTGTAATATTGGAACTACCTCAAATATGTTTATGAGATGGGGCTACTACATATATCATTACCAGTTTATCTCATTGTCTACATCACAATAAGGCTTTATTAAATTGTTTAAAATGCTTTCCTTGTTTGGTAGTCTTATACTCTCTATATGCTTACTCCTGCCACCATTTTCATTAAGGACAGACGAGCTCGCCACCCAATGGGATCCACCAAAAGGATAAGAGCAATGATAACGAGAAGAAACCTCAAAAGTCAAAAGCTGAAATTTCAATTATAATTAATTATGAATATTTAATTTTCAATTACAAGACTTGAAGATGTGAAACAACCCTCTAGCATAGGTAGAACTCCAAGGCTAACAACTTTTTCAAGATTTACGACCCTAGTTCCAAGCAAGGAGAGGTAAGAAAACTAAGAAAACTTTAATCAAAACTTAAGTATCACTTAACCAAAGTTAAAGAGACTTTTAGGTTAATTTAAAATATCTAATCTAAAAATTAAAGCGAGCAAAAGAGTTAAGATAAGCTGAAACGAATTTTAAAGTAGAAGAAACTAGAAGGCTTGCAGAACCAAAACTTATCTTCTTTATATATGTTCTTATTCAAATTTGATTCTGCTCACGTTGATTCAATTATCAAGCCTTGTAACATTTTAAAGCCTTGAAATCTAGTTTCTAATGCAGCACTGAATCCGTTCACCAATTCAAAATGGAAAAAATGACAAAACGGTGGTTCAAAATAAAAGTAATCTTTAAAAGAAGGCTATAACTCTCCTATTCCTTTCAAAGTGGTAATAATGAATTTTAATCCAAAAATAGGGACTTTAGGATCAAATGTCCATTATACCATTTCAGTGAAAAAAAAAAAAGACAAACAAACAAACATACATACTTTTTTCACCCCACCCAAATCCTATCTGATTGTTTTCTTCTCTCTTTATTAAATAAAATTTAACCAATATTTATCCTTTGCGTTGAGAAAGAGGAAAAAAAAAATTGGCTCTCTACTTTTTTTTTTCCTTTTTTTTTTGCCCTTATAGAAAAGTATGATTTAAATTTAATTCACCAACCCATGTATAGTCGTCTTTCTTCAAAAATAAAGTATGTAATAATGACAGCCAATACTATATGAAAAGGGCTGTCGATATTATACGAAGGGGACTAAACATTATCACAAAAATTGCCCATTTACACATCGTACATCATAATTGGATAAAGATTGTTGGGAAAAAAAAAAAAAAAAAACCCCACCAACCTGATATTCATCTTTAATGATTTAGACCCATTTATATTATTGTTTTATTTAAAAGATTAATGTTCTCCATGTTATCAATCTCCAAATCATTTATTGTGTCAAATATTTAGTACTATCTTCAAAATAAAATATTTTAATGCTTATTATAATGCTCCATAACATCATAAAATGATATTTTAAACTCTTAATTGAATGATTTATTAAACTCAACTTAAAAGTGTATTACTTGTAGGAGATTGTTAACTACCATTTGCAAGGATGTCCTCTAACCACTAAAAAAAATAATAGTAAAAAACTTTCCAAATCCACGAGTTTATATGATGATTATTTTAATTGAAAAAACTATATATATAATTTTGATGTAGTAAGTATTGTATTAGAAAAAAAAGGGCAAAACCCAAATATAATTGTTCTTTCTGAATTATGTTTTGAAACTTTTAAGTTATGAGAAAAGTGATGTGTTTATTGTGAGAATGACATTTAGGGGATGGGACAAAAAAGAAAAAAAAAAAAAAAAAAACTCCCTAAGAAAAAATAATAAAATGATAAGTTGATAATTGATAGATTCCCTTTTTTTGGATTAAAGTCCATTTTTATTATTTTGAATGAAATTAGAGAAATTTAATTATTAAAATAATAAAATGATAAGTTGATAATTGATAGATTCCCTTGTTTTGGATTAAAGTCCATTTTTATTATTTTGAATGAAATTAGAGAAATTTAATTATTTATTTGAAATTATTTTTATTTTGTTCCACCAGGTAATTCTCCCATTCAAAATCCCTAATCAGCCGAGTTTTAAGGCTAGACTCAAGGCTAGACCTCCCAACCTCTGAGGTCAGTGGGACGCCAAGGCAACCAACCGTGATGATGAATATGTCATTTCCATACTAGTACTCCGTATCATTTAAGAAGATTGGTGGCTTTTCCTGGGACTGAGACCATGCCATTTATGGAAACTGCGACAGAACCATTAAAACGCAAGCCATGATAACCTGCTGAAGAAAACGCCTTCCCACTCCAGTTCTCAACTCAAACCCTTCAATTTCTCTCTTTCTCTCTCCCTCTCTGGGCAAAGATACTGAGATACCCACAAACCTAGAGTCCTTTCTCATTCCTCAAAGCTTTTCATCTCCAACGATGGTGGAACCACCAGACACCATAATTGAAGAGAGAGAAGAGTACATGGTTTCACCAATAGGGGACGCAAAACCAACTTTAAGAACAGCCCATTTTCTCAAACCCTCTTTAACCTCCATTGATAGTCCAGTATTAGAGTTTCCTTCACAGTCTCTCCCCTCTGTAGGTACCAGTTCGGAGCCCACAAAATGGCCATTGAAGGTTTCATTTCAAGGGTGGCGATACCCACAGATGGATTGGAAAACATGGTTCGATCGCATGCATTCTTTGCACCAATCGACATGGGAAAATGCAGGAATATGTGAAGCAATCGTGGGTTCTACGTACAAAATCCAAAAAGACGATGATTTGGTATTTGGGATTGCTGAGAGGTGGTGTTCTGAGACCAATACCTTCATTTTTCCTTGGGGGGAAGCAACTATCACATTAGAAGATATGATGGTTTTGGGTAAATACTCTGTTTTGGGAGACCCTGTTTCGATTACCCTTGAAACCAGAGAATTGAAGGAAATCGAAGAAAAACTTATCGAAGTGCGGACTTACAAATCACGAGGACTAAAGCTCAGAAGGCCTCTCAACAAGAATGGATTAGATATTTCATGGAGAATTCGAGCGAATTCGAGCATGAGGCCTTTCTTTCCCTATGGCTGTCCAGGTATGTCTTCCCTAAAATTTCGATAGATACAGTTGTGAAATGCGTTTTCCCAATTGCAATTCATCTAGCTAGAGGGAAACGAATTGCACTTGCGCCAGCAGTTCTTGCAAGCATTTACAGAGACTTGAGATTTTTGAGAGATGCAATTGTTGCTTCAACCAAATTGGGTAGTGGTAAAGATAAAGACGATGTTTTAGTTTTAGCACTTACCCTTTGGTCGCCATTTCAGTTAGTTCAGATTTGGGTTTGGGAGAGATTTGTAGCACTGCGGCCGAAGCCCAATTTGATCAAATATGGTGAGCTGAGATTGGCCCAATGGCACAAATTGGTTAAGTTGAAAGTTAAGAACGTGAGGACGGTTTTAGACTCTGCCGGAGAATTTTTCCAATGGCGCCCTTATACCTCAGCTATAAATAATGGGTTGTTCCATAAGTTTTATGGAGAAAAAGAAGGGTGGGTATCAATTGATCATGATTCAGACGGTGATCTAGTGTCGTTTCGCTCGATGCTTGAGGGTCTGCGAGCTGGTTGGAATTGACTGCATAGAACAGTATCTCCCCCATCGAGTTGCAATGCAATTTGGAATGGATCAAGATATTCCAGGTCATGTTGCTCGATGCAATGAGACTCCAGAAGTTGCTTGGAGAAGTTACAGTAAGGCGATTGGAGATGAAAAATTATATATTCCACCCCGACTTTTTGAGTCAGATGTTACCACCCGTTACTTGAAGTGGTGGAAGCAATCATTTTCGAGTAAGCAAGATTCAATCAAGGTTGGCGTGGTGAAGCAAATAAGTCCAAAGAGTTTGAAAGGCTTGCCGCAAATTTTGAAAGATATGAAGGGAAGAAAATGATGCTGCGGTACCTCCTGGTTTCCCTCCCAAAGTTACTAGGGTGGCAGGAGGGGAATTTGATGACGAAGATAACCTAACAATTTTTGAAGTATTGAAATCACGTAAAAAGCGTAGTAGTGATGGGAACGAACAGTCTGGTGATGGTAGGCCTTTGCTGGGCACACAGTCTCAAAGTTTATCGTCTTCTACAGCAAATGATGGAACTACTAGAAAGATGGAGTTGGCGACGGGACCAGCAGAAAACATTATGCGAAGTGAAGCTTCAATGGGATCAGACAGAGCCATGAGGGATAAAAATGATAGAGAGGCAAGAAGTCCAGTCTACAACACAGTGAGCAATAACAACTATGAAGGAGTAAACGATAGTTCTGGAACAGTAGAGATACCGGGACTAGAACTGGAAGCTCGGATTAGCAAGCTCGAGAAAGTGTTTTCTGATCTGAAAACAAGGTATGCCTACATGTTTGATAAAAAAATCACCAGAGAAGGTCAATCTGGTCCATAGCATAAACAGATGCATTCACTTGGCTTCGTCTATTTAATCTGACACATTTTTCATAGATTTCATGTATTGGATGAAGTTGATGCATTACATGCATGGCTTCTAATTAAAACTGAGGCCTTTAACTATTTATCAAATTGTTCTTCTACCTGAGCTGATCTCCAATGACAGTGGAACAACTTACAACTCCTTACTGTGAGTCTTTTTTTAATTTTAAAAAAATACAAAAAACAAATGTCTGTACCATGTTTGAATATGAATGCTGTAAAACTGACAGTATAAATGTATATATTTAGTTACATATAATACATATAGTGTGCAGCTCTGCTTGGTTGAGTACCATGTTGTGTGTGAGTAGTTTGACTATTAGACATGATATAGTGTGAAGAATATATTATTGCCAAAAATGTGAGAGATGTTTTATACATGACCTAATAGCTCTTGCATAATGAATGTAAAACTCTTACGGTTTCTTGTCCGTTCCTTTGTTCTGATTCTGCTTTATAATGGCTGTTTCCTTTATGAGAATATGCTTTGGATATATTGTAAAATTGTGGAATTTAACAGCATTCAGCCTCCAAACATGATACGCTTTTGTCACCTTTTATGCCAAGTTCATGTAGCACAGATTACATGTTTGCTTAGAACTCGAGTACGAATAGATTTCTTTCAGGGTTTCAAGTACTTTTATTTCTAAAGATTTTATAATTTCATGCACCCTCCAACTTGGTTTCCCAACCCATGAGTCTTGCAGGAGTTTCACTCTAAGGTCAATAATAGGTAGAGAGAGATTCATATTTAATTTATATATTAATCCTTCTTGAAAAAAAAATCATTGGCCCATTCCTCATATGTCATTATATTTTGCATAGTTCACTATTCTAGTAGTAGCTACCGACAAGCTGGTCCATAAGTCGAAGAAAAATACTGAACTCTGTCTCTTTTGTTTCTGTTTGTTTGTCTGCCTTTTTGCAGTTAATAAAATGGTTCAGAGTAGAAAGAACGAATGTCCTGTTGGAATATCTCAACTGTGTTAATTGTTGTATTTGAGTTCCTTAGGACCAAGTTCAAGCTGAACTTGGGATTACCTCAAGAGTGCAACCTTGATGTGTAAATCAATCCCAGTGTTTCTCATCGTCTGCCTTAGATCTAGTGTATCTTTGTTGAGTAAATGCATTCCTTGTTTGAAATTCACATGTCTCTCTACTTTTTGACCCCTGCTTTCTCTATAGCCATTTTATCTCTCTATATTTTGGTTGGTTGAACAATTGAGAACATTAAATTAATTGTTGATTGTCCAAATTGATACTATCGTAATCTGGGATCATGCACAGCAATATATAACATTATTTGTAGTGCTTATATATTGTTTAGAATAGTATTTCTTGTCTAGAATAATAATGATTCTTATAGCTCACTAATTGAGAAAAATTATCCTAATTCTATAAGATAGATCCCTAATGCCAAAAAGTTGCTTAATCAGTTTCTTGCCATTGCTGATGCCAAGCCAGCTTGAACCACAATCTGGTTATCAAAGGAAAAGGATAGAAAAATGTCACTTTTTTTCCTCGTATTTGACTAATGTTTTCCTCTTCACTACTCATTTCCATTTTTCTGATATAGTTATATTTGCACTTGTTTATTCAAAGTATTAATGCACAAATTTGTCTTTATTTGGTGTCTTTTGCATACTCTTAACCACCTTCAGCATTTCACTTTTCTCTTCAATTTGTCAGTATTTGCACTTCTTACATTGATTTTCTTTGGTGCTTTCTTCCCTTCTTTCTTCAAGTGAATGTTAAATAATATTAATTCACCTATTCTTTTCCTTCCTTGTTTCTTGGTTATTTACCATACTGTAGTGCTTCTCTCAAACTTGGCGATTTTTCTCTTATAAACATATTTTCCTCCCTTCTCTCTGTTTTATTTTAGTATTTTTTTTTCCCTGTCGTATATTAGTTAGTATTGCTAATTTGCACTATTTGTTACTTGCAATTCCCTGTCGGCTAGTTGGTTTCACCACACAACCTTGTTCCACCAATTTAGTTTGTAGGATAATGTGGATGCAAACATGCACATGTGATGACACATACAGACATTGTAATGCAGACCTTTTGTTGTAACTGGGTTCTATCTCTTCTGTATTTCAACTTTGCTTAAAAACCTCTGAGTCTGTTTTAATTACCTGTTTTTCATCTTTTAAAATGTTTGTAGGAACTTATTATAAAAAAACTCCTTAAAAATTTCATATCTGGTTAGAAGCCCTTTATGTTGTTTATGAGATTGCAAATTGCAGAACGCTTACAGTTTACTGATTGTGCTTTTTGCTCAATGTTCTGCACTATATGCGCAAGTTGAATCTTAGGAAGATAGTTAAGCTTACCTTGTGTTAGAAACGGGACCATAGATTCAGGGCTACTATGAATTTCCTGGGGAAATTGAATGACCCCAATATGTAGGATTAAATGCAACTGTGCTTATTCTTCACAGAAGTATGTGATGATTGCTGTCATTTTTTATAATGGCCCCATTCAGAGTGATGGATTTGGACTTAAATGAGTAGGCAATTTAACCTTCATCGGAAGTCCAAAAATGCTCTTAATAGTTCATAGGATTTGGATGGAATGGAATCAGCAGATATGCTTCTGCTCAAGTGGTTAAAAATCCCAATATGAAAAGATGATTTGAAAAATAAGATTAATAGGCATATATGGGAGGTTTTACCAGCAAACCCATCTCAGAGGAGGAAGCCCAATGGTATACAGTTCTAGATTTTGGTAAAAACCTTAGTCATTATATGAAAATATATATACATACTTATACGAAAGCGATATTCCTGAAAGATAAAGCTGCATCATTTGGGTGAGTTCTAATATTAAGTATGTTTCGATGTTGGATTTTATTTGAAGTTGTATGAAAAAAAAAAATCAGGACATTTATCATCAAATCGTGGAAAGAGACACACATAGGTGTATCTAAGATGTTTGAGGGATGCTTGCAACCTTCTACTAAAGTCCAACTGAAATTAGGACCAAAAAAAAGGACCAACTGTAATTAGTCTCCAACTATCAGGGGACTTTCTAGCCAAAAAAAAAAAAAAAAAAAAAAAATTCACTATCAGAGAACTTGCAGTGGATAAAAATCTTCCTCCTATTTGAACATGACACATGTCACAAGGAGGGGGACACATTCTGTAATTAGTCTTTAACTCAAGTGTGTGAAATACTGATTACTCTTATCTTCCCATCAAAAACCCCATGAATACAGCCTGCGAAGAGCACCTACAAACTCCAGTTCCCAACACAGTCCCTTCACCTCTCTCTCTCTCTCTCTCTCTCTCTCTCTCTCTCTCTCTCTCTGCTTAGGTGAACAGTTGAAGTAGAGAACATACTGGTTTATCCGCTAAAGAAGTTCTCAGAGTAGAGAGGTACAAAGTTCAAACTCTACTTCCCAACAGGCGACACTTCCGCTCTCTCTTTCCTCTGTGAGCTTGAACCCTTTAAACAAAGAAACCCACTAAAGAAAAGAGCTTCTAAGTTCGAACTCCACTTCTTAACGGCCCTTTCACCTCTTCTTAACGGCCCTTTCACCTCTCTCTCTCTCTCTCTCTCTCTCTCTCTCTCTGAGCTTAAACCCTTGAAGCGAAGAAACCCATACCGTCATACGGACATTACCCACCAACAAAAGAGTCCCTTCACATTCCCTAAAGCTCTTCATCTCTAACAATGGTGGAACAACCAGACGCCATCATTGAAGAGAGACAGGAATACATGGTTTCACTTATAGGGGACGTGAAACCTACTTTAAGAGCAGCCCATTTTCTCAAACCCTCTTTAACTTCCACTAATGGTCCAATATTAGAGTTTCCTTCACGTTCTCTGTCCTCTGTAAGTACCAGTTTGAAGCCCATAAAATGGCCACTGAGAAAAGATTCATTTAAAGGATGGCGTTACCCACAAAAGGATTGGAAAACATGGATCGATCGCTTGCATTCTTTGCACCAATCTACATGGGAAAAAGCTGGAATATATGAAGCAATCATGGGTTCTACTTGCAAAATCCAAAGAAACAATGATTTAGTATTTGGGATTGCAGAGAGGTGGTGTTCTGAGACCAATACCTTCATTTTTCCTTGGGGAGAAGCAACAATCACGTTAGAGGATATGATGGTTTTGGGTGGTTACTCTGTTTTGGGAGACCCTGTCTTTAGCCCTCCTGAAACCAGAGAAATGACGGAAATCAATGAAAAACTGAACGAAGTGCGATTAGAAATCACAAGGACTAAAGCACAGAAGGCCTGTCAATATGCATGGTTGAGACATTTCATGGAGAATGAGAGTGAATTCGAGCACGAGGCATTTCTTTCACTGTGGTTGTCAAGGTTCGTCTTCCCAAAAAAATCATTCAATATAATTGTGAGATGTGTTTTCCCAATTGCAATTCATCTAGCTAGAGGCAAACGTATTGCGCTTGCACCAGCAGTTCTCGCAAGCATTTACAGAGATTTGAGTTTATTGAAAAAAGCGATTGTTGGTTCAACCAAATTAAACGCAGGGGATGATGAAGATGATGTTTTAGCAGTTGCCATTTGGTCACCATTGCAGTTAGTTCAGATTTGGGCATGGGAAAGATTTGTAACATTGAGATCAAAGCCCAATTTGCTCCAAAATGGTGAGCCGAGATTTGCTCAATGGAACAAACTAAAAATGTTGAAAGGTGAGAATGTGAGGTTGGCTCTAGACTCTGCAGGAGAATGTTTTCAATGGCGCCCTTATACCTCAATGGTGAATAATGGTTTGTTTCATAAGTTCTATGGAGAAAAAGAAGATTGGGTATCAATTGATCACGATTCAGACAGTGATTTAGTGTCATTTGCTCGATGCTTGAGGGCCTCGTGAGCTGGTTGGAATTGACTGTATAGAACACTACCTCCCTCATCGAGTAGCAATGCAATTTGGAATGGATCAAGATCTTCCAGATCACGTTGCTCGATGCAATGAGACTCGTACAATTGCTTGGAGAAGTTACAGTAAGCCGATTTGGGAAACAAAACTATACATTCCATCTCGATTCTTTGAGTCGGGAGTTACCACCCGTTACTTGAAGTGGTGGAAGCAATCATTTTTGGGTAGGCAAGATTCGATAAAGGGTTTTGTGTGGAAGCAAAGAAGTCCAAAGAGTTTGAAAAGCTTGCCACGAAGTTCAAAAGACAAGAAGGGAGATAATGATGCTGCTGTTCCACCTGGATTTCCTTCCAAAAGAATTAGGGTGGAAGGAAGGGATTTTGATGAGGAAGATAAACTAACAATTTTGGAAATGATGGAATCAAGGAAAAAGAATTATAGTGTTGGGAAAAAACCAGCTGGTGATGGTAAGCCTTTGCCCAGTGCACAATCTCAAAGTGTATCGTCTTCTACATCAGATTATGGAACTACTAGAAAGATGGAGTCGATGATGGAACCAGAAGAAAACATTATGCATAGCGAAGAGTCGATGGGAGGACCAGAGAGAGCCATGGAGGATAAAAATGAGAGTAAAGCAAGAAGTCCGATCAACAACAGAGTCAGCATCAACGACTATGAAGGAGTTAACAATAGTTATGGCACACTTGAGATACCAGGACTAGAATTGGAAGCTCGGATTAGCAAGCTTGAGAAAGTGATTGCTGGGCTGAATGCTAAGTATGGCTACAAATTTAAGGAAAAAATACCTAAAGAAGGCCCATAAAGGCTTCATCTGTTTAATCCTATAATTTTTTCCTAGATTTAATGTATTGGGTGAAATGGATGAATTAATTGCCAACGCTTCTTGTTAAAACTGAGGCCTTAACGCTTCATCAAATTGTTCTTTAACCTGAGGTGATCTCTGATGACACTAGAACAACTGACAACTTAATGCAGTGAGTCTTCCTTCTGGTTCATCATCTTTTTGTTTTTTTTGTTTTTTTTTTTTTGGGGGTGGGGGGGGAGGATGAATGCTGTGAAACTGACAGTGTATATTTGATTATATATGATTCGTATAGTGTGCAGTTCTTCTTGGTGCAGTGTCCATGTTGTGTGTGACTATGTAAACAAGATGGTCGGAAGAAAAGATTGTATTGCTCAAAATGGCAGATATGTCTTATACATAACCTAATAGCACTTACATTCTGAATATGAGGCTCTTACCCTTTCCGTTGTTTTGATTCTGCCTTACAAATGCTGTTTCCTTTATGAAAGCTCCGACTAACAAAAATTCTGGAATTTGACATCATTCAGCCTCCATACATAATACTCTTTTATGTTTTATCTCCTTTGGTGCACAAGTTCAAGCTAAAGAGGTGAAACAACTGTCAAAAGGTGGTCAACTGTTGTCGTGTTGGAATCACCCCAAGAATGCATATGAGATGTGCTGCATGCCTGCATATCCTGCGTCAATCCTGGTGTGCTTTTCTTGATTGGGATTCTCATTTATATCCCACTTTCATTGTAGTTGTTTCATCCCTCTCTGCATTATGGTTGGTTTAACCATAAATTACCCGTTAATTACTTGATTGTCCAAATTGATATAGTAGTAATATGAGATCATGCATGGCAATATATGATTCTCACAGCTCACTGATTGAGAGAACCCGACTCTAAAATTTTGGTCCTAATTCTATAAGATACGATCTCAAATGCCAAAAAGTTGTTTACCTCATCTGTGTTATCAGAAGAAGAGTTTAGAAAAATATGACAGTTTTAACTCATATTCAATCTCCTCAGTTTACTCAAAAGGTTTTCTCATCATCAAAAAAAAAAAAAAAGAAAAAAAATTCCCCAATTTGGATGTTATGGGGAAATTGAATGGCAACATTATGTTGTACTTCAGAATGTAACCATCAAATTAAGAGGGAGCCATCACTACAAATGTAAAGGATCAGAATTAGATTTTTATGAAATGAAACTCCCCCACTTCTTACTGAAGTGTGTGATGATGGATGATGGTGGTCATTTTCTGTAATGGCCCCACGCTTAATGAGGCATTTATACACAAGCAAGATATGATGGTTTGAACACTCTGTCATGACTTGTCAGGTAAAGAAACCCATACTCTCTATCTGAGCTCGAGAGAGCTGCAAAGTTCAAACTTCACTTCTCAACAGTCCATTCAGTTCCCTTCCCTCTCTCTCTCTCTCTCTCTCTCTCTCTCTCTCAGCTTGAACCATTGAAGCAAAGAAACCCATATTGACATACCCACCAACCTAGACTCCCCCTTCTCATTCATTAGAGCTCTTCATCTCCGACAATGGTGGATCCACCAGACACCATCATCGAAGAGAGAGAAAAGTACATGGTTTCACCCACTGTTGACAGGGGAACCAGCTCTTAGAACAGCCCATTTTCTCAGACCCTCTTTATCCTCCATTAACGGACCACTATCAGAGCTTCCTTTACATTCTCTCTGCTCTGCAAATAACACTTCGCAGCCCATGAAATGGCCATCAAAGGTTTGGTTTAATGGGTGGCGATACCCAACTAGGAATTGGGAAACATGGCTCGATTGCATGCATTCTTTGCACTAATCTACATGGTAGAAAGCTGGAATACATGAAGCTATCATGAGTTCAACTTACCAAATCCAAAGAAACGATGATTTGGTATTTGGGATTGCAGAGAGGTGGTGCTCTGAGACCAATACCTTCAGTTTTTCCTTGGGAAGAAGCAACAATCATACTAGAAGATATGATGGTTTTGGGTGGTTACTCTGTTTTGGGAGGACCCTGTTTCAATCCCTTCTGAGACCACAGAAATGAAGGAAGCCGAAGAAAAACTAATGGAAGTGCGATTACAACTCAGAAAAACTAGAGCTAAGAAGGCCTCTCAACGAGCATGGATGAAGCATTTCATGGAGAATGACAGTGAATTCGAGCACGAGGCATTTCTTTCCCTATGGTTGTCGAGGTTTGTCTTTCCTAGAATTTCAAACGTAGCAATTGTGGAATCTGTTTTCCCTATTGCAATTCATCTCGCTAGAGGAAAACTGAATTGCTCTTGCGCCAGCCGTTCTCGCAAGCATTTACAGAGATTTGAGATTGTTGAAAGAGGCACTTGTTGCTTCCACCAAAATGGAGAGTGGTGAGGACAAAGATAATGTTTCAGCACTTACCATCTGTGCGCCATTTCATTTAGTACAAATTTGGTCTTGGAAAAGATTTGTGACTTTGTGACCAGATGCCAATTTGATCGAATATGGTGTGACGAGATGTTCACAATGGCACAAACTGAAAAAGTTCAAAGGTGAGAATGTGAGGTCTGCCCTGGCACTCCGCTGGAGGATGTTTCCAATGGTGCCTTTATTCCTCAGCTGCAAATATTGGGTTGTTCCATAAGTTTTACAGAGAAAAAGAACAGTGGGTATCGATTGATCATGATTCGGACAGTGATATAGTGTCGTTGGCTCAATGCTTGAGGGTCTGTGAGCTGGTTGGAATGGACTGTATAGAACAGTACCTCCCTCATTGAGTAGCAATGCAATTTGGAATGGATCAAGATCTTCCAGGTCATGTTGCCTCGATGCAATGACAGTCCTGAAATTAGCTTGGAGAAGTTACTGTAAGCCGATTTGTAATGCAAAATTATATATTCCATCTCGATTCTTTGAGTCGAATGTTACCACCTGTTACTTGGACTGGTGGAAGCAATCATTTTTCGGGTGGGCAAGATTCAGTCAAGGGCGGTGTATGGAAGCAAAGAAGTCCAAAGAACTTGAAAAACTTGCCACATAGTTCAAAAGATAAGAAGGGAGATAATGATGCTGCTGCTGCCCCTGGTTTTTTTTCCAAAAGTACTAGGGTGGAAGAAGGGGATTCTTATGAGGAAGATAAACTAGCTATTTTGAATATGTTCGAATCAAGTAAAAAGCATTAAGTGTAGGGAACAAACCGGCAGGTAATGTTAAGCCTTTGTCAGGCGCTCAATCTCAGAGTCTATATTCTTCAACAGCAAATGATGGTGCTACTAAAAAAAATGGGGTCGTTTATGGAACCAGGTCAACCAGGAGAAAAGATTATGCATGGTGAAGCTTTGTTGGGAAGACCAGAAAGTGCCATGGAGAATAAGAATGAAAGCGGAGCAAAAAGTCCAGTCAACAACTATGAAGGAGTTAACAATAGTTATGGCACATTTGAGATACCAGGACTAGAACTGGAAGCTCGAATTAGCAAGCTCGAGAAAGTGATTGCTGGGATGAAAGCAAAGCATGGCAACAGGTTTGAGGGAAAAAAATCACTAGAGAAGGTCCATCTGGCCCATAACAACAGATGCAGTCACTTTGCTTTGTCAATTTAATCCACTTCATTTTTCATTGGTCTAATGTATTGGATGAACTAGATGTATTAAGTGCTAATGCTTTTTGTTAAAACTAAGATAATCTCCATGACACTGGCAACTTATGACTCAATGCCATGAATCTTTTTGTTGGGTGATGAATGCTATGAAACTAACATTATATATTTAGTCATATATGATACATGTAGCGTGCTGTCATGCTTGGTGGAGAGTCCATCAGTTGTGTGACTATAAAACATGATTGTGGGAAGAAAAGATTGTAATTCCTCAAAATGTGAGATATGTCTTATGCATAACCTTATAGCTCTTACATTATGAAAATGAGACTTCAATACTGTTCTTTTCCTTTCCTCTGTTCTGATTCTGCTTTACAAGTGCTGTTTCCTTTATGAAAATAAGCTTTGAATCATAATTGTGGGACTTGGAAATTATTCAGCCTCCATAAAAGTTGCATCAAGCACAGATCATGTATTCACTTAGAACTCGAGTGAGAATAAATATTTTCCAAGTATTTAAGATTTCTTTTACTCCAGTATTTGTTAAGATACTCCACTAAAATCTCGTGGATTCATCAACTTCGTATCTCAAACCCATTTTTCTCACAGCAGTTTCACTCAAGGTCAATCATAGGTAGAGAGAGATTCAGATTTAATTTGATTATTTATGCTTCTTGAAAAAAATCATTGAGCCATTCCTCATGTGTCATTATATGTTGCATATAACACTACTTTAGTAGAGGCTACCAACAGCTGGTTTAAAATTGATTGGAAGAAAGACACTGGATTCTGTTTCTTGAATAAAATCAGATTGAATTGATTTACATATATATATATATATATATATATATAAATTGGTTAATGCTAGTTCTCACTGGGTTTTTGTTCATCACTTTTCTTCACCAGATGAATGAATGGTTGTGATGATTTCCTTATTTTGGAGAGAGAACCAAGGAAACATTTCGGGTAAAATAAGATTTTGTCATGTAAGGTGTGAAGAACAATGGTGAATTATAGCATTACTAATATATCAATTTGTACTAGTCCGTTGCCAAAGAATAGATAAATTTAAAACTGCCACACTCAACAGAAATTTTAAAGCCAATCCAATAGCACCTTGCAGACTCTCAGTTATCTAATGGACCCTTTCTAAATTATGAGTTTCTACCTTCAATTGTTATGAACACATTGGAGCCAATCAATTTTCATGGATGCTCAAGCTCAATTTATGTAACATCCAAACGAGAAACTAAATTAGTAGACCAAAATTCAACCAGTTCTAAGCATTCTAGGACCTGCATTTTGTATAAGCATGAAGGCTCATAATATATCATTTGAGGCAAAATTATTGCGGCCATTCATTAGATCCCGGTTTAAAAAAGCTCATAAAATCATGCCCGCAAGGTTAAGAATATGCTCACAAAATCATGTATGCAAGTGTTGAGAAAAGGCTTGAGGCTAGCCATATAACAAGTCAATATGTGAAAATAATCACAATACCAAAAGGCAGGGTTAGAGAAGTGTCAAGAAATCTAAGGTGTCTATAAAAGGAAGAGAATTTGTTGCTTGCTGAATATTTGCCAAAATCAGTTAAATGGGGATTTGGCTTGAACCGTGAAATGAATTGGGACAGATTTTGGATCTGTAAATTGAGAAAAATTCAGCCAAATTCAAACTCACACCCATACCCACACACACCCTTCAATCCTTTTTTCTTATCTTTATTAAGCAAGCAGAATTCAGATGAATTACTGATAATATTTGATCATCCAAAAAAAATTATTTATATATATATATAAATTGAAAATTTCGATTTTCCAAATTTGGTAATTTTGTAAAAATTTAGATTTGAACCTCCAAATCCAAGGATAATTCGCGACTTAAAAATCATAATCTTAAAGCAAACCTTTCTGCATGGTTACATATATTTAGATACTTTTGAAAACCACACAATACAGACCCATTTTATGATGAGAGAGAGAGAGAGAGAGAGTTTTTAGTTAAGCAAAGACAGTTGTCTAACTATTTCTAAACTAATATAGCAAATTTGACTCTGTCAAACTACCTGTCCGAACACAATGGGTTTGGAGGGAAATGCAGCAAAACAAGAAGTATGGCGAATTTTTGTGAGTCCTGAGAGACCAAAAAGGAGGAAAAAAAGAAAAACTGGCTCTTTGCTGGGCTAAAGTTTTTGGTTTCTCAGCCGTATTTCAAACGTGCCCTTGAAGTTGTGTGCGTCTCCTACCAATCTGTTTCGATGAAGTTCGAATGTGGCTGTTGTCGGATCAAGGTGGTGAAGAAGGAGGAGAGGAAGGTGGGCTGGTTTACGTGTTGCATGTCAGAAGAGAAAATCACGAGAAAGTCATTGAAGAAAAGCATTAAAGAATACAATGACACGAAAACTTTAGCCTCCTTCTCTAACATCTCCTTCAAATCTGGTAAATCTCAATGCCATTGTAGCTAATTTCAAAATGGGCTCCCTTTTGTTCTGTCCAATTTTCCATCGTTTGTGTTTTCAAGAAAATGATTTTATCTTTTCCTTTCATTTTCTTTCCTCCTCATTTTTTTTTCCCTTCCCTTTTTTTTCCTTGGTAGAATCCATGAGGGTAAGTGAAATATTTGTCAAAACTTTTTCTGGTTTCTAATATTCTATTACTGATTGAAATTCGAGGATCTATCTATATTTGTTTTTTTCCTCTACTTGTTTGTTTCTTGGGTATATTTTTTCTCCCATAATTACAAATCCATCTTGCTGTTACTGCTCAGATTCCCATTATGATGCTAGATTACTCACTAGTTATAGCTGCACCCACTATCTGTTTTTGAAACAAGAAGATTTGAAATACCCAGAACCTTGATCGCTCAATTTGAATGTGAATGGATTTTTCTGTGTAGATAGCACCAGGCAGAGGTTCATACGTGAAGAGATATCAAAAGTTGGAAAGGCCAATATTTCTGCCAAGGTTTTCTCATTTCGTGAGCTTTTAGTCGCAACTCAAAACTTCAACCCCGAATCCTTAATTGGTGAAGGCGGTTTTGGGAGGGTGTACAAAGGGCACTTTGAAAGCTTGAATCAAGTACTATTGCAGTCTGATCCTCCATTTATTTCATGTTTTTTTGCAGAGTACAAAAATTATACAGAGTCAAGAAAAAAAAAAGGCGCAAAGTTGGTTTTGTAAATTCGATGTTTTGTTCATTTGTTCAGGTTGTTGCTGTTAAGCAACTCGACAGGAACGGATTCCAGGGAAACAGAGAGTTTCTTGTGGAGGTTTTGATGTTGAGTCTTCTTCACCACAACAACCTTGTCAATTTGGTTGGATATTGTGCAGACGGCGAGCAGAGAATTTTAGTCTATGAATACATGCCCAATGGCTCCCTAGAGGATCACCTTCTTGGTATGCCCAATAGTACTCATTTGCATTTCTTAATCTTTTTTCTCAGATGGGATAGGCTGCATTGAATCATGGATGAAGAGGGTACATCATTCTTTGTTAGATTTCACTCCATAAACATTGTGAAAAAATTTCCCTTTTTATGCTTAAGGTTTCAAATTCTATCCATTAGCTAGTAGAGAAAGTGGTATCACTTTGGATGGTTTTGAAAATCAATAGTTGATTTTCAAAGTGCTATTGCTTTGAAAATCCATCGATAGCAGTTTCAAGATTTGGACATTATGAATGCAGCTGGGTGAGCCTTGATTAGTGTTTTGCAACTTGCCGGCCTGCTATTAAACTGTTGTAACCATTGTTGTCACTGCCAAACCAAATGCCCCATTTTTAAGTATCTTTCTTTAAATTATAATTGGTCCCAGCTTCTGCAGATTTAGCTCCAACTAAGAAGCCTCTAGATTGGAGTACCAGAATGAAAATTGCTGAGGGAGCGGCAAGAGGACTGGAATACTTGCATGAAAAAGCCAATCCCCCAGTGATATACCGCGACTTCAAATCATCCAACATCCTATTGGATGAGGAATTCAATCCAAAACTCTCCGACTTTGGGCTTGCCAAACTAGGTCCAACTGGGGATAAGACCCATGTTTCCACTAGGGTGATGGGTACCTATGGCTACTGCGCACCAGAGTATGCACAGACAGGGCAGTTGACAACAAAATCCGATGTGTACAGCTTTGGAGTTGTGTTCTTGGAGATAATCACCGGAAGAAGAGTAATCGACAATTCAAGACCAACTGATGAGCAGAATCTAGTCACTTGGGTAAGTTTTTCTAATCTCCCCTATAATAATAGCTTATCAACTTTAGCCTCTGTTTGGTTTTCGAAAGAGTAAGAGAAAGGAAAGGAAAATGATCAAAATTTCTCAAGAAAGGAAACCATTTATAAGCGACTTCCAGCTTTCTAAGATCCAAACTGAGCCTTAATCAACTTTTTACAAGCCTTGAAATTGAACATTGTTCCCAATATGCAGGCACAGCCACTGTTTAAAGACAGAAGGAAGTTCACGTTAATGGCCGACCCATTGCTTGAAGGGAAGTACCCCATGAAGGCTCTCTACCAAGCTCTTGCGGTCGCAGCAATGTGCCTCCAGGAGGAAGCCAGCACTCGGCCTTTGATCAGCGATGTTGTAACCGCTCTTGAGTATTTAGCCAGCAACAACAATGAGGGGGGGGCAGACGACACTACGAAATCGGCCACTCCTAATACAGATAGTGGTGGAGATATTGTGACCGATAGTTCGGATGGTGAATGAGAGAAAATGGTACTAATGAAGCCTATGAACTGCGTGTATCATGTTGCAGCTAGGCTTTATATTGTAAAACCGGCCCTATTCTCATTAGCCCAATACTCTTTTTTTTTTTTTTTTTTTCCAATGGTTTGCTGAGAACCTTTTCACATTCTTGTGGGTGTAGAGTTCAAATTGTGACAGTTGATTTAAAATGGATGAGAATTGGGTGAGCTTTCTTCTTCTTCTTCTTCTTCTCCCAATATGAAACCTGAGGCAATTATTAGGGTTGTTTTTATTGAAATTTTAATAGCCAATGTCCTTGTAATTTGATGGCATCTCTCTCGCACTAAAAAGGCCCAGAGAGGGGTTTCAAGTATCGAGTCCACTATTTTTCTTTATTTAATTATTTAATGTAATATGATGTTCTTATTATGTGTTGATATAATTTATATCAGCATCATGTTTCAGTGAAGATTGTACCCCATGTATTTGTTCAATGTATCTCGTAATTTACAAATACACGAGGTACAACTCCTGATGCGAGTGTTGATATAAATTATATCAGCGCGTAGCATTATCCTATATATATATATATATATATATATATATATATATACTAGAAGGAACCCGCGTGATGCGCGAGAATCGCAAACTATGGAACAATGTTGTAGGTTTAACTTCTCACTTCGTATTAGGACCATCATTAGTTACGTTTAATCTGGGTATTAGCTGATACCAAGTGAAAGTTATACCTGTTGGCAAAAAAAAATGAGGGCACTCATGTGTTCAAAAATATGAATATCTTAAGAAAATGTTAGTGATTCATAATATAATTTCCTAACCAGCAAAAACCCATGTGATGTATGGGAATCACAAATAAATATCATTAACTCAAATGTTTAGTGAAAACGTGACAACCTATTTAAACAAAGGCGAAAATCCAAAAGAATATAAGTTGAAGGAAAAATATTTAATCATTGACTGAACTTTTGTCAAATACACTTTCAAAAACCCATCAAAACATAATAATTGTTTCTATAATGAACCAATCTCTCATATGGGTGTGAGGGGGATGGGGAGGTGGATTTTGAAATTTGAATGGGTTTCATATGGATGAGAGAGAGAGAGAGAGAGAGAGAGAGAAGAGAGGGAAAAGAAGAAAAAAAAAAAGAAAAAGAAAATTCTGCTGACATCATCATGTGGGCCCAAAGTGAATGAGAGAAGGGGATTTTGGAGGGAACAGCTATGAGCTCGCCACTGTCATCTATTGATGAGGTCAGCAAAACCCTTAATTATAGTATTAGAATAGATATATAATCTTCACTTTGGTTCTTTACCCTACAATAGATAAATACATTGTATGCAGAGAAAAACTATTGAAAAAAACTTCCATGCAACTATGACATAACTACGTAGTATCATGAGTTAATGAAAATTAAATAAAGTGAGATTGTCAGAATATTTTTTAGTTCCACAATTACTTGATTCTTATTAACTTGTGACGCAACATGGCCCGTGTCAGAGCTGCATAGAAGTTCTTCTCTTGCATGTGGCAACTGAATAACAGGGGACCTCTATTTGCACGTGGGACGAATCCAGTAGAGAACACACACGTGTCAGTTAAAGTTAAGTGATATCTAGGGTTTGTGCCACCTGTTTCTAGTTTCCCGCCATCCGACAGATGTATTTAACTTCTGTCACTCATAAATGCGTTAAGACCCAATAGCCACAGGACACGTCACCTGCCTGTTATGGCCGGTTCATTCTTGGTCATGCACCTACAGTTTTTTTAGCAACCCCCGTTTTTTGCCCCTTTTGTTTTTTAATCTTTCGCTGTTATCCTTGTCCATGCTCTATAGGAACTAAAATACTCAATTACCCTGACCTTTTGTTCAAAATATCCAAACGACCATGATAGATTGAGTTTGTCTACTATGAGGGCGACCACATACATTATTCTATAAGCTTCCCTTCTTTAACTATTTTGCACACATTATTCAAGACACATATGATGTCCTCATATTATTCACATTGAATCCGTCGCATTGATATAAATCCTTCCAAATAGGGATGGCAATGGGTCATTCCAATCGAGTTTCCCACCGCAAATAGGGATGAGTTTGGTATGATTTTAAATGAAATAGGGGTGGGTTTAGTATTTTTTTTTTAAATCTCAATCTGGTTTCGAGGTGAGTTAGGGTTTAGTATATAGCCTTGCCCTGCCCCACCCCGCCCTGTCCCATCCCGCATGATTATATATATATATAAATTTGTATGTTGTACTTACCAAACTAGTCTTCCGTCATTTTATATAAGTGTTTTTTTTTCTTTTTACTTATTAGGTTCTTGTGCTATTAGTTCCTTTATTTCAGTTTTTTTTTTTTTAATTTTGATTGAGGTCAAATGATGTTAATCTCTATAAGAGGATGGAAACCTCTCAAGTATTCACTAATTAAGCATATTTAAACGGATGTAGTCATTAAATTATCATAGGTTGGTAGATAAATGGAAAATTAATGTCTTACCCATGTAAGGTTTGGGTGGGGAATGGGTTTAAGGATTTTTTATAGGATTGGGGTCGAGATAGGGGGGATCCCATCCCAAACTTGCCCCACTGCCATCTCTATTTCCAAAAAGTATGTTAAATTGGGCCTACTTAGGCCGGGAAAAAAAAATGATGAACATTTTTAGTCTATTGAATATTGAATGAGAGAATATTAGATTGTGACCAGCAATTAATTCACGAGACAGTTATAAGATTTTATATATGGGACCTTTGTAGAGTTTTTTATTTGAAGCTAAAGCACATGTAATGAGATTTATATCATATCCCTGAAAAATAGAGGACATTGAGCTCGTCATTTCACTGATGAAAAACATCAGACTTTAACCATTGCTTGTGATTAAATCACAAGATAACGAAGAAATTTAATACATGAGATCCTTATAGAGCTCTCTCGATTTATTGAAAAATAGCACATATCTCGGCCATTCATGCATTATTTTAAAACAGAATAGAACTTATCAATTCACCCACGAGAGGCGCTCTCATTACAGCTCTACTCTTGGAAGGATGCTACTCCTTCCCTTCTCTCAATTTTTTGTATAAGCTACAAGCACCAAGGAGAATGTATCATTTGAAACTAATAAAATAAACCAATGCACAAAAATATGAATAAAACCCAACAACGATCAACAAATGGTGGCCATGTCATATGCTGCAACCTCTTAGATTTTTAATGCAATTTTTTTTGTGAGGGATTGATGAACAACCATTGACGGGATGATGGCGATGGCCATTGCAAGGGGACAATTGTATATATATTTTTTTTAATTTTTTTGGGGTCTTTGACTAAGTGCATTCTCAAAGTTGACAATCAAGGACTAATCACTGTCGCGACGGGTGGGCAACTATAAATCGCTGACCTAGAGATTTTTTCCAAATTATTAGGACTCAAACTCGGAATCTTTTACCTCTACTAGAGACAGTCACTTTGGGATCAAGTGCCTAACTACTAAACCAACCCACTGAGTTACTGTGTATACTTTTTACTCTAGAGACAAAAAATTATTTAAAGTTCAAAAAAATGTTAAATTGTTTAAACTTGTTGTCCAAATTTGCTTGCTCAAGTGGTATTATTAGATTAATCCACAACAAATAATTGTTTTTTAATAAAATTTTTGATGAGTTAACTCATACTACAATTTTTATTTTTTTTTGTCCCAAACATCGAATTATCACATTATTTAGGTAAGAAAATTTGAGTAAAATATTCGAGTAATGTAGCATTAGCACCCCCTTTTAATCTGGACTGTTAGTGTTCATTCAACGGACACGGTTGAGGTGCCGTGCAAAATTGAGTTAAGCGACGTCCCGTAGCTGACCTGACTGTTACCTTGGAGAGACAAATATTTGCCAGCCGTAAAATTGTCCGCCATATTTGGGGTTTTTCTCACAGCAAGGGTTTAACATTCTCTCTCTCTCTCTCTCTCTCTCTCTCTCTCTTCATGGGCTCTCTGCTCTGCTAAACACTCAGAGCCACCAGCCTCAGACCAGAACGTAAACCCTTGAAAAACCCCATTATTTACAGACCTGCCAAAAAGCTAGCTAAGACGGCTCCTACTGTAAGCAACAGTGGTAGTAAGCTGGGGAGAGTTGCAGAGGTTATGGACTATGGGGGTTTCTTCCGCCCAGACCGGCCCCTTAAGACCATCTCGCCCTCCATATTTCTGGGTATCCAAGTCTTGCCCCTGCTCTTCTCGTATGGCTTCTTCCTCTTCTCACTCCTTCTCGGCTTCCACCAAAGCCCTTCACAGGTTCGTTTTAATCATTACCCATTTGCGGCACCCTAAATTTATTTATTTTTTATTGGGTTTGTGGGGGTGTTGTTTGTGGTATAGAAATGTATTTGTTCATGTATATTTTCAACTTTTTGTTTTGGGGGAATATTTGGGAACAGAAAGTGAATAATAAAGTTTGGGAATTTCAATGGACATTGGGTTTGTGGGGGTGTTGTTTGTGGTATAGAAATGTATTGTTCATGTATATTTTCAACTTTTTGTTTTGGGGGAATATTTGGGAACAAGAAGTGAATAATAAAGTTTGGGAATTTCAATGGACATTCATGAATATGCTCTACCATTAAGCTATTTCCGCCAGCTACGGTAGTGGCGAAGCACTACTGAGCAATTATAGCACAAAATGGAGAGCTTTGTAATCACGGGCTGGTATTATTTTGAACATTTACGGATTTATGCTCATAAAGAACTAGTAAAGGTTTGGAAGGAGTCATTTGTTTATATAGCAACAGTTCAGTCGCAGTGATGGAGTTTTTATTCAGTAATCTAGGGACCTGTAATTTAGGGACCAATCCAAGAAAGAAAAGAAAGGAATTAGCTGAGATGGTCTGTGTGGCTGCGTGATTTAAGGACCTTGAAGACTTTATTAATTTGCTAAACTTATGAACATAAGCACCATGCGTAAAACCGTTGTTAACATATTGTTGCCTACACTAGATAATCAAAAATCATTTCCGTAAAAGGTTAAGATATATTTTGTGCTGTTTGGGTCCTTGAGGATTGGTAAAGTATTCTTTATGATTTCCTTTCTAGCTCTATTATTTGAGTTGTAGTTTCATTGTATGATTCTATTCCATGTATTGTATAAAGTAATACCTCATACATCTTATATTATCATTAGGCAAAAAAAGAAAAAAAAGGAGAGAGGTGGTGCATGTAAGCAAAGGGTTAGTTTATTTATTTATTGGTTTTAGTTTTAAATTTTTTAGCCCATGTATTGGTTGAGTTGATTCTTGAAGTAATTGAATAATTATTTATCTGAAGATGATCGTGTGAGGAAAACATTGAGTGGAAGACCTAGGGGGAGATTTGATCGAATTTGCAAAGAAGGATAATCTCTTTTAAAATATAACCAATTCTTATGGTTATCTGGACGATGCATGCCATTCTATAA
This sequence comes from Liquidambar formosana, assembly GCA_039720395.1. Lineage (NCBI taxonomy): Eukaryota > Viridiplantae > Streptophyta > Magnoliopsida > Saxifragales > Altingiaceae > Liquidambar > Liquidambar formosana. The sequence goes on from CM077834.1 coordinate 5,624,566, forward strand.
TGTTTTAACTTGTTATTGATATAACGATTGTTTTTATTTATTTATTTAAATGTTAGTGTGAGAGGAAAATCCACTATTCCATTCAATTGAGTTCTGTGCTGAGTGCTGTCATTTTATTTTGATATTTATTTAAATTGCAGGCGAGAAGTCCACACGATTCAGAGTGCCAATGGTATTTTTCCCAATATCACCATGCTTAGCAATTCCCTTCAGATTAAACGAAGTTCAAGTTATTGCATTGCACCTTCCTTTGAAAAGCATAGATATCCATCTTCGCATTGGAAGCATAAAGTTTTCAATGGGACAAGAAATTTTCATAGTTCAACTGCCAGGATGCTCCCTGACTACCCAAACCAGACTAGTGCTGAAGGAAAACACACCTCAGTAGGTTACCCGAGAAAGATAGATAAAGAAGTTTCTAGATATCTTTGTGGACCACTAGTTCAGCAACTGGAGGTTCCTCGCTGCAGATCCATTAATTCCAGTAATGCTTCTGAAACAATTACACTGTCAAAACCTTGGTCTGATGAGAGTGAAAAACTGAGACTAGAGAAGAAATTTTTTGGGTGTTTTCGAGATGGTAGTGCTAATGAGATGTTAAAATTCCCGACAGATGCTCGTAATTCAGAGTTGGACAATATTCCCAGAAAAGGAAATTTACAAAGCTCATCTAGCCAAGGATCTAATCGCAGTGACCAAATAAACCTGCCAATTCATAGGCAACCATATTTACCCAGTAGCCAGGAACAAACATCTTTTAAAGGTGGTCGAGGGCATTTTTTTATTAAGAATAGTGCTTCACAAATGCCAGCTTCTCCTGAACTAGGATATGAAGGCAAGAAAAATATTTCCATTGGAAGTGGGAATGGTCACTCTGTTGTTTATTCAACGTCAACAGGTTTATCCTCAGAACACACATCAAGTAAGCTTGTCCAGTATAATGGTGGACTGTTGGGGAAGATTTTGGAGGAAAGGAAAGAGATAGATTCCAAAATCGATGGAGATAAAGCCACTGATGCAATTCAAGGGGACCTAACCAATGGAAAATCTGCTACCATCACTGATGATGTCATTGAAACCTACGTTGAGCCAATGAGTGATTCTAAGGCACATGGCGTCTGCCAGTCAGATTTTCGCAAGAGGCTTAGTAGCATCTATGGAAAAGTTCTAGTTGTTGATAATATCTCCATTGCAAAGGAAGTTGTTGGGATGCTTACAGATCGGTACAGGCATCTTGTTCATGCATGCGATACAGAGGCACGCTTTTATAAATAAATTACATTTTTTATCTCTGTTTATTTATGCAGTTGTCAATGCTATAGAGTCATATATTCTACTCATGTGTATTCTTCATTTTCATCTATTTATAAAGTTGCGCACACTCCTAAGCTACTTTAATTTTCATTTGTGAGATTATTCACTGCTTTTTAAGTTGTAATGATATCTTTACAGGTGGCCAAGATTGATGTGAAGCAAGAAACACCTGTTGATCATGGAGAGATAATATGTTTCAGTATTTATTCTGGACCAGATGTGGATTTCGGAAATGGGATGTCTTGTGTCTGGGTAGATGTTCTTGATGGTGGTGGCAGGGCTCTTTTGGCTGAATTTGCTCCATTTTTTGAAGACCCTTCCATTAAAAAAGTAAACTTTTTCTGTTAATGGTTTTCTTGATCTTCAGCTCCTTCTGTTTATCATGATTAGCATATTTATGCTTGCTGTAATAGCATCATAGTGGACTGTGCTGCCTGTGTATTAGTTGTGAGCTTGGATTTGATTGCTCCATTTCGGTACATTTGGACAACTGGGATTAGGTGATCCTAGCCATATGATAAGCCTCCTTTTTGTATGTGTAAAATTTTGTATGTGTAAAATTACTTATCACTGTGGATAATGTAATCAAATGACCAAATTTTGGTTTATTATCTTCTGTGTCTTGGGCATTAAGAGGACGGCCATGTTCACTTTCCATTTTCCCCTTGCGTCTAGTTTTTTTTTCCCTTCTTTCCTTTTAGTTCATTGAGTGATCCTAGCCATATGAAAAGCCTCATCGTTAAGTCCGAATTAAAAGTTACTTGGTATTACACTTATGACAATAGTGACAGCTCCCATTTTGTGTGTAAGACCAATCCAATTACTTAATTGCCTGTAACAATTATACTGTCTCAGCTAGTGCTGTTATACCTATACTGTGATGATGAGGAACGAGGGTGCATCCTCACTCCAACAAGAAATGCAGAAATGACAAACTGACCTATTGTTCCTGTAGGTTTGGCACAACTACAGCTTTGATAGCCATGTTATAGAGAACTATGGGATTAAAATATCTGGTTTTCATGCTGACACAATGCATATGGCACGATTATGGGATTCTTCAAGACGAACAGAGGGTGGGTATTCTCTTGAAGCACTTACAGGTGACCATAGGGTCATGTCTGGGGCTCCATTGAGCCGTGAGGACAAGACCATCTTTGGCCGGAAAAATGTGACGAAAGATGGATCTGAGAGTCCAGAGGACAATTTGATTGGTAAAATATCAATGAAGACCATCTTTGGCAGGAAAAAAGTGAAGAAAGATGGATCTGAAGGCAAAATTATTGCTATTCCTCCAGTTGAACAGCTTCAAAGGGAAGAGCGGATACCATGGGTTTGTTATTCTGCCTTGGATTCAATTAGCACACTGAAGCTTTATGGGAGCTTGAAAAGCAAACTAAAGATGATGCCATGGAATCTTGATGGGGTTTGCAGAGGATCCATGCTTGACTTCTATGAAATATATTGGCAACCATTTGGTGAGCTTTTAGTGAAAATGGAAACTGAGGGGATGCTCGTTGATCGATCATATCTTGCTAAGATAGAGAAGGTTGCCATTGCAGAGCAACAGGTGGCTGCTAGTAGATTTCGCAGTTGGGCTTCAAGGTATTGCCCTGATGCTAAGTACATGAATGTGGGAAGTGATGCACAATTGCGCCAGCTCCTTTTTGGTGGCATTGTGAACAGGTACACATTTTTTATGTAAGTATTTTATATGTTAATTTCACATTTAGTAGGCAGTTGGGAAGATGAGGTGGTGTTGTAGGTGATAATTTTCTTTGAAGACTAATTTTGATCGGCTTTGAAGACTGTAATTCACTGTGCAAAATACTCGACATAAAAAAAAAGAATTTAAGGCAAAAAAAAAGAAAAAGAAAAGGGTTTAAGGTCTTGCATATGCTAGCACCACTACAGCCTATAACATGTGAAACTAATGAAAGAAAAAGAATTACTTTGAGTACTAATAATTAAATGTAATTGCCAATTTCTCAAACATACAAAAATTTAAAGACACTCCTGATCATATCTTTTGGATTTCTAATTTTTCTACATTGGCTTGTATTGTTCTTATGAATACATTTGATGGCTCAGGAGCTATCAGATACTGCTTAAATGAGCTCAGGTTCCATTGCTATGATTTATTTGGAACTTTTAGTGGTGGAGTACACTATGTTGGAATTTGGAAATACTTGGAATCTATCCACTTCAAGCTACGAAGTTGTACCGAATTCTAATTTATTTTAAAAAATTTATGGCACAACTAAAAAAGGACTTACAATTCTATCAAGCACACTGAAAATTGGTACATGCACACTGTAAAGGAAGTGATAACATTCCATATTTCATGAAAGTTAGACATTCTTGCAAAATACTAAGGTACGTATTTGGTTCATATGCAAAGAAATTGGCTACAACTGTTTTGTATGAGCGCTATTCATAGACTGAAAATCCTATGTTCCCTGTGGAAGCTATCTTGCAAACTTTACAAGAAAGTATGCAGTTCATATGGGAGGAAATAACCCACAACTGACTTCCATGCACATGGAAAGTTTGACTTTGTACTATTTAAAATTAACTGCATGGGCAATGTCAAATAAAAATTATCACTTCCCTGCATTTTGGGTGCATTATCATCCTAATTAAATGTAGCCCAAAGGAAGCTCTGTATGTTCACTTGATCACTTACTTTAGTTTTTCTTTCTTTTCACAGAAAGGATCCTAATGAGAGTCTTCCAGTCGAGAGAACTTTTAAAATTCCCAATGTTGATAGAGTGATTGAAGAAGGCAAGAAAACTCCCACAAAATTTCGCAATATTACGCTGTGTAGCGTTGGTGTTGAGATGCCAACTGAGATATACACAGCAACGGGTTGGCCCTCAGTCAGCGGAGATGCTTTGAAGACCCTCGCTGGGAAGGTCTCTGCAGAATGTGATTTTACTGATGATGCCCTAGAATTGCATTCTGATGATGACGTTCAAAATGAAACAATGACTGATGAAGTTTCAATAGCACAAGAACAAACTGTCAGTGAGGACATAGACACATCTGCTTATGGAACAGCTTATGCTGCATTTGGAGGGGGGCAGACAGGAAGGGAGGCTTGCCACGCCATTGCTGCTTTATGCGAAGTTTGCTCTATTGACTCTTTGATATCCAACTTCATCCTCCCCTTGCAGGTGATTCTGCTGACATAGTTTACTGGTCATATTCGTTTATTCTTATTCTTACATCTTTTGAAAGCTACTGGATCTCTTCAAGGTTCCCAATTTATTATGCGCTTAAGGATTATGATTTCCTTATTGTATTAAGGGAACACTTGAGCCTTATTGATCCAAATTTCAGATGACCAAAAGTATGTATACCAATTAAGGCTTGGGTATGATATTTTAGTGCCAAAAAATGTTATAGAAGCAAGCTGCCAGGTTGATTGGACCAGCTTGGTGCAAGAGTGGCTTCATTTTGTTCTAACTGAAACTGGCCCATTTTTCAATCAGAAGCTCCCCATCCACCTGCCATGAATCATCTTATGCTCTCTATCAAAATGAAAATGAAATGAAAAAATTTATGTAGAACAAACATATTAAATATATTTATATTTTAGTAATTTATAGTACTTTGAATTTATATTCAAATTGTTCGTATGCTGAAAACTTATCAACCCCAGTGAGAGAAGGCTTTGGTAATTGTAGGTGAATTGATATTTTCTCATCTCATTTTAACAATAAAATTAAAAAGAACACATACGCACATTAAATCAAGATTCATGGCATTCCCACCTAGTGGCAAACCAAGAAACTTAAGAGGCTATTCGCTCACATCACAACCATGAGTTTCACTAAAAGAAGCAGTCATCCGCATTAATGCTTGGTAAGGGAGAGATTTAGAGAAATTATTCTCATGCCTGAACGATTTCAAACCAATGAATGATGAACATAAGATTATAAATCTTCTCCCGATAAGCAACCAAAACGAGAATCGTACCATCCACAAATTTGAAGTGGGAAATATCAACTCTATTCCTTCCAACCTGAAAACCTTCCACAAGATCTAGATATTGAGCCTTGGAGATAAATCTACTCAACACATCAACCACCACAGCAAGCAAGAAAGGGGGCAACGGATCGCCTTACCACTCTTTAGCTTCCCTGCTGACCAAAACAGTAAAGCTAGGCAACTTGACACAATCGTTAATCCACCTACTCCACTTTGAATCAAAACTTTTCTTATCAAGCACAAAATCCAATAAGTCCTAATCCACCTGTGTTATAGGCTTTCTCAAAATCTAACTTGATAACCATCCCTGATCTACTTGATCTCCTAAATTTCTCCACATATTCATTAGCAATAAGAACAACATCAAGGATTTGCTTATTATTACCCAACAAAAAAAAAAGGATTTGCATATTCTCAACAAAGGCGTCTTGAGCAACCCAAATAGGTGTTTTGAAGGACTTCTTTGAGTTGAAGGGAGAGAATTTTAGCAGTGATTTTGTACAAGTTGGCGACAAGGCTAGAAAGGCCCTTTCAACTTGGAAGAAGTTAAAGTTAGCAGTTTTTGAGTTAAATAAGAACAAGTCTCTTGGCACTAATGGTTTTTATATGGCCTTGTACCAGGATTGTTGGGATATTCTCAAGAATGATCTCCTTGAGGTTATATTTGAGTTCCACTCTTTTGGAATTATAAAGAAGTGTATCAATTCCACTGTTATTGTCCTTATTCCCAAAAAAGTAGGAGGTGTTCTTAGCCAAGTAGCCTCAGAGATCAATAAAGAATTCTAATCATTACCCTCCAACACAATCTCATTACCTCCTCTTTCCTCTTTTGAAAATAAGGAAGCAAATTAGGGCAAAACTTCCTTAACAATCCTACCTTGCTCTTCAATAATCTCACCATCAACTTGAACTTTGGAAATTAACTTTTTTTTCTGTCTCCCATTTGCATTCTTGTGAAACAATTTATTATATCATCTCTTTCCTCCAACCACTTAATCCCAGGCTTTGCTTCCTACTATTTTTTCTCTAAATAGAATCTACTCTAACTAATATTTGAGACCAATTCTTTGCCCCTTTCATCCAATCCATCTAACTTCTCAATATTTCTAGAATACTAGCTTTAGATTCCCCTAAAAGAGCAAAGGTTTCTTTATTCCGCTGGTTCAACTGGTTTTTGCATAAATGAAGTCTCTTCATAAACTTGAAACCCTTCCAACCCTCAACTTGACAATTCCCCCACCAAGCAGAGAGACTCTTTAAAGCACACATAAGAAAGCCACATATTCTCAAGTTTCAAAGGAGAGGGGCCTACCTAAAATGGGCAGAACCAAGAATGATAGTGCAATGATTAGTGGTCGGATGGGGAAGAGCTTCTTGAATCATGTTAGGAGAAAGCTCATCCCACTCAGAATTAAACAAAAACCTGTCTAGCTCACAGCAAAAAGAGGACCTTCATGGTTAGACCAGGTAAAAGAAGCATTCCTAAGGGTAATATCCTTTATGCCACACTCATTAATGAAATCAGTTGGCAAAGGATCTCACCTCAAGAAGCGGAGGTCCTGAGTTTGACTCTTGTTATACCCTTGGGGCCACCCAAACAAGGTTTCCATGGTTCTCATGGGCCTTGGTCTTTCCTAGTCCATGTGGGTTGTGGGGTCTTACACTCTTACATAGACTTGAGGTTTGCCCAAAAGGTTTTCTCACCATCAAAATAAAAAATAAAAAATAAAAAAGAATCATTAGAATCCCTCATGCTTTGAGTGATTATTCCTCCATATTCTTCTCAAGAGTGAACATAATGACATAAAAGTCGCCTACAAGACACCACCATAAGGAATCGTTTGGAAAAAGACTCATGAGTTGTTCCAAAAAGTCAACCCTAACTCTAGGATCATTGGTGCCATACACAATCAAGAGGGGTCATTCTCAATGAGAACCACGATATCAGGAACTTGATCTTAATCAAGAAATTCTGTGCAATCTCCTCTATCCACAACTAAAGAGACCTCAAATCAATAGAATGCCACCTAACACACCAATCGCAGGAAGGGAGCACCAAACATTATTTCTCACATTGCAAACGTTCCCAATCTCTTTTCTACTAGTCAAAGAAAGTTTAGCATCCCGAGTCAAAATAATGTTAAGAATCATATACTTTACTGACACCCCTCACTTTCGAACTGGAAATCTTCATTTAGACACTTTTTTAGCCCTAGAAACCTTCTTAGCACCCCAAGAATAGTAATTGTTGCTAGACTCCAAATTCTTAAGCTCCACACAACTACCCTAAGGTTAGTCCTTAAATTAAAAGAAAGGGAATTGAAAATAATTCCAGGACTGAATTACTTCCAAGCTTTATTGGCAAAAGACAACCCCAATTTGTTTGCTAAGGAACATATGTCGTCCACCTGCTTATCATCTAAAGAGCCACACCCTCCAACCCTCACTATTCTCTCCAAACCTTTTTAGCGCTGGGCTTCTCATCTACAGCCCCTACAGCACCCACATACTATTATTTGTGAATGTTTAATTTAACTCGAGAAAAAAGGGGGAAAAAAAAATCCTATTAACATGAGAGTCGTATATGTGGAACTTGACAAGAACAAATCCCCAAAATCTGCCCTGGGCATGACAGACAAAGACACTCTCTCTCTCTCTCTCTCACTTCTCGTAATGATCAATTTAGGATTGTTTTTAGTTATACATATATATTTCATTCTTACCAATTTTTTTTTGTTTTTTTTCATAATTAAAATATAAGGTGTGGGGTTTCTTTCTATTGCAGGGCAGTCATGTATCAGGCAAGAATGGACGTATTCATTGTTCAGCTAAATATCAACACAGAAACTGGGCGCTTATCAGCAAGGAGACCAAATTTGCAGGTTCATTATGTTTTCCAGTTTCATGCTGCTTGGCTACTGATAATTTAAATATACTAAAATTGACTGCAGACAATATTTGCATGGTCATATTTTTTATTTTACTTGGTTCTCATAATTGAGTAGAGCATGATCTCAGTGTTCAATAAAATATGTCACCTTTTTTAGTTGAAATCAAAAGCTCCTAAAGCCCATAATTTGGTCAGAGATCCCTGTAAATTCACAAGCATGCCCCAGAATGCTAAATTTCAAATTAGTTCATGTTTCCAACTACAAAGTGTTTACATTTCTTGGGATGTCCACTAGGAGTCTTCTCACTAGCTGTTATGTGTCACAGACTCACAGAGTTACTTTGGCGTGGGGTTAGATTGCAGTCTGGATTGGGTTTCATCAATATCTATATATATACATATATATATATATATAAATTTCTAACACTCAAACAAGGGGGGGAAAAAGAGTGAGAAGAAAAGCCATGTTTTCTTCCATTATCTCTCTCTCTCTAAATGTCTAAAAGTGTTCTTGTTATTGCTACTGTATATCAGAATCAGCCTGCTTTGGAGAAGGACCGGTATAAGATACGCCAGGCATTTATAGCTGCACCTGGAAACTCCCTTATTGTTGCTGATTACGGACAGGTAAGTGGCTTCAATAATCAACCAACTAATGAGTAGTTCCATTAAATTTCTTGTGTTGATTGAAATATATCTTTAAACTACAGCTGGAACTTAGGATTCTTGCACATCTTGCCAACTGTAAGAGCATGTTAGATGCATTCAAAGCGGGTGGAGATTTCCATTCGAGGACTGCAATGAATATGTATCCGCATATTCGTGAAGCTGTTGAACAGAAGCTAGTGCTTCTTGAGTGGCATCCTCAACCTGGTGAAGATGAACCCCCAGTTCCTCTATTAAAGGTAAAGTGCCAGATGTTGATGTTCCTGTTGCGAGAGAGAGTCTTGTATGTCTTCCTTTCACTTTTGATGCCTCGGTCGGAAATTTCATATTGTTTTATGTCATTGTCGCTGACTCTAATTTTTTAGCATATACTACCCTAGGGCCATTTAGGTTGTCCTTTAATAGTGAAACTCCATTGAATATAAATTGTGAGAACAATTCCTTTAGCCTAAGCCATGAAAAGAAAATAAAATAAAATTGAAATTAAAAGTAAAGTAAAGAGCACTGAACATTGTACAATGTGGCTCAGTAGCATACAGATACATCAAGAAATTACAATTAACATGGTCATAAGCCTTTTTTAAATCCAATTTGCATATCGAACACACCTATCCACCCCTAGGTCTGGACTCTGGAGTCCACACATTCATTGGCAATTAAAATAGTATCTAACTTCCTTCTTCCTCCCACTAAGGCATTCTGATACAGCCTTACAACCTTCCCAACCACACTCTTCAGATATTTTATGTATAGTTTTGTATATACATGTTTATACATATACTTAATCTTCCAAAATTAACATATTTAATTAGGTTAGTTGTGCACAAATTATTATGGGGCACTGCCCCTTTGGGGCTTTACTCTTTACATATTAATTAGTGGGACCATCTAGACCATTCAAATAAATTATCTGAAAATGCCTAGATTGTCGGTTTCTAGAACATAGTTAAGTGGGCATTTTTAGGACTTTATTTATTTATTTATTTATTTTTTATCAACAATTAGTTTAACAGAGACATAATATTTATTTATTTATATATCTTTTGTGCAATTATAACTGTAAATTATTTGCCTTGGCTTTAGGACTTCGCTTGCTAAAATTATTTGGATACTATGTAACTTACATATTGTTTTTTCTATTTGAGATTTAATAGATTTGCTGTCCATAGTGATTTGAAATTGGGTTTATTCTTTTTGTCAGTCTACTTGGGTTTTTTCATCCTTGTTAATGCTATATCTTTAATTATGTCATAGCATATGAATTTTTTTTAAATTAGATCCAAACAAGGTAAGTGAGACTCTTAAACTGTAATCATTATCTTCCCAAACAAAAATAATGAAAAATTTTTGTTTCAGGATGCCTTTGCTTCTGAAAGAAGGAAAGCTAAAATGCTTAATTTTTCCATTGCATATGGGAAAACTCCAGTGGGGCTTGCCCAGGATTGGAAGGTACCTTTGCAGTTTTAAAACTAAAAATTTGAATGACTTACATTGTTTCGAATTGAGGCAATTTAATCTGCTAGGGCATCGTGATTATCATCTGTTCTCAGGTTTCTGTGAAGGATGCAAAGAAAACTGTTGACCTTTGGTACAGAGAGAGAAAAGAAGTGCTCCGTTGGCAAGAGAAACGTAAACAAGAAGCTCACACTGATAACAAAGTTCATACATTACTAGGACGGGCCCGCTGTTTCCCTTCACTGGCTTGTGCTACTCCCTCTCAAAGAGGTCATATTGAACGTGCGGCTATCAATACCCCAGTGCAGGTTCTTCCCTTTTTTCTCAATGCATCCAAATGTTCTGCGCTGTCTGTGTTTGTGTGTATATGTGTGTGTTCTGATTTAGGCTGCTGCAACAGGGAAGTGCTGCTGATGTTGCCATGTGTGCCATGTTAGAAATATCAAGGAATGAATGTTTGAAGGAGCTTGGATGGAGGCTGCTTTTACAGGTTAAGTTCATGTTTTCCTTTTCCAATTTTTTTTATTCTTTTAAATTTTTTTTCTTTCCTACCTTGTCGTAAATTACATGGAAGAAAAACTTTCAACTTTTAACATGCATAAGATGGCCTGCAGTGTTTTGTTAATATTGTCATGGGTATCTTTCCCTTCACCCCATCTTACCTTCTTTGTAAGCAACAAAGATTTTTACCTGTCATGCCAGTCCATCAAACAGTCATGTCTTCCATAAAAAGCTTTTAGCCTTTTGTTAATATAATCATTTTAGCCCCATCCACATCTGTTTTGACCTTTGCCTTTGACATGAATCAACTAACTAGCTTATTGTTGCTGTCAATGTAATTCTCTATAGACTTCCCTTTTTAGAATAAATGTTTGGGTGGGTGACTTCTAAGTCATATTTAGTTATTATTTACAGGATTCTGTTTCCTATGTCAGTGGTCGGGGCTATTTTTTGATAATCTTAATGGAACTCATTTTTCATCTCTCTTCCACAATCTATCTACTTATACATCTCAACATCCCCATATCTGATTCCAGTTCACCTCTAGTTTATGAAGATGCTATTTCTTGGTTACTCAAGTGTTCTGCTACCTGCACTTTGCTAGTTTCAATGCCATGGTTAGTAATTCAGCTCAACTGGAGTTTGTTCAAATAACATGCAGAAGAAAATCTGCACTAAATCCAGTTTTAACTTTATAACTGAGATCGTTCCCAATCATGACTGGACTCTCCACCTTGATTGATAACCTTTTGGGACATGATGAGCTAACACCATGTAATATGGAAATTACTTACTCTAGGGATCAGAGAGAGAGGAGAGTACAGTCAGAGGACAATGACAGGTGGGGAGACGGGGTTTAATATTGTTTGAATAATATTTCCCTTATGCGCAACCCTTTTATGCATTAGTTGGTCGCAACATTTTTATGCAGCTCGTTGATATTTTCAACCCACAATGCATATTTAAAGGTGATATTGATATTGTTTTGATTTGGCACAGAATCAGCTTGTCAAAGTGGGTTTAGACCAAAAATACATTGAAAAATAACGTTCTTTGGAAAGCAGGTACACGATGAAGTAATTTTGGAAGGACCAACAGAGTCAGCTGAGGTGGCAAAGGCCATAGTTGTCAACTGCATGTCCAAACCCTTTAACGGCAAGAATATTCTTAACGTTGACCTCTCTGTTGATGCCAAGTGTGCTCAAAACTGGTATTCTGCCAAGTAGAGTGTGGGTCCATTGCCATAAATGGACCCACATATTGGTTGAAAACCCTCTGTACTGTTTGGAGGTTACTTTGTACCTTGAGGATGGAGCACTGTGCTAGCACTGTTTGAAGTATCTGTTCCAATAACCTCATCCAACTCTTAAAAGGATTTTGCTTCCTGGAATGAGTTAGGTTGACAAGTTAGCGGTCACAGTTTTGCTGGGGATTGAGTTGTGAGAGGCTTGCTTTGCTGCTGTGGAGGCATTTTTTCCTCTCAAGACAAGTGAGGGCACGCGAGAGAACTATGCCCTGTATATAGAAAATTCTTGCTATTCTGGTGGTTGTTTCCTTGTAATTCTGCTTCTGATATTGAATTAGTGTTAATAGCAAGAGATGACGGCTTAACTCAACTACGTTGTTGTGTATTTTTTTTAATCTTCTTGTTTAACTAGCATGCATAGCTCATCTCTATCTCTTTCTCTCTCTCTATTGCATTTTGTCAAGTATATTTTTATCTTTAGTTAGTCACAGACTCACAGTATAGAAAGAACCCTGCAATTAATATCAAAAACTGGTTACTTAGGACTGATAAATCCTGCTCATGACATCTGGGTTTTTAGCTAAGATTTATGATGCTGTTGTCCAAAAGCGTGAAGCCATTCTGATTTCTGGAGGGGCAATGACTGCACAAGAATGATGTGCAATATCCTGTACTTGTGGAAAAGTTGGATATCCATTTTATCAACATACTCCCTAGTTTGTCTGCCTCCCAACCTGCACAACTCTACCCTTGAGCACTGCAATCATGTTGTGGTTGATAGATCCTCTCTCCAAAACATGCCATTTGACTAAGCTCTGTAGGCAATTTATTGAAGTAGGTGCAATGTTGCGCAATTCTACAATGTGCAGGGGTTTGTAACTTTGTTTTTCTCTGAGATTTTAGTTGGCACCAGCTTTTGGCAATGCAAGCTTTGCCTGTCATAAAATGTGCAATATTGCCAGGCCAGGCCAGTTGTGTTGGCTGCTGCAGTAGCTTTGAAAGTTTGAATAGCTTATGGTATCATCAAAGTTTATAAGAAATCAGCCGTTCCAGACTTCCAGTGGTGCAGGCTTCTGCTTAATCATGCAGGAAGTGGATAGCAGTTTAGACTGGAAACCAGTTGCCAAAATATGAAAAATTATAATGGGATAGCTATGGTCAGTGGAAAATTTTCTGATGACTCTCCAGATGGGTCGACCTGGTCAACCATAAGACTTCGTAAGCTGACAGAAATTTGACATTGTCCTCCTCAAGTTGCATAGATATTAAGGATGGCTCATCAATATTCCTTTCGTACTCCTAATCTACATCTTCAAAATGAAGGTATTGAGACTGGTGGTTATGATCACTACATTGGTCAGTTGGCATGTCAACCTTTAATGGGATCCATTTGTGTTTGGAAGGTTGAACCATCCATCGTGGCATCATCTTGGATTAAATCTAATCGGAAAAGTAAAAACAAAAAAATCATTACAAGATTTGCCAAACTGACTGAAGAACACGTAAGGCAGTAAATCAAGGAATAGCATCATCATCTTCCATAACAAATCCATATTAGAAGGAACATATATCCATTTCCAGCTTCAATCAAATCAATATAATAATGTGCAATGCTCAACTTACATATTTGCTCCAAGACCATATCAATTCATATCACTGTGAATTCAACTAAAACATGTATAATACAAGAAGTATTCACTATCCACCCAACCAAAAAGTTAAAATCTATAAAATACAGAATCCAAATTACCCAATCCGCTGTTTAGCTACTTCTCAAATTGTCGTGGATCAATTCTCCAGGCTGACGCCAACTGCAACATAAGTTGGTCTGGTGCCGCACCTTCCCAGTCCTCAGGTGGGTCCATTGCTGAAGAAGCTTCTTGTAAATTCAACAAAAGCTCCCTCTTTAATTCCATGGGAATGCCCAAGACATCTTGTCCGTTTTCCATCACCACATCAACCAACTGGAAAACAAGAAGCAAAATGTGACTAAATGGTAAGCTTAGTTCAATCATTTTTAATTTCAATAGATATTTTGATAAGAAATTTCAATAGATACATTCCATTTCTAGATACCCATAGGAAGGAAGGAAATTTAATAAGGTATAAGAAGCTACACAGGTCCTTCCATGACCTCCTGAAAGTTGGCCCAGGAGAGTCATTTATGGTCCTCTCCACAAGGCAGGAGAAAAAAAATAAAATAAAACTTTCAGCAGTCATGTAGTAACACCAATTGAAATAAGAAGGTTCATTATGTTGAAAATTTGGGTTTTATGATATTACTTCTATGGTCAGAACCTTTTAATAACCTGATTCAGAGAGATAACCCGGTCTTTAGAAACTTGCCCTACTTCTAAAGATAGATATAAAAGGTTGGGGAGGGCCGGATGTGGAAGCAGTTCCAGTCCCAGCTGCTGAGGTGGCGTTATGATCTCAATACACTCCTAAAAGGCTCACGATGCTTTCTAGACTCTGCAAAGCTCTCTAGACTCAATTGGAGTCTCCATAGACTCATTGTAGCCTCACACAGCGTTCTAAACTCCTCTATGATCTTTTTTGATGAAGTAAAAAACTCCTCTATGATCTCAATACACTCCCAAAAGAAAAAGCAAAAAAAGCAAGTGCAAGCTAAACCAAATTGAAATGAACTGTGGCAGTCAATCTGTGATACCTAGTCTCCTCATATTCACTTTCATAAAGTCTTCATAAAATGCAACAGGCTTTTGAAATATCATAATAGCTGGTAATTTATTGTGGCTGATTTCCATTATTCTTCATGCATTTTGAGCCATTTTGGGTAGTAACCATAGGGCCTGAAGGGGCATATCTGAATTCATTCAATCTGACTCTCAAACAGCAATTATTGCTTGAGTGGGTGCAAGTTGTGCTCTTTAAAATAGAACGATCCTGTGTGAGATTAAGGATGCTTGAAACTTTTATAAGTCAGTTATTTTGTTTTTTGGTCAAAGAGAGGTGAATAGAGCCACAAATTTCTGATTTAGATTATATAAATACTGTAGATTAAATAGATTATAGTCTGATAGGTTTCCTAGTACTCCATCCCGTATTTTGGAAGGAAGATGCAGTCGGATGTAGATATCCACACATGAAATCCCTTCTTTTTCTTTTCTTTTTTCATAATATTTACCCTTTCCCCAAAAGAAATGGCAGAGAGGCCATTGACTAGATGGTAAAATAGATCATATAAAGCAATCTTTATAGAAAACCAAAAAGAGTCATAACCATTATGTAAAAACAATTACAGGTAAAGACCTGCATGAAGATAAAAAGAACAAAACTTTCAAATCTCTAGATATTAAAACTACTCTAATTTCCCAAATGGAACTCTTATTAGACTCTTATATTGAGGTTTTCTTCTCTCTTTTTCCCCTTTGTCAAAGGGTTTATTAATTCATTAGCTTGTTCCTTGAAATGTAACCATCAAGAAAATTCCACCTTATGTGAATTCCATGATTATAAAGATTTATATAACTCAAAAGGAAAATGAAATTCTCTCTGAGTTCCCATATGGATTTCCCTATTCATACTGATGCAGCATGGCATTTTGAAGAGCATTGTGGACATTTTGTCTTAAAGTGAATGGAGGAAAACTGCCTTGCCACATCAATCAGAAAGGCAAGTTGGCTCTACATTTAGCATTCCCTAATCATAAGCAATTTGCTTAAATTTGCTTAACCAATTGTTGACAGTTACCTAGTTCTATATTAGAACTATTAAACATAGGCATTCGTTTTTTTTTTTTTTTTTTTTCAAATTTTTTATTCTAATATGGCAACTCAAGATCTTCATATAACAGAACAAAAACTGGGCCCAAACAAGCAGCTTGAATAACCAGAACTTAAGAAAGGACCATACCTGTTGAATCCAAGACAAGCATATATCAAATAAGTTCTGGTCTGATAGAAACTGCACTACCGCATGCAAAACCTCACTTGCTATCTCATCTGAAAGTTGATCAACTACAGGGCCTGATCTGTCCATTAACTTCAGTAGTAAGAGATCATCACCGGTGGACAAAACATCAGCAAAAGCCGAATCCATATCACCCACATGAAGTGCATCCATTGCATTACTCCAAGAAGTCCAGATTGGATCCCGCTCTTGTACAATATTATCATCTCCCATAGCTTCTGCAGTCAATTCTGGGATAGCTACTCTTGCAGTTCGAGCTGATCCATTGTCTTCCCCGGCCACCCGGATCGCTTCCAAAGTAGCTTCATCCTTTGAAGCTTGCCAAACACTTCTTGCAGATGGCCCCTCACCAAACCTAACAGGTCCAGCCCCTTTATCCCAAGCTCTCCTACCACTGGCCTGATCACTCTCATGGTCTGATTTAGGAGACCTAACATCCATAGGACCACCACCTAGAGCTCTTCTAGAGCCCATTTGCCCATTTCTGGAAGCCCCATATGTGTGAAAATCCCAAGCCTCAGACACATCAGATCTCCAAGAGGGGCCCCTTCCCCTCATTCCCGAAGTAATACCATCAGATGGAGCAAATCTTTCCCCAAATGGAATCCGTCCATCACCACCCCTTCCCAATTTGGGACCAGAGTAATCAGGGAAACCATTATACTTGCCTAAAGATCTATTAGAGGATCCCTCAAATCCACCCATAAAATTGCTACCTCTCCTGCCTGATGATATTGACAAATCACGTGCCATGTCTTCAACAACTCTCTCTAGACCCCGTACTCTGTTCTCTAAAGTTACCATGCCATCATGGGACCCACCCATGAAATCCTGCAATATAATAAAAGTATTATTGGAAAGGAAAATAGATCTGGAAACCATTTTCTTAATGCAAATTATTTGAACAGACCTGCAACATGTTCATGAGATGAGCTTGTTGTCTCTCCAGTTGTAGCAATTGCCTCTGAATGGCTAACCAATTTCCTTTGTTATTCATGAAAGATCCCTCAGATTGACCATCAGTTTTGGAAAAACCCACACGTATACCAGATGACTCCCTCTGATTTATTTCAGTCCTGTCATCAACATCAAATGCTCTGGTTTTGGAGTCTTTTCCATTAACTCTTTCTTCAGCCCATTTTTCCTGTGCAAAGTCATCAATATCACGTTGTCTAGAAACAGTTCCTCTCTCTGTGTTACGATATTTAACATCATCTGGATGGTAGTTCCCCATGCGATTTGACCTCCTCCTTGAACCTGTATCATTTGGCTCAGATTCTTCCTCATTGTGTGAGTTTGAAGAATTTTGACATCTACGAGGGACAACCACTTCTACTGGCAAATCATCTGAACCCCTTGCTTCAAGTTTTTGAAAGAATTCTGGGTTTAGCTCTTTGTCAGTTAAGGCTGGCACTTTCTTCTTCAACATCCCAACTGCTTTATCTGAAATACTCCCACCCTTGGCCTTGGAAACAGAATCAGATGTAGGAGACGAACCATTAGATGAATCCTTTGCTGATGGCTCAGTTCTTCTCTCACCAGGATTCAGATTTCTGGGGTCATTCTTCTCTGTCAGCTCAGCTGATTCAGAATTTTCGCCATCTGAAGCAGTCACCACAATGAAAATAAAATAGTGAGAAAACAGGCGTAGATATTTGACAGAACAATTGTTAGTAGGAAATGTTATTGGTGTCCTTACCATGGGACAATGCTTTCTGGTCATCTGAAGCTCCATCTCCTTTTCCAGCAATCTTCTTCCATAGCTGCAGAGCCTCCATCATGCTATCTCGGACAGGCTTTATCTGAAGCAATTAAAAATGGTAAACTTCGAGAAAATGAATACTCCATAAGGGCAAAGCAGATACATTTAACCCACACCTATCCTTCAAGTGATGGTAAACAATGGAAGCTAATACATGAAAAACGTAAAATCGTCATGACCACTGATGAGGACTACCGTCAATAGGTCAAAAGGAATAATTATAGGTGTTAATGTGCTTTTCGTCTTTCTTTTCATTTATTTTTCCCAGAGCTTCCATCACTTCTATTCAGACCATAAAAAAAGTGTTGTTGATTAGATGTTTATGACCAGAAAATTATATTAACTTTTAACCAGGGAGTTCTCCTGGTGGATCCATACATGAAACTGGCACAAGAACGCTCAGGTTAGCAATACATCTAGAATGGGGAATGAAATAATCAGGATTTTTACAGGATATATGTGGACAAGAATTCTGAATCAGCATCTATTTACCTAAACTGGAGAATGTGATGGTTTGGTCTCCTCTCCAAAAATACTTGTAAGACTGGATTATTGCATCTCCAATTCTCCAAAAAGCATTGTGAAACACGTCCTATATACTCAGGCCTTGGCCTTTTTTGTGACTTTTACAGTTTACCTTGCATTAAGTTTTTTTTAAGAAAAAGAAAGTGGGGGACTTTATACCACTAAATGGAACTCTTCAGGGGATGATGTTAGGAGATGGGGTTTGCAAGTATTTTTATTTTCCCTGAAAAATCTTCTATTTTCCACCAATTAACAGTGGTGACCCTCTCTCAGCGAAGTATAGATAAAACATTGACTGCAAACTACTTGATTTCCAAAAATCAGATAATTCCAAATAGGTTACACTTTGCGGGTTATATGAAGAATGGACGAATAATTTGTTTCTTCATGTCCATTATAGGAGTAGATTCTTGGTTACATATACTTGCAGCTTGAGTGGTGCCTACAACTCTGTGGGGATTAGTTAATGATGAGGTGTACAGAGCCTAAAAGGTATAATGGCGTTCTGCATAAAATTTCACTTTTTGCAATTTCATAGTAACTCTAGAAGGAGGAGGGGGAAGAATTTTTGAAAAGTAACGGAACTGAATTCACATGAAGTAGAAACACCATAACAAACTAGGTGGTAATGCTCTAGCTATTAGCTTAGCTTTTGAATTGAAGTGGTTGAATCATATTACTGTATTATTTTCTATCTTAATGTAAATTGTGTACATGAACTTGCTTATATTATTAATACACTACATACTGTAACTACCTTTAAAGAAAAAAGTGGGTTTATACTAATCACTCTCCTCAAATGTATTAAAGATGTGAAATTATGCCCTAAGGCTGAAAATTTTAAAAAGTAGGTTTAAAAAAATAGGCAGCTTTTTCAAAGTCCAACATTTATTTATAAAAATTCAATTAAACTTTTCTCCATCATATCAAACATTAGAACATAACAGTGTTCATTAAAATTATCCCACACACAGAATCCCAGCAAAGAAACAATATGAGAGAAAGCTACAACCACAGGGCCATGATGTCCTTACACAGATACAAAGAGTTTGACCCAGCAACCTCAAAAAATTGAAATGCAGTAACTGCACAGGACACGAGTGTGGGTATGAAAAGGTACCTTGTCAAAGCGGCAAGCCTCAAGCACTGTCAGCGTGGTAGCAGCTCCATCTTTGATCAAGTTGCTTGAATGCAAGGCTAAGGTACTTAATGTATCAGCTGCTGCCTTACGTGTTGCCCAATCTGTACTCCCCAGGCACTCGTGAATGCTCTGCAATAATGGTTCCAAACTTTGTGGTGCAAGTGCTCCAACCTGCAACAAGTTCATACTTCTTTAGAAGTTCTATATCTGCTCATTCTAATATATTTAAAAAATATATGACCTTTTGCTTGGTCTCTCATAGTCACATAGACCACATAATGTACCAAAACACACAAAGATCAAGAATGCTGAGAATTGAAAATAGTGGAAGTAGCTATTAAGTACAACAAAAGAAAAACCATTACATATGATTTGTACAAGACTGACAGAAAAATAAAAAGAAAACCAAGACACAAAAGTAATAAATTTAATTTAATTACAAAATGGTTGCTTATAATTTTTGCAGAAAACATTCAAATTCATACAAAGCAAGCTGAAGTTATCATCTTATCTGATTGAAATGTGCAAAACATATGTTGTCGATTTCTCAAGTTATAAAATTTATTAAACAAAGTTCTACACAGCCTCTGAATATGCATGAACGACATATTTTTATTATTAAAATTTACTGTACTGAACAAATTCCATAATCTTTTTGATACAGAAAATCTAACGTAAATCACACAAAAGATTAAAAATGAAGAAACAAACGAATTTAATAGGAAAATATATTTACCAGGTCCCCTATAAGACTCCAGGGGAAAAATTATGCGCAGTTTGATTGACGACTAAAGATATGAAAAAAATTAAAACTTGGGATCTTAGAACTGATTGGGTTGTAATGGCTGCTGTACAATTCCAAGCTTCTTTTCCTATACTACGATTTCTCACCAATCAAACAGAGCATAAATTTTACTGGATCATCAAATTTCACACAATTAAATTTATGATTCCAAGTTTTCTGTTCTTTTCCCACAATTTCTCAGCAATCAAACATACTGTGTTTCATTGTAGCATTAAATTCAACACAATGAATGTCCCAAAAACGAATCAAAATTCAAAATCATGAGAATGTATACACACTACAAGGGGGCAATGGTCAAACCTGAGACAAGCTCGCAACAACTGGCAACAGCGCCGATTTTGCTAAGAAGTTGGGATTATTAAGCAGCTTGCAGATCCTCGGACACAGCTTCTGAAAAGCCAAGACAGGCGGGTCTGAAGCGCACTCCACCATCCTGGCCATACACAATGCCGCACCCGATTGCACCGCTTTGTTCTGCTCACCCATAGCCTCAAACAGAGGCTTCACAAACAAAGACACCACCGACCCAAGACCCCCATTATCACCCTCACTCTTCAAATACCGCGCTGAAAGCGATCCAATGGCGTCGCGGCACGCGTCCCTTACAGCGGAATCGGCATCTTTCAGCCTCTTAACGATGTGGGCAATGATTTTCGTCAAGTGGGTCGACGTCGAATCGCCGTGAATTGCGCAGAGGACGGCGAGGAGGCGGAGGGCTTCTTTCTTGACGGCGGGTTTTGGGTCGGCGGTGGCGTCGTAGAGGCAATTGAGGAGCATGGGAATGCCGTCCGGGGAGAGGGTTTGGATGATCTTCTCGAGGTCGTCGACGGCGATCTGATAGGTGTCTCGGTCGGAGAGTTTGGAGAGGGAGGTGAGGATTCGCTGCTTCAGCTCGACCATGGCGAGATGGGAAGAGAGAGAGGATGAGGAAGATCTTGAGGGTGTTGTTGTGGAAGACGACGAATTGTTTGGGGGCTTTGAGGGCTTTGAGGGTTTTGAGGTTTGTGAACTCATTCTCACTGTGCTTGCAGAGTAGAAATAATGCAGATTATATATATATATATATATATATAGAGAGAGAGAGAGAGAGAGAGAGAGAGAGAGAGAGGGAGATGGTAGTGTCAGTACTCAGGCTAATGAGGGTCACAGATTATCGAGAGAAGACAAGAAGGGAAATGTAGAAGATGGAGAGAGAGAGAGAGAGAGAGAGAGAGAGAGAGAGAGAGGGGTAGTGTAAGCGTTAAGGGATTGGTGAGAGGGTCACACCCACCATGAAAGGAAAATGAGAGCTACATGGAAAGGAAAATGAGATCTGTGGAAGTGTGTGAAGGAAAGGTTTATTTTTTTGAAAAAATATAAGATAGATCTGCTGATTCATGTCCTGAAAAACAGAGAGATTAAGATAAAGACCAAATATTTATATTAAAGACTAACATGAGACTAGCAGACCGTTGGACCTTTATATCACATATCACAAGCCTGAAAATTAATATGGGTCACGAGGCTTGGGTTTGAATTTTGAAGTGATCAATCATGCTATTCAATTTTAAGTTAAAATGGGTTTGGATAAATGAATCAAATTCTAGCTTATTTTTTAGTTAGGAATTTATCGATATGAGCTATAATTTTTTTTTTTTTTTTTTGATAAGAAGTAAAAACATCAACTATTATCTAACTAATTTTTCGAGGACTTGGAAACAAAAACTTTCTCTCATAAAATGAGAGAGATGCTATTTAGGCAATAGGTCACTGGTCGAATCAAGATTGAATTTCGTATTACTTGGTTCAAGTAAACTCATTAATATATTATACAATCAAATGATTTGAATTTAGCTTGAGATTGTTATAATCAAAGACATCTCAAAATTCACTTTGTAAGATAAAACTCTGAAAAGGTAGTATAAATGGTAAAAGACTATGAATTTATGAAAATTTCACCTTGTAATTAGAAATGGACTTCTTTACTCATCTTGTGTGGGAAGGATTGTTGGTTGCATATCTTTAGGGGCCTCGAATAATGTATTGTGTCTCGGAATTTTATGTGTGGATATCACGTTTGCTTGATTAGTTGGTTATGGCCAACTGACAGTAGAATTTGGAATATGCCTAGTATGGATTGCAATATAATAACAAAAAATAATGGCAAGGGCCCATAGAGCCTTTTAAGGTAGGCGTGGTGACAGGGAGCTGGTTCATATGTAAGAGATATAGAAGATTTAGGGGAATTCATTATATGGGATATTGCTAATTTCAAGGCATGTGCCTTATATCATCAGATAGGACCTTTTAAGATTTTACCTATAAAATTTCATCTCACTCACGTCATTTATTTCATCGGATGTTTTTTTTTTTGTCAGACTATTACCACCACATAAAATATTTTAAGCCACCCATTTAATTTATATTTTTAAGGTTTTATAAAAAATGTAAAAAAAATTGATGAAAACTAATCACATAGTCTACTAGAAAACATCATTCCGGACAACTTTGTAGAAGAAAGTTTTTCCAAAATCTGTCATTTAAGTAGACTTCTTTGGCATTTTTCAAGGAAAATGAAATAGAGATTGTAAATGGCTAAAAAGTGTGCTTAAATAATAGATTTTTGAAAAATTTTCTTCTACAAAGTTGTTCAGAATGATGTTTTCTAATGAACAATGCGATTAATTTTTTGTAAAAATCTTTTATATTTTTCATTAAACCTTAAAAAATGTAAACTAATGGGGGACTTTGAGTATTTTATGCGGTGGCAATAGCCGCACTCTTTTTTTTTTGTCAATTGTGATTAATTCATGTGAACTCATTTTAATATATTTTTCTTTGAATTTATATTAGTAGAATAGATTTAACGGTAGTAATTTAATGACGTGATTCATATCTTTAATTACATGTAAACAATAATTAAAAACAAAGAGTTCATGGCAAAAGGGATGAAAGCACCTTCTTTTTTTTTTGAGGAAGGGATGAAGGCACTCTTGTATGCCTCTCTCTTTTTTTGATAATCACAAATGTCAAAGCATAATGAACCTTGAGGGGTGGATCTAGTGGTCTTAGGGTCCTTTGCCAAGCAAAAGGTTTTGAGTTTAACTCTCACTACTCTTCTTCAAGGTCAATCTCATAGACTTTGTCCTATAATTGTTTGGTACATGTGAGATGGAAGGATTGCATATACCTAGTAGGATTAGTCAGGCGCAAGGCATTTAGGAACTTCTTGATATAAAAAATAAATAAATAAATATGTGGAAGCATAATGTATAAGGTGGCCATGTTAGCCACCCTCCTCGTTGATCTGAGGTTCGAATCCACGATTTGAGTTGATTTGGGTCTCCTAAATCAGCCTTGAAGGCCTAGGAGGGCCTGATCTTCAAGCCTCTCAGTAGGGAGCGGCTATTGCAACCCCCAAAGTAATAAGTTGCCCCCACCTGATATCCCCTACCCTCCAAATATATATACCCTACCCCTCTAAAAGACTAAAATATCCTTCTTCTAAATAACCCTAATCCCTCACCCACCCCATTCCACCCCCTCCCCCACACAAGACCCCCGAGATCAAGAAGAAACGCCCCATGCCCCCATAGCAGATCGACGAGCGACGGCGACGACAACTTCATGGTCCACACCCATCTCCCTGCACCCCTCTTCTTCCTTCCTCCTCTTCCCTCTTCTTCTCTTCTTCTTCTTCTTTTTTTTTTTTTTTTTTTTTTTTTTTTTTTTTTTTTTTTTTTTTTTTTCCTCTTCCCTCCCGTTGGCAGAAAAAATGGAGGCGTTGTTAGAAAAAATGGAGGCCCTTGCTGGGAAACACAGATCTGACTAGTAGAAGGGAAAAAAAAAAAGAAAAAAAAAAGGAGAAGAAGAGAGAAGAGGAAGAAGGACAGAGAGAAGAAGAAGAAGCACCGTCGTCATAAAATATGGATGTCGGAAAACTCAAAAATCTGTCCAACAGAGGAAAAAAAAAGGAAGAAAGAAAGAAAGAAAGAAAGAAAGAAAGAGAGAAAGAAAGAAGAGGAAGAAGGACAGAGAGAAGAAGAAGAGGCACCGTTGCCGGAAAAAATGGATGCCGGGAGTGTTTAAATGTGAAGGATGAAGGATGAGGGGTGGGGTGTGTTCAGCCTTTTGGTTAAGAGACTTAAAAGCCCTTTTTGGTTATTTTGCATCATAATTCTTCTCTTTAAAAAATTTGGAGGGCAACTTATAACCTAAGAGGGGTTGCAATAGCCGTTCCCCCTTCAGTATTGGTGAGGCCCGATTGTTTTTGAAACTTTGAAA
Source organism: Liquidambar formosana (assembly GCA_039720395.1). Classification (NCBI taxonomy): domain Eukaryota; kingdom Viridiplantae; phylum Streptophyta; class Magnoliopsida; order Saxifragales; family Altingiaceae; genus Liquidambar; species Liquidambar formosana. The sequence continues at coordinate 5,649,060 of CM077834.1, forward strand.
GTGGATTGACGAGATGAAGGGCCGAGAAGTCCAGAATCTAGAAAGGGAGCCTAAGGCTACTGCTGAATTCAACACAATCCCAATCTAGCTTAACCCATTCCAACTAAGGATCATTGAGTTTGCCTCGAGTTTTTGAATTGGGCCAAGCCCAAACTACATCTGCCTATCTTCTTTCTTCTAAGCATATGGATGTCATGCACTTCAATTCTTGGGACGGTTATTACCACCTCCCAATTTTCTTTATACTTGATCTATTATAAATTTTTCAGGATTTTATAAAAAAAATATAAGTCATTTTCATGAAAATTGGTCACACTTGTCTACTAAAAGACAACATTTTGAACAACCTTATAATTTTATTTTATTTTTTCAAAATCTGTCACTTAAGAGTCATTGACACCTTAGCTAGTATTGACGATTAAGATTTAAGTTGACTTGGGTGTTTGATATATTCAATCCTGTTAACCCCTGTGATGTTTAACAATCCCACAATCCGTTTTTTGTAATTATACATTTAAGGATGAAATTATTTTTAACCTTCTTTTTGAGACAACTAAATTTTTCTTTTGCTAAGCACTTACAAAACAACAGGGACACCACACAACAACAAAGAAGTCCAAAAGAACTATTTTTGACTTAATAAAAAAATAAAACTCATTGCAAAAAAAAAAAGAAGAAGAAAAAGGATAGGTTACATTAGAGAAGAATCAACCTTTTTAAAACTACAACTATTTAAACTTCACCCACCCTAATATTGTAAGAGATCATAAATAGAAGTATTATAATAATAATGTAAATGAAATACATTAAATCACTATTAGTGTATCTCATCACAATAATTGGGTTGGTGTGATTTGATTAGAGATTTGAAAATACTTGAGAATATTTAATTAGGCTTGATTTATCTCAAATCCATATTTAGATTGGTTTAGATTTCTATTTAAATCTTGACAAAGGTATTTTGTAATCAAGCAATTTAATTATGAATGAGATTCAGTTTTTTTATATGGTATCAGAGAAGGTCAATTGGACTTAAGTTTTTCTTCAACGGCCCGTCTGGTTTGAACATTTATTTCCTTTCCATTCTTTTTAGAATTTTAAGGAAAGAAAGAAAGAAAGAAAGAAAGAAGAAGAAGAAGAAGACACCTCTACTCCCTCTTCAAATAAGTTGCCTTGTTATATTCAAGTCTATGTGATGTTTAGTTTTTTGTTTGTGTAGAAATTCAATCAAGTTTTAAAATCTTAGATTGATGATTCATTCGGAGGAAGAAGAAGAACAATGAAAAGAAAAACTTGAGGATTATGAAAAATCCCAAGTTTTATTGATCCATTGAGGTACATTGTGGCATAAAAAAGCCTTGGCTCATAAAGGCCCTCTTTTTTTTTTTTTTTTTTAAGCCTTTGAGGCTTATCTTTCGTTTTCAATTTCATCCAAATAATCTTCATCAACAAAATCTAGTGGTAAAAAGACACCTAAACAAGCATACAAGCGAGTGACAAGACAATGATTTCAATGACAAATCCATTTTTTTTATTAAAATCCTCCTGAATTTGAAGGGAAATGTAAAAAATCAAAAATATAAGCATTATAATAATGTAAATGAGATACATTAAATCACTATTTGCGTATCTCATCACAATCTTAAATTGGGTTAGTGTGATTTAATTAGAGATTTGAGAATACTTTAGAATATATGATTAGGCCTGATTTTATTTTCAATCTATATTTAGATTGATTTTAGATTTCTATTTAAACCTTGACAAAGCTATTTTGTAATAAAATAATTCAATTATGAATTAGGAATGAAATTAAGTTTTTCTAAAAATATCACCAGCGGTATTAGATCAATCGGGAGTTTTTACAGAGCTTGTCTCGTTTTAACCCTTTTTTTTAAAGACATTTAAGGGCTTTATTTTTACATTAATTACAATTATACCATTGAACACATCAGTGGGTACACCATTCTGATAAATAAAAGAAAATAAAACCGGATTGGTCACAATAAGATTACTTTGTTGACGGTGTTTAATTAATTAAGTAGTGAAAAAAACAGCAGTCCACATGAAATGATTTAGTGTCGGTTCCTCAGTTGACTGGTCTGACACACTCCAAATAAGACAAGACAGAGTGTTTTAGCTAGATATCTTGAAGGTGACATTTTCACACACGCCAGAGATTACCACCAACATCATCATCAATAACCACCTTTGAAAAAAACCACTAGATTTTTTTGGGTATGCAGAGAGTTGGAAACTTGTGGGCTCTGTATCAATTTACATGTTTTCCATCTCTGGTGGGTCAGATTTTCATTTGCCAAGCAAACAGTTTGAGCTCGGATTAATGTCACCCACCTGCTTTTTGGTACGTTTTTTCATCTGGAATCTTTTATGATCTGCTGAAGGATTCATGGGTTTCTCAGTTTGGATCTTACTGTTTCACTAATCACTATTATCTCTGTGCTGTGATTACTGCTATTTTAGGCTCGTTTTCTATGGCATTGGTCATGTAATCTGATTTCTTCATTTTTGGGTTATGTAGTGATTTGGGTATATCTTTGATTTTCATATCTTAGACTTCTCTGCCTTTAATGAATCTAGGGTTTTGATTACAGTTGACCTTAGCTTTGGTACTTGTTTCCTTTTTGCCAGATTCTTGTATATTTTGAGTGAAATCAGTATTTTTTTTGAGCTTATAAACCTTCAATTCTGCTTTTATGTTGGAAGCACTTTGAGGTTTTTTTTTTTTTTGGATTCTCTTTAAAAAATAAATTTGTGGATGGTAGGGGAGTTGGTTTGCCGATTCTAGGATATTTAGGCAATCAACTTCATAGCTTATAATTTCATTTCGCATTCTACATTTAATGGCATTCAAAAAAGGGAGCAATTTTGGATCTGCTGTTGTCGGTTGAAATGAGAAACTTCAGAATCTGCTTGTAGGAAAAAGCAAAAATAAAAAATAACCGGGCAAGAATCCACTTGTAGGAAAAGGAGACGGAGGGACGGAGGGAGGGAAGGGAGTCCATGCTTTTCTGTTTACATTTTTTGTTCTACTTAATTTTATTTAGGTTTCTTCTTCTTCTTCTTCTTCCTAGTGCTACTCTGTTCTACACTTCTACTTACTGTCGCCCTTGACTTGCATTTTCTTTTTAAATTTACCTGCAGTTCTAATTGGCAATTTACAGCTCTCTCTCTCTCTCTCTCTCTCTCTCTCTCTCTCTTGGTGCTCAAAAGATCAAAGCTGCTGTGAGTAACAGTGTGGAACTTCCTGCCTAACCTTATTTCTTAATTGATTTCTGTTGCTTACTAGTGATTGTTGGACTGACTGTGAATTCTATTGGAAACTACTCACTCCAATATGGAAGTAGACTACATTGCAACTCAGATTTACTAATAACATCTCTATGCATTGGGTGGTGCTACTGTCTGACAGGCTTTTGAAGTGCTTTGAATCTATTCTCTATTGCTACAAGCTTTGGAGGTTAGGAACTTCCCTGTTTAGAAGGTATCTGTTGGGACCTAGGATTGAGACTGGAGAGAAAGATGGTTCAGACACTGGAAGCTATCAAGGGTGGTGGAGGATCCATCAGGGTGGGTACCACTGGGACAATCGGTTCCCTGATGACAAGGGAATTGGAATCTGTGAAATCTGCACCTCAAATGCCTGGTATCTTCTAGAGATAAACCTCCGGCGCTTCCTGTTTCTGTTCCATGTGGTGCTACTACTCCTAAAAGACTACAACCTAGAAAAGTCACTGGATGAAGCGAGCAGCAGTGGCAGTAACAAACACATTAATCACAGAAGCCCTGAAATTGCCCGGAAAACCAAAAACTACATTCATAAATCTCATCGAATCCCAATGCTTGGCTCTGATAACATTGTTTTGGATAGAACTCCTAATAGAAAGAAAACTGACAAGAAAGGCTCTTACATTGTTGAAATTGTGGACATAAAATGCAGGAACCCTGATAGAGCATGGGCTACACCTATAACAAACCGACTCAAGAAGCTCAGTTTCTCAAAGCTCTCTGAGAGTGTTGTCTAAACCTGCAGCTTCTTCTCATCAGTTTTCAGGTTCTTGTAATTGAACCCAGAATTTGCAATTAACCGATTGTTGTCTGAAACTTCCACCATAGAACATATGTTTGGTATGAGTTTGCTGCCTCCTTTCTTTTTCTTCTTCCGAGTCGTGAACGCAGCTCCAAGATCAGGTCTGGGATGACTACTAGTGGAAGCCATGTCAGTAACTTGAAAATGAAGCTTCTGAGAGCTATCTCGGCAGCTTAACTTCAATCCGGCTAAAGTACTCTATTTCTTGCTTTACGAGGGATCCAACAGTACCTCTCGCGCCTATTTCTATTGGATTATTTGCGGCCATTTTTTCAGGGATTTTTGTGGAAATGGTTCTGGATTTATGCAATGTGTTTTGTTTGGCTGGTGTGAAGGAGGAAGCTTGTGGATGAAGAGTGTTTGTTTTGGGTCTTGTCTTGGTGGGGGAATTGCTTTGGATCTGGGACATTTTGGGTTTGGCTTTATGCCTAGTTATTTCACATGCCTTCTTTACCTTATGTTGTTTATCTAAAGCGGGCAGCATGTGATGTTGCCTAGTTGGAAGATTGGGTGCTGATCTGGTCACTGTATTCATGTGTTTGTAGTTAAAACATTGAAGTTGCTAACAATTTTGTACCTTTATTCTAACTGACGGGCTTTCATATTTATGTTGCTCTATGCAAATCTTTGGTCCTGATCTGGGATTATGAATGTCATCCGCTTGGGAGCGGATGGTATTTTATTGAACCTAGCTACCATCACTTGTCACCGCTCTACTGTGTGACTCGAAAAGTGGGGATGAGTTATTTCATGTCTATTCTCAGTAAGCTTTTGTTTTTTTTTCCTTACTGAGCTTCAAGGGCAAGGTGAAAGAAGAGGGTGGTGTTTGGTTTGGTGGAGCAAATGGAGTGCTTTTCCGGTATAGGGGAGGGTGTGGGTGATTTGCTTTTTGCTGGTTCCAATCTTTTGTTTTTGATTATTGCTTATTTCTTTTCAGCTTTCAAGAGGGTTCATGGGAAAGATATGATTGAAATTCTTTATACATATCATGTGACTTCATACTTGAAATGTTGCAACCCATGGAGGATTTATCTTGTTGCAACCCCGATAGAGCATGGGCAAGCCCTTTGACAAATCGACTCAAGAAAGGCTCTTACATCTTTGAAATTGTGGAGAGGGATTATTTATCATTTTGTATTTTTGCTGTCTTTATGTGTCTGAGCATTTTCCCTTGGAGTATTTGAGGCACTAGTTGGATGAGTTTAAGTCTTCAAAAAAAAAAAAAAAAAAAAAAATGAAAAAAGAAAAGGGGACAGATAAAACAGGTGAGGTTTTCATATATAATTAAAAGATAAATAAAAACAGGTGAGGTTGGTAGGACATGAATTGAATCCAATTAGTTCACAGAACAAAGGGAGACCCATTTGGAAGAATTCTGAGAACTGGTGCAGTTTTATTGTTGGCTGTGACAAAAGTGACTCCATTTTGAAATATTGCCAAGGTAAGCCAACCTCAGCCCAATGTTTGCACCCTCAGCTCTAGTTTTAGCTATCCAAATACAGTTCTTATGGCCAAAACTTACAACCATTCTATTTGATAAGCTTGAGCTTAGTTTGGGCCGACCTGATAAAAGCAAAATGTCAGCATGCCAACTTACTACTATGGTCCATAATTTGTAATACTACATACCCTTCTTTGAAGGGGGTAGTTGGGGGGTCCTAAATTGGACAATCTTGCCTCTTGAAAAATGGATTTGGGAGAATCCATTTTATGAGAGTGTAGGATTTTACAGTATTTTATATCTCATTTTTTTTTATAAGATAAAAAATACTATTTCGGTCTCACTTTTAATTACCTCCCTCCCTCCTCACAAGAGGAGGATGGATGTAAGTGGGTCTGATTCAACATAGGAGGTTAAAGGGTTTGTTTGGTAACTCAAATAATGAGAACTAAACGATAATAATATATTTTATGTTGTGTTGAAGGTTCAAATCTATCATTTTAAGTAGTAATTTTTATTAAAGATAGCCATCATTATAAATGATGAAAATTCAAAATATGGGCATTTTGTAAATTTCTAAAATTAATCTTGTGATCATTCCAAAATTTTTAAATAGTGTGACAATTATATTTTCAAAAAATTATAATTGTTGAACAAAAAAACATAAGAATCGGCATATATTAGGTTAAGGGTGTTCTCCTATTGTTTGACAAAAAAGGGGAAAAAACACTCGTAAATTGTACTATAATTGTTTAAGCAAATTGTGAAATAAGGAAAATTAATCGGACTTCTGCAGCAATCTCAAACAATATGAATCAATCAAATAACTTAAAACCGTTTGATCAATCTGATATTCTGGTCAACCAATCATCCACAAAATCAACTGACGAAGATTTCAAGAGCATGATAACACGAAAGGAAAGAAAACACCTTATCACAACTTCTCCACTACTACACGAGTGGATAGAATTGGTTCAAGGATATGAAGCAGCATTCATGAGTTTCTCTCTCTGAAACTCAGCGTCATGGCCTCAATACCTTGTACAATTCAATTACCTTTCACCCCAAAACCACCCTCCACTTCTTTTTCCTCTTCTTCATCCTTTTCCACCAAATTCAGTTCTCGTTTTCTGGGTATCCGAAAAACACTTGGGTGGTTCAGACCATCCAGAATCGGATTCAGATACGGACCCTGCACTGGGTCTAGAGCCAAGTGTTGGTTCAAATTTGGGAAAAATGGTGTTGATGCTGAAGGAGCTGGTATTTACGGCAGCCAAACCCGCGAAGATTTCGACCGAGACGATGTTGAACAGGTTCTTCTCTCTCTAATTACTTACATTGATATATATACTGCATATTACCTGTGTATATATAAATATGTGTGTGAATAATTTGTTTTTTGTTGGAGTTTGGAATAGTGATGTGATTTATTAGTTGCTAAGAAACTGTGGAAATTCTAGGAAGAGTTTGGTGCTAAGGAACTCCCCCCCCCCCTCCACCTCTTAAAAATTTCCAAATTATTCAAGTTTGGGGTTTTTAAGTTAATGGGTATTGTTTTTTTTTTTTTTTTTTTTTTTGTATAATAGTTAATGGATATTGTTAATTGTTGGATTTATTTGGTTCTCGGAGTATTTAACTTAGGTATTCGTTTGTGATAAGAAGGTGGAACATGGATAATTACCCTCTTTTTTTGTGGAATAAATTTTTATTTTTTTTATTTGAAATTACAAGTTTCTAGGCACTTGCAATTTGTAGGAAAAATGTGCATGCTTTGTTGGTTATCATGGGAGCTTACTAACATTTATATGCTTTTTATATTAAGATAGGCTTGAAGAATCTACTTCGAAATCAGAATTACATCGCCTAATTAGTAAAAAACAGCATGTTAAAAACAGAGGAAGTGACATTTGGAATAGTTAGAAATTAGAATGCGGAGAAAATTAGATGAAAAGAGTTACATATAGGTTGTTCTCTTCAGCTAATGGTCAACATATGGAGGGAAGCACGACGACTTAGGAAACTCTACACTTGGTCCTTTGTTGTCAGATTTTTTTATATTCGGATTAAATGTGGATTTTGTGCTACAAGAATGTATCATAATTCATATATGAATATTGTCCCACTTATGTTTGTTTTGGATTTGTGGGGGCAACTTAATAGAACCCATTTGACAAAGTTCAGGATGGTGTCTTAAATAAAAAGGCCATTATCTAGTGTTGGTCCTACTAAGAGGGTCATGGGAGGGTGAGCTAGATATGGTCCTAACCTTTGTTTTTCATATAAAGTGGTCACTCTCAAGACTCGAACCTGCCCTTTTACGCTTGAGGATGATGTGTTGAATAACATCTTTATAAAAAATGATGTGTTGAATAACAAAGTTAAAGTTAATGAGCATTTTCTTTGATAAATGTTCGTTCGCATCATTTCTAACACCTTACCATGACAGAGGTTACTTCTTATACAACTTAATCAAACTTAAGTAAGCCTTCTCAGCAACTCTTTGCGGTGACTACAGTACTTATAAGAGTGTTCATTAGCTAAGGCATGAGTTGGGCCATTAGAACCTTGAAATTGCTTGTGGTGAAGTTTTTACTTATGAGAGAGGAGCCTTAAGTTTACAGATCTCTATAATATGTGGGCATGGGTGGATGAGTGCAGTTAAATGAGAAAGTTGTGTAAGATATTCAAAGGAATTCAAATATATGTGCATGTGGTTAAAATGGAAAAGTTTATAAAAGATTCAAAGTAAATCAAATATTTGTTTACCTGTGTGTGTGAGTGAGTTTTGACATACATAATTCAACCATTATGAGAATTTATAATTATATATATATATATAATAAAAAAAATGGAAGTGCAAGAAACTTGGGAGTAATAATATAAGAATGGTTCTCAACAAAATTGTTGCAAAAAGTTTGTGAAGATCAGCAAAACAGGATAAAGGCCTTGATTCTTCAACGTCTACTAGGAACAAGAAACACATGTTTGTTATATTGCCGAGAAAAGATTGGAAAAATACATAATCTTGATATAATATAACATGCTGGGGTTATAGAGGGGTGCAAGATTTCAAGTTTTCTATCTTTTCTTGAGACAGTGCTCTTCAATCAACGCGTCAGTTTTATTAGAGTCCCGACTGTACTACAGGATTTATTATCTTCTTATCTACCAAAAATAAATAAATATCTAAATTGAAAATACATCCATGAAACAGTTATGTGAATTTCAAATATATAGAAAATAAGTAATGAAGTGTTGGCTAAACAATGCAATGTGAGGTCATTACTATTTTCTTTTATTCTTTATGATTAAGCATCATCCCAAAGTCACAAAATTGATCATGGCAGAACCATTTTAATGAACGAAAACATCACTTAATTTTGTCTTCAAGGAACATGGTCTCAGGTATGACCACAGAAGGATTTTCAGTACTGAAAATATTATTTTTTGATGCAGTACTTCAACTACATGGGGATGCTCGCCGTCGAGGGTTCATATGATAAGATGGAGGCTCTCTTAAGCCTAAACGTCCACCCTGTAGACATCCTATTGATGATGGCTGCCTCAGAAGGTGACAAGCCAAAGATTGAAGAGCTGTTAAGAGCTGGAGCTAGTTACGCTGTCAAGGATGCAGATGGACGGACTGCGCTTGATAGAGCTGCCAGTGACGAGATCAAGGACTTCATCCTTGGTTTTTCTGTTCAGAAGGCGTGACCAATGTGATTTTTGTTATTTATTCTAGTCACTTTGCTTTCATTTTTGATTTTTTTGAATATCCCTCTTTCCATTATGTAATGCTTTTCATTTAGCAGTTAGTTTGATCATACAAGTCCATATGACTCATATATGATGCTTAAAAAGCCAGAATTGTTCTTGTTTAATCATTAGTAAAAGCAGTTGGGCTTCATGGTATAGTGCATGATACAGCCTCACAGGAGAAAGATTTTATTTAGTGATCAATTGTGTGGAAGCTTTTACTTCACAAAATAAAAATCCCTGGTTGCCAATGTGTGAATAATGATCTAAAGATCAAACGGTTTAATATCTTATGCATCTTTAATACTTTTATTAGCATCTATAGTAGCATAATATTTCTACTCTTAAACATAGAGCATATAAAAGGCAATGGAGCTAAACATTATATAGTTGGATAAAATATAAATGTGATACAAACGGATATGATATAGAGAATTACTTGTTTCCAATCATTTGACCCAGTAGAACAAGTTTATGTTGGCCTATTCTTTAATTTCACTTGACAGTATTTTGTGATATGGTAAGTAAATACAATTACTTTACCATTATAAATTAAGAAATTTAAACAAGCATGATGGAGTTCAATGATTAAAAGAAAATTCAACATGGTAAAAAATTTTATTAGTTTATTACAAAAGTCAATTTGAATACATTTGCCTTCTATATCATCTAATTCTTGACTCAGGCTATGAAAAGAAATTATTTCTCTCAGCAAAATTTCTCTCTTTCGTAGGTGTAGGTACACATTCTCAATGTATAGATAAATCAACATGTTGTATAGAAATCATTTGAGACGGGATTGGATCGATATGCCATATTTTTGGATTTTGTAAAGCAAACATTTTTTGAGTTCCAAATGGGTGTCGTTTGAGATAAAATTTGAGGTGCCTTGTTTGATTTTATGAGCAAGCATTGTAGAGTTCTTAGTGAACTAATGTTGAGATGGTCTTGAGTAGCTCGGTTCTCTTCACGGTCCTGCACTCAATGTTTCTTGTACGTGTTACTGCATTTGAATGTTATTTCATCTAACAACTTTCAAATTTTTTGGCATCCTCCAATATCTCAAAATAAAGATAAGCAAATCGACAAGTTGTATGGAAATAATTTGAAATAGAATTTGAGGGAGCATTTGCTTTTGTAAAACATGGAAGCTGTTCCCCTAATAGAAGCGAAATTCCTTTCAATTTTATAGCAATTCCCAATGTTAGCTAAATCATGTCATAGCCATTCTCACCAGATACATCATGCGATTTATATTTCTGTGTACTTCAAAATGATTTTGGCGTTGGAATGAAGGAACAGACATGCAAAATGAATTTGGATTACCAGTAATATTTCTGTTTTAATCAAAGACTCTACTGCCCTACAAACTGTGATCTGGTGAGCATTGGCAACAATAGTAAAGGGGAAATAAGCTGCCCCATATTATTATTATTATTAATTTTATTTCTTTCTGTTTTTTGGTTACAAGGGGTTAACCCTATATTCCGCACCATCGCATCCCAACCCAACCTGGTGTACAGTCCATTCTTTCTCCGCTAATTGTTTCTACTGCCATCTCTTACCTGCTCTTAAATCAACGATCTTTATGGTTCTTACACTTCTAACTCTTTACGGAAATTGTGACTTAGCTTACCTAAAGTACAGTGATGAAAAGCATTAGAATTCCAGAACAAGGCTCAAAATGTACAATCAGCCCCCAGTTCAGGTTCATGTTGGACCATTTCAGCATCAATGCATTGATTTGGCCCGAAATTTCATGGAGCTGATCATGATATTAAGCAGAATCATAGAACTGTTACTCCGGATAATAAAACCCTTCTTTCAGAAGCATTAATCTTGCATATGGAACTGGAATCTTCATATGTCATAACAAATTACAGAGAATTAATATTTTTTAAGAAAACAATAATTGTCTTCCATAGACCTCTATTATAATACATAGGGATACTGCAAACACATTAAGCTCAATGCCTATTTAAAATAAAGCTCAACAAGTTTCTTCAGAGTGTCAAATACACTTGTAAATGGGTTAAATTGAACAGGGCGCGTCAATTCTAGATCAGGAAACTGGTTTGTTAGAGCCTGTTGCATTCCTGACATGGACATCATTGCAGCTAGCTGACTATTAGACTATCACCTCACAATCTTGTGGGGTGTCCTTGATTTTGCTTGGGTCGTAGCCAAAGTTTTCCAAGTAAGTTTTGTACTTTTCAATGAATTCAGGTCCAGGATTAGGCGTCCTCGAGTAGATCTGAAAACATAGGTGCCAAAAAAAATTAGATAACTGATTAATCACTGAAGATTAAGAGATTACCAGCAGCCATCTGACACATCAATGCCAGACACATAAGTTAACTGATTAATCACTAAAGATTAAGATACTTAAAGTATGTTCGCTGTATCCACAAGTTCAAATGACAGTTAAGTGTCTTGAAAAATTATGTATATTGTTGCATCCACAAGTTCAAACAGGAAATGACTCGATAATATTGTATACATTTCTATTAAATGTATATGAGCAACAGTTTTGAATCAATGAGGGAATAGTTTGTTGTTTGGGCTATAAGGAACTTTAGCCGTAGCCAGTTGTGGAACAACTTGATGGTTCAGTTAAAAGAAAAAAGACTGAGACTAGAATGCATATGCAAGAACCAACAAGGATTGAAAATAGTTTGCCATATATAAGTAAGTCCAATCATATCCTAGGATAATCTAGGAAAGTAACTATGATGTTATATACAGAAGCGGTCCTATGAGGACGTGCTGATATAACTTATATCAGCATCATGTATTTGGGATTGTACTCCTTGCATTGGTGGGTTATGGAGTACAGTACATTGGGTCAATGCAAGGGGTACAACCCCCAACCATCCTCATAGGACCACTTCTGACATTATATATATATATATACACACACACACACACACAAAAGCCGTCCATATCTAGAATGTTATTACCTGAATAAAACTTATATATATAGAAATCCATATATAGCATTTTAATATTACCTGAATAAAACTTCTGTCTTTCGCTCCCGAAACAAGAGAAAAATTGTCATAATCAGTAGCGATCACATCATAAGGCTCCTTAGGGATAAAAGGCAAAGTAGGAAAACGCAGGTAACACTTCTCTTTAATCATCTCTTGCTTTTCTAGATCAGTCTCATTTTTCTCCAAATCCTCCTCTGGAAGGCATTGAACCTGGCCCCTTATACCAGTAATAAATCCATCAGGGCTTCCGTGAACACAAAAGGTATCAACCTGAATAGATGGTTTCTCCATGTTAAATGTATATACTCCCTGCAATTTATTCTGCCTGTCAGAATTTTGTTTTAACTGGAAAAAAAAATCCTATATTGAATGATGATGATGCCAATAGGGGTCTTAATCCATGACAGAACTACTTTCTTTCATCCTTCACAATATATCACATGGACAACCAAATCTTTGAATTGTAGTGGACCACTCAAAATTGCCTTTGGTTGGGCTGCTGCCCAGCAACCCTGATGGACAACCAGTAAGTTTAGGATAGTTGGACATCGACCTTTAACGCTATTATCTGTACAGAATGTTAATCACAAGTTGGACAGTTTGGGTAAGTTCAATAATGGGTCATGTTAACAGAGTACTACGAAGGGGATAAGAAATTAGGTTTCCTTGCTGTATGCAAACAACTTTCTGAAGTACTAAAATCATCATCACAAGTCACAAGCATGCATGCCCTAGGCATTTACCTGAGTGCAGTGGCAATCTTCTTGACCTTGTCCAGCAAATCCTCGTTTAAGTGAAGCTACTTCGAACCATCTTCCAGAATATCTGATTGGGTCAAAATTCTTAGCCGTCATACCTCTCATCATCATCAGCATCCCACTTCTTTCATCAGACCCCTCATCAAGTGGAAGAGTTACTTTATTATCTGTGGCAACCGCAAGCTGGCAAAAGTTAGGGTGATGAGGTAGATCTGCTGCGATAACCTGCCCAAAAGAAATGATGGTGGTCAGAAAAAGCTCATGTTCACTACACTGAAATATTCAAATAAATATTCTATAATCCTTTCCCCTCGGATAATTTGCTCTTCTAAAATCTAGCTCCATGCTTATGTTCATGCATAATGCAATGTCAGTTGAGCATTAAGTCCATAACCCATAATGATGGGGATCTTAGTACTATTCTCATATTAAAACTTCACATCAGAATTCAGAAGTTAATGCAACCAGCTTATGCTACAAGATATAATAAACACTAACCTCGTTTGTTTGAGAGAAAAATATCAGCGAAGCAGCGAGCCCGGGAAATATATGTTTGGCCACAACCTTGCTTGCATGATGGTGTTCGAAAGAGCAGCACTTCAACATAATTTTTCCTGGCAACCCCCTTACAGGGGCAGAGAACAGAATTTCATTGGAAAAATTATGTACATGAAACAAGGGACAGAATATATTTTTCACAAAAAATGTTGCCTTGCTAAAATAGCAAAGCAGATGGTGAATGGCCTAATAGAGCTTTAAGGTAAGATTTTCTGCAACTCCTCTTAACTTGAGAGAGAAATTAGAAAAAGGGGTGAAAAGTGAGAAATGGGCAAGAAGAATAAGAAAAAGAAAATTCTATGAACTTCAATAAAAGATGAGTGGGGAGTAGGTTTATATTGAATCTGAATTATGTGTAAAACTGTGAGAATAAGATGGGGGCCTGACAATCAATATGACCCACCTCAAAGACCCAATGCAACAAAATTATGACGATTAGTTCAATCTGGGTCAGCCATTTTTGCTCCGATACATTTGAAAATAAAAAATATCTCGAAATATTGGAAAAAAATTTCTCTAAGATGGTTCAGAATTATCAGATCAATTACTTGAATCATCAATCAATTTTCGAAATAATCCTACAACATTGCACACCTGCCACGAGTTATTGAAGAACTCTGAAATGATGTTTAGCTATCATACAGTGCTCTATGCACATTGTCTCCCAACCATAGAATTTCTAGACATCTCTAAATCACTTAAACTCTGTAATCATGTATGCCCAAACTCCATTTGGTTTTCGGGAATGATTGAGGGAAAGGAAAGGAAAGGAAAGGAAAATGGTTAATATTTTTTTATCAGCATTTTAGAGTATTTTTCCTTTCCTTTTCCCTCATTCTTTCTGAGAACCAAATAAAGTGAGAAAGTATGAGAGGAAAGACAAAAAGAACATAAACAAAAAGGGCTTCCTTTCTATAGCATTATCAGGCATTTTCCTTCCTTTTCTCTCATTCATTCCAGGAACCAAATGGAGTGACAAATGGAAAAACTTGCAATCAGTTCACACTTCACCGCGCACACTCAAATTTGTCATACCAATTGGCAGGATATTAAGTACCTGGGAAAGAAAATTTAAAGTCTTTATTTCACATAACGCTCCTTTTGATTGCCGAGAAATCGCATGAAAAAATGGCAAGAAAACTTGGAATCTTAAAAGCAGCCACTTCCATCCCCAAACTGTTGTAAAAAAATTCCAAGCATTTTCAGTCGTTGGTTTCCCATGTTTTCTCAGCAATCAAACGGAGCAAAATAGAAATTCAACTCAATTGAAGTCAATAATTCATGAGAAAATGCAGAGAAACTCCACGAAAATTGGGAAAAAAAAATAAAAAAATCAAATTTGCGTACAAATGCATGAAATAATTCATATAAATATATATATATATATATATATACACACACACAGAGATACATACATGGAGATTTAAGGAGGTTATGGTACCTAGGGATAGGGGGAGAAGAAGAATGAAGGAGAACCGGTGATGCTTGAATTTGTATCATTTTGTCTTCTTCCGTATGCTTCAGAGTCTCCACAATGCAACTCTCTCTCTCTCTCTCTCTCTCTCTCTATATATATATATGTATGTATGTGCATAAAAGAAAGAAGTCCCCTTTCCCGGGATGGAAGAACAACCAGCGAGCAAGGGTCACTTCAATCTCTACCGTTCAGCTCTCCTAGCACCTGGAAACACCGACGCTCCAAAAACTTTGGAAACGAAGTGTCCGATATCGGACACGACACTTGCCTGACGTACTATTTTCGTGTCCGGTAAGTGTTCATAAGTTTTTTATTTTTTTCTTAACCGATACGGTTAATTATTTTTTTCTTAACCGATACGGTTAAGACATGGTTTCGACACTTAGTCAACATGTGTAGGACACTCCTATAATATAATAGGGAAGTCCTTTTACGTATTTTGATAATTAAAATTAGATAATAGATAATAAATTTAATCTTTGATGTTTTGTATGGAAAATGGAGCAATACTCGAAATTAAATTTCATTGTTACAACTTAATAACTCATTATGACTTAAAGAGTTGCGGATGTTTTTCTTGTTTATATAATTATGGAGTATATCTTTTATTTCCTCTTATATTTTAATTCTTTTTATAGGTATAATGGAACTATCAATTATATATATATATATAAATTATAAATATTTATTTATTTATTACCGTATTCCTAACGTATTGTGTCTTAGTTTTTTTAAAATTTGCCGTATTGGTATGTCAGTACTGTGTCATTCTTATATCCCGTATTAATGTCCATGCTTCTTAGCATAGCACTTGGTAGAAGAAATGTTCTAATCGACGTCGTTGTAAAATCTTGGGAGGAATTATCTCATCATTCAGCAGACCACGTGGCGTGCTGGTGTAGGTGTAGAGAGCCATGTTGCACTTTTACTGGTGATTAAAATTTTTAAAATTTAGCCTCCTGTGTTTTTTTAGTTTGGGCCCTTTTGGGACTTTCTAGTTTCTAGTTTGGTTGACATGTTTGCAATAATATATGACCTCAATGAATTATTGGTCATACACACCACAGCCATTTGTTGCGTCTAATAAAAGGCTGAGTGGAGTTGGCCCTCGGAGATGCCAACCCAGAACCAACCCATTTACAAATAATTTATTTATTTTTCTTTAATTTAATTTTCTTTCAGACATTTTTATAATTATTATTATTTTGAAGATATTTTCAAACCCTTTAAAATTATTTTCCAAAAAACAAACGGATTGGCAGATTGATCTCAGTATTAACTGGCCAACTAAATCAGGAACATTAGGAAACAACCATTTCTCTGGTTGACTCAACCAATGATTTGTGACCAAGCAAAACTAAAACCTTTCTCATTTAATCTAATAATTTCTGCCATTCAATGAATTAAAATATCTATTTTATATAAATTAATGGGTCATGAAACAAGTAACATCCAAAATTTTAGGCACACCCCCATGAAATAGGGATTCAGAACTTCCTTGCCCTTTTTTGGCCCACCTTTAAAAGACACAACTAAACAGCCAAAAAAATATAAATACATACATCACATTAAATTTATTAAAAAAAAATTTAAAAAATTAAAAAACTATACTTAGTCATTAAACATCTTTTCAATAAAATGAATAGCTTTTTAATTGATCAGTAATCAGAAGAGACTATCCTTCAGATTTCCACCAGTGAGCAAACTGAAAAATGGATCTTTCTTGTCATCACTTTCATCTTCAATTTTCCTGAAATGAAAATCCGTCACATTTGTGTTCGATGGAGCTGGTCTTTTCACCGAGACGAATGCGACTTTACCCCTTGATCCAGATTTAAGATTCAAAGGATTTGGACTCTCAGATGATTTTGAGCTTGCAACCAAGCCACCTTCAGGGGGAAAATTCTTGCTGGGGGATCCTGCAATGCCTGAACAATCTCCAACATTCCTACAGCCTTCAATCTTACAATCATCACTCTCAACAGAGAGGCCTGCGACCATATCAGTGGTATCTTCCGTAACACAGCTTGGACCTTCTTTGGCGGTGTGCTCTGCATCAGTCTCCCGGGAACCAAGTTCATCAACTATAAAAGAGAGAAATTTAAAATGAATTGGCAAAAAAATAACAGCACCAATATCCCATTAACCAGAAGGAGCCAAAGGTCAGAAAGCCACAGAGCAAATGATAAGGAGAAGAGCAAGCCATGGTAATTGTGTAGCGTGAACCAACGTATTTATTAGGTCCCTGAACACATGGAAACACAGCTGACATTCCAACTGAGGAGCCCTGCCTCGAAAATTTCCCAAGCAGAGAAACCCAAGTGCGAACTTATAACCATTTGATATACAGAATTAGTTAGGGTCGTTTCACAACATTTTAGACCCTTCACATGGCAAGCTCGAGCACTTGTATAGAAAAGGATCATTCTAAAGAAAAAAAGGATGCAATATATGGTAAGATTATCCAATTGAGTCACAATTTAAGCCACTAAACATCTCTGGTCATGTATAGTAGAGACAACAAACACCGCAAAGATAAACAATGTAGGCAGAAATATCAACCATATTACAAGAAGATAAATCGAATGGAAAGATAAAAACGAGATAAATGAGTGAACATGAACATCCTTGTTCTAAAGGAAGAGTATAAAATATATATATATATATATACACACACACACACACACACACACACACACACAAAATATCCGTCTTGAAACTTAAAGCTGAAACTGATTTCTCCAGAATAAAAAAGGAGCGAGAGAGGGAGGAGAAAAAGAAGACAAACAATATTGATATTCTAACCTCCAAGAAAAGCATCGATACTTTGATAGTGTACGGCTGAAGATCCTAAAGGAACATCTCCTCCATGATCCCCATCTTGATTTTTAATCTCATTCTTGTGCATCCTCTCTAGTAAAACAAACTTATCTGTTTCCCATAAACACTCTAGAGTGACAACTTCCTCATTTGTTGGGTAATACTCCCTATAGACCTGCATTAATTGTATGGAAAGTTGGAAAGTGAAGGGTGAAAACCAACTACCAAGCAAAACAGCAGGGAGACATAAGAATTTGACCAGAAGAATTTCCTTAATATATGGAGGGCAGACTGACCTCAATCCCTTCTTGAAATATTTTTACAGATTGCTTCTTTTGGGAGAGAGAAGAAACTATGTTGAATACTGAAATGACATCAAGTAATATCTGTCAAACAAAAACAACCAGAAGTTAAATTGAAAAGTGAACCTAAATTTCCTGCCACTGGCAACTAAAAACATTATATAATTTTGACGGTCTAAGAAATTAATTGAAGATATAACCGAACTTTTAACAATGCAAAAGTCCCTGGGGTCACAAGCAAAACACCAACCTTTCAAACAAGGCTATTTATTAGATGGGCCACATCTCTATCCTGTGTAACAATGACAGTATTACTCCGGTCTTTTTGCTGAGTTGGATACCTCGGATCCATGTCCAATACTGGCACCCACATCTATTTTTTTCCTTTTTCTTTTTTCTTTTCTTGATAATGGCACCAACATCTTTGTCCATAGTTATATCACATTTTATTTTCTAAATGCCATCGTATACTCTATATCCATGTTAGACACCCATGTCATTGACATGTACATAAACATCCAACTTTCACCTTTTAGGGATGTGGGTATCTATGGAACAGATCATCAGTTAGACTGAGCTCATATGCCAATTTATACAACTTGAAAGATATTTTAAAATTTTAACTCTAAGAACGTCTTAGAAGACTAAATGGAACTTACTTGTTGAACCAAAACTCGAAGGCGAGCAAGCAGAGCCAAAATTGTCAAAGAAAATCCCATGAAAAATGATCGAGCAAGCAACGTAGATATCTCACTGTATAATAGTTAAGGAAAGAGTCATGATAGAATAAAAAGGACCTGGCATAGCCCTTACACAGGTGTGTCAATAATTTGCTAATTCAGAAATCATAAACCAAATTTATCAAATCATCCAAGACATTACAAGACCCATAAACTCCCTTTTTTTTTTTTTTTTAATGGTTACATTGGAGGGGGTTCAACCCTTGGACCCTAAAATCTACCCACACCCCAACCCTACCTAGGTACCACTAGGCCATGACGGCCGGTGGTAGACCCATCAACGCTCAAGATTACTTTTACGTCTTGTGAAAAATACAAGTGCAATGGACGTAGTTGCACATTTAACCAACAAACTAAGGATACGTAGCTGCCTTCAACATCGGTTCAACCATCTGCAACAAAAATAAAAATAATATAGTAAAGTAGGTAACCAAGGCTCCACCTAAAGAGTTTTCCCTTTGGATTTAGCATATATCATAAACATATTGATCCAAATATCCAATACAGTTTTCTGCCTGTATTAATAAATTTCCAATGATACAGCATTTTTGCATTCACAAAAGTTCCGCTTCCACCTAAAGAGCCATTTTTAAAAAGGTTTCTAAAGACTTATCCCTAGAATGCTTAATCTGCATGACAACAAAGTGCAAACCATCATAGAGAAGATCAACTAGTTGAACTTCACAAACTGATAAAGACCACATCTGTATATCAGTAGATAGAAACAAGAGATTTTCATTTTAATAAACAAATAAACACTAGCACGATTGAATAGGTCTTCAAAGTACAATTGCATCTACTTATAAGAGAACTGTAGCATAGTCCACTCAGCTGATTATGGAAATGGCATCCCTCCTTTGGGAACTACGAGGGGACTGTGAAAGGAGTTGGTGGCTTGGCACACGAAGTTCCATTTGGGAGTGGTAAAACCACAACACCCATGTTATCCAGGAAGAGGAAGAGACCCTAGCAAGATTGTACCCTAATGATAAAATGCCACAATAACTCAGGAGATTTCTTCTTTTTGATCCCCATCTTGTGTTTCCATTCTTGTCTTCCTAACAACACTTGAATCATGACATTTTGGTCTGTCACACTTGTTCAGAGAAGGCTACTTTTGCAGTTCTGTTGTTGTGTCCTTACTCAGTACAAGGGGGGGAAAGGGGGAAAAAAGGGGAAAAAAATGAAGCTCAAATGGGAAGCATGGTGGGTAATTAAAGATGCACATAGATGAGTAGGAGAGACCCCAACAAAATGCCTCCATGCCACATGGTTCTAAAGAATTAATAATTCTAAGGGAAAAGTGTGAAATCTAATTAGGCATCGCATCAACTTCTACTTCAATAATTTGAATACTAAAGGAAAAGAAAAATTCTGTTCCTGATGTATCAAAGTGACCTTGATCTTATTAAATAAAATATAGATGAGAACCATAATAGCTGCAGTTAGATAATAGAAGCAAAAAGAGGAACTATGAGAGAAAACAAAGACCACACCTGCGATAGTAGGCGTGCAACTCCCAAAAGTCGTTCCATAAAATTATATTTGCCACCGTCACATTTTCTCTTTTTTAAACTGTGACAAAATAAACAAATACTTAATACACACAAAAACTTATTGAAGTTTTCCAGTAGCAGGGTACATAATTAGATATCTCAACATGGATGAATATCCCAATCAATTGCTAAATAATTACAAGGGAAAGAATAGGGGATAAAGATTAGAAATCTAGTTCTCTCTCTCTCTCTCTCTCTCTCTCTCTCTTCTTTTTTTTACTTTTTTTTTTTTGGTTGAGAAATCTAGTTAGAAAGTCAAAGTTATCCCCACCCCCTGCGCACGCGCGCGCGCGCGTTAACCCCCCCTCCCTCTCCTCTTCTATCCACCCCTATTTAAGCTATTGTCCATAACAATACATAACAAAGGACATGAGCCACATGACACTTACCAAATATCTGTCTATCTATCTAGATAATAAAAATCTAAGAAACTGACATGATAAATTAATGGCCATACTAGCAGATAGCAATGCATAAGTGATTCTTGAAAAAACCATGTTAAATATATAACTGAAGACAGCCTCTAGCCCAATCTACCTTCAATTATAAAGCCTGAGTCTTTGTTATCTACACTTTATAAAACTAGAGTTTCCTTCAGCATGATCAGCACAACAAAGAAGCCTTTAACTATTTCCTTCCTTTCCTCCACCCAAAACTTCATCTAAAGCAGGCTAGTGAACAGTGAATACCATAACTTTTTTGAATCAATCGTCACTTCTCCTAATCTATCTATCCTGGGTCAATGCTCTCTAATTTAAGAATCCTTACATCAGTTGTTCACATTTTACGTGAAGGTGCAACTATTCTCATCCAAAACCACCACAAAGAACAAAAACAGAAACTCAATAGTCTCATGCATGCACCAATGAAGACGTAATTTTCACACTTCAAAAGCAAATAAATGCGAACATGTTTTTAGGTCTTCATAAAGGAGTTGACATGCAAATCAAGTAAAAGTAGCTATAAGTTCCCTACAAATCATAAGTTCCAGTCTTCCTTGATAGGATGCCATTCAAGTTTTCTTCACTACAAATAGGTTTAGACTTATTCAATCTCTCTATTTCCCCTTTTGACCCTTTTTTTAGCTGAACACCATAGCTATGCATGTCCACAATATATTGCTATAAAGTGAGTGCTCTAGTATGCAGGCATTCTTAATCTTTCATTTTATAATGTCTATAGTAAATCTGTCCTATATATATATATATATATATATCCTAGTTATGGGCACTACACATTGAGATACAAGTTTCATTAAAGGGTTTGTGTAATCTTCAAAACATTCCAAAATCATTAACCAAACATATTAGCAGAAAGAAAATAAAATAAAATAAAAAGCAGGATAGGGAAATAGGGAATTTTACCTTTCTAAAAGATGCACCTTTTGTTTAGGTTTCATTCCATTGATAACTTGAAAGCAAGAACCCAAAATCTCCTCCAAATGAGCTGACTCCAAAAGTCTCAAATCTCTCCTAACCTAACATCACAAATAGGTGTGATAAACTAGATACACTTGCAAGTGTATGCATATCTACCTTTCTTTTCTTTTCTTTTTTACTTGCTAAGGGTTGTATGCATACCTACCTACATGTATACATACATATGTGTGTGTCCAGATAAAGTTTAACAAGAATATAAATGATACCTTTGAAAGGTGTTGAAAATACGAGCATCGACGATGCTGATTCTTGTTTTTGTACACAAGTCTGTCAAGGATGCCATATTCTGCTTGGAGGTGACTGAGGAAAGACTTCAATCTCTCCTCAAGAATTTCAACTTCTGAATCCATCTACTGAATATTATTTATATAAAAAGGAATGTCTTGATAAACAAGAACAAACAAAGCAAGAATGGAAGGACCTGTTTCAGAGAGAGAGAGAGATTTCAGCAAGACGAAGGGAGTAATGAGCAAGTACACTGTATAATAATTCAAAATATGTTAAATAAGGAAGGATATTATTATTACTATTCTTATTATTTTTTTTATTTTTGGTTTAAAAACAAAGGAGCAAGTTAGAAATAGAATAAATGACATCATTTTGATAGGTTAAATAAATGAGCTTTTTACATGACATTGCCTTGATACCATCAAGTAAAATGATTCTTGTCCTTCAAAATGCCATGTTTGGCTATGTCTCTTCAAAACACACCATTATTGCTCATGTTCCCTATACCCATGCCTCGAAATGCACCATAGATGCCTTGCACCTTCTTTGCCCTGACTTCTCACAATCTCCTCACACACACACACACACACACACACACACACACACACTCACACAAGCTCTCGTTTTCAAAAACGAACATGCTTCTCTCATTTTCAAAAACGAACATGCTCCTTTGACTACCACTTTTACCATCTTTGGTGTATCACCTGATGTGGCAATGAGACATGACAATGCCACGTTGGCATATTGACATGTCAGCCCAAAACAAAAGATAAATAATAGAAAAGAAGGAAAAAAAAAAACCCTTTAAACCTTCCTGCTGCGCCATATATTTCCATTCCAACAGACTCTAAGGCTGCGTTTGGTTTGAGGGAATGGAATGGAATGGAATGAGAGTGGGAATGGAATGGAATGAGAATGGGAATAGGAATGGAATGAGAATGGATATTCCATCCCAATGTTTGGTAAGGGGTGGGAATCGAATGAAAAAGGACCCATTTTTAATGATTTTTACTCCTTGAAAAGTGGAAATAGCCATTCCTTTTGGTTTGGGAAGGAATGGCTATTCCCTCATTGTAGGAAATCCCTACAATCCCTATAATGAGGGAATAGCCATTCCTTTCCCTTGTGCAACCAAACACTCACTTTTTTTTTAGAGAATGGAATCACAATTTCATTCCCTCCCTCATTCCCTCATAACAAACATAGCCTGAGAATAGAAGAATAGGTGTAAAACTGCAGATATTTACATTGTCAAAGGGTCACTGGTAATAACAACAACAGTGGCTACCCCAGCGACCATACCTGCCACTAGGCCTGGCAATCTAGGGTGGCTTGGGTGGTTTGGGTTGAGGCATAAATGGGTTGGGTTGAGTCATTAATGGGTTATGTAATTTGTGCCATTAATGGGTTGGGTTATGCCCAACCCAATTATCGTGCATACCCAAAACCAACCCATAGCTGACCTAATTATGATCTAACCCAGATTTAAACCCAACCCAAATCCTAACCCGATCCATTTTCTGACCCGATCTGTTTTGTGCCCTAGGTTTTTTATTTTATTTATTTATTATTATTTTATTTTTTACGCTCTCTCTCTTCCCTCAACATTCTCATGATTGTGGTAGATGAAAATTAAATTTTAAAAAAATAAAATAAAAGAATTGTTGTACAAATTGATCTTCATAATCGGATCCATAAAAATAAAATACAAATATATTAAAAAAAAAAGGCAGCCATCATCACAATTCATGGTGAAAATTTGAAGTGTGTTACTTCATTGAATCCTTATGACTATTAGCTGTAGTAATGCAACAACAAACCCACCACCCCCCTGTCAATGGATCCCATTCTGCATCATAGATTTGATCCTTTGAATTATACGCAAAATGCAACAAAGCCATTCCGAGTGGCATAAACACACCCACATAAACAAAAGATAAAAGAAGCAACAGAAAAGTCCACCATTTCAGTGGCATAAAAATTCAACACGGCAGAAATTTAATACACAGTCCCCTTAGTTTTCTGGGCAACCAAAAATGAAAAAAAAAACCTTCCTCCTTCTTTTCCTTGGTTTTCTGGGCAACCAAACAGAGGGTTAAGAGTCAAGACTCTTTTCTAAGTTTATTTATTTTTGGAAATTGCCGAAGCTCTGTCTATGGAAACAAAAATACATAAATGGGGAGGAAATATGATTAAGAAAGACGCATAAATGATAGTGACAATTACAGAAGATGGAAAATCATAAAGGATGGTGAGAGAGAGAGAGAGAGGGAATTACACCTTTATGAGGGGAATAGAGAAAATTTCTGAAATACTGAAGCTGAGCTGCGTTTTGAGAATCACTTCCTTGCAAATCAAAGCCAATACCCAATAATGGAATATATAATTCAACTCTAGACGGCGAAAGTAAAAACTGATTGGCTTTCTCGCCGGAGAGTACCGACACACTACACCTCACCGCTTGGCTTTCTCGCTTGAAAGAAAAAACCCCTTTTGTTCTCTACTATTTTTGAGGAGACAGTGGGGTGGGTGAGGTTTCAGACTGGTTAGGTTGGATCCATCTCTCTTTCTCTCTCCGGAAATGGAATGCCCCTCTTCGATGGTCTTGCCGCCGCCGATGGTCTTTTCTTCGCGTAGAGAATGGAAGCTGGAGCCTGGAGGCAGGAGAATGGAAAATCGCCCCAAGGACCTAAGCTTCCCAACGGGTCCGGTCAAGTAACCCATAACCAACCCATTTATAGCCGGGTTTCTTTGGGGTAATCCATTAACAACCCGTTTAAAAATTTTATAAACCCAAACCCATTTATTACGGGTGGATTTGAGCGGGTTCATGGATTTGCGTTTGAATTGCCAGGCCTACCTGCCGCATAATCCTTGTAACTGAAAGTGGAAGTTTTCCCCATCTCTTTTTCATTCGAAAACGCCCTCTTTCTCTCTCTCTCTCTCTCACACACCCATCCCCACTAAAACCAAGCACAGAAGTCACAACCAAAAGCCCAAACCGATCATAAAATACATCATCCCCATCATCAACAACAACAGGTATACAAATACGTAATATGAATATATATAGAAACACACACATGTAGAGAGAGATGAGATGGAACAACACCTACTCAATCCAAGTCAATGCTATTGAAACTTGATTAAATTTTCTTCTGATCCAAACAAACTAAATAAATAAATTCAACGTGAATGTGATTGATATTCCGACAAAAAACCATTAAATTTCATTCGAAAAATTTTTCAGACAGGTGGTGGGCACTGTAACTAACCATACTGAAAACAGAACACAATGCAGGGGAAAAAAACAGAGAGCCCAAAATTAAACCCCAAAAGAAAACCTAAATCCATGCAACACCTTACCTCAAAAGAGCTCTAGAGATGGAGAGAAATCGGCACTCCAAGGTTCAGGTCGTCACCGCGGAAGAGAGAGGGATGGAAGACTGTAGAGTGTGGAGAGAGGCGGAGAGAGATGGAGAGTGAATGGAGACGCCCTGGTTCGTGGTCGGAAGAGGCACGTCCCAGTTTAATTTCGGAATACAAAGAAGGGAAGCGCTCGCCATTTGCGGCCCAAGCCCAGACAAAATGAGTAGAACATTTCCCTTCAGCCTAATTAATCAGAGCCCCCAACAGGGGTCCTTCGAAAGCTCAACTATAAGGTTTATTTCTAAACCATTGGCTCAATTCTGTCTGTATCACAAAGCTTAGCCCACTTTATCCAAAGGTTGAGGTCGATGCATTTTAGTATTTTTTATTTTTTATTTGCCAAACGAAGGGTTTCCCAAACTAGTAGGTCACTAATCTCCTCATGATGCGTAAATCACTTGCAAGTTTGTGCATTTGATATTAAGGAAGTAGAGACTCGAATTTGGAACTACGATTCCTGAGCCACGAGTGATGCCCCAATCTTAGCCCACTTTATCCAAATATATATATATATATATATAGAGGTGATCCCATTAGCACGTGCTGATATAAGATACATCAGCACTATGCATTGGGGGTACAACCCCTTGCATTGATTCAATACACCTCACATCCCACTAATGCACAAGGTACAACTCCCAATGCAGGTTTTGATATAAGTTATATCAGCACGTGCTTACCTAATCATCATCCTATATATATATATTTCTTTTTTGCTACAAAGCACTCCCTAATCCACTATAGTTTGAAGTGATGTCTCTATGTCCCCTTTGAAATAATGGAAGGAGTAAAATCAATGACAAAGGATCTATCCATGGGTAATTAAGGGGGTGAAGCATGATTTTCAACTATAGGTGGTGAAGTGAAAGTATGCCCAACTTGAAGAGGGGGGTATAAAGGGTAATGTCCCATAATACAAATGGGATGCTATTGGCACTCCAAAAAATGCCTCTTACATTTCACTTTACTTTCACATTTAAAAGTGCAAGAAGCCTTTTTTTTGGAGTACTAATAGCGTTCTCCTAGAGATTTTGTAACTTCATGTAAGGTTCTGTAGACACCCATTTTTTATCTCACAAGTAGCGACAGTCCCTATCTCTTCTGCCAAGTCATAGCCCAGAGGCAAAATAGTAGGCTCCTCCCTTTATTCATTTTGGCACCAAGCAAGAGACTCTTGTTAGTTGCTTAGTGAGTTTGATGGCAATGGGTGCGCTATTAGGTTTTTAATTATGTGTGGAGGATGATGCCAACATGTTTCACCATTTAATTTATATGACATTTTTTACATTTTTTCACAACAAAATGAGATCTGACTATCAGTTAGCAATAACAGACACGTGCCCCATATATGGTTTCATGTGAGTCTGGGTGTCTATATTTTTAGACCGTCATGTAAACATTTTCTTACAAAAATGCTTAAAATAAAATGCAAGGGCAATATTGACAAATAAGATTAAAAACCTTGTGGTGCTTGATGTTCCCTTATCTGTTAGGACACTAGGATTAGCATGTCTAAATCATTGAAATTGTATAATAGAGCACAAGCAAATCCAGATAAAATGAAATTTGTTAAGCATGTATTAGGTAATAGAGTCCAGGCCCTATTCTACCCATCCGTCTGATTGGACTGTTCTGTAGCCAAGTGGTTATGGTATGGATAGTCAATATCATGCCCTGACCTTTGAAAACACAACTCAGTTGCTCCTTTTGAATTGCCCTTTTCACTGGCCTCCCAAACCTACAATGCCACAACTTGAGAAATGAACCATATTGCATTATCTTCAGCTCAAAAGGTGTTTTCTTTTTTAATTAATAATTATTACTACTTTATTTTTTTGGTGGATGTTTTTGCTCATTATGTTGACATTTCTAAAAGGTGTTAATTAGCTAGTCCTCTTCTGCAGAGTTTGTTTGATATGCTACATTATCCTTGCTAGGAGTAAAATTTTCTTTTTTTTTTTTTTTTTGCTAGCCCATTGAACTCGGACTAATCCCCCATGATGCGCGCATAAAACATTGGATGACAAAGTTGGATAATGTTTTCCAACAAAGAATTTAACATGAATAACTCTTTGAACATGTTTTTCAACACAACTTGCTTCGGAAATTCATTCCTCAAGTCCCACCCACATCTCTTTAATTCAGACCCAACAGAAAAAAAGCCTTCATGTTGGTGGAAATAAACGTATTTTATTGTTTGCTGTCGCCTTCATCTCCCCAAATTAAAGAAGAATAAATAAAAAAGAGAAAAACTGAGCTTAGAATCAATGTTTTACCATCCAAACAAACCTCTAAGCTGTCCTTAATTTATTGTGATGGAAATTATCGCCAAGAGAACGACAAAGAATGAAAAACAAGCACACATGCACATGGAGGTTTCAACAAAACAATGCACCATTGGGGTACAAGTGTTTCTCCTCATAAAAGCAGTGTCATTGAATTTTAATTTTCAAGAAAAATCTTGCTCTAGATGGTACTTCAAAATAACCATGACATAATTTGAAAAATATATGTAGTAATACAAGTTCGAACAATTAATACTTGCTTACACTAGTGTGAAGAAATCTCTTTTTTATTTTCACTCGTATTCTATCATTTATCAATGTATTTAAAGAAAATCGGATTGTGTGCAAATATTTTTATATTTACATATAATAAACACGTGTTTATATGTTCATGTGTCCGTATTCACGTTTGTACATATCTATTTGATCACGAAAGTATTAGTTCATATATGTTCATGTCCGTTTGTCCAAAAGATGCATAGAGGTCAAAAAAGTGAATAAAGGTTGGGAGTAGATCATTCACACTGGCGTGGAGGCAACTATTATCCTATAAAATTTATGTGCAATATCACATACAAAAAATTATCTTATTCAAGGAGGTATCCAATTAAGAAATGAGTTCCTTCGAAACAAACATGGATTAAGAGACAAATTTAGCTATTCACCTGGACTCGATTACCCCAAAAGAGAAAAAAAAAAATGGACTAACCCCTAAGATTAATTAATTATTACATGTAGCCCACTCTTTCTCTCCCAAAACCTTTTTCAGGAGGACCAATCATTCAATCACACGTCTTGTCCTCAATCCATCATCATTGAATTCATGAACCTTTCACTCTCTTTTGATTTTTGATGTGTCAAACGTGGGTTGAGCATCAATGTTTGATACGAAAAAATGGAATATTCAATTAGAAGCAACCATGCCTAATCATAGCTATTTGAAGGGGTTTAGAGAAAAATTCTTAATTAAATTTTAAACTATGGGCATTGACATGATTACATGTAACTTGAAGAAATGAAACTATAATTGTTTAGTAATTTATGTAGTTTGGTACCGCCTTTAGGTATCCCACCCAACCCTATGACCTTATCTTGCAAAGAATTAGTAGTAGGGTATGATAGCTGGTTTGGTGATTTTACTCTTGGTGTCCTTTAGTGGCCTCCCTCACCAAATGCATCACCAAATGGGTTGTGCTTGTTTAGAAGTTTATTTATTGATTATTTTAATTAGGGGCACCAATTCTTTAAAATTTAGTATATAGAATTGGTTTAGGCCACTAATATATATATGTGATTTCAATCTTGTAGCCAATTGTTTTGCCACACGAACTCGAGCCTCCGCCATGATATTTATGAGGCTTTACTAAATAATCTTGCGTGACATTTTTATTAACCCAATCATGGAAGAATGCATTCCTATAATATATAAGATTAATTTATTGTTTTTTATTTTTTGGGATTAACAATTAGGGATTTCTTAAACCTTTTTTCCTGTTGAGGTTCAATGTAAACTAATTTATTAATGGTTCATGTGAACACTTCATATTCATACACTAACTGTTATATGTTGAAATGATGACATTTTAGAAATAAACCTAAAGCCGAAGTGCTTGACCAATCCTATAGGGGTATATGAAATTCATTGATGTTCAATTCCAAAAACAACTCAGCTATTGTAGCGTGACACAATAGCTATGTAGACCCCAAATAACTAAGTAAAAGATGATACAAATTCTAATAAAAATTTACGGGACTTCTTGCATTGTGTTGTTTTCTTTGTGTTCAATACAGTAATGAAGTCTGTAACTTTTTTTATTATTATTTCAAAACAAAATAACTATCGCCACATGATTACTTTAATTCAATAAGGTTATTCTATATTTGTCAACTAATCGGATAGACTATGTGATTACTTTCAATAAGAACTATTGTGATCCTATGAACCTTATCAACTAAATAAATAAAGCACCCAAGCAGATAAGAATGTTTCTGGATTAATTAGTTCTTTGCAAATAAATGTAGTAGTCCTAACATATGGTATCCTTTCCCCCAAAAGAGTATAGAACATGGGTTTAGTAAAGAGGAAGATTAGAATCAATGCCCAATACTGATCAACTAAAAATTACTAGAAGCTTTTCACCAAAAATTAAAATAAATAATATTAAAAAATACTGGAAGGTAGATGAAATATTTTATCATCATTATTATAATTTTACTTTTAATATTTTTTTTCCTAAAAGGAAAAGGCGTTTTATGTGCCATTGTGATAAGAGTTTGCAGCTTTTCCTTTATTCCAACAGGAATACCTTGTGTTTGAATCAAAAAAAGTAATAACAAAAAGGGAATACCCTGTGAACCATCAAAAGTGGAATACCTTGATCTAGATCCACCAATCAACACTCACCACCTTGTGATTTGTTAATGTTGGTATCATCAATTCATCATTCTATCCATAGACCTTTTTCACCTTGGCATGAATGCAACCCCACAATATTGTTTTGCTCAAAAGACCATCCAACGGTCATGATCAATTGGTTCATTCCAATCGGTCACATTCATTCATCATTCGTTATAGCCACTTGATCGAGAAACCGACACTTCTCACTCTATGATTTTGATTGATGCCACGTACCCTTGAAATCTCTCACACTGTTCTTCAGTATTCCTTCCCACACCTAATAATTCCTATTTTTAATATGCTGATTAGAGTTCTCTTCTGTAGAACCTCACAAGATGCTTGTGATCTGTGTATGTCGACAAAGATTTATCTCTTTAGCAAACTAATTTACTTAATTACCCTTGTCACAAAATAACTTAAATACCCTTTTTGACATGAATATATTAATTATATATATTTCCTAAAGATAAAATATCTAAGTATCTAACCACTGGGGTTGGAACCATTTAGATAAGTTTCTATATATATATATATATATATATATATTATATATTTTAATTTTTTATAATAAAGAAATAAAAAATTTTAACAATTTATGAAGTGCAAAATTTTGATAATTAATTTTAAAAGTTCAACTAACAAGAATATCTTAATATCTCAACTTTTAGAAGCAACTTTCAAAATTTTTCACACTTAAAATTTTTAATTTTTTAAAATTACTTTTGAAAATAAAAAATAAGAAGTAGAAGTTTATCTAAACTGGCCCTAATTTTTTGAACTTGGATACAATCATCATCAATTTCATATTGACTAACAGTAATAAAATATAAACAGGTAAAAAACATATTTAAGAAGTTATTCTCGAAAACTATTTTCTTAATTTTATTTTTAAATAGCTTAATTTTAGAGAACATAAAAATAATGTTCGTGGTTTTTGTTTTCATATCTTCAAAACCTAGCTATTTAACTGTTTCCTGAAAATACCTTTTAGAAACACTTCTTGGAGTAGGCGGCCAAACGGGGTTGATCACTTTTGGGTCCAAATATATAAATTAGATTAGACCTCCTTGATTGACCATAATGCCCCATACTACGTTGAACCCAAGAAGCCGGCAATTTGGACTGTTTGGGTATCCAAAAAGCAAATGGAAAACTGGTCAACCTTCGCATATAACATAGTCACCACTCACCTTCCTAGCTTTCATTTGAAAGACCCAAAGCCCAAAAAAACACCAAAACAACATTCCAAACCATGAGAAAAGAAGAACCCACCACACGCTTTCATGGCCAGAAGCATCGTTGAAGCCACCGGAAAGATGACCCAACTCTGCCGGAGAATCGTGCACGTAAACATCAGGTGGAGCATACTCGAAAGGGTATCGATTTTCCGGCAGTTCTTCGGTTCATTTGGGATAGAATCCTTGCTTGCTCAATAGGGAAGCCAATTCACTACCGCCGGCTATCTCGCCGGTCTTCTCCTCCCCCGACGCCGGAGGCAATCGAGTCCGGTTTGGCTTTCGGGGACCCCACGACGACGTGTAGTGGGTATGACACAGATTCAGATTTAGTGACTTTGAAGATAAGCATATTGGGTGATTGCCAAATTGGAAAGACAAGTTTTGTGGTGAGTAATTTCATAATATCCAATATTAATTTCCATCATATTTAAATATATAATTATGTATGATATTTTGCCAAAAAACGTTGTACCATTGACTGGGTACTAATACCCTTTTCATTTTTCCTTTTTGAACTCATTGAAGGTTAAGTATGTAGGGGATGAACAAGAAAAAAGTTGCTTGCAGATGGCAGGACTAAATCTAATGGATAAAACATTAATCGTTCAAGGAGCTCGAATTGCTTTTAGTATATGGGATGTAGGAGGTATGCTAATTATTTTTTTTTTTAAAATTTTTTATGGTGTTATTTAATTTTATTATTAATTTAAAATTTCCATAAATATGTGGATGTAGGTAGACCATGGATCCCTCGATCATCTTCCAATTGCTTGTAAAGATGCAGTAGCAATTTTGTTTATGTTCGATCTTACTAGCCGGTGTACGCTGAATAGGTAGGCTCATAATCATCTTAAGCTGATTACCCAAAAAAATAAATAAATAAATAAAAAATCATCTCATATTAAGTTTGATCCAAGAATGGAATTAAGTTAATTTGATCATTATATATAAATAAATTTTGATAAAACTCGTGATTCGCGCAAATTTGCAGTGTAATTGGGTGGTATAGTCAAGCAAGAAAATGGAATCAGGTACTAGACTCTGTTTCCCTTCTTATGAAGAAAGCTATTTTAATTTCTATTGGGATTGTTATTTTGCATTGTGTTTTGTTAAGTGAATAGCCAACAGCTGCCACTAAATCCTGTTTTGGAAAAATGCTTTTTACATAAAGAAAAAGCTAAAGTTGGTGGAACTGCATTGTTGCTGATTAAACTCTGCCATCTATATGCCAATAATTGACATGTTTGATAATCCATACACATATTAGTGGATAATTAAAGCAGTAGTTTGATGTCAGATTGATGTAGAATTCACCACTTGGCCCATATCAGATTGATTGTTAAATGATGTTACCTACTCTCTTTTAAAGTGAGTGCAGCTCTAAAATTTATGATTGGGGGACATTGCATGTGTGTTATATATATATATATATATCTAAATCTTTTTTTTTCCTTTGTTGGTTTATAGACAGCAATCCCCATACTAATTGGGACCAAATTCGATGATTTCGCCAAACTTCCCCCAGATTTGCAATGGACAATCATGACCGAGGTAAATCCTGACATTATTTGATTCACATTTTAAAAGTTTTTTTTTGGCCTTTGAAAGGATAATGACTTCATTTTCACTCTAAAACCAACAGCAAAAAAAAAAAAAAAAAAAAAAAAAAAACCAACCTCGATCTTATCTGGTTGGCAAAGAGTTTAGCATACTTTCATCATAATTACAGCTGATACCTAATTCTCATAACGGCGACACCCCTCGTGTTAGCGTGTGGAAATTAAGGAAGAGATTTTACGGAAAATTGGTGGGACTTGGAGTCTTCCTTTTGTCAATTCGGAGACATTGTCCAAACCCCTCTCTCCGCGTTGGCGGCAATAAACACAAGGGGCCACATGTTGATTAAAGTTGCATTAGAGTGTACAAACTTTATTTACTTTAGGTGACAAGAGGGAGAACTTTCTTAAAACATTTATTCCATTCATATGCTCTTAATTAAGACAAGCTAAGTTTAATTTTTTTTTTTTTCCCCTCTGATACAGGCGAGGGCATACGCAAAGGCGATGAAGGCGACCCTTTTCTTCTCCAGTGCAACCCATAACATAAATGTCAACAAGGTCTTCAAATTTATCATGGCCAAGCTGTTTAACCTGCCGTGGACGGTAGAACGAAATTTGACTATTGGAGAACCCATCATCGACTTCTAGAAACCCGTCATCGACTTCTAGAAATTAATTCTAATTTGTATTATCGATCCATTTGTACATAGCTTAAAAAAAAAAAAAAAAACAAAAAAACAGAGAGAAAAATCATTCAATGTAGGCAAATATACTCCAAAGCCTACCCCCAATGATGGGCCTTTTTTTTTTTTTTTTTGTGGGTTTTTTTGGTTTTAAATTGAATGGAGGAGGTTAATGTTTTCAAGCATGTCTAAATGACATGGGGTTCAATAGTTGTGGTAGTGAGTTCTTCAAGCAAATTAAAGAAGAAAATATATATAAAGATGAGATAATTTTCCTTTTCGTTTTACTCTCACATGAAAGGATATCGCTTTCCCATTTTTTCCATGCCATATATGAATCATTCCATTTCGTTAGTGTGAGAATTTATTGCAAGTGTACTTGCATTTGCATGAAATTTGAATCAGTCTATTTTCATTCGACTGGCATTTAATTTCTAACCACCTGCGGTTCCTTTAATTTAATTTGAAGTCTTCATGAAGATTCAAATTGGAAATAGTCCACAGTTATGAGAGAAGCAACCATAGGTTTTTACCAGTTAAAGTAAATTGGAACATTATTGTCCAATGCCCTTTTTTGTAGTCTTCACAAGAATGTTCTAAGGTCTAACCACTACCCACCAAGTCCAAAGGTCCCAACTACTTATATTCAGAAAGACACTTTTAAATAAACTATAAATATTTCTAGACACAACAACTCTGGACTCTGAAATTCTTTCGAGACTACAAATTTGGACGGGTTCAACTTGCCCAACTCGAACCCAACCCAAGATTTGGGCAAATTTGGGCAACCATTTTTAGTTCATGGGCTGAGTTTGGGTTGTAAAATGCCAAATCGGAATTTGATTTGGGTTGTGGGCCTGAATAGATATGTGGGACAAGGGAGCGGCTATTGCAACCCCCCAAAGGGGTAAGCCACCCTCACCTGATATCCCCACCCCCCAAACACATATACCCACCCCTTTAAAAGACTAAAACACCCCTCTTCTAAATAACCTTAACCCTCACCCACCCTTTCATCGACCCCACTCCCCCCATCCCCACATGAGACCCCCGAGAAAGAAGAGGAGAATGGCGACGGCGACGGGAGGTTCTTCCCCTTCTCTGTCCTTATCCTCTTCTTTCTTCTTCTTCTTCTTCTTCTTCTTTTTTTTTTTTTTATTTTTTTTTAAATTTTTTAATTCCTTCCTCTGCTGGTTAGATTTATGGGGGGAGGTTTTTTTTCTCAAAACCTCCATTTTTTCCGGTGGGGTGGGGTGCCGACGACGGGAGGTTCTTCCTCTTCTCTCTTCTTTATTTATTTATTTTTTTTTCCTTTGCTGCTGGTCATATCTGTGTGTTTTCGGCAAGGGAGGTTTTTTTTCAAAACCTCCATTTTTTCCGGTGGGGTTGGGTGCCGGCGACCGGAGGGAAGAGAAAGAAAAGGAAAGAAAAAAATAGAGGGCTGCCGGGAGGGAAGAGGAGGAGAAAAAAAAAAAAAAAAAAAAAAAAAAAAAAAAAAAAGAAGAGAAGAAGAGGCTGCCGACGGGAAGGGGGCTGCCCTCGCTGTTGCCGGTGGGTTGGTCAGATCTGTGTTTTCCGGCGAGGGTCTGTGTTTTCCGGCCAGGGATATTTAAGCCCTTCTTAGTAATTTTGTATAATAATTTTTTTAATTAAAAAATTAGATGGGGCAACTTATCCCTTTGGGGGGTTGCAATAGCCGTTCCCGTGGGACAATCCACCCTACCCAAGAATTGAACCTGGCCATACTTTGATCATTGGGTATTCAAGCTGCTGCACATCTATACTTGATGAATGCCTGAGTACCCCACTGAAATGGAATGCTATGTATACATATGATATTTGTTACACAAAAAAATAGGGGTACCTTAGAAAGAAAAGTTTACAATCAAGGTTTTTGTTTTTTTTTGGACAAACGATTGAATTAACTCATACAACTAGCTTGAACCCCCAATATTAAGAAATAGGTACCAGTGCTTTCCCTATAAGTTTGAACCTGAGATTGTTCACTCAACAGGTAAGGAGGAATATCATCAGATTATCATGCTATTGGCTTTACAATCAAGGTTAGACTGGCTAAAAACACTTCACTGCGCGTATAAGCATTAAATTTGCTAAAAGCAACATCCAATTGCAAGTTACAATCAAGGTTAGACTGCTTGAATCATTACAGTACTGCATGCACTTCAAATTGGATTTTTGCAAATAAACTTTACAATATGAAATTACAATACTTCAAATACAGAGTGAAATCACCAACAGTTTTCAATATTCTTCAAAACGTACTGCAGTCACTCACATTTTCCCCTCCCCTTCCCTGCATACATAGGTTCTACAAATAAACCGTAGTTCCTTTAATTTTATCAAAATAAATGGAAATAGTCCACAACTATGCATGATAGCGGCAGCCTGCTAGAATGGAACATTCCAATTTTTGAAGGGGAAAAGATCCTCTCAAATGCGCTTGACCGACGAGTGCACATCTTATTTAGGAAAATTCAATTAACATAAACAGTTTACGTAGATCTCTGCATGCTATCTAAATTGCTTGAGAAAAAGTTCAACTGCATATGGAATTTAAAGGCACAACCAAATTGTTATTATACTATATATCATGCACCAAGACTACCAAGTCTCTTCAAATCATTCATATATTGTAACAAATGAAAAGAGATCTCAAATTAATTACTCAAATATAGTAGCAATAAAAGAGCAAATTAAAGCTCAACAATGTATACTCTCTCATTTAACATAAATATCCCTCATTTAACTTATCCACACATACATGCCTTTAGAGGCTTTGTCAAACCGCTTCAATATTTGAGCATTTCGAAAATACAAATCGATATTTCCACCATCGGTGCCCTCTTCCCTCGAGATATGAAGATTCAACCTTTTCATGGCGCGACCACAGGTGATGAAGTATTTCAGCAGTCGAAGTTCATTCATTGTCCCCTTGAAACCTTTGATCTCCACAACCTTCAGTGTTTTCTGTAGGCACTTAAAGACTAACACATTCTGGGTCCAGAATGTATGAGCCTCAAAATCATATGGAGGCACATAATCCTAGCAGAAACCAAAGAAAAGGAAACAAATTGTTAGTAAAATTAATTGAAAAAAAAAAATTAAAAGTAAATTAAAGAATTAGTTTTACGCCATGATTATATTCCTATACAAATACTTACTTCAAAAATTCGTCCAGGGAGTATTTCGATGGTGAGAGTCTCTAAATAAGGACAACTCTTTAGGAGGAAAGAGATTCCGAAGAATTCATTTTCATGCATTGTTGTCTTCAAAATCAAATGCTTCACATCCATACGGGGTGACAAACTTAGCGGTTCCTCCCCGGTAGGAAGTACCTAAAAGTAATGAACACAAGATGAAGATTAATTAGTTTTCCAATTTCATATCTGATTAGTACGTTGTGACTTGTGTGTATCATTAATATGACTGTCACACATTATAGCATTTGAAAACACTAGGGCTCTTTTTTCTTTTTTGAGTATATCTTGTGGTAAATAAATTTTTTTATGGGCAATTCAAAACACAAGTAAGCATGATAATAAAAACGCGCAAAAGAAAGACCATTAATTGAAATCTACTATACAATGCCCTAATTAAAACAAGCACTAAGATAAATTAAATAAAAACATACGCGTACTTAGTATTTAATCAGATCGACCTTTTCAATATTAACATAAATGCTTTAAAAAAAAAAATGGAAGAAGGAATTATACCTGGAGTACATAGCTGCATACGGTTAGTACATCGACGCAGCAAATTTCTCTTAGGATGTCATAAAGAAGATCACCCCACTCAATAAATTCTGTCTCGAACCCAAAATCAAGAGCAGCCTCCCGCATACAGTGTGGTCCATCAAAATTGAACCTACAAAGTGCCCCAGAATAGACCAAGGACCGCAACTTTGGCGCCGTGATGATGATTGAATTTATATCAAGAAAGCACTTATTAATCACCAAACTTGTGAGCCGCAAATTGGGCGCCGAGATATCAAGAAATTCCAAGTTCCAACAGTTTTTCAGACTCAAAGTCTCAAGTAAAGGACAGCCTACTAAAAAGGCCTTTAGGGAAGGAGTGGTCAGTTCAACCCATCCCAAAGAAAGGCTCGTCAGTGTACTAAAGTTCTTGAATTCTGAAACCTGGAATTTGCATGAAAACAACTTCAAAGATTCGAGAATTCGGTGGCCGTAGACATAGAAGGGCAACTCGAACAAGGCCACACGATTGTTTTCGACACCTTCTTCGTCCCATGTTGGATCAGAGAAGTCGAGGGACAGCGATTTGACGCGATGGTCAATGGCGAAGGCGATCCATTTTTCCACGTCCGCCGGAAAATTGGTGGCCCTAGAGAATGACAGGCGGAAATTCTCTACAATGGGTTCGTTGTAGGCCATGATCCATTGTCGCACAAAATCCAAGAAACTCCGTCTCTGAACCTCTTGGTTCTCGACGGATTCGTCTTGGTTAACGAAGGAAGTCTCATTGAACTCAAGACTCTTGGTCGCCCGCCAAACGTTGCGCCATTGCTTGGAGAGAACCGACGTTCTTGCCGCTTCTTTGAAGGGCAGAAATGATATGATAATGATGATAATATGGGTTGGTAAGTATGTGAACATGTTTAGG
Source organism: Liquidambar formosana (assembly GCA_039720395.1). NCBI lineage: Eukaryota > Viridiplantae > Streptophyta > Magnoliopsida > Saxifragales > Altingiaceae > Liquidambar > Liquidambar formosana. Next base: position 5,687,472 of record CM077834.1, read on the forward strand.
TTCCTGGCCATGTCTGTGAGATGGGTGAACTGATGATGTGTTTTTGAACGGGAATGATAAACCCAACAGACGTTGCAAGAATGTGGCTAGTATATATAAGGGTGTGAGGGTTTGGGGGTTGGTGAACTTGAACCGTTGCGATGTCTGAAATGGTGATTGGTGAGTTTTGGGTTTTACACAAAGGGTGCGTCTCTCTAATTCTGTATTTGCATTTTATGGTGCCCTTGCGGAATGATATTTGCCCTCCTAATTATTTCATTGGAAAACACTAACTAGGAAGTTCTAAAGAGCAATTTTTGAAATTTTAGAGCAATTTTTTAAATTAGAAGGTAGCACGCGCATACGCGCGCTTAGGAGCATTTGGGGAAGATTAAAAAAAAAATGTGGGTGGAGCAATTTTTATTTTATCTAGTTCAAACTAACGCAACTTATTGTTTTTCTCTTTTTGATTTTTAGCCGTAATTTAGAGATATGGTTGAGTTCAGTATTTAATAAGGAAGAAACCGATCAGGAGATTAAAGGCATTCTCATTAAACGAAGGGTACATGCGTCTCTCTAACCACTGGAAAACGACAAAACCTTACTAACAACACGTTCACTTTTTACAAAAAAAGTAAAAATAAGAAAATAAAATACTTTCAACTTATTGTGCATTTTCAAAATGATAGTTGATCTTCGATTATGGCATTGGAAAAGACTTAGAAATCTTGAAGTGCAATTCTTTAGATTGCACATGTCTAGAGTGGTTGTGAAAATTTGAAATGTGGGTGTAGCAATTTTTATTTTTCTAGAATTGACGTAATTTTGTTATTTTGCCCGCTCTTTCATTTTCTTGCATGTAATAAATTACAGGTAGTGGTAATTTTGGCACTGTAAGCTAAGTAAATAAAAATTTCACTAAAAGAGTACCTATCTATAATGGATTGATGTGGCGGCTGCCACGTCATTTGACTAAGCAATTATTAATAGTTTTCTTACTTTAGATGAATCTTAGAACAAAACTTAAGTGAATATCGAGAGGGCAATGTCTAATAATTAAAAAGAATCTGACAATTTGATTGCAAATCTAGAAAGCTGATAAGTTTAAAATCTAGTCAAATACGGACGGCAACGTATACATCTAGTGGTGTTTGCTCTACTTGTTAAGTGAGTGATATCGAATTCAAACTTATGAAAGAGCATTAATTGATATGCATTTATTGATATCAAAAGGATAGGATAGGGGGTAGATTCCATTGATAATATTTAAAATGAAAAAAGAAAGTCAAATGTCACTTGACAGTTTGTTAATTGAAAAGCATGCTGCATATACAATGCCTATTTTACTCCTTTTTTGTTTTATTTTAATTTTTTATTTCTTTGATACTTTCTTACTAATGTAAATAATTTTAGGATTTTCTACGGTGAAATGAATTAGCTATTGTAAGCTCTAGTAGTTTATTTTAGTCTTTTACATAAGTGTACACATGGGATGGAAAATAAAATGTCCTATGAAAATGATACGTAATGAAAAAACTACTTTGATAATCAAAATGGACACATAAGGTTATGTAATGGAGTAACTATTTTTGTGCCCTTCAATTAGAAAGTTATTAATTTGTTTTAAGGTTTATTTTCATATTTAATGACAATTGGAAGAGACCAATTGATCAGAGATGAAAAGTTACATACTGTTCAGAATTGTTTAGATTTTGAATCGTAATTAAAAAGGTACAATAGGAGAAAGCAATATATATTTTTTTAACTCAAAAGAAATTAGGACAAAAATTAAGTGAATGCGGGGGGTCACGAGGTCAAATAATTAAGAAAAGAATCTAAAAATGGTTCAATAAATTCAGAAATTTTGACGGGTTTAAATTCAAGCCAACTAAAATTCACTCGATATGAGTTTATATTCAATTCTAAATTCTCAGGTTTTATGAGTTTTTTTTGGTAAAATTCATTGCCAGATATTTTTAGCAGTTCTAAAAACAGCAGAATTTGAATTTAAATTTAAATTCGCCAGATTAAAATTTTAACAAAAGTGGGGAAAAGGCACTAGATCCATATTTTTAGCGACGATTTTGTTGATAAATATTTTCTCCTTTAGAGGGAGAGAGCAGCCATAATTGATGTTTCCATGTCTGAATAACATAGTGTTCAATAGTTGTAACAGTGAATTAATTTTTCAAGCAAAAGAAGAAAAGATAACAGATATACAAAAGATTGGACAGTGCTTTTCACGGTGGCTTTTCCATTTTGTTTCCTCTCACATGAAATGATTATATAATTTCCCTTTTGTTTGAAGCCACCTCTGGAAATTATGGATCATCCATTTTCCCACTCCAAGAATATATATATATATATAGTGTCTAGCGATCTATTTGCATGGTATATGATCTTTGTTCACAAAAATAGACTGCTAAAGCCTTAATTAATTAGACTGCTGAAACCATTATTTTCAGCTAAATTTGCTCTAATAGCAACATCTCTTGGCAATTAAAAAAAAATTAATTTAATCTGAAACTTAATGGATTGGACTTCAACACCATATATATATATATATATATATATATATATATATATATATATATATATATATATATATATTTTAAAATGCAGGATCAATCCCAGTTTTCCCTAACCAGCCCTGAACTATAAATCACAATGAAGAAGAAGAGGATGTTGCAAGGGAACCTGAAGATCTTGTAACAAGTAAGATATCCACAATAACTCAGATGTAGTGATGGCTAAAGCTTTGTATTCAGCTTCAGCGCTTGATCGAGAAACAGTTGGTTGCTTCTTGGAGCCTAATCCTGTGGTGGAACGGCGGCCATCCAGAAAGCCAACCCAATCAGCATTAGAGTAGGCAACCAGAACAACACTACGATACTCATGAGAGTCGACTAACAAAGTGCCATCAAGACGAGACATTTTTGAGCCATAAGAAACTGGAGTGGAACAAGGTTTGCAACCAAGCATACCAGTGCGTTTGAGAAGATCTAGAGTATATTTGTTTTGAGTAAGAAGCCATTGATCCTCTGTGCGCCATTCCTCAAGACCAAGGAAATAACTTATCGCACCAAGATCCTTCATGGCAAATTGCTCATGAAGAATGTGAATAAATTGATCCAAGAGAGAAAAATCAGAACCAGTGAGAATGATGTCATCCACATATAGTAATAAAAAGAGAGATCCAGCAGTAGAATAATGCGTAAACATGGAGCTATCAGCACTGCTTTGATGGAAGCCAACAGTGAGAAGAAATGCACTGAAACGGGTGAACCAAGCCCGAGGTGCCTGTTTTTGACCGTAAATTGCCTTATGTAGTTGACACACAAAATGAGGTTTATCAGGATCAATAAATCCCGGTAGTTGCTCCATAAAAAATTCTTCTTGTAAGAATCTATGAAGAAAAGCATTTTGATGTCAATTTGACAAATGGACCACCCTAGAGAGACAGCAACCGTGAGAACTAGGCGTATAGTCGTAGGTTTGACAACGGGACTAATTTGTCTCAGAGTAGTCAATTCCCAGTTTTTGGAGAAAACCTTTGGCCACTAACCGAGCTTTGTAGGATCAATAGAGCCATCAGCGCGATACTTAATGCGATAGACCCAACGGCAACCCACAAGATTCATAGAAGGATAATAAGGAAGAAGAGACCACGTGTGATTGACGAGAAGTGCCTGGCATTCATCTTGCATCACAGCAACCCATTTAGGATGACGTGAGGCAATTTTATGGGAAGATGGTTCAACCTGTGATGAAAGCAGAGAAGAAAAAGCACAAGGAATGGGGTGCTTAGTGGCACAAAGCGATTGTATGGTCTTTGGCTTACGGGTCCTATCTTGATGCCGAGTGATCATGTGGTGTCTCACACGAGGAGGGGGCGGTGGCGGTGATGGTGGGTGCACTTGTTGGAGTAAAGGTGCAGATTGACATGTGTGGCATGTGTGGCAACTGGAATATTCAGAGCGGTTGATGAAGAAGATGCAGTAGACGTGACCTGTGGGATCGTTTGCATAGGGAAAATCATCCTCATTAAAAGCAACATGGCCAGAAACATAATCAATGAGCATCAATATATATATACAAGTTACAAATCTAATGTGTACAGCCATGAAATCCCTTAATTCTGGGGATATTGGTTTGACTAATATTATTCTACTACTAGATTACAATTGGTCTGCTAGGCTATGGAATAGGTCTGCTATGCCTTTAGCAGACTTAATTTTCTGTCCGTGGGCTATGACTTAGCATAGGTTGGCTGTCGGTTGGTTCACAAAATTACTACTCCATCATATGCTCTCATTAACAGATCAATAACCTCAGATTTCCAGAGGCTATCTCAAACTGCTGCAACTGTTGAGCAATTTGTTGGTATGAAGCCATATTTCTACCATTAGAAAGCACTTCCCTAGAGAAATTAAGAGTCAACTTTTCCATGACACGGCCAAACTTGAGTAAATACTTCAGTAGTTGGAGCTCATTTGGTGTCCCCCTGAAGCCTTTTATCTCCACTGCCTTCAGTGTTCTGTTTATGCACCTAAAGACTAAAACATTTCGCGTCCAGAACGAATGAGTCTCAAATTCGTATGGAGGCTCATAATCCTAAGATAAATTAAACCACCAAAAAAAAAAAAAAAATCAGAAAATAGTTCAAGAAATTAGAGTAATAACATAAAAGAAAAAAAATTTTAACCCTTCCTAAGAATACTCACTTCAAATATTTTTGCGGGGCCTATTTCGATGGAAAGAGTCTCTAAATGTGGGCAGCTCTTTAGGAAGAATGAAATTCCATAAAATTCATTCTCATGCATTGCAGTCTTTAATATCAAATGCCGCACATGCAGGGGAGTTGACAAACCCAGTGGTTCCTCCCCAGTAGGAATAACCTGAATGTAGTAATCGACACATGAATGAGGATCTGTTAGTTCTCCAATTTCAAGTCAGATGAGATTAATGCAAACAAAAAACTGAGATTGAGAGTATGCATGAATCTTATATGATCGATCGATCGATGGATAGATTCTGATAATTAAGACCGGATCAGTACATATTATATAACTTCACAGAAGAAAGGAATTGTACCTGAAGCATGTAACTGCAAACAGTTAAGACCCTGATGCAGCAAATTTCTTGAAGAAGGTAATAAAGAAGGTCCCCGGATTCAGCAAATTCCGACTCCACCATAAAATCAAGATTTGCCTCCTGCATACAGTGTGGCCCGTCAAAGTAGAAACTACTCAAAGCTCCACAGTACTGCAAGAACCGCAACATTGGTGCTTCGATGGCGATCGTGTTTTCATCGATAGAGCACTTGTCGATGACCAACCGTTTGAGCCGCAAATTCGGTGCAGAAACATTAAGAACCTCCATGTTCCGGCACTTCTTCAGGCTCAAACTCTCCAATGATGGACAGTTCAACAACAAGGCCTTAAGGGATGATGTGCTTAGTTCAACCCATCCCAACGAAAGATCCTTCAGTGCCACGAAATTGCGAAACTCAAATACAAGAAAGTTGATCGAATATAACCTCAATGATTCCAGCACTCGATGGCCGTAGATATGCATGGGCAAATCAAACAAGGCCACGTGATTACCATGGAAATCATCGTCGTGGTCGTTCCATTCTGGATCAGCAAAGTCGAGAGCCAGCGCTTTAACGCCGCGGGCAGTAGCGAATGCTATGAATCTTTCCATCTCACCATGAAAATTTGTGGGTCTTGCGAATGCGAGGCGGAAATTGTGGACGGCTGGTTCGTTGTAGTTTTTGATCCATTGCTGTGCAAAATGAAGGAAATTCCTCCTCTGAACTTTTTGGTCCGAAATGGATCCGCCGGGCTTGACGAAGAAACTCTCGTCCAACTCTACGTTCTTTGTTGCCCGCCAGATGTCACGCCACCGGCGGGATAGAATGCTTGTTTTTGCCGCTTCTTTGAAGGGCAAGAAGGAAATGATGACGATGAGAAGGTGGATCGGCAAATAGGTGAACAGGTCTATGTTGTCAGCCATGGCTACGGCGGGTTGATGAGTTCCTTGAACAAAGATAAAGAAACCCAAGAAAGTTGCAAGATCGAGAGTTGCTACGTACTGTATGTATATATGAATGGGTGGGTGGTGGTGAAACTTCAACCGGTGCAGGCAGATTGGCTGGGACTTCGAAGTTTGAAATGGTGAGGGTTAGGGCTCCAAACAAGGGTTGCGTCGTCTCACTTTTTACTACAAAACGTTTGCATTTTATAGGGCTCATTTCCCTAAGTGGTAAGTTTTTTAGTCTTTATTCCAACTTTGGTGTGATTTTAAACTTTATTCCCATACAGCGATAAATCGTGGTTGCTAACCACGATTTTATTAAAATCGTGGTTAGCAACCATGATTTCAGGTTGGGTATACAAGTATGTATTTTTATTGTTCATATCAGTATAAAAAATTTATACGATAAAATCGTGGTTGCTAACCACGACTTTTATAAATCGTGGTTACCAACCACGATTTCATGCAGAATCGTGGTTAGCAACCACGACTTTGTTCTGTTCACACGCTGAGCGCGCTTTCCAACTCTCACCCTCTCCCGTAAACCCACACCCCATGTGGGATTTTTGGGCAGTTCTAGCTAACGCCGTTAGCTGGGATCAGAAGAATGGCACCGTTTTTAGTTGCAAAAATACAACCAAAATGAAAAAGGAGGGGAGCCATTTTTCAGATCTGTGCAAGAATCGTGGCACAGCCGTTGGATGTGATCCAACGAATAGAAAGTGTGCTGATGTAATGAAAGGAAAACAAGTACTCTGTGAAAAACTTTTGGCAGACCTTGGGTAGAGCACATGTCCCCTCCCCATCCCTTTCTCTCTCTCTCTCTCCCCCTTTCCCAGTTTCTCTCTCATTCTCTCCTACACTTGCTCCCTTGGAGGTTGGGACTGAACACAACTAAACGCCGGCGACTCTCTCGCTCCTTCTCTTCCTCTCTGATCTCTTCTTTCTTTCTTCTCTTATTCTTATTCTTTTTTGTTTTCTCTCGAAAATCAGAACCATTGTTACACCATTGCTGCAAGAATTAAAAAACCCATATAACTCAAAGCAAATCCCAACCTTCACAGCAGATGGCCAATGGCATCTTCAAGGCTGAGTGGATTTGCTTTACCGGCGAACGGCGAGTGGATCTCCACAACAAACGCCAAGCGGATCTGCTTTTCTGGTGGCAACTTCATCCTTAAAGGTTTTTCAACGGCATCTTTAACCTTAAAAGTTTTCCGGCGAACGACAAGTGGATCTTCACGGCCAATGATGGATCTGGTGGGTGATATTGATGGAGATTAAGATGAGAAAAATGGGGTTTTTTTTTACTAAACAAGATAGCCCTGTGTACAACATCCATTTTCTTTCAAGTAAATAAAATCCCCTTTCAAACAACAACAAATAATAAAAAGTTGGATCAGAGTTTGTGGTCAAAAGATCAAGATTATTTCCTTCGTCTTCATTTTTTTTTCCATTTTTTTCAATATATATTGGAATGTTTTGGGAATTGTTGTCGGAAAAAAGGTTTTTTGTCGAAAAATATTAGTGAAGCAACCTTGGGACCAAAGGCCATGGCTGAAAACAGATGCCGTCGTCGGAGAAAAAATGGGGTTTCTTCCTGTGGAAGAGGGAGTTGCTTGTCGCCGGCGGGGTTGAAGGGGATCCGATCTTTTCCTTCCTTAAAATCGCGATTAGCTTTTGGGGGGTTTCACCTGCGGGAGAAATGGGTGGAGAGACTAGGGTTTCTCTGACGAGATGGCGCCGTGCCGTCGACGGGTGGTGAAGCCGGACTGTTGTGTGTAGTCGACGAGTGGTGGGAGCACTGACGGTGAGAGAGAGTGTGGTGAGATCGCGAGCGGGAAATGGCGACCCCAAGTCGCGATCTGATATTTGGGGGTTTCATCGACGGGAGAAGAGCAAGAAAGAGTGGAAGAGGAGAGAGAGAATGAGCGAGTGAGAGTGGAAGAGGAGAGAGAAAGGGTGACGGGTGCAATGGTGCAGGGGTTTCACCTGCGGGAGATATGGGCGGACGGGCGAGGGTTCAACCTGTGATTTTGGGTTAAAATCGTGACTACCAAGCACGATTTTAAAGTATATAAATTTTTGTACAGATACGAGCGACAAAATAAAGGATCCGTATACCTACCTAAAATCGTGTTTGCTAACCATGATTTTAATAAAATCGTGATTAGCAACCACGATTTATCGCTGTGTAGGAATAAAGTTTAAAATCACACCCATGTTGGAATAAAATTTAAAAATTCTACCATTTTGGGAAAAGAGCCCATTTTATAGGGTTGCTTTTGAATCCATCTCCTTATCTTATGCACACTATTTTTTTTTTCTGCATGGTTGATGATATGGTGTTGAGTCACTATATTAATAACAAAATGTATGATGCTATCGCATTTGAAATAGAAGAACTTTTGAGGGTGGGGAATGAGGTATAGGAAAACTGAGATACTGCATTTTTGAATTCCTTTTTGAGTGGGGTGATCCTGGCCGCTTTTTTCCCTAGATTCCTCTTGATTATTTTTTGGATAGTTTGATTCTTTAGACTTTTTTGAGTATGCTCCCTGTATACAAGGCTTTTGCCTACTTCAGTTCTATTTATAATCATTAACCTTTATTAAAAAAAAAAAAGTGTTGCGCGTAAGAGCAGTCGTCGAAAATATAAGAAGTGTGAGAATGACAATTTAATATTTTCTAGTTCAAACTACCGCAACGGTCGGTATTATTTTAACTTCTTTAAATTTTTAGTTATAAATAAGTGATCGGGATAGTTTTGATATTTAATAAAGAATAGATTTATCAATGGATAAAAAATAATTCACTTTCAATAGTAGTGTAGATTTGTAAATCACTTATGATAGTGCAGATTTGTAATTATAATTAAAAGGGTAAAGGTTAAGGAAAGCGATACTTAGTACTTTCCTTTTATTTGATTGTGAATCTTGAGAGGGCCTGGTTGAATTAGTTAATCACAGAATCTTAAAATTTGATAGGAAATCCAGAAATTTTGACAAATATAAATTCAAGCCCATTAAAATTCACTTATGGCTTGTTTGGTTGTCCAATTCAAAATTAGACAATTCAATAAATTTCACATTGTATTGAAGGTACAATCCATCATCTTGAACTAAAAAATTCAAGAAAATGATGGTCATTATCACAAATTAGAGTGTCAATTCAAAATAGTGGCATTCCATGAATTTTTTGAAATTGATTCTACAACATCAATTATAGTTATAAGTCCAACATTTTAAAATATTTTAATTCATGGATTTATGCATTCTATGTAAAATTTCTTAAATTGTCTAATTTTGAATTGGACAACCAAAGAGGCCCTTAACTATTTGTTAACTGAAAGGCACTGCAAGTTACCAATTTTAGTCAAAATCCAGTGATTTTTGCATTTCCATTTTTTGATAGTAAAATGATTTATATAAAAGAAGAGCTTGTTTACAGTTTCTTCAAATAATTTTTGCATTTCCTATTGCATCTGTTCGACCTACCCAACATACTGTGTGGTTCAAAGACGAGCCAGTGGCTCAAATTTTTCAGGCTCAGGTCAAGCGTAATAGGACTTCGAACTTTAATGGGTCGGGCTAATTTTTTAGGCCCATATTTCGATTTCTCAAGCCCATTCATGGGTCGGGCTAATTTTTTAGCTTGTGCACTCCCTTGGGCTTGGGTCTTGGTTTTTCCACTCTAATTGGGCTTTGTTTGAACTTTAACGAGGGCGGTTATTGCAACCCCTCAATTACTTTAATTGCAAACATTTTTTCTTTTCATTTTCTAACGTTTTATGAAAAATATAAAAGGTTTTTATGAGAAATGTCTATGTTGATCATTAGAAAACATTATTTTGAACAACTTTGCAGAAGAAATTTTTTTCAAAATCTGTCATTTAAGAGAATTTTTTAGCTATTAACAGACTTTATGTCATTTTTACAGATACGGAAATTATAAATAGTCAAAAAGACTAATTTATTTATTTATTTTGGATAGGTATTATGAATTACTTTTGTATGAATATATCTGCTGCTTTGCAAAAATGGAAAAACTCTAAAATTCGGCTCTCATGGCCACATTCTTTAGCTTGCCATGTATAGTGGAACGAAATCTGACTATTGGAAAGCCCATCATCAAATTCTAGAAATAATTGTATCTTGTATCTTCCATTTAAGTCAATGTTCTTGGGAGAGAAGTTTTCTAAAAATAGAAACTATTGTTTTTGAACTTAAATGATAGTGATATAAGAATCAAGCCATTTTTATTAAGCAATATCTATAAAATTATATGAATATGGAAAGGTAATCTGCTGATATTAAAGTACATCGTTGGTGTCTAGATTTTTTTCCTTCCAAGTTAACACAACCTAAACACGCACATCCAGGGGGGTTGGATCACTCAATTTTATCCATTCATGGAAAATTTACACCTACTCAGTTTGCTGAATTTAGAAATTAAAGAAACACCCAAGTGCGTCGGCTATATCCAACTTATTATAGTATGTAATCACGATAATAATCATCCTTAATTTAGTGTGAAAGTTAATGCGGTCTTTCAAGCTTTTCAAGCTCTCTACCACCTATATAAACTCAACTTGTACATCATTTTTTTGTGTGTCAAAAGTTCAATTAGGAAGGCAATATTCTCTAGTAGTTTGTGATATAAGAGTGGGTCCGTGTGTGTGTGTGTGTGTGTTTTTTTTTTTTGTAGTTGAATAGAAAGATGTTTGTTGAATCTTTCGCTAGGTTGGTGGTCAAAAAATGCTTGGACGCAAAGATTTTTGTTTAGAAGGCTAAGTTTTTTTTTTTTTTTTTTTTTTTTTTGGGGGGGGGGGTGGGGGTTGAATAGAAAGATGTTTGTTGAATCTTTCGCCAAGTTGGTGGTCAAAAAATGTGTGGACGCAAAGAATTTTGTTTAGAAGGCTAAGAATCCTCTTTTTTTTTTTTTCTTTTTTTTTTTGAGTTGTACAGAAAGATGTTTATCGATTCTTTCGCCAATTAAACTGGTGGTCAAAAAATGTGTGAACGCAAAGATTTTTGTTTAGAAAACTAAGATTAAGAAGATCGTTGCTCATGACATATCACAACAAAGTGGCGCTTGAGAATGAGGCGCATCAAGAGAGGTCCATCAAGAGAGCACTTATCGATCACCAAACTTTTAAGACGCAAATTAGGTGCAGGAATATCAAGAAATTCCATGTTCCAGCACTTTTTCAGACTCTCTCGAGTAGTGGACAGTTCACTAACAAGGCCTTAAGAGTGGGATTTGGATTTGGTGCAGTTTGCACTTTTAACTGCATGGTGCAGTTACCGGTGGATGAGCACAATGTGCCAAGGGAGAAGCATGAACGGTTAGGGTTCGGAAGATGACTTTGGCGTTAAAGTGTTAACGCCGTAACCTATGGGCGTGAAATTCTTACAGCTAGCGAAGCCCAACCGTTCATGCTTCTCCCTAATCACACGGCACCTATCTACCTGTAACTGCACCATGCAGTTAAATGTGCAAACTGCACCAAATCCGAGTCCTTTAGGAGATGGTGTACTCTGTTCAACCCATCCCAATGAAAGATCCTTCAGTGCAACAAAATTCCTAAACTCAAAAACAAGAAAGTTGACTGAGGATAACCTCAATGATTTGAGCACTCGATGGCCATATACAAGGGCAAATCAAACAAGGCCACATGATTATCATCGAAATCTTCTTCATCGTTCGATCGAAAAAGTCAAAGAGCTAGTGTTCTAACGCCAAGGGCAATAGCATGACGCCCGAGACAACCTGTATGTTATAGTGTCCAAATTTTCAATTTTGATTTGATTGTATATCTCCAAATGCCAGTGGCTAAAGTACCTATATGTATATACTCATATCTAATCGATATGGGATTTTTGCCAATTGTTTTGTTTTTCCAAGTTAACATAACCTAAATAGTAAATACACACACCTAGAGTGACAGAACCGAAATAGAATCCAAGCACGCACCTCAAAAAGAGCCATTGCTTTAATTAATGCCGCTGGTAGTATCAAATGATGTGCAATCCTCCATGTCCACATGAAAATTCATGGGATTTGAGAATGAGAGACAAAAATTGCATACGACAGTTCGTTGTAGTGTCCAAATGCTCAAGTTTCATTAAATTGTATATCTCTAATTTTATAAGGATAAAAGCCATTGAAATGAATCTAGCCACATTAGAATTTATATATCTCTAATTTCACAAGGATCAAAACCATTGAAATAAATCTAGCCACATTTTCTAATGTATGTCTCTAATTTCACAAGGATAAAAAATCTTTAATATTATCCGAACGGACAATTTTACTGTGTGTGAGGAAAAAAGAAAAAAATTATTATATAAGCTCATGGTATGGGCGCATGACAAGTAGGAACGGCGGGCTCTGCTTGGCGCTTCGTAACTGTCAGAATTTTAATTTCGTTGGTTCAAAGTTCAAACACTTAACACACCAGAGAGTGAAGGTTGAAGCCGACCTTTGATGGCTGGTTGGAATTGAATTTCTCAAGGAAGTCTCGAATACCAAAAACACCAAACTGTTTTTGGGAATCAACAAAAACGAAAACACCAGGCTGTCAATTAAGTTCCAAGGTGAAAAACTCCAAGTCACAATACAACTTATCCTCAACCTGTGTGCAGTATAATAAAACTCCCGACTCCAAGCTAGCTTCCATGGGCATATCTAGATCCCTTTTCATTCCGCAACATCTCATAAGAAAAATGCTTTGAAAACCCACTTTTCACATTCATGGATTCAACCTCAATGAGCCAGAAGCTTTTAAAGGTGGGTGAATCAGCGAAAACTGCAGAAAGCATAGACAGGATCAGTACTTTACCAGACTCGGTTCTTTTTCACAAGACAGGATCAGTACTTTACCAGACTCGGTTCTTTTTCTACCCACCAAATATGCAGTGGGCACAAGCATTTTATCAACCAGGTGGAGGTACCTTTTTGCTTCAATCCCTTGTCTAGACTTCGACAGTTCTCTATTTAACAGTCGTCGAGAGGCGAATGAAAATCCAACAAGAAAAATGACTAGTTTTATGAATTTTGTGGAGAGAGTGTTGCTTATGCGAAATGTGGCATGTATAGATAGACTCCGTCTGAGGAGTTATTCAGAACTTGATGCTTCGCGTGTCAATGCGTGGATTTGTGCTGCAGTACGGCATAACATTCGAGAGCTTGATCTCTGTACCTTCACCGCCAGAAATTTCACTTTACTACCTTGCTGTCTTTTCACTTGCAAAACGCTGGTGGTTTCAACACTAAAGGCTAGAGGTCCTACTCTTTTGAATGTTCCGATTAAGGTTTTCTTCCCTAGTCTCAAGTGTCTTCATCTTGAAGCATTTGAATTTCTCGATGATAACTCGATTCAGAGGCTTATATCTAGCTGCCCTGTGCTTGAAGATTTGGTTATACGAGGATGTGGATTAAAAAATATACATATTTTCGACATTTCTGCTCCTTCCCTCAAGACTTTGACTATGAAATGCGTGCCAATCTGGTTTAGATACCCTCCTGATTTATGCAAGTACGAGATTGTGGTGAATGCCCCAAGTCTTGTATACCTCAACTTCTTTAATAACTTTGTACCAGAAGGCTTTTTGGCGAAGAATCTACAATCTCTAGTTGAAGCTCATATTGATATTGGATTCAACAGTCAACAACTCAAATATAATAAGCCTACCTATGCTAAAACTATAATTGAACTTCTTAGAGGAATCTCTAAAGTTCAATTCCTACATATATCGGATGATTTTTTGGAGGTCAGTTTTCTTGGTGCTTACAAGTTTTATTTTTATTTTTATTTTTATTTTTTTATATACTTTTTGTAATTTAGGTGAGTATAATTTTCGTCTTCTATGCAGGCTATTGGGTTATATTATCGTGAACTGCCTACATTTCCTAATGTGACCAAATTAGTCCTAGTTTGCACCTATGTTGGATTGCAAAATATGCCATACTTGCTCTACTTACTGCATAGCTTGCCTTGTCTAGAAACTCTTGCTTTTAAGGGGGTGAGTTTTGATGAGATTAAAATTATATATATGCCAAACAGTATTCAGCTAGCAGTATTGACCTCCATGTTTCTTTTTGGTTTAGGGACTTGATGAATTGCATGGAGATTATCCTGATTTCCCACGCAATTGGTATACGGTTCAAGATGTGCCTTCTTGTTTGTTGTTTCACTTGAAGACAATTGAAATTGAGTCTTTCATCGGGAGCAAAGATGAGTTGACTACAGTAAAGTATTTTCTGACGAATGCGAATGTTCTTGAAAAAATGACAATACATACTGGTTTGCTTTGTAAAAAAGAGGAGTTAGAGGTCTTCAAGAAATTATTAATGTTACCAAGGAGCTCAAAAGCATGTCAAGTAGTCATTCGGCGCTTTTACTGATCTTCTTTTTTTCATTATTTAGTTTTTCACTGTTTACTACATGTATGGAATTAGCGTCTGAATTTCTTTTTGTTTTTTTGATTTGTGGTTGTAACGATCAAGATGATATTTGCTTTAGAAAATCTCTTTTTGTCAATGAATCTAGTTGCTGCTTAACTTCTGTTATTCAGTTTGTACAATTAAAGTTAAGCTACGGAATGATTCAAATAATCACATGCATACGGGTTTGATTTCTGGGCATATGAATGTAGAATCTTCAATTTCGACATTTTGGGTCATAAAAGGAAAGGTCTGACAAGAATGCGAGAACCCAAAAGAAGAATTGGAAAATATTTGCCGCCACCTTGGGGTGGAGTTCCTCCTCACCTATCATTCATATTCCATCATTTGTCCAAATAAGTAAGGAGAATTGATTGTCTGTATTCATCCCATGTTTATGTAATTGTGAGCACATACGTCTTCATATTTGTATGTTATATGTTTATGTTAACATGAATGTGTGTTCATATGTCCGTATCCGCGTGCCTGTTTATTCATATTTTTCTAAAATATCTATGACATGTAACATAAAATGAAGGGAGTAGAGGAGGAGCTCCTCCACACCATGAAGTAGGCAAGTAGCATTTAGAAGAATTTTGGGTAGGAAGGAAAAATACTTGCCAGCACCCAAGGTGAAAAGGGATCAGGACTAAGCAATGAAGAAGAGCCATGCATCTAAGATCTTCCAACGTACTATTTTTTTAGGCCTAGAGAGCACTCCCTTTTTTCTTTTCTTTTTTTTTTTTTTTGGGGGGGGGGGTTGGGGATGGATTACCCTTTGTATGAATAAATCTTGTGGCTTTGCCAAAAAAGGAAAAACTCTAAAATTCGACTCTCATGGCCACATTCTTTAATATGGTGCAGCGAAATCTGACTATTGGAGAACCCATCATCAAATTCTACAGGTATTATGGATTACCTTAGTATCATCCATTTCAGACTTTTCAGTCAATGAGAAGTTTTCAAAAAACAGAAACTAGTCTTTTGGACTCAAATGAAAGCGATATGGGAACCAAGCCATTTTATTAAGCAATATCTGTAAAATTTTATGAACATGGAAGGTAATTTGTTGATACTAAAGTGCATAGTTGGTGCCTAGGTTTAAAAACTTCAATCATTCAATATGGCCCTCCAAATTTTACACTTAAAGAAAATTTTATCTATTCATGGAAATTTTACTCCTACTCACTTTGCTGAATTTAGAAATTAAAGAAACACCCAAGTGTGTTGGCTAGACGCAGTTTTTTTTAGTATGACAGGTAATGTGGTCTTCAAAGCTTTTCGGGCTCCCTTTCACCTGTAAAAACTTAATTTGCATAGCATATTTTTGTGCGTCAAAAGGTCAGTTGGGAAGGATTAGGATAAGTTAGGGTTCAATCCCCTCCAATAGTACCCAAAAAAGAAAAAAAAAGAAAAGAAAAGAAGGGGATAAGTTGGGAAGGCAATAATATTCTCAAGTAGTTTGTGATTTAAGAGTTTATTTATTTATTTATTTTTATTGGTTGAGTTGAAGTGAAAGATGTTTATCCAATATTTCACCAAATTGGTGGTCACGCTGATGGGCGGTCATCCGTTAAAGAAAATGTGTGGACGCAAAGGTTTATTTGTAGAAGGTTAAGATTAAAAAAGATTGTTGTTCGTGGCATTTCACAGTAAGGTAGTGGGCAAAGATTTATGTTCTTTGTTGCTTGCCATAGGTTGTGCCATGCACCGTCGGGATAGAAATATAGAATGCAAGTTCTTGCGGATTCTTTAAACGGCAAGAATGAGATGATGATGAGAAGGTGGCCGGGTTGGCAAATATGTGAACATGTCTATGTTTTTGGCCATGGCTATGATGTGTTGACGAGTTTCTTGAGCAAGAGAGAGATCGAAACCCAAGAAAGTTGCATGTGTTGCTACGTACTCTCACGCAATAACATCATAATAAACAAAATTGTGTATGTTATCTTATTTGCAACGTGACTTGCTGCAAAATTGTACATGGTTGATGGTGTTAATTGTTCAAGTGGCATTTTAATTCCTTCTCTTTTTGTTAGTTCATTAAAAAACCATGATGTCAGAGAGTACAATTCTTTAAGTTAGAAGGTATCGTAGGAGTTGCACATGTGAGTGTAGTTGTGGAAGATAAAAGAAATGTGCTTACGATAATTTAATCTTTTCTAGTTCAAACTGGTGCAACGCTATTATTTTGTCTTCTTTTATTTTCTAATTATAAATAAGTGATAAGGATCGTTTTGATATTTAATAAGGACTAGATTAATTGGGAGATCAAAAACCACTCACGTTTTATAGTAGGGTAGATTTGTAATTGTGCGATAGTTAACATCTTCCTTAATTTGGATTAATATTAGGACAAAAATTGTAAATCTTGAGACGGCCTAGTTTGAATAATTAATTAAAAAATCGTATAATTTGATAGGAAATCCGAAAATTCTGACAAGTTTAAATCCGACCAAGCCGAATAAAATTCACCTAACTGTTTGTTAACTAAAAAACACCTCAAATTGCCAAATATAATCAAATTATTAGGTTAATGTCATATTTAATTCAGTTTCCAAATTTTCAAGTTTTATGTGGATTTATTGGCAATTATTTTAAATATTTCTAAAAAGAGAGAAATTCTTAAGGCTGCAAAAAAAAAAAAAAAAAAAAAAAAATGGTCTTGGGATGGACTATATATGCATTGGCCCATTGGGTCATTGGGTGGATTAATCAGGTCCAAACCCACGTGAGATATCCACATTTGAACATAAACAAAAAAATGAAAAATACTCCGTAATAAGTTTGGAATATCCATGCCTGTGAGATCTCTAAAGAGTCATGGGCACATGAAAGTAGGCTTTCAATTCATTCCCACAATTTTGGGTCATGTAAGGAAAGGCCTAAAAGGAGTGACCGGCACAAGAACGTAAAAAATAAAAATAAAAATAATCAAGAAATGAATTTGGGTGAGAAAAGGGATTGGCTGCATGTAAGCAATAGAGAGTGGCAATGCATTATCTTCAAGCCGGATTTTTTATTTTTTATTTAATTTTTCCCAAGCTGGTTCACTTCGTATGACGAATTTAGAAGGCAACAAGAAAGAAGCAAGTCAACAACAAACCAAGTACGTAAAACGTGTTTCTGCACCAAACTATGCAAGGGTCTATTTACATCTTCTAAATGGAAACTAAACAATTATAGTGAAATTTACATAGAATTGAAGACACAAGTGTTGGAAAACAGTGTAAATTAAAAAATTTAGAGCAAAAACTGTTGAGGCGTTCCTTAAGAGTAGGAATGACCCTCTGAGTATGAAACTTGATGCAGCTGTTTGTATATGTGTCCGACTAAATCAATTTTTGGATCCCAATCCCGCAAATCAGTTGATTGGGCTCTGTCTCATGCACATGTGGGGATTCCCTACATTTTACCACATGATATCCTATATAATAAGTGAAATACTATATAAGTCCATTAAGAAACTTTTATTTTTTCAATGTGAGACAAAGTGACTTTACAATATAAAGAGACAAGAGAAAAACTTTTTAAGAAAAACTTTTGGATTTTTGAAATACTTATTTTATATACCAAAAATACAACAAGAAGTTCAACGCAATCATTTTTATGTTGTTTAAATACATGTCATATAAGTAGCCACATTATTAAAGAAAACAAATTAGGCATTGATAGTATGACAAAAAAAATAGAGATGGTTCTGCATGACGATTTGTAACCATTATTATTTTTTTATTATTTTGATAATTGATAAAATTTACCCTTAACCTTAATCTCCCTTAGTTTTAGTAATGGGTATCAATACATTTATATAAGGTTGAGTTCGATATGAGTGAGACATATTTTTCCACTACTAATTTTGGTGGGTTCAAACTTCAGTAACAGAGGTTAAACCCAACTTAATTTCACAGGGTAGTTTTGTGTTATCGTACATGAGGTTATTTCTAATTTTGTATTTTATTGGGTATTTATTTGCAATGTCATGTTAAGGATCCTCTCCGATTGGTGATCCATTGAAATGTCAACTGTTTATATTATATGGGTTTCAGATGTTTTGATAGGTTGCACATAGCATGAACAGTTACAGATTTTATTGGACCTTGGACCGTGCATTGACCGTGCATTAAATAGACAGAAACTCTTTCCCTTCCCCTTCCCTTCTGTATATATCTTCCTTAAGAAGCTACCAGAGTCTTGAAGAGAAAGGGTCGAGGCTGAAGAAGGGGGCTGGTTTTTGGGAAGGAAAAGCAACTTTGAAGTGGAGAAGCAACATCCTTGAGATAAGTTGTTGATTTATATATTAGCTTGGGATCTTGAATGAATAGTTGCTGAAAAAAAAAATTCAGATTGTGCCCTGTTATTGTGCGTCCTCTATTTCTTGTCTTGTATTTGGTTGCTGTCTGTCTCTGTGTTGTGTTATCAGTAGTTTCTTTTCCATTCTGTATCATCTCATCAGAAAATACTTTGAACACACACTTTTTAATCTTCTTAAGACTAAGAAGAGTACCATCAATTTCATGAATTCAACCTCGATGCGCCAAAAGCAAGTGGGTGTAGACAGGTTCAGTAGTTTACCAGACTTAGTGCTTTGTCACATTTTATCATTTCTTCCCACAAAATATGCAGTGGGTACCAGCGTTTTAGCAACCAGGTGGAGGTACCTTTTTGCTTCAGTCCCTTGCCTAGACTTTGACGATTCTATACAGTTAGGTCCTCAAGAGGCGAATGAAGATCCGGCAAGAGCCATGACTGGTTTTATGAATTCTGTGGAGAGAGTGTTTCTTCTGCGTAACTTGGCATCCATAGATAGACTCCGTCTTAAATGTGGTTCAAATGTTGATGCTTCGCGTGTCGATGCGTGGCTTTGTGCTGCACTATGGCGTAGCATCCGAGAGCTTGATCTTTGTTTCTTGATGGAAGGGTTCACTATGCTACCCTGCAATGTTTTCACTTGCAAAACGCTTGTGGTTTTGAAAATAGCTGCTACATTTGTTTTGAATAATGTTCCCATTAAGGCTTGCTTACCTAAGCTCAAGATTATCCATCTTGAACGAGTTCAATTTCTCGATGACAACTCGATTCAGAGGCTTGTTTCTAGCTGCCCTGTGCTTGAAGATTTGGTTCTACGACTATGTGGATGGGAAAATGTACCTAGTTTTAACATTTCTGCCCCTTCACTCAGAAGTTTTACTATGAATTGTTGGCCAATGTGGTATAGATCATATGATAGTAAAATATTCAATTATGTGATTAAGGTGAACGCCCCAAATCTTGAGTACCTCAATTACATTGACTTTGTACCAGAAGGATTTTCGGTGAAGAATCTACCATCACTTGTCAAAGCTCATATCGAAGTTGAATTCAGCAGTCAACAACGAGAGTATATCAACCCCAAATATGCTGAAACTATGACTGAACTTCTTATAGGAATCTCTAAAGTTCGGTTCCTACGTATATCCGATGCTTTTTTGGAGGTCAGTTTTCTAGGTGCTTATGAGTCTTATTACTACTATTTGTAATTTGAGTGACTATAATTTTCATTTTGTGTGCAGGCTATAGGGTCGTATAATCTTGCACTGCCTATATTTCGTAATGTGACAAAATTGGTGCTTGTTTTCTCCTTTGTTGGATTGCGAAATATGCCATACCTACTATCCTTACTTCATAGCTTACCTGTATTAGAAACTCTTGCTTTTGAGGAGGTGAGTTTAATTAGATGAAATTCAAATTGTAAGCTAAACAGTATTAAACCAGCATTAATGACCCTCTCTATTTTCTCTTTTGTTAGGGACTTCTACATGAAGAATATTCCAATTTCCGATGCAACTTTAATCCGCCTCAACCTGTGCCTTCTTTTTTGTTGTATCACCTTAAGACAATTGAAATCGAGTCTTTTATAGGGTACAAAGATGAGTTGACAACAGTAGAGTATTTTCTGAAGAATGCGGGAGTTCTTGAAAAAATGACAATACATACTAAGGGTATGACTGAAAAAGAGGAGTCGGAGGTTTTCAAGAAATTATTGATGTTTCCAAGGAGCTCAAAAGCGTGTCAGGTAGCCATTCTCTGATTTCTCTTTTCGATGAATTCTCCTTTTCTGAAGATTTTCACTGTTCAATACATGTATTGAATTAGCATGTGAATTTCCTTTCGCTTTTTTGATTTTGGTTTGTAATGATTAAGATGGTATTTGCTACACAGTTCAGCTAAGGAAAGGCTTAAATTATCATATAACAAGTTCGATTTAAGGGCATATGAATGTAGAGTCTTCAATTCATTTTGACATTTCGGGCCATGAAATGGAAGGTCTGAAACAAAGATTGGCACAAGAATGCAAAATCCCAGAGAATAATTTTGGGTGAAAAAGCTATCAGCCCTAAGCAATGGAGAATACCCATATAAGATCTTCTAACTGTCTCTTCATCTAAGCTATTATCATATTGGAATTATTCTAAGCTGCTCATTTCATGTGAAGAATTTCAGAGGCAATATGTATGTAGTTAGAAAAGAAGCACCACAACCATATAAGTATGTAAGTATAAAACATAAAGATAAGTGAAAAATCAACACACCCCACTAAGTAATTTGATGCTTTACAAGGAATATGTGACAAAATGAACATATTGACAAGTAAATCACTGTGGTTTACGATGGCACAGATAGAATCTTGATTTCTTCAAACAAATTGTCTCAGTTGCTCCCAATCACCATCACAGCAGCCAATGCCGCACATCACTCACTTGGGGTTTTTGAGTATAAGAAAATTGAATTTATTTTTTATTTTATATTTTTTTGTGATTGATTGAAAGCAATAACTTTATTAAAAAGTCACATTAAAAAAAGGTAGGTAACACAATCAAGAAATTCTGACCACTAACGAATCTAAAAGCATCTAAAACACAATTAAGGTGAAAAACACACTACAATTAATCACATCTTTTAGGTAAATGTCAAAAGTATTTTTTCTTATGGAAAATGCAGCTAATTCAATGAAGCAATCTGCAATCTTAAGTTGGTGAGGGAAACAAGGGGTTAAGAACATTTCACTGAATCAACAAGAAATACCAGCAAATGATCGTTGTGAGTCACTTGAAGCTTTCCAGGAGATGATATCTGGAGAACACTCCTATTTTTTATTTTTTTTCCTTTTTTTTTTTTTTTGCTTGCAATCTTGTCTGAAGTGAGGCTGGAGGAACAAATGTGCAGAACAGGGGAGGGGCGAAGATGAAAGCAGGGGAAATGGAAAAAAAAAAAACGAAAAAAGAGATGGGGTTTTATAGGAAATTATCTATGAGATTTCTAAAAACTAGGAATGTTTTGATAAAAATCATGTACTGGAATACATCCCACGCAAAGGCTTGATTTTGAGTTAATAAAGGACTGGCAATACATGATTTTATTAGCTATGGAAGTCAATTTCTATAGAAAGAAGTTTCTTAAAAATAGAAATTAGTGTTTTGGACTTAAATGACAGCGATATGAGAATCAAGCCATTTTATGGAGCAATATCTGTAAAAATTTTATGAATGTGGGAGGTAATATGCTGATATTAAAGTACATAGTTGGTGACTTTTGGTGTCTAGGTTGAAAAACTTCCAACCATTCATTATGGCCCTCCAAGTTTTACACCTAATCATGGGAAAATTTTATCCATTCATGGAAATTTTACACCCATTCAGTTTGCTGAATTTAGAAATTAAAGAAACACTCAGGTGTGTTGGCTATACTCAGCTTATTATAGTATGTAATCGTGGAAAATAATCATCTTAATTTCAAATGAAAGTTAATGCTATCTTTAAAGCTTTTCAGGGTCCCTACCGCCTATATAAACTCAACTTGTACAACATATTTTTTGTGCATCAATGTAATTTAGTTTGCGATATGAGAGGGTTTTTTTTTTATATTTTAGTTGAACAAAAAGATGTTTGTCTAATCTTTATGGGCGGGGTCCTCTGTTAAAAGAAAATGTGTGGACACAAAGATTTTTGTTTGAAAGACTAGGATTAAGAAGATTGTTGTTCACGGCATATGGCAAATATGCAGTATATGGCCGGCCCTTGAAATTCCTTCGTTGAACTTCTTGGTCCTCGATTGATTCATCTTGTTTTACAGAGAAAGTTTCATTAAACTCGACATTCTTGGTCGCCCGCCATATGTTGTGCCACTTCGAGAGAATGGATGTTCTTGCTGCTTCTTTGAATGGTGGAAATGAGATGATCATGATGATGAGAATATGGGTTGGCAAATATGTGAAATATATCTATATTCTTGGCCATGTCTGTGATGGGTGAATTGATGTGTAAAATGGAATGAGAAACCCAAGGAAGTTTGCCTTTCATAGTAGTATTGATTGATGTATTGATATTGGTTGTAAATTGTAATAGAAAGAGTTCAATTCTAGGAAGGCAATAATTAATATTTTTTTAATTTAAATGAAATTGGGACAAAAATTAAGCGAATATCGAGAGGGCCATGTCTAATAATTGGGACAATTTTGTTTTCTTTTTTTTCATAAAGATTTTCACTATTTACAACATGTATTGAATTACCATGTGAATCTCTTGTTGGTGGTGTAATTTGGGGTTTTAATGATTAGGGTGAAATTTGCTACACTAACTCTCTTGTTGCATCTTAGTTTCTATCATTCAGTTTCTAAAGCTTTTGACAGTCTCTTGTTACAAAGGCATGATTTTGAGATAATAAAGGATGGCAGTACAAAAAGAATCAGAATTAGCTTGTGAGGTTTTCTTATTAGTAGTTATTATTATTATTTTTTATTAGTAGTTATTTTACTGTGCTTACTTAGTGAACTAGAAAAAAGTAAGTCTGAGAATTGGTTTTTTACTTGCAAAATTCATCGTTGTCCCGTTCAAAGTAGACTTTCTGCCCCTCCCATGTCCTCTTAGTTTATTCTTTTACATTTTTTGGATAAATTCTAATTTAATTAAAACATTTTTAGGGTTTTTTAAGATAAAATGAGTTGTTTTTTTCATGGCAATCAAGAATTAATTAATAGCAGCTTCTTGTTTGAATTTGATAAAATCGAGATTGTTCTAGAACTCTTACAACCGTTAGATTGTTCCCACAAGGCAAAATTATAACCATTGATTGTATTCTAGAATTCTTGATAGAAGCCTATATAGTGGGGAGGCACATTTGTCAAAGTGTCAAACCATTCTAGTGATATAAAGCAGTTTTAGCTCTCTAGTAAAGCTGAATTCCCCAAGTAGCACAAGTGTTATTTCTCATGGATGATTTGTGTAATCTTGAGGGTGGACTGTGTGGTCTCAAGCTCTTGCCTAATAAGAGAACTTGAGTTTAATTCTCATCATTTCTCTAGAACATTCTGATATTCAAAAATAAAAAATTAAAAAAAATTAAAAAAAAATAAAAACCCTCTAGAAACCCTTTCTTAAAGATAAGTAAATGTTATTTTGAAATTACCTAATAATCCCAAAACATTCCCTATTCTAGGGAATTATCATGGGTCTTTTGCTGATTGGCTTGAATTTCTTCATAATAATTATAGTATGTATGCTAGGAAATATCCTCAATTCTTGGAGAAAATTTTTATTGTGTGTTAGGTTCTTTAGAATCATAGAAGGTATTTCAAGGTCACAATCCAAATCCGACTCAAGTCATGGAATTTACAGCAAAATATTTTAAGAAAATTAATAATGAAGAGATGGATCATCTATTGACTCAACTTAGTTCTAACCATAATGGCCAGTGTAGTTTTCTTCCGTTTTGTAGGTCTATTGCTTGAGAGAATCCGTCTACCAATTGGGCGAAACTTAATTTTGATGGCTTGAGGAAATATTAGTTAAAGTCAACAACAGGAGGTTTTGTACTTCGAGATGACAAAGATAGAGTGTCATTTGTTGCTTCTTATAAGCTTGGTAATGCATCAATCTTTATTGCGGAATGCACTGCTATATGTAATGGTCTTGCTATAGGGATTGGGATTTGCTGCAGTTTGCCAAACAAACTGCAGCGTCTAGTAGGCGTAGATTGACTGCCACGTGGCTGGAGCTTCATTGAACGGCTAAGATGAAAGTTGAGTTTTTCTGCCTTTAACGTTAACGCCGTTTGGGATTTGGATGAAAATGGACCAACAAAACGCTGCGTTTTATTGTTTTGGTTTAGAGCCAAAACCAAACGAAAATGGATCCAATCGTTTCAAAATCCAAATCCATCCCTCTCCTCTCTCTCTCTCTCTCTCTCTCTCTCTCTCTCTCTCTCTCTCTCTCTCCTCTTCCTCTCGAAGAAAACCCATTTCTCCTTGGCATTCCCGTCGGCCAGCAGCAGCAGACGAAACTCACTAGTTCTCCATTTCAAAACCAAACGAAACTCACCTTCGTGTTCCCGTCGGAGAAAACCCATTTCTTCTCCCCGCTCGTTTCTGCCGTAGGTGAAACCCCAAGAGTCTGCAACTCCCGTCGGCGACGAGTTCCTTCCCCTGGCGCGAGTACCTACCTTCTCTCCCCATGAAACCAGCAGCAGCAGCAGACTCCCGCGCAGCCACTATTTGCTGGCATCGGTGACTCCCCCATCCACGCGGCACGGCACGAACGAGATCTGGGATTCTGACCGGCGAGGAGCTCCTTCCCCTTCGTGGACGGCAAGCTCCTTCCCCCGACGGCAAGCAAATCCAGTGGTGAGGTAAGTTTTTTTTTTTTTTTTTTTTTTTTTCTTCTTCTTCTTCGGTAGCCCTCACCCTAACCTCAAATTTTTTTTAGTTTCTTCTGTGATTTCTTCGTAATTGGATTAATTTGGTTGAAATGCAATACATGTTGGTTGAAAAATGTGCTATTATGCTGGTGCTGCTACTAATTTTTTGTTTTTGTATTTGGGGTTTTTTTTAAAAAATTTTGTGCTGCCAATACATTGTAGCCTCTGTTGTAGAGCCAAAAGGGCAATTTGTTGAAATTCAGTTACCCCTTTATGATTGGATTAATTTACTCTTCGTTTATGTTTAGTGGTGAGTTTAGGGGGTTTTTTTTTTTTTTTTTTCGGTAGCCTTAACTTCAATTTTTTTTTTTTTTTTTTGTCAAGCACTTCCAGTGCTGAGGTTAGGGTTTTTTTTTTCTTCGATAGCCTTAACCCCAACCTCAGATTTTTTAAACAAAGCTTTATAGTTCATCACTTTGTAAACAAAGCTTCTATCATGGTTATTTACCAGAAATTATTTTGCCATGCACACATTAGCTTAGAGGAATGTGCATTTTCTTATGTCCCCCGAGAAATTCAGACATACTAGGTCACTTTTGTGATGATTTTAATGGAATAATCGTTCAACTATAGGCATTCCCTTCCTATCCCTATGGCCATTTGTGGAAATTGAGCAACAAGTGTCAACCTTCTATTAGTGTTTTTGATAAGAGAGTATAATCTCTGCCATGTCTTCCATAATGTCATGCCACTTCCTTTAAAGATGATTTATGACTATTGTTTTGGTTATCCCCTAATTCGGAGGCCACAAAATGGAATCAGCCTTGTGGATTATCTAATTATATCTATAAGCATCTAAATATTGCATTTTATAAGTGCTAGTCAGATTTGGATTTAAATCAACATGATGATGAGTACTACTAGTATTCCTTCTTAATTACATGAAACTTATATCATCTCATGATTAGCTGGCAAATCCAGATCATTCATTGAACTTGTAGGCTATGGGAGTGGTATTCTACATCATTGGTCCAATGTTGAATAATTGAAACAAAGACAAATTAAGTATATTATCACCACCTTTCGATGGGGATAACAATTTCTTGCAGTCCATAGCTTTATCTGCTTGTGTTGTGTTATACACCTCTTGTATTGTCTTGTAATGCTTTGAAGTAATATAAGTATATAAAATATATTATTCCAAATATAACACACATAACTAATAGGCTCATGAATTTCTTAACTGTGCTGCATTACTTCTCTACCCATGCATTTTCATACTTATTCTGCATATCATGGAATAACTAAAGCTTAAAAGTTTCCATATTTGTGCATGTTCAATAATCTCTGTTCTCTCAACGATACGAGTTATCTCAAGTTATGTGCATATGCTTTATCATTTCCTTTGGATTACCTATTAGATCACATGCTGTAAATCAAACGATTTTAGAATAATGGGAGGCAGAGTGCCATATGTTTTCATATATGTATCAAATATGGGATGAATTTACCTCCCTAGTTATCCTAATTTTGTTATAAAATTCTTGGTGAATGCTAGGCAATTACAATTCCCTAATAGGGTGACGCCGGATTTTAAAAAAAAATTGATACCTTGATATTGGTTTAATGGAATGATGCACAGGATATGTTGTTTTTATTTGTGATTGAGTTGTTTGATTTTGTACAC
Organism: Liquidambar formosana; assembly: GCA_039720395.1. Taxonomy (NCBI): domain Eukaryota; kingdom Viridiplantae; phylum Streptophyta; class Magnoliopsida; order Saxifragales; family Altingiaceae; genus Liquidambar; species Liquidambar formosana. Next base: position 5,714,296 of record CM077834.1, read on the forward strand.
GCTTGATAAGTCGATAACTTAGGATGTCCTGATTATAGACAGGGTCATGCCGGATTTTTCAAAAAATTAGGTGCCTTAATATATTGTTGGCTACTAAATGAATAGTTAGTAGTTGTTTGATTTTGTATAGGTTTGATAACTTGATAACTTGAAATGTCCTAATTATAGGTAGGGTTATGCTAGATTTTATTGTGATTAATTTATATGACTGATTATAAGTGATTAATATATTATCATATTTGATCTAACATTGTTTATATAAATTTTCTTATTGCCAGATTGCTACTGAAGCAGATGTAAAAGATGAAAGCCAGAGTGAACAAACCTAAAGTTGGTTGCTGGGATTTTATTATTATTATTATTATTATTATTTTTGGGTTAGATTGCCTAAATTTAGAAAGCCATAGTGGACAAGCCTATAGTTTTGATGAAGCTTTCAAGCAATGGTTATAAGCGATATCATGTCTTGATAGAATTTAATTGCGAGACTCTGGGGTAAGAGCAGTGGCCAAAGGAGAGTTATATAGAGATTCAATTATTTTGTAAATGCATTGTTATGGAAATTTGATTTAAAGTGAAAATTGCTTTTGTAAATTCCCAAATGAGGTTACACACTTGCAAATATTCCATTGATTTAATGAAAATTGCCTTTGCCATTGCCCTTTTCTTTTCAATTTTTTTTTCTCCAGATCATTTGGTTCTATCAATTTGTTGTGTGGCTCTATCAAAAATGCTTTGTTGTGTGGTTTGATGACTATTATGATTTTGTCCAATGAATTGAAGACTATTTGAGAGAATTGAGTTTTTTGGCAATGGATTAAAGACTTTTTGGAAGAGTAAATATCAAAGTTTTTTACTTTGCTATGAGATCAAGGCATGTAATTGGAATTTTTTTTTTGTGCATTTGTTAGTGCGAAATTGAAATTTCAACAACTATTAGGAGCATTAGTTAAAATGGCGTTTGAATGCATACTTATTATGGATTTTGATGTATCAAGGCACTAATTTTTTTTTGAAAATTTGGCATGAGCCTATCTATAACTAGGATATCCCAAGTTATCGACTTATTAAACCTATACAACAACGACCATTGATTCAAAAGCCAACGATATATCCAGGCATCAATTTTTTTGAAAATCCGACATGACCCTATCTATAACTAGGATATCCCAAGTTATCGACTTAATAAACCTGTATAACATCAAACAGTTACTCACCATTCAACCAATAAACACATCATATGGTAACAAAATCATATAGCAATAATTAATCCTAAATAGCAACAATTAGTCCCCAATAATAATAATAATAATAATAATAATAAAAAGGAGTTTACATTCATCTTCAGCATATAAATCAAACCAAATCCTATAGAAATTACAACCCAAAATGAATCAAACAAAAATGATTAGGGACAAAAATCAATCTTTTCAAATCGCTCAATGTTTTGGCAATCAATTGGCAGCTCCATAGGGATTGTTCATCAACACCTGATTGGAAAAAGTGAAAAAGAGAGAATTAAACGGTAGAAGTGTTATATTGTTCATCAATATAAGAAAATGAAATAAGCAAATGGGGCATCATGCCTACCTCAATATATTGCTCGACACTTTCTATACCTATGATATTGCATGTTAAAAACAAATAACATTTGAACACACAATTCCATCCTCCAAATGGAATCAATTTAAAATTAGAGTCATTACTCCAAATGATATATGCCAACCTGAATAAAGCCTAAATGATTTATATGTTTAATAAATCATTTATATCAAACTAACAGAATTATAGAGCCTAAAATGCATCTCATTTATATCAAACTAATAGAAAAATGTAAGGAATATAATTTACATTTTATAGAATTATCAACACTAGTTCTTATTGTTGCAATTATACCATCTAAGTGGACTCAACTGAACTGAATATTCTATATGTTTAATAACAAATTAAGCTAGCACATTCCATCCATATGTCCAAGATTAACACAAGAACTAAAGAAATCAACTTTCAATAATACTCATGAAGGCATAATGAATTTTTTTTAGCAGCACAAAAAAAAAAAAAAAAAAAAAAAAACCAAATTTATTAGCAGCACAAACAAAAAAAAAAAAAAAAAAAAAAAACCCAAATACAAAAACAAAAAATTAGCAGCAGAGTATAATAGCAATTTTTCAACTAACATGTATTGCATTTCAATCAAATTAATCCAATCACAAAGAAATCACAGAAGAAACTAAAAAAAATTTGAGGTTATGGTTAGGGCTACCGAAAAAAAAAAAAAAAAAAAAATCCAAACAAACAAACAAACAAACCTTACTTCACCACTGGATTTGCTTGCCGTCAGGGGAAGGAGCTTGTCGTCGATGAAGGGTAAGGAGCTCCTCAGCTGGGTCAGAATCCCAGATCTCGTCCGTAGCCGTGTCGGGTGGATGGGGGAGTTTGCTACTGCTGCTAGGTTCCGTGGGGGAGAGAAGGTAGGTACTCGCGCCAGGGGAAGGAACTTGTCGCCGACGGGAGTTGCAGACTCTTGGGGTTTCACCTATGGCAGAAACGAGCGGGGAGAAGAAATGGGTTTTCTCCGACGAGAACACGAAGGTGAGTTTCGTTTGGTTTTGAAATGGAGAACCAGTGAGTTTCGCCTGCTGGCCGATGGGAACGCCAAGGAGAAATGGGTTTTCTCCGAGAGGAAGAGGAGAGAGAGAGAGGAGAGGGATGGATTTGGATTTTGAAACGGACTGGATCCATTTTCGTTTGGTTTTGGCTCTAAACCAAAACAACAAAACGCAGCGTTTTGTTGGTCCATTTCCATCCAAATCCCAAACGGCGTTAACGTTAAAGGCAGAAAAACTCAACTTTCATCTTAGCCGTTCAATGAAGCTCCAGCCACGTGGCAGTCAATCTACGCCTACTGGATGCTGCAGTTTGTTTGGCAAACTGCAGCAAATCCAAATCCCTTGCTATAGCACTTGAAAAAGGGATTAGTAAAATTCAAATTGAAGGTGATTTAATCAATGCGATTTGTGGTATACATGCATCAATTCATTGGAGCATAGCTAATCTCATTCAAGATATCAAGTGTCTCTTGGTTCGATTTGATCAGGTGGTTATTAACATATATATAGGTAATCAAATAGAGTAGCTGATTGTGCAACTAATTTGGGTTATAATTGTATTAGTGAGGTTAATATATGGGAACATAAATTTCCTAAGAAATTATGAGAAGTAATCTTAGAAGATTATTGATGTCTTATTATTCCTAGATATAGACATTTTTCATTTTAATGAATTTTATATTTTTCATTTAAAAAAAAAAAAAAATCCCAAAATGCTTGACTGAGATGAAGGGTCTTGAGAAATTAATGGTTAATGAAACATCCAAAACAATTCACGGAACTGCTAGTGTTTCGCAAGTAGACAACCTTTAGAATCAAGATTATTTGGATGCATTAGTAAGTCATCATCGAAGTCAAGATTCAAAATTTTTAGCCTAATCCAGCCTGTATTATTATAGTGCCAGTTTGGGCTGGGTTGCCTTTGGCTATGAATCATGCTTTAGCTCAATGTTTCAAGTTGAATTTTCCCCTAGCTATGGAGGCCTTTTGCTGACCATTAGTTTGAAGTAATAGTGCTTAAAAATCAACATAGTAAGTATGAGGATGACCGACTAATGCATCCAAATAACCACAATTTCAAACCAGATAGGGATATCGGTTTATTAGCTTTGTTTACAGTGTCTTCCTTTTATGTGCCTCTTAACTCCATAGTCAAATTTGAAATCAAATGTGGCCGACCTATGCTTCAAACTCAAGTAAACGACTGGATATTGACTGTATTGAATCTTAAAGTTGAGGAACTTCACATGTGTTTTCTAATGCCTCCACTGAGGAAATTGCTTTGATGGAAAATCCAAATCAATTTCCAAAGTTAATTTCAAACAAGTTAACGTTTGGCTACAATGAAGATCTTTCATTTGATGTCAGTGGAGTTTTTAGGTGAAGAATGCACAATGAAGCTCTGTATGGGCTGCCGGGCTGCCCCACGATGGAAAAACTGGTAATCCAAAGGACATTTTGGGATAAGCAATGGAATTTTTGCGTTTTAATGCCTATGCTAAAAAGGTTGCACGTTCACTTTTCTGTGGATCTATCAACACACGCACAAAACTTGGAGCAAGAGTACATGCTATTTGTGGGATCTATTAAGCCATTTAGTGAAGCAATATCTGTAAAATTTTAGAACATGGAAGGTAATTTGCTGATAATTAAAGTACATTGTTGGTGTCTAGGTTTAAAAACTTCAATCATTCAATATGGCCCTCCAAATTTTACACCCAATTATGGGAAAATTTTCTCCATTTATGGAAATTTTACACCCACTCAATTTGTTGAATTTAGAAATTAAAGAAACACCAAATGTGTTGGCTAGACGCAGTTTATTATAGTATTTAATCGCGGTAGTAATCATCCTTAATTTTGTATTCGCAAAAGGAAAAGGCATTACAGGAAAGTAAACAAAATTCATGTTTTGCGACAATCAAAAAATAAAAGATAATAAAATATAAAAGAAAAGATGATAAATTTTAATAAAATAGAAGGAGTGATTAATACACTAACAAAATAAAAATAAAAAATTCATTCCACATAAAGACATTTACACTTGCTAAATGCAAACTGCATTATACCACCACGGGACAAATAATTCATATAATTGTATCTTGAGCACATGCATCTATCACAAAGAATAACTCCGATATTTTTTTTTTCCTTTTTTTTTTTTCGATTTTATGTTAAAGTAGAGATGAACCCCTAACTTAACCTATCTTATCCCACTTAATCATGGGAAAATTTTCTCCATCTATGGAAGCAATATCTGTAAAATTTTATGAATATGGAAGGTAATTTGCTGATATTAAACTACACAGTTGGTGTTTAGGTTTAAAAACTTCAATCATTCAATATGGCCCTCTAAATTTTACACTTAATCATGGGAAAGTTTTCTTCATCTATGGAAATTTTACGTCCACTCAGTTTGTTGGATTTAGAAATTAAAGAAACACCTAAATGTATTGGCTAGACGTAGTTTATCATAGTATGTAATCGTGATAATAATCATTCTTAATTTCATCTTCACAAAAGGATAAGACATTATAGGAAAGTATACAAAATTCATGTTTTGTGACAACCAAAAATGAAGAGATGATTAATTTTAATGAAAAGGAAAGAGTAGCTAATACACTAATAAACAAATCACTTCATATAAAGACATTTGCTGGATTTTATAATTCAAATAATTATTATATCTTGAGCACATGCATCTGTCACAAAGAATTACTCCCATCCTTTTTTTTTTTCTCAATTTACATTAAAGTGGAGTTAAACCCCTAACTTAACCTACCTTATCCCACACCACCCATAATTTCCGATATCAAAATGGTTTATGACCAAGTAAATGTATTTTTAATTGTTGTCCAAAATAGGATAAATCTTTTTTAGGCAAATCGCTTAGTACAAAATCTCCAATTTTTTCCCACCATCCCCTTCTTTTTTATTACCAATGCAGTGGCCTTATTAGGAGTAATTCCTAAGAAGGATGCTTTGACTATCAACTTGTTTTTGTTTGTAATAGTTTATAGTAAAGTTAGTAGTCAATTCGTTATAAGTCAATAGTCAGAAAAATTACTACGAAAGAGTGGAATGCATTGGTAATTTCCCCCTTTTTTTTTCTTTCTTTCTTTTTTTTTTTTTTTTGGGTAAACCCCACCTACCCCGCTTCACTATAATATAAAAACCAAAACGTTAGAATATTATATAGACCACCGCCGACCCTCTTTGGAGCCTCTCTGGTCAAGAATATACCCACCAAAAAAATCTTACATCCATTCCAGAAGCTCTCCAAACACTCCTCTTCATGGCCGTCTCTACAAGCTCTGCCTACGGAACCCATATACAGAAACCCTACATTTCTTCATTTTCGCCCGTAAATTTACCCTCCAAGTTGAAGAAATTTACAATCCACCCGTCCGCCTTTAAAGCTCCTCGGATCTGCTGTACTCTCACCAGAGACTCCTCTCTCCAAATGGAGAACAAGAGCGAACCTGAACCGACGGTTCATCTCCGACCCGACTCGTTCGGCCGGTTTGGGAAATTTGGCGGGAAGTATGTCCCGGAAACCCTCATGTACGCGCTCACCGAGCTCGAATCGGCGTTTCATGCTCTTGCCGGAGACGAAGATTTTCAGGTTCTGTTTTTTATTAGATGTTTTGAGTTGATTTTTTATTTTTTGGTTTTGTGAAAATACTTTCGATGTTATTTTTTGTTTTTGATTAGATATTTTGGTTTTATAAAAATACGCTCTGTTTGTTGCTGAGAAATTAGGTAACAAATAGGGAAATCTATTTCTGAATGTAATGTTTTAGTTGGTTTGTTTTGGAGAAAAGGGACAGGTTGCATCAATTTAGTGAAGTAGTTGTATCAGGCTCAGATGAGGGAAATAATGAAAATTCAAAATTCAAAACCTTTAATTTTTATTTTGATTCCTAGTTTCTACATTTTGTCGGAAACCAAAGGGTGTGTCCGGGAAAATGGGGATTCATAAAATTGTGGAAGAAAATGAGGGTATTGTAGCTTTAGGGTGAGTCTTGTATAAATATTGAGTTTCATATCATTGTTCTATGTCATGGATGTGTTTGCATAATGTGAGATTATTGAGATTTTGACCATACCTAACTCATGGAAAGCGGCATTCCAAAATGAGAATCGGATGTGGCTCTCCATTATTTTGAGTGATTATAGGAGTTGTTGTTAACAGAGTAATAAGTTTAAGGAAAATGCTGGGGAACCTGTATACATTAAATCCAATTTATGGGTTCCCTAGCACTGCAATTCTGTCTCTGAAAAGTAATAAATTTATTCTGCTGTGAACATAAAGGTACTGGGAGTTTATATGAATTACAATTTTAATTTTTAACATTACACATATGTTGATACAAAGTAGGTTGAATTGGGTTCTGTTTCTTTCAAGGTCTTACTGCTTATTGGTCGCTCCATCTCTCTCTCTCTATCTATACTACCTATAAAAAGATGAATGTAAGAAAAACTTTTGATTGACTAATATACCCTTATTTTAATTTTTAAATACACAACTACCCGCCCTTCTGCATATATAGGAAATATAGTAATATGGAAATTATAATTCTAAAACGCATACCTTAATATATTCTAAAACACATACCTTAATATATAATATACAAATAGGAATTCAAAAGAAATGGAAACTATAATTCCTATATAATAAATAAATAGCCGGATTGTTTCTCCATCAAGAGTAGCTTCAACCTTCTCTCTACCTTTTCCATTAACGGCGACTTCTCCATTCTCTGGTTAACGGCAACTTCTCCCTTCTATTATGATTATAAGTTTGATTTTTGATGAATTTTTAAGTTAGATAGATGAATTTATAATCATAATAGGTGAAAAATCATTCGAAACGAAATACCTATAGTTCTGAGAAACCGTTTAGACTCATTAATATAAAATCTTTATGTATTTATTATTTTGTATAACTAATATTATTTAAAAATATTCACGTGCAACGCACGTGTGCTATATCTAGTATATATATATGTGTGTGTGTGTGTGTGTGTGTGTGTATTTATGTATCAGCAATTCAGCATTGCTAATTTGTCATATATATATTAATGGTTGCAGAAAGAACTAGCTGGGATTTTGAAAGACTATGTTGGCAGGGAGAGCCCCCTTTATTTTGCAGAGCGTCTTACAGAGCACTATAAACGTCCCAATGGTGAAGGGCCAGACATATACTTGAAGAGGGAAGATCTTAACCATACCGGTGCTCACAAAATCAATAACGCTGTTGCCCAAGCTTTGCTCGCCAAACGTTTGGGGAAAAAACGGATTATTGCTGAAACTGGAGCGGGTCAGCATGGAGTTGCGACTGCCACTGTTTGCGCTCGGTTTGGTTTGGAGTGCATCGTATATATGGGTGCCCAAGACATGGAGAGACAGTCACTGAATGTTTTCAGAATGCGGCTTCTTGGGGCTGAGGTTTGTTAGCTATAGTTGACATATGTTGCTTTTACTGGTGGTTTACATTGTTATTTGCATCAGTTACCTGCTTGTGCAATTGTCAATGCAGTTGCTTTTTCCATTATTGCTTCTTTCGATTGTAAATTGCATTTTTCCTGTACAGGTTAGAGCAGTCCATTCTGGGACAGCCACTCTAAAGGATGCTACATCAGAAGCTATACGAGACTGGGTGACTAATGTTGAGACCACCCATTATATATTGGGGTCTGTTGCTGGGCCACATCCTTACCCTATGATGGTTAGAGAGTTCCATGCAGTGATTGGTAAGGAAACAAGAAAACAAGCATTGGAAAAATGGGGTGGGAAACCAGATGTGCTGGTTGCATGTGTTGGTGGAGGTTCAAATGCCATGGGACTCTTTCATGAGTTTGTTGATGACAAAGAAGTTAGGTTGATTGGTGTGGAGGCTGCTGGTTTTGGCTTAGATAGTGGTAAGCATGCTGCTACTTTGACTAAAGGAGAGGTTGGGGTACTGCATGGAGCTATGAGCTATTTATTGCAGGATGATGATGGGCAAATAGTTGAGCCTCATTCCATTAGTGCAGGGTAAGAATGTGAATTGACTTTCTTGTTGTTACTTTAGTTGAGTTGTGACTTTTTTCTCTGGATTCCACCTTGACTCAACTCAGGAAAGCCTTAATCCCAACTACTAGAGGTTGGCTATGTGAATCCTTTTTGGGCATTCAACTCTTTCTGGATCTATATACCCTGTTAAATGATAAATCCTTGGTAACCATGTCTTTTCTTACTTTCTCTGCTCACATTCTTTTTAGACTCCATCTTGTCCTATTGGTGCCTTCAACTTGAATGAAATCACTCCTTGAGTAATTCGTACTGGTGTGTTCAAATTGTTGCACATGGTCAAACCATTGTAGATGACTTTCCCTCATCTTGTCCTTAACTGCTGCCACCATCTTTAACTTTTTTGAAATGCATTCATTTTTCATTCTACTTTTTCCTATACAGTCACTCATTTATCTTGCATCCTCATTATGGGTACACAATTTGAATAGCGCTGTATTCTACATTTCTACCTAACTGTATAAATTTCTCTTATTTATGTAGCTTGGATTACCCTGGAGTTGGACCAGAGCACAGTTTTCTGAAAGATATGGGACGAGCTGAATACTATAGCGTCACTGACGAAGAGGCATTGGAAGGTATGGAAATCCTACTTGGTTTCCTTTTTGGGGTTTTTCAGATATATAATCCCTGATGCCAGTAATTGCTTGTTGCTGATTGACTAAAAATAAATGTTTGTGTACATGTATTTTTCCTGATTTCATTCTCAAGGGGATTTAGTATTTCTTCTTGGAATCCCTAACCTAGAAATTAGTCTTCTATTTCTTAAGAATCTGATGCCTCATCCAATTGCATGGAATTTTGAAGCTTTATTCATAAGCCTCGAAGAACATACTTATTAATGCAGAATTATCTAATATGTCATATTCTTTCTCTTATTTGTTAGTTTATTTACTTCACCGTTTCCTTTTTGTAGTGCTGTTGCCTTTGAATAATTATCATCTTTGGTAAAAGGATCATGATCTCAAGCTTGTGAATTTCGATCTTCTTGTTTTAATCTAATTTCTTTTTCTGTGGTTGCTTTACAAATCCGTTATTTCATAGGCTATTGGAATCTTTTCCTCTTCTGGATTTTTTATTTTTATTTTTAATTTCTTTCCCCCAATGATGTTGGGTCTCTTAGTAATGGAACAACTAGGGACAAGAAACATTTCTTGTTTCGGCAGCTGAAACAAATCTGCAAATTCCCAAAAAGTTTATTGATTTGGGAATTTGGTCCATTTCATCCATATCTTTAGTTATTTTACAGTACAATCCTGTTCAGCATAAAAGTTTATTGATCTCAATTGCATGTTAACATTGTTTATATCAATTTGAACGTTGCAACTGTGATTCTTGTTATGTATGACTTAATTGCCTTGGAGACACTGAACAAAATATGTTTGCTACCGTGATTAATATAAATGGATGTATTATCATAAAAAATGTGTATAAATAATCCGTTTTTCTTTTGGGGCTAGTGATCATTGCCGGGGTAAATTCTTGTTCTTTTACACTACAAATTTTTGTATGTCTCGTAAAACTGATTTTTGTACTCTGAGTCTGGTGACTAGGAGAAATTCACATAATATCCCCCTGTGCTTGAACTTTTAGTGTTGTGACAAATTGAAAAAATCAATTTCATTCAATTTTACATGTCCCGCAGACCTTATAGTTAACTGTTATCTCGAATCATATTCTATGAGTTGGAGAGAATTTCAAACTGGTTCAATTTTTGTGTGTATTACTCCGAAGGGGTGCATTGGAATGTTTCCCCAGTATGACTGTTCAATGACATTTTGAGTTTGTGACTGGCTTAATGAATTATTGAAAGTCTCAACAGGGTTTAGGAAATTCCTAGAGGAATTCTATTAACTTTCTATCTGTATGTTTTCAACCGATGGTGAGGTTCTCAGATAGCTTTTGTTTCTGTAATATATGAGCGCACGTTTTTTGCTCTGATAACCATTTACTGCATCCACATTTAACTATAGTTATTATATTTTTATCAAAGGTTCGAGTTATTAATTCCTTCCCTCTTCATTAGCCAAAGTAGGAAAAAAGAATAAATCCTTCCCCCTTATTTCCCCTATCCTTTTCTAATCATTGATTTTACTTTATTTTGCATATGCAGCTTTCAAAAGACTGTCTCGACTAGAGGGCATAATCCCTGCTTTGGAGACATCACATGCACTGGCTTATTTGGAGCGTCTGTGCCCGACTCTCCCAAATGGAACTAGGGTTGTCGTCAATTGCAGTGGCAGAGGGGATAAGGACGTCCAAACTGCAATTAAGTATATGGAAGTTTGATGGTGGTGCTTTGTGCTGCCCTTCAAACAGTTTTTCTTTTTTTTTTTGGCGGATTGACAGATTAATAATTTTATTAAATAGTCATGATTTTGAGTTAATCAAGGACTAGCAATACATGATTTTTATCCCTTTATATTCTTTATGATCAACTGCATAGGATTGATGCCACATCAGCCCTTTTTTTTTTTAGTGACAATGTACAGAAATGATCAGTCTAATACATGATTTCACTGAATCAACAAGATTGATGCCACATCAGTCTTAAAATTAGTTTTTCATTTTTCTTTTTGCTGCTAAGGCCTTAAATCAAGCTAGTAGCTATTCAGAGATGGGTCCAGAGGTCACAAGCTCTGTTCGCCCTTCCCAACAGACCCAACGTACTGTCTGGGTCAGGCGACGAGCCAGGACAAGCCAAGCAGCCCAGGCTCAAATTTTTCAGGCTCAGGTCAGGCCTCGTAGAACTTTGATAGGGCAACGGGTTCGGCCACTGATATTTCAATTGGGGTGGTTATTGCTAAAGGCACTTAAAGTTTATTGGAAAACATCATTTTAAACAATTTTCTACCCTATACCATGTTTATGAATTATGAGGTACACATGAATTTTATGAATTATGAGGTACACATGAATTTTGGTATGTAGGAAGGGGTATTTAGCTTTGGGAAAAATGTTGGCAAATGAAAGAGAGGTGTTAAATATATAAAATTATCTCAAACTTTGAAGTAAAGGAGGTTGTCATTATAAGAGAAATAAAAGAACAAGTTTGTCATTTGGCTTGTCAAACAAGTATGGGAAACATCAAGATCCAACTTTGTCATTTTTCTAGCCTTTTCAAGTGACTTCTCCTAGTGAAATTCAACTTTTTTCATGAACGCACTTTACTGGAAAAGATACTCTTTTTTTTTTCATTTTTTCTGGGAAATTATATTCATTTGGGTGACTGTTAGGCTCAAACCTAAGACCTGAGCACATATCTAAAGTGAACTGGTCTTTAGATTAGGCAATAGACTGTGGTGAGAGTTAGAAGTCTCAAATTCAAATTAATTCCATCTTGATTATGTTCTCAATTTCTCAAATTAGTTCCTATGCAGATGACTATTATTTACATAGATGAATATTTTTCCCTTACGATGTGGTGTGTGGTGAGCAAAACCTTGCGGTGGTTTGGTCTTGACTGGTTTTCTTTTGCCCCAAATTCTGCTTAACGTGTTCTAGAACTTGAGGGAGAAGCCTCCCTCATGTTCGTTCTACATTGTAACGATGTTTTGTTCGATTGTTACCACATGCATATGATCTTTACAGGGGTCACAGCTATGTTAATTCAGTAGTATGGTTCTCGAAGTCTTTTTAAATTATTAATATTACTTGAAAGCAACCTGAGCATAAAAACCAGTAGCAAGGATTTTCCAAACTGGTCATTCCTATTTGGTAATAACATGATTATGATAGTAACATTTTCCCATTTTCTAAAAGACAGCTGAGAAAACAAAGGAAATGACATTTTGAATTTAAATGCCATTGCATATATAAAATTGTTTTTTTTTTTTTTTTTTGGTGGTTTATTAACTTATTTATTAAGAATAGGTGAAAGACCGAAAGGTAGTCACATTCTTAAATTTAAATTTATATCAACTTGATGCGTTCTCAATTTCTCATACTAATTAATTCATGTATATATATTTGTCACTTAGATGAATATTTTTTACTAAGTGTGGTGAGCAAATAATTTAGGGAACAAACCAATTCATTCCTCCCTAGTTTTCAATTCTTGAATTCTTGTTCTTTGGTTGAGATCGAGTTCGATGGAAATTTCTAAATATTCACTGACCTTGACCTTGACGTTGTTTTACATATGAGAAAAGCTACAATAAGGGTGCCCTCATGGGTGTATTGATGGGTTCCTCTTATGTTAGTGATAGGGTTGCAACTTGAATAGGTTGAGCCCGCTCAATCCAAACCTAACCCGGCCAATGGACAAGCTTGCGCAATAGTTTTTCATACATTAGGTTGGGCTTAGGTTGAGAAATCTCAACTCGATTTCAATTCAGGTTGGGCATGGGCAGAGGGATCGGGCAACCCAAACCCAACCCGAACCCGACCTATATAATATATATATTTTAAATATATTAAATAGTGTCTTTTAACATGGTTGCTTATATACTCCATTATATATATGTTAATGTTTTGAATTTCTTAAGTGTTATTTAATTATTTTGATGCTTTCATTTTCTTGTTTTTTGGGCAAAAATTATTTTTTGAATTGACGTGAATTCTAGGAAAACTTAGATGATTGAGAATTGTGTGCATATATTAAGATGATTTCCTTTTTCTTTTTTCAAAAAAGAATGTTCTCTAAATTTTTTTTTTAAAAGGGCAACCTGTGTGCTTAACCTAACCTAAACTCGTTCAACTTGGCCTCACCTCATTGAACCAGTACCCAAACCTAGTCTGTCCAATCCAAGCACGGGTTAAGCATGAAAGATTTTTCTCGTACTGAAGCAGAAGTAAAAATTAAATATCAAAACAATTTTTGAATGAGAAAAACCATAAACCCTTGATCACCTTCATGGTCTATGCATGATATACAAACCTTAATCTATCAAGAGGGATTAGGGATACTTACATATGGTCCTTAAGACGCAAAATGTTCAAGCTCCAAACGTATGAAAGCCTCCAAGAGTATCCACACCAAGCTTTTGTACTCAAGGGATTTTCTCTCTACTTTCTTTCAAGTCTCAACTATAGAGAAGTCTCTAAAAGAAAAGAACGTACGTATAGATAAAATATAGGGCTGCCAACCAACCTTATCAAATATATTTGAGAAGATATGTGCTAGCATATCTTTATCTCATATTCAAAATATTGGCCAGCCATGTGGGAAATTATCCCTTTAAATTTGTTATACAATTATCTAATAATTGTACTTTTAACCCTATCAATAACATTTATTACATAGGTTGTCAAATTAAACATTTAATTTGATATTTGCCCATTTTATAAATCCCTAAATGCCCTTAAGCTTATAGGTGTGTGATGTCTTGGGTTCATGCCTATCTAGTAGTAGGATTGGGCATTCATAATACCCTAATGGAACATCTTCTATCTAAATGGGTTCAAATGGAACTCTTTCCAATTACTTGAAAAACATTAATGTTATTAGGTCCCTACTAGTCATGAGTGATATCTAGCAATATATCATGACGCAACCTAGATAGAGTGAAGATATATATATATATATATATATATATATATACACATACACACACACACACACACACACACACACACACACATATATATATATACACATACACACATATATATATATAGTGAACCCTTTAGCTACAGTTAAATGCAATTCAATCCCTCTACCAACTAATGCCCCAATTAAGTTAATAGGGTATGGAAGTTTGTCAAACCCCTAACTCAATCCTATGAATCCATCTTGATATCTACTCATGATGGCGCACTTAAGAAAACCTTTTCTCGAGTCACCCTTGCTTTGGCCAAAGACTTAAATGAGTCATATCCAAGAAGATAGCATAGGGCATTCCCTCTCTTTACTGAGAGTGATAGATCCCTTATTGTACACTCACATACCTCCATACATGACTTACTAGGGCCAATGAATACATTTGTAAGTTAATGGTTAGAACCCACACTCTGCATCATTAAACTCTAACAACCCATACACAAGATATCAATAGTGCCTTAGGTCAAAGGATTAATTACATCACTATAACTAGGAGATGTTATTTGACATGTAGTAAAACTCTATATAGCATACTCTAATGTTGGATCCGGATTTGCTGCAGTTGGAGTGGTTTTACTGCACCATGCAGTAGTCGTTGGATGTGCTCCACGTGGCAAGTAGGAAGAACCAATGGTTGGGCTTCAAAACGCACCAAACCAGGTCATTGAAACCAACCCACCGTACTCTCTCTCTTCGTTTCCTCTCTGCCTCAATCTCCCCATGGCTGCTAGCGTCAATCTCAACCATGGCAGATCTAAGGAAACCCTCTCTCTCCCTACCCAAACCCCCAGCCCATTTCTCCCTCTAAACCCACGATGGCCATGGCAAATCTGAGATCTCGGCCATTAACTCTTCATCGTTGGAAACCCCCATCCCACCCTCCCTGTGCACCCACGATGCTGATAGACCCAAACCCCGACATCCAAAACTTCGAGCTTCAGATCCACCGAAAAAAAAAAGAAGGAAAAACAGAAGAGGAGAAGAAGAAGAAGCATCAAGAGGAAGGAATATAAAATAAAATTAAAAAAAAAAAGAAAAAGAAAAAGAAAAAGAGAGAGAAGAAGATGAAGCAACAGCACAGGTCTGGATGGGTTGCCTCACTGCCTCTCCTTCTTCTTCTTCTTCTTCTTCTTTGATTTTTTTTTTTTTTTTTTGGTAATTTGGTTACAATCAATTTGGGGGTCTTGATCTTAAAGAAAAAAAGAAAAAGGAAAGATAGAAGCCATGGCCATGGCTTTCACGGTCGCCGGGCATGGGTATGGAGTTCTGGGCAAGATGGGCGCATAAAGCTCTCTGGCATGTTATGGAGAATCAGATCTCCTCTTTTTTTTCTTTTTCTTTTTTCTTTTTTTTCACATTGAGAGGGCCATGGTCATGGCCATGGCTTTCATGGTCGCCGGCCATGGCCATGGCTTTCATGTCGCCGGCCATGGCTTTTACACTGTCGTGACTCTTGATCTCTCCCTTTACCTCCCGTCGGCGCCGGTAACCGTGAAAACGCTACTAGTGAGTGGTGTACTGCAGCAGAGGGGATGTCGAACACGCCGTGAGGCAAGTG
Organism: Liquidambar formosana; assembly: GCA_039720395.1. NCBI lineage: Eukaryota > Viridiplantae > Streptophyta > Magnoliopsida > Saxifragales > Altingiaceae > Liquidambar > Liquidambar formosana. Next base: position 5,730,083 of record CM077834.1, read on the forward strand.
GCGCCGGTGAGTTCGCCAGAGATCGTTCCAACTGTGGCCCCTTAAACAACCTGGTTTGGTGGTTTTGAAACCCAGCTGTTGGATCTTCCCACTTGTCATGTGGAGCACATCCAACGACTACTACATGGTGCACTAAAACCACCCCAACTGCAACAAATCCAAATCCCTCTAATGTTGGTCACGTTCAGTGAACTTGTTCTCTAACAAGCACCCACAGGTTTGCTTTAGTGTTCTACAAAAATGGTTCGAGACTAGCCATCCTCCTCATCAAGCAAACATAACCTATGCTAACTTAATTTGGTTCATCAATGCCCAGTTGATAAACCTACAGCTAGGAACCTTTTAGAATTAATGTATAGAGAAGAATGAGTCTCTTATCTCAACTCTTTAAGATATCATTCCCTCTATAATTATCTTATGGACTCATCATGCAAACCCAAATAAGCATGATAATAAAACTTGCCCTTTTATTGATTAATAGTAATAAATGAAATAAACATTGTTCATATGTCCTAAAAATTACATTAAATTATTGGATTTTGGGCACCTATCTAACAAAGCATGGGCTGAGAAACCTCAACTCAAAGAACGGGTTGGGTTGGGATTGGGTTGAAGGTTTTATATTTAGGGTTGAGCCTGATAAGGTTGAAGCTAGGAAACTACCCCAGGTGAAGCAACTTATTACAACTTACTACATTTTAGGGATCACTTTTCAACTTAATACCATATAAAGATAATATTTGTCAACTTATGACAAATAGATTGTATTTGTATTTCAAAATGACTATTAATTTCCTTTATTTGGTATTAAATTGGGAAGTAGTCATCAAAAGGGCAAAATATTAAGAATTTTTTTTATTTTTATTTTTTTGGAATTTTTAGGTGGTGCGTTTGCCTCACGCCCTCGCCTGCTAAGGTGCTGGCTTAGCCCTGGAGCCTGGGATGATCTTTCAACCCACCCAAGTTGCAGCCCTAATTAGTGATATCGTATGAATCCAAACATGCACTACGATTAATTAGAGAAGCCAGGGGAGGGGGTTCTAGTGTTCTACATATAAAATTTGGGTTTTCTTGTCGTGTGCCCTAAAGGCACATGTTAATATGCAATTAATGATTGAATCATTGCATGGAAAAATGTGTTTGCACAGTTTTCTAAGTATTTGCACTTTTCCAAGCAACTTTCGTCATTCTCTATACATTTTCATCATTTCTCATATAATGATTGGGTCATTAATTGCAGTTTAACATATGTCTTAAGGGTACGCATTAAGAAAACCCGTAAAATTATGATAAAATGCAACAGTTTAGTCACGTGCGCTCGTTAAATATTGAAATTTTCTCTCACTTGATTATATTTAACATAGGGATGGGGTTTTAGTGTTTTACATATAAAATTAGGGTTTTCTTAACATGTGCCCTAACGGCACATGTTAATCTGTAATTAATGATCGAATTATTACATGAAGAAATGTGTTTGCATAGTTTTTGAAGTATTTTCATTTTTCCAAGCAACTTTCGTCATTCTCTATGCATTTTCATCATTTTTCATGTAATGATTGGATCATTAATTACAGTTTAACATGTGCCCTTAGGGTGCACATTAAGAAAGCCCATAAAATTACCATAAGATGCAATAGTTTAGTCACGTGTGCTCGTTAAATATTGACATTTTCTCTCACTCGATTGTACTTGACTATTGTTGAATTTATACTAGTACAATAGACTTCAAGTGATAAATATAATCACATGGTGTCTTATATTTCATGCTTGAAATTGTTTTTTAAAAAAAAATTTAAAAAAAAACCTTTTTTTTGGGGGGGGGGGGGGGGGGGGGGGGGCTACAAGATTGGGATGAAGAATAGTCACAGAACTATACATTGGCATAATTAAATAGAGCAGATGAAATAGCAAATAAAATTGATAGACATGTCATGCACCAAAAGTCTAGGTAAAAAAAAAAGAAAAAAATCTCTTATGAGGTTTGGGAACTATATATATATATATATATATATATGAATCCTTTTATTATAAAGTACACTTAATACAAAGTTGTACACTTCAAAACTCTTACCCTGTGACTCGTATTTTGTAAAACCAATCTTTGGATTAAATTTGATTCATATGTAGGTCATGCCAAAAAATCAAGTTGATCCGAGTTTAAAATTTACTTGATCTATAAATGTCAATAAATGAACGATTGTTATCAATTAAAAATGCAAATTTTGGATTGAATAGCAATCAGTTTCGGAAAAACTTGATTTTTGACGTGGATCGTCTATATGAGAGGGCTATCTAATCCATTGGTTGGTTTCACAAATCATGAGTTGTAAATGAGAGTTTTGGGGTGCATTTGATATTAAAAGGACTCTCTCTCTCTCTCTCTCTCTCTCTCTCTCTCTCTCTCTATATATATATATACACGGTTATGTTCCCATCAGCACGTATTGATATAAGTTATATCAGTACCATGCATTGAGAGTTGTACCCTTTGCATTGGTCCAATGTACCTCATATCTCATTAATGCACAAGGTATAACTCCCAATGTAGGTATTGATATAACTTATAAGTTATATCAGCACGTGCTTACCTGATCATCATCCTATATCTATATATATATAGGGTTGTTCAAAGTGTGAGATATCCTGTACTATCCTGTTTGATTATGATCATTTGTAAATGATACACGCGCATTCACGCTCACGTGCATGTCACTTACAAACGATTGTGATCATACGAGATATTCAAGATATTCCGCTCATGATTACAGCTGTATTTATATATATAGTTAATAGGGATGCCAAGAGAGCTTTAGGTGGGGCCTCCGCCAAGCCTCAAGATTTGTAAATTTTTATACCATTATTCTATCACATCTATTAAGGCTACCTTTAATTTAGAGTTTTGGAGAGCCAAAATATAATAAAAGAAAAGAGAATTGTCAAAATATTCATTATAAATCTCACCTTAAAAATATATGAATAATAAATCTTCATATAGATGAAAAGATATGTGTTATATGTAAAAGAAATGCCAAATTTAGCGAAATATTTTTTTTTATGTAGTATACATTAGAAATGCAACTTCTGGTGTTCTCTTATTCACATGAAAACAATTGTAGTCAGCATACTATTTTAACGAAATTCGCCTCACCTCAATCAAATTCCTGGCTTTGTCCTTGTATATAGTCTCGATTAAGTTAGTACGTGTTGATATAAATTATACCAGTAAAATGCATTGGGAATTGTGCCCATGCATTGGCCTAACGTATCCCATAATCCAAAAATGCACAAAGTATAACCCCTAATGCGGGTGTTGATATAAGTTATATTAGCACATATGTGCTCACTTGATCATCATCCTATATTTTATATGTATTTTTTTTTTTAAAAGTCAAATTCTTAGAGCCGATAATTTTATGGGAGAGAGAGAGAAGCTGCTAAAAATCAAATTTAATCAAATTTTCTGGACGCCTATGGTCACGACCCATCTTCAAATGCTTTTATCCTAAACCAAGCAAGAAAATCTGAGAATGAATTTGAAGATCCCCATAATTCTAATTTCCAACACACTTTCATGTGTCTGTGGCATTACAACTCTTTCATGTGAAGAAGCACCCTGATATGCCTTCCTTCTCCTCACTTGTGCTTGTAATTCTTACTTTGAGATACATGATCCCTCTCATGATAAACACCTTGATATTGTTCTTATATAGCAATGGGCTAAGGAGCCGTCCATGGCTTCAGTTGAACGATCTGACGGAAATTTCTTCTACAATTGTAGCTTTTCAGGTGGGTCTCTGAGAAGAAGGCTTTATCTTAATCTTTGCTAGTATCTGTAGCAGGAGCCTTAATTGCTTTGTTTGTGAATTGGGGGAACAATTTTGGCGTGGTGGTAATGTCTTCTCACTGTAGAGGTTATTATCGGCTGCATTTGCTTCTCTGCAACTCAAATTCTTGCAGCGGTTTGCTAGATCTTTCTTGTTTATCAATACTCCAACAATCAATCACTTGCCCATCACTTCGAAGGATTTTATTTATTTATTTATTTATTTTTGGGATATGAGAATGAATCCCCTCATCCGGTCTTCCACGACTTCAGAATCGATACTTACTGCCGTTAACAGAGAAAGACGACTTCAGAATCGATACCTACTGCCGTTAACGGAGAAAGACAGAGAGGCAAACCCTGGATGTGTGCACCGGCCCCACATCAATAATTATCCAAACATTGGAATCAATGGGAATGGAAATAGAATTCCCATTCCTACACATCTATTTTCCCATTTTCCACATTTAACCTAGGGTTTAAATCTAAATCCTGTCTTCTATAAAAAATAAACAGACAAATTAAAAAAAGAAAAAGGGTCGATAGGCTTTTATTGCTGTGGGGGGTGTTAGTTGGAAAAATAAATAAATAAATAAGAAAAATGAAAGGGTAGAATGGACGCCAAGAGGCAGAGTTGACAGGAGGAATCTGTTCCTTCAAAACACAAGGAGGCATTTCCATGCAAACGTCGCATGAAGAAAGCGATGCTTCAGGGTTGATACCAAAGCCACTTTTCTGCCATGACAAGGACCTTTCAGCATTTTAATGCCATTTTCAGTGTACACCATCATCCCACCATTCCCACCAAATCCATTGTCAATTATTTTTAAGTACTCTAATAATCTAATGAGAAATGCAAAAACATCGCAATGTTCATATTAATATGACGTATCACAACGTTCATATTTTTGTTATTATGGTGCCTCAAAACAGACAAGGTTCCACACATGGTCCTTGTTTATTAAAACACTTCTCTCTTCTCAAAACATCATTCAAGGAAAAAATAAAATAAAATAAATAAAATCTGACTACTCACCTGTATAATAGTAATAGTAATGTTCTTTGCAAGACATTATTTTTATCTACAACAAGAAATGCTGCCGGTCCACGCGAGAAGATCCGCACCTCTACCCTCTCCACGTCATTACCTCTCATCATTTTATGTCACATGATGAATCAAAATTCCTTGACCCCCAGCTTTCTCACTGCTTTGCCTGAAAAGAGAGTTAAAACAGAGTGCCAAACAGTTATATTCTGGACAATCCATATCAGTTAAAACATGCATGGCGGCTCGTATGTGAAGGGATTCACTTCCATAATATTTTGGCTACTCTCATCTTCCTTATAAGTTAAGAGCGTCATTGGGTCTTAAAAATGGAGGAAATAACAAGAAATTTTATGCCAATGGCCTTGTAGCTTAATGGCATCTCTCCCATTTATAGGGGAGAGAGAGAGAGAGAGAGAGAAGAGGGGGGGGGGGCATTCTACAGGGTAGGGTGCAGGGGCTTATAATGGATCTCATCTATAAAGTGGTGATATCGATCCAGATGGTCCAACTGATGGCAGTAAGCATAAGAGATTGTCTAATCCAATGTTTGAGAAATAAATTATCAGGACCCAGCCCTCAAGCATGGATATCAAAGGAGAAAAACTCTATTGGCGGACAATCTGACAACGTAAACTGCCTAGTGTCGGTAAATAATTCATCCCATCCCCTTTGCCACAAGAAGTTCGGATGGAGCCTCTAGTGTGGTCTGCTGTGTGTTCTCTCTCTTCAGTAATGGATCAGTAAAGGTTGCAAAAATACAGTGATTGAACAATAAGTTTTGCTTTAGTTGCAATGTAATTACTTTGGTATTGATAAGGCAATTTGATTTACTCTCCTATCTCAGGAGACGGATGGGAAAGCTTTTTGGTTTTTTCTGTTGCCGTCTTTAACGAAAAGACAAGTGACATGAAGACAAACAAATATACTTTTCACCATATATATGGTCAGCCAATTTAGACCCAAGAAATGTAAGAGGGCATGAAAGTAATTTCAGGACATAGTGCTATCAATAATTTATGGACAATCACATTCAATTTATAAAGAGAATGAGCAATTACCTGGGAATACAAGAAAGTTCCAAGGATTGCGATGGCAGCTCCAAGAGCGTTGATGGGCTGGACGGGAGTGTGGAAGATGATGATGGAGGAGACAATGACAGATATACGTTTCATGGTGTTTCCGATGCTAAATGTCAAAGGAGAGATCTCGTCCAGTGACATGTATGACACCTGATTGTAGAGGTGGTAGAACACACTCTGGGCTGCCACCCACCTATTGTGTACAAATAACAGCCACACAAATATTTCTTCAGTCAAAGGCAAGAAAAAGGCTACGACTATCATCAAAATTTAACAACCTAAACAGAAAACTCATTGAATAGGGTTATTCATTCATTCAATTTCCAGAGGGAGAATGTGTGGTTTTTAAGATGACAACTGTAAAATATTGCCGTGCACGAAATTGGAAGACTAGGAATACATACGAGATACCAATTAAAAACTTTTTTTTTTTGGTTCCCTAAGGTGTCCCCGGCTTCGCCCAGGACTAATCCTTCGAAGTACTGTCAGGCGCAGAAGTGAGGACCTCTTCCAAGAAAGTTTGCTGCATCCACAAGAGTTCGAACCCGAGACCCCTTGCTTAAGCAACCAGATCCCCTTCCACTCAGGCCAACCTTCGTTGGTATCAATTAAAAACTTTAGTATAGCTTAAAAGATCATGGTATATCTATAAGTCACTAAAAAAAATTTAATATGAGAATCTAATCAATTTCTTGGATGCCATTCTAGTCGAGAAACAGCAGGACCCAAAATTATATGGAAATGTGATTCATGGAACAATCTACCAGACTACAAATTTCATAAACAGCTTATCACATTTTCTTCCAATTTAACTTTACTGATAGGATCATTACAGGCTTCCAATTAATAAAACATTTTACGGTTACTACATAATTGAAAATTATAATCCGGTGAGCTCAATATATTTTTCATCAGATATTTAATCAACTGTTTGGATGTCATTCCATCATAGAAACTACAGGCCTGACGCCCCTAATCATAAGAAATTTAAGACACAAGACATTCTTCTAAGACTAGGATTTTTATCCTCTTTCTAGACACTACTCACAGGGTATAAGAATGGATTGTTATTCAAGCAATGATTTGTTAAAACCATGGAATCAACTGGCCTAATATTGACAGTCAGATAACTGCAATTCTCTGTTCATGAATATTTTTAAGGTTAACCACGTATTCTAACCAAAAAACCGAACTGGTAATTTAGATGAATATGATCACCATTTATTCTGACCAAAGAAACTGAGTTAGCGATTGGATAAATGTAATCATCTAATTAGGTCAAATTATGGTGCAGGACACCCTAAGCAAGACCCACTTGGGTGTTACTAAGCCCGTGTCCTTATATCAGTCAGGGGAAAACAGTCATCACCAAGAATTATTTAACTTAGCGCGCCTAACTTTTCTACCACAGCAAAAACAAATAGATAAAGACAAAGTAGAGTACAACCAAACAGTACAAGGAAATCAGAGTTGTTAGTTGTCATGTGGTTACCAAATGATCTGGGGTCCAATCTCAGAGAGAGCATTTTGCCATCCAGCTGCCCACATCTGTGGGCCCTCCACAGCAATTGCGAACGGCGTGAGAATTAAGAGAGACAATATGGACAGACAAGCATAGTAATTCATTCCACTAACAGACTTTCCCTTCATGCCCCTCTTTGAAAAAATGTTGCGAAATACAAATGCCAAGTTTGATATCATGGCACCCATAAAACCTGAAATGGACAGCCAACAAACCAAATTCAGGATTCTGAAAATAACCCCAAAAAGTAATAACTTTTATTACGCTCTAACCCCAAGCAATCTCCACTAATGACAGAAATATCCCACACTGCCTCGTACCCCAAGTCACCTAGCTGGGCAAGTGGGCAAGAAACTCGTGATTGTTCTGAAGACATCAAGTGAACAAAACAAGTTGGCAATGACACCTCAAATCAATAACAGGAATTGTCGGCGCTATTGTTTGGCTGCCAAGAATGCTGTTTTGGTTTCAAAAAATGCAAAACTTACCTCAACTAAAAGCCTAAACTATTAGGCTTAGCCGACTGGAAATTTTTTTTTTCTCAACCCAATTAATTAAAAAATCTAAGATTCAAAATTTTGATTTCTTTCATTTTCCTGCATTTTCTCAGCAACCAAACCAACCAAAAATGAACATCCTAAAAGAAATTAAAAACAAACAAACAAACAAACTGTTACAATATTTACAAAGAAAAGAGCATTTTTCTTTATTACCAATCATGTTAAAGTTGAGCTCAGTCAAAGCAGCAAGAGAGCAACCACCGATGATCGGAATAAGCGACAGGTAAACAGGCACCGGGAACGTCTCACCCAAGAGGAACCTGGAAACCAAGACACTGAAAGCAGGCTCACCACTCTTGATGATGTGGGTGAATGAAACTGCAACCTTTGACATACTCACCGTCGCTGCTACATGCCCAATTGTATGTGCCACAGCAACCTACAAAACACCAACAAATATAAATTTAATGTCACAATCTAGAGGCAAAATACAAACAACCAAAGCTGAATCATATACCCTAAAAGACACCAAAAACCATAACACTCTGTTTGGTCGCTAGGAAAAGCTAAAAAAAGAGGAAAAGAAAAACTAGATCTTTCGCATTTTATATTTCTTCAAAACTAGATCTCTTGCATTTAACATTTTTTTCAGTGGAAATTAATAAAACCCACAAAACCCCTAATACGTCATATATATATATATATATATATATATATATGCACAAGAGATCACAATTTTTTTACGAAAAAAAAACCCCTAATTCTCTGTTTGGTAGCTAAGAAAATCTAAATTTTTTTTCTTCTTTGCATCTTAGATTTTTCCCCATATGGGAACAAAAACCTCCTCTTCCCACTTTTACTCTCTGCCTTAACAATAAAAAACAGTTTCCTTCTCTTTCCACAACTTTCTCAGCTACCAAACAAAAGTCGGCAATTCACTCAAAGTAAAGACCATACGCAACAATTTCAGAACTTTATTTTCATTCTACTTTTCTCCAAAAATTTCTCCGCAACAAACGAAGGGCAATTCACTCAGAGGGTAAAGAACCATAGACAACAAATTTCAAAACTTTACTTTCTCCCCTTTTCCACAACTTTCTCAACAACCAAACACAAAAAGGGAAATTTCACTCACAGGGAAAAGGGTTTTCCAGAATTCAAAATCGGTCTTCGGCGCTTCGGCGATTCCTCGTAACCCAAGAGATCAACATCATGAGAGACCCACATGCAAGTGAAAGCGTAGACGTCAGCCATGGATACGGAAAAGCATTCAACACCTTCTTGTTATATATATTGAACACAACGTTCAAAGCCCACCACGTCGCAAAGTAAATTCCGATCTTCAACTTCTTCGCCGCGTCCGACTTCTTCTGCTGCTCCGAAACCTCCCCGATCGGCTCCGATCGATTCCGCCTCGTACGCTCTGCATGTGAAAGGCTCTTGATCCCTTGATTCCTTATACGATCCGAAGCCTTTGGTGGTGGTCGCTGATATATGAAGGGGTTTTACAGTTGAAATACTGAAGCTCCGTTGCTTCGGCACCGACAAAGAAGGCAGAAAGGAGAGACCACCCGTCGGCGGCAGAGACTTTTGCCGGACAATAACATCGGAACCGGCGATTGGTACCAGAGTTTGTTTTGAAAAACAGATTTGTTTCGTAAAACAGACCATGATGTGAGATGGGTCGTTTTCGATTTCGATTTCGATTTCGATTTCGATTTCGATCAGAGTCGTGAAGGATTTAAAAAAAGATAGAGGACAAAAAATGAAAATTAAATAAAAAAGAGTCCTTCACGACTCTTTGGAGATCAGAGAAGCTGTAGCGTCTACCTAAAACCCCACGATCTCCATGACCCAGAAAGGAAACACTGAGACAAATTAAGAAACTGATCTATATATATATATATATATATATATATATATTGGATGATTTCTTTGTGAAAAACACAGGAGAATGGTGGGATTGGGATCTACTCTTCGTGTATTGAGTGTTTTTTATGAAGATCTCAGTCCTTGTATATATATGTTGTCTATCGATTTTCACACCGGATCTGCAGTGTCTGCTGCGGAAAGGGTACTGCTACCTTTCCATGTAGGACTTTTTTTAAAGAAAGTTTGGTTTTGTAGGGTTTAGCTTCAATGTGGTGGAGTCCTGTCTAGAAAGTTTTGGGGACCACTTATATGTTGCCCTGTAGGCATAAATGGGGGATGGGTTGTTTGATACTTTGATGGATTCCACTTTGGTCAAAAAGTTCTTTGATCTTTAATCCAAAAGAAAGAATGGAGGAACCAGATTTTAGGTAGTGTTATATGGGGATAAAATAATTTTACTCATTGATCTATTATAATTATTTTTAGTTTAAAATAAAAGGGATTAAACCTATATATTAGTTTTTCATTTGTTATTAACAAGTCAACCGATAAGAATAACAGATGAATTTATCTGATATCTACAACATTTGTTTTCTAAAATTACAAAAATTGCCCATTTAGTTTGTCCTATTTTTAGTTTCCATACTCCATCATTTATGCAGTTTGTAATTATCGTTTTTAATTTTAAGAAGAATTAGTTGTGGTTCGCAGCTACGTTCAAGTCTCAAGTTTGACTCTCTTTATGGGCTAATTGTCAAAGTTTTTTTTCTAATGTTAAATAAGGGATGCTCACTCACCTGCTAGAGCCGCAGAAACCGCCCAATTCGACCCAACCCGAAAGTATTAGGCAGTTCCAACCGATAGGGTGGGCGGATAGCGGTTTAGAATTTTATTTTTTTGCGGTTTCGTAGGTGGTTGCGGTTTTAAAATATAAAAACCAACTAAAACCAACCCGCCCATATATTTTTATACTTTATTAGATTATACACGTGGCAGTGTCTCATTGATTCTTCATATTACATTGGACATATGGCAAATGGCAAATGGAGGATGACCTTATCTCTTACCAATATTAAATCAGTTTTTTGCATTGTGAAGTCTTTTATCTTTTTTGGTTTTTTTATTTATGCTTGTTTAATTTTATTTTTTTCCCAAGTTAATTGTTATTTTGTAATTTGTATGGCTTGTTTTGACCAAAACAATATTTATAATAATTGAAATGCAGTATGAAAGCCCTCAAAAATTCAAAATAGAATGGATGGATTTTTAAAAAGTAAAGCAAGGTCTAGCTAAACTTAAATCCGCCAATCCGCCCGCAACCCACCCACCAATCCGCATAGTTTGTGAATTAAAACAGTCCGATCATATGGACGGATGTAGGTAAGAAGTTAATTCATCCGATGAGTTGTGGGTGGGTTGCGGATGAACCCCAAATCCGACCCAAACCGATCCGTGAGCACCCCTTTGTTAATTGATTTAATGATCTTGGTTGATGGCTTTATTTGTAATTGACAAATAGTGTTATTGATTCTTATTTTTTTTTTCTTTATTTTTTTTAATGCATCATGCTTTAAAAAAAAAACATTTATTGATGTGGCTACTGCCATATTAAGAAAAAGGGAAATGATGTTTGAGACGAACCTTTGGACCACTCGGGAGATCAAAATTACAAAAATACAAAACTACCCTCTCAATAAAATAAGGAAAATCCCACCCCACTTGCAAAAAATTTCTCATGCTCTCCTTACTTTATCTCCTGTCAAATCGCTCTTTTTCATAAGATACAAAGGAACCTACCCTTTTTTTGGAAATCTCTCTCCTACCTACCACAAAACACGGGTCTCTCTCCGCCCACCTCAGAACGAAATCACCATCAAATACCTAATAATCCGCTATTAGAGCTCTAATGATTGCAACTCTTTCTAAATCCACTCTCTCTCTCTCTCTACAAGTGAAGTTCTATGGTGGTGATCCACCAAGATTTGTGAACTGGGTATGATGTATAGGTTCTCATTGTGGGTTTGCTCGTGAAAGTCCTAACAGTGCGATTATCACGGCTGAAGTTGTTCACTATGGTGGTTTAACAGAGGCATGGCCTTTTGCTCATTCTTTTCCCCCTTTTTTTTCCCTGCTTTTGGATGTTTGTGTTTTCAAATAATTATATTTAAACTGAAGATAATTATTTATAAATTCAGTGCAATCATCTAGTAATTCACTGATAAAATAATATTTTTTCACAAAATAATTTTATTTTTATCTTGACTTTTCCAAATTTTTTTTTTCTTTTAAGTCTTGATTTTTGTGTTGCTGGTTGCGTATATTCAACTTTATGACGTTATCTTAATTTTCTAGATAATTTCTAAATAATTACCTTAATTATCTAGATAATTATTTTTCAAGCTTTTTCATGTTGGATGTAATTTTTTTTTTATCTTGCTTTTTCATACCTCGTTTTTAAACATACTATTTTTATCTTGTTTTTCCTTTGATTTTTTATTTTCCTTTTCTGGTTTGGATCAAGTTATTTGATTTTTCAAACTCAAAAGATAATTGGTTTTTTTTTTTTTAATTTTTTTATTTTGTGCATGATTCTCTCTTCTTGATTTGGAGTGTAGTCTTCAGTTGGGTATTTGAAAGGAATAGGAAAGTGGTTTTTTGGTCATTTTGGTATAAATGTATAAGATTCTCTGAAGATTGTCTTTTTGTATAAACAAATGGAACCTAAGATGACAGTCGGCCCCCTTGGCTGGAATAACATTAGAAAATAAAATAATAATTTGAGACCAAACACATTAGAGTTTTATGTGTTGGAAAGTGCTATTAAATATTGATCCTTAAATATTTCTCTATACATATATAATTTTTCTAGTCATATGGCTAATTGATGTGAAATGCATTTATAAAAACGCAAAATTTAAATAAATGAAAAAAACAAATCTTTGTATATGATGTGGTTGTAATCATATCATCAGAGAATAAAGTTAGATTTAAAAATTAGAAATCAATAGCAGTATTCTTATATATTATGCTAAAAAAAATTATAAAAATGATATAATTCAAGATTGGGAACAAGAGCTCTATGATATAAATAAAATATATATATAGATACACATTTTTTTTGGGTAAGTAATAAAATAATTTCACAAAAGAGAATACATTTATAATGGTTAATTAAATCCAAAGGTTATCCGAGGTGCTAAGGTTAGGTTGGGTGAGTTCAACAACCTACCGCGTGCTCTAATAGGGACTAAGGAGTGGAGACTGGAAGAGTGGGTTGAGGGAAGAGATATGCCATAAGGATATGCCCCCTAAGCCAAAAGCAACATATATATTCAAGATTTAATTTTCTGTGCTACCAATGAGTCAATTTTAGTTGGCATAAATTATGAGGGTCCAAAATAGCCTAATTTAGGTCCAAAATTTGTGATTTGGAATATTATAAGAATGTCAATGAGATGTATCAAATTGAAGCATTTACTAAAATAACAATTAAGATTTAAGATTTGACTAAGAATGATCTAATCTAAATTTAATAATAACAATAAATTTTTTTTTAATATTATATTAATTAAATTAATGATTTGCTAATGTCTAGTGCTGACCAAAGTCTGGTTAAGCATGAAATTTTCCACAAGTCTGGGTCTGACAAAGATTTCAGACCAAACTTGAGTTTTGGGCTTGCTTCAAGTTGGACCTGGCACATTTCCTTGATTATTTAGTTGCCTCTTAGTTCACTGTCATTTTATTACCAACTTCATGAATGAAGGGGGCACTCTCATTCCTCTTACTATGAGTTCTCTAAAAAATTTTCGTATTTTGAATATGCAATTCAAGGCACAAGCCAATATTGAGTGTGTTTCATTCTTATAAATCTATGAATTTGTTTCATTCCTATAAATTAAGCTAAAAGTCTATATTACCTATAAAATCTGTATCACAGAAAAACTTTTGATTGACCATTGCACTCTTATTTTAAATTTTAAATATTTATTTGCCCCCTATATTTAAACAATTAAGAATGTTTATTTTTTAGCAAAAAATAATAAAAATGAAGAGGAAGAAAGATAATACCGTTCACTTCATAAAGTCTACATAACTTCCATTACTATGTATGTCTCCTACCTAATTTCCTATTCCTATCATGACTCCTATCCATGTAAGGAAGTTTGACCTATTGTGTTGACTGTTCATTCTAATAACCTAAATGAGATACATATTAAGAACATTATATATATATACATGTCTATCAAACGGGATTTAAGTTTTCAACAAAAAAGTAATAAGTAATTAGATTTTTATGTTATATATATGAGAATTTATGAATTTTTATATATGAAAATTTATGAATTTTCATATATCTTTATTATTTAAAAATTATTCACATGCAATGCACTTGTGCCCTATCTAGTTTATTAAAAAGTGTCCATTTGGCTTAAGTCAAAGTTGACGAAATTGTTATATTAAACATTGTTGAATAAAAAAAGAATGAAGCTATTGCCACCACATAAAGTACTCAAAGCCCTCCATTAATTTATACTTTTTGAGGTTTTATAAAAAATATAAAAGGTTTTTTACGAAAATTAATAGCATTGTTTACTAAAAAACATCATTCTAAACAACTTTGTAGAAGAAATTTTTTCCAAAATTTATCATTTAAGCAGACTTTTTGGTTATTTACAATCTCTATTTCATTTTCCATGAAAAATTGCCAAAAAGTCTACTTAAATGACAAATTTTGGAAAAACTGTCTTCTACAAAGTTGTCCGGAATGATGTTTTCTAGTAGATCATGTGATTAGTTTTTATAAATTTTTTATATATTTTTCATAAAACCTTAAAAATGTAAATTAATTAAGGGGCTTAAAGTATTTTATGTGGTGGCAATAGCCTGACTCATAAAAAAAATATCAAATTTTGATCGATGTGTATGTATGGTTAAACTATGTACAATATCTTCAAAAATAGGAGGAAACTTGCCAATATAGCTATCTCCCATGAATTGTTTGACATAACTGACGATGTAGCAATTCTATATCAACACAATAGCTAACATGGCGTTCTACATCAAAATGTTATAGTTTAAGTATTGCGCTATGTGTCGGTAAAATAGTGTTGTGTCACTCGCCACATAAAGTAATGTATTAGAGATGATTAAAGTAATGTATTAGAGATGATTATAGCGGAGACCAACATTTTTCTTCAACCTCTTCATTAGAGTCGTGTCATTCAGAAAGGGATGGTTCTGTAAATTGGGTTGGGCTTGCGGAAACATTGGACCCAAGTCATTCTAGGTTGGACCTTGCATTAGTGGGCTAGGCTAAGTTCAGCTTCAATTTTAGGCCCCAAGTTGAGTTT
Source organism: Liquidambar formosana (assembly GCA_039720395.1). Lineage (NCBI taxonomy): Eukaryota > Viridiplantae > Streptophyta > Magnoliopsida > Saxifragales > Altingiaceae > Liquidambar > Liquidambar formosana. The sequence goes on from CM077834.1 coordinate 5,745,281, forward strand.
TGACCAGCCTCTGGCTGGCCGTGACTCATTTCCTGACTCCTGGTTTTCTCTGCTGGGTTGCACATGGACTCTCTCTCTCTCTCTCTCCAACCTCATGCAACACACACAACACCAACAAAACCACACCACCAAACCAACCCCACCTCCTTTCTTTCTCTTTTGTTTGGTTTCCTTCCCTAATAAAAAAATTGGTTCAACCCTTTGGGGTGGGCCTAATGCCCAATATGTTATCAAAACCATTACAACCTTTCAAGCCACACCAAGCCTTCCCTCCTCCATTAGTTTTTAATATTTAATAAAAAATTTAATTCTCCAATAATACATTTTATTTGAACAAGTTGTGGGATCTTCTCCCCTTGATCTCATTCTCTTAAAACTTGCCTAGGCTAGAAAGTCATGGTTCATACGCAGACAAGTCGAAAGTGCTTCCAATTCTCAACAATCCTAGGAGACAGGCATCACCCAGTAGCAAATCAAGATTGGATATCTTTAGCAATTCATTTTTGGACTATGTTATTCATCAGATCCTAAATAAACTGCTGATAGACCAGCAGCACTTGTCCACTGGCACCAGGTCTTCGAGGTCGAATTCTTTTGCATCACTCTCAAGAATACAAGTGGGATTTATTCAGTTCTTGATTCTGTTTAAATATAATTACTTTTGATTATGACTTCACTTCAGAAAATTACTTTTAATTTGTATAAATATATAGTAACCAAAATAAATACAAAATCAAGAGCTCAAATTCAACAAGGCCCTCAGGGGAGAACACTGTTGAGTTCCAGCGCCTGATATGGATAAAAGCAACAGAATATATAAACCTTTCCTATGCATACATTGGACCTTTCAACATAAACTTTACGATGGCTAATTACCATGACAATGTCCTTCAAACTCTTTCAGGAAGTGGGCCGGTGACAACATGAGGCCGTTCGAATGAGAAATCTTGAAGTAGATCAACCAGTTCTATTAATGCTGACACCCCAGGCAAATGACCAACTTCAAACCTGCTTTGACAACAAAAGCTTCAGCAAAAAGAGCTTCAACTCCGTGAGCTGCATCAGTGCATGCAAAAGCTGGCTGACCATCACTTCGATATAGGACTAAACCAATTTATATATAATTTCCTTGTATTATGCACAAAAGCTCCATCTGTCCTCGGAACCCACAGGCAAAAATTAGAGCTAGAAGCATCAACCAAAAAAATGGGAAAAGCTTTACTTGGTCCCAAGCCTCAGATCCCTGCAGAAGAAAACAGTTCCTCGTGAGTCGTGAGAGACTGCCGCATCATTCAAAATAAAGAAAGCCCACTAGAGCACATAGTTGACATGAGCAGGTTATGAATAAAAAAAGCCTACTTTTTAGTCAATCTCCTGCCTGCATAAAAGCCACTTTGATCATAAGAACCAAAGTTTCTGATAATGCAACCCAAAGAATCACCTTCAAATTGGTCGATGTCAAAAACTTTTCTACTCGAGTGATTGTAACAGGGCTGAAAATATCCATATTGCTATTGCTTTGAGCTAAAATATTCTCAAGCTCATAATAGAGGTAAAAGATTTTAAATCCTTGAAGCAACTAAATTTGATAATTTGGAATTTTCCTTTTCAAAAATCATGAATAGCTGATTCATCTGACTTAGAACATTTAAAAAAGAACCACATCTTCACACCATCTGAAGTGGGAGAGGGTTTTGGAGGTTAAGCTGCGCAAAAGAGTATTATGATCAATGATCAAACATCACTGTGATAGAATTTATAAAATATCCTAATGAAGATTACTGCATAGAGTATGCAGCACAAGGGTTCATAGTCAGATAAGACCAGCCAGTGGTGGTGCTAGTTGATAATGGCCTACTTATTTTCTGGCATGACAGAACTTGCAAGAGCAACTCCCTAGATTCCAGGATGCCCAAGTTCAACAATGCAGTTGGTTTGATCAGGTATGCATTTCCCTGCAGAGCTAATGCTTGTTCCAAGCTCAATAAAGCAACCTTTTATCTCCAAATAATTTTAAGATTCCAAATGTCGTAGCATCTCCAACACTTAAACAGAGGTTCTTTCTATTAGATGATGAACATAGACTTTATTGACCCATTCAACCTGACTCATGGTGCATACAAAGCTAGTAATAAGTTAATAAGAGGCGGATTGTAAACCTGCCTAGAGCAGCTACTCACAAGCTTGAGTCATGTTACAGATGAGATCATGCAAAAGATGAATTAGATGTGCACTCAAAAAATAAAAAATAAAAAATCAACAAGCTAGCATGTTACTTGTAAATATTCATTGTTTCTTATCTAATTTGTCACGTTTAACAATCTAACGCTTCTTGTTCTAGATTTTCAGTTTGTTTGCACTTTCCTGAGACTATGATTTTAGAGCAGAATGATTTAAATTTTTGAACAGCAAGCTGAAGAATTTAAATCAAGGTGGTTCCTTTGCAGGTCATTTACAATAACTGGTAGCATTTTTTTTTAATGATGAAGTAAAATATATATTAGCTTAAAAAGGTAGGTAAAAGACTGGTGGCATGCAAGGCAATTATCCAAGTTGGGTGGATTGCAGCTTCAATGCAAATTGATTCCTTACAGGATATGAGCTTCTATGGTTTTTGACATGAAATCAGCAGATCAAGAAAGAGTGCTTCTAAATACCAGCAAAAAGTAGCATGGCAGAGGTCTTATGGACCCTCTAAGAGAAACTCAAATATCAAAGAACTTTATACAAAGTATAACAATAGCAGAAAAACTTGGTTAGCTGGAAAAAGTTCTTACCTCACAAAAACACAATTGCACAACCCCTTGAGCCTCTAGGAAGCATGTTCAACAGATTTCTACCTTTTTCTTGCTTCTTGGAATTCCCTAATAAGTTCTTATAACAACAAATGTTAATCCTCTCCAATACAAGTGCATTTTTCAGCAAAAATTCCAGAAAACATATCTCTGTATCATTCCCAAGAAAATTGTGGAGGTCAACTGTCTTGAGGTGAGACAAGAAACATTTAGGTACAGATTTCAAATTCCAGTCATCTTCACAAAGAAATATGCGGGGGTCAAGTCCCTGGATGGCATAAGAAATTAAATCAAATACATTGGTCAACAATGTAATAATTGAATTCTAGGTGCTAAGAAATCAACCTTGGCAAAAACAAGAGATTCTAAATTAGGTGAGCTTTGAAGCAACTCCATTAATGCTCCAATAGTGTGATTCTCAATTTCCATGCTGAACTCCAAATGGGTCAAGTTTTGAAATATAGGAAAATGATCTGGGATGTTTTCTGCAAGAAAAAGAGACTTTGCAAAATAATAAAGAAAAATAACTAGTCAATACAACAGAATCATATATATATGGTTCCAAATTCCAATCTTATAAGGGATCCCTGATACCAAGTTACATGCAGACTTCTAATCTCAGCCCTTTATTTCTAATCCAATAGTCAAAATGTAGCCGGACTTAGAATGAGGGTTACTGGGTCCATCATTGTGAGCATTAGATAAAAAAAAAAACTGAGATTAAAAGTTTACATGTAACTTGCATGAGGGTTTCCTAATAAGATCAGGACTTAATGTATAGAATCACACACACAATTGACAAATATCAAGCTCCTTTTATTTATTTATTTATTATCAATATGGAAATATAATTTTCTATGGAAGTTACTTTGACAAACAAAAAACAATACCTCAATGGTGCCATTAGATAATCTCACAGATTTAGCATTGTGAACCCCTCTAAGTAGTTTAACTCCACGGCGAGCAATTTCATTTCGCCTCTCACACAAATTTGGAATGTGAATAGATGCAACCAGTAATGAAGAAAGGTTGTATAGGAAAATATCATTTGATAAATTGCCAATGTACTTGAAAGATAAAAGATTTGCTGCATATATCTTAATCTCACAATCATTTAAATCATCTGTCTTCCCAAAGCATGGTAATTCATCTATTGTCAAGCTCTTTAGAGTGGGAATGGAAATTGTGATACTCTCTAAATTCATCCATTCACAATCTAATATAGCCAACTCTTGAAGGACTGGACAGCCAGAAAATAGTTTCTGAGTAGAGTAGTTTTCCATGAATGTAACAAAACGTAGTTGCAAGGATTTGAGGCTCGGAAAGGAAATGCAATTGGGGAGTTTGAGTACACAATTCATTGCTATTTTCAAAGCTGTAAGTGATTCACAAGTAAAAATGCAACAGGGCAGCCCAAAAGGTTCTTCTACAAAGAAGCAGATATCGAGCTCTTGAACTTTATGCCTGACTGCGGTGGAGACCCACTCATTAACATAAGATGCATTGAAGAAAACTCGACATGAAAGACGAAATCTTTTCAAATTTGACATGTCATGGAGCATAAGTACTCTTTCAACAAAATTCATGTAGCAAGTTCTCTCGTGTGGAGACCAAATGTTCTTTTCGCCAAAGTATAAAAGATCATCCAAGTCAATGTTGGGGAGAGAGGTCCACAGATATTTCCATCTTGTTGAAAACATGCAAAATCTTACTGCATCTTTGGTGGGTAGAAAGGAAAGGATGTGATGGAGAACAGAATCAGGTAAATTGCTGATTACATCTTCCCCTTCAACATTGTGCCTCTCATGAAACTTCTTCCTTTTGCAATTGCCCATCAATGCACCTTTTTTTCCTATAAGAATGGACACATAGATAATCATGAAAATACAATAGTGTTTTGGGTTATTAAATTATAATCACCAAACCTATAAACCTAAAAACTTCCCCACCTATGATACAGATTATTACCTATGATACAGATTATTACGAGTTCCAACTATAAACACATAGAATTACATTACGGAAACCAGCCCATTTAAGAGCCTTCATTAAAAAAGGAATTGGATTGGATGCTTTAACAATCAATGGCATTGGCTAACTACAAGAGAGAGAGAGAGAGAGAGAGAGAGAGAGAGAATAGCATTAATTAGATCATTTGGGTTGATTCAGATAAGTATTCTATGAGAAACAGTGGAATTCTAAATCATAACACCCTATTCACAACAATGCATTTTACAAAATTTTATGTAAAACAGAATGAAAAATTGGAAATTCCTCAAGACATCATTGTGATTGGGTTATCACAAATAACCCAACACAATGATGGACTTGTTTTTAAAAAATTTAAGGTAAAACAAAATGAAACAATCTAAACTCCTCAAGCCATCCAATCAACCAGAATAGAAATACTAGTTTTGAGGCAATCTCAAACATTGAAATCTCAATTTATGCTATAAAGATGCATACTACACCATAACAAGCCTTCCAAATTAGCTATGGTTCAAATCAAAACTCAACAAAAAAAACCCAAAATTAAATTTTGGGAAAAAAAAAAATCATTATCACCATATCACCTTGTCAAAAAAGCATGAAGATACAAAAACATGAAAAGCAACATACAAGTAAGTGAATAAAAATCCAATCTTTAAATGACCCCAAAAAAAAAAAAAAGAATCAAACTGAAAATCACAGTGGCTTCAAAAAAATCCCAAACAAATAGGAAACCATGAACTGCAATAGCATCAAAATTGATACATACATACATACAAACATATATGAAACAGTGAAAAGGGCTGACCAGTACGTGATCAGATACTAGAGGGTGAAGTCCCCATGGAAGAAGAGAAGATAAAGAGAAGTAGTGGGTGCAGCAGCAGTGTTAGCCATGGGGGTCTGGTGGGTGCAGAGAGGTGTTTCCATCGGATGTCTGCGAAGGGACGGTGGCAGAGAGCTTGAGAAAGTCGGCCTCTCTTTCGTGTGATCATTCGAACCGCCATGGAAGAGGGAACTTGCTTTATAAGACATTTTTGGATTGTACGGTAGGAGAGTTTTGTAAGTTTCACGCGCGTTCAATGTACGTGGTCAACAAACCACGTTTAGCAAATGATTCGTTTCATTCGGTCAAGAGTCCAAAGGCTAACTAGAGGGTGCCTCATTTATCTTTACGATGATTTTTTCATTTTTCATACTTTAGGTATGAAATACAAAACACACATCACCCACCTTGAGATCTTCATAATGGTAAATTTTCAACATATATATATATATATATATAGATGTGTGTGCGCGCGCGCAATGTTACTTTTCAAATCATGCTTTTCATTAGGCTAATCGTGTTCCAGATTGGGTTACTAACTTTGGACATTCATTTAAATCTAATTTATTGAGTTAATCATTTTCGTAAGTTTGTGTAGAGCATTTGTCAGGAAGATGCCTTCGGTATATCTTTTCCACCTTGTACTCGTTTAATTCATTAATAATATTTTTTTCTTTTTAAAAGAAAAAGATGGAAAAAAAATTTGTTGTAAGGCAGTCTCACATGTTGACCGAAAGTCTTGGATGAGAAAGAATCAAACTATGATCAGCCATGTGAACAAATTACTAGGATATGGGAAAATAATTACAGTTCAATTCTAATTTCTACTAACTAACTTCCTAATAAATGATTATTAACTTAACTAAGAATGACTATTAACTATAAAAAATTTTCCCATAGCCCGACCGATCTAAAATTCTCCCTTGTTTATAAGAAATATATATTAAGAAAAAAATATTTTAATCGAAAATTATAAAGAGAAGAAAAAACCGAAGGATTTCCAATTCCTTAATTTAATGACTTTATTCAGTGTGCCTGATAATTGATATATATCTCCTATGGGATACCTCCCATAGTCCCATCACATGATAGCACACAAAAGTGGGGCTATGTCTGAGCAGACATTTAGTAATTGAATTGCAATGGTTTTTCTCCACCATAAGGGATTTTTGCTCTTTAAGAAGTTCATCGAGGTTATCTCACTCAAGGCACACACGCACACACAAAGCCAAAAAGGGCTCAAGCCACAAGTAATGACGCACACACACAAAAGTCTGAAGAAATTTGAAAGAAGAAGAAGAGGAAGAAAGGGTCAAGCCATAACAGTCCTTATCTGCCACCAAATCCTCCCATTAAAGGAAGCAGTATTACTTTGTACGAACAGCTATGTTTGCCCTCTTATCACCTCATTGCCCCCATCCACTTGGGCACATTATACTTTTTCAAGAGGGGAAGTGGAATTATTGATCTTCTTTGTCATGTTCACCACTTAATAAATGTAAACCAAATCAAACTAATAGCCAATTTAGTAAAGTACTACCTCTCTTCTTCCCTCCATGCTGTGAAGAACTCCAATGTCACAATTAAACCATACCCAAAAAAACAGAAGTTTTTAGACAATAAAATGCTAATAATGATTAATGGTCAAGAAAATATGTGCTCGTGTGATTGTAGGGAACTGAATTGACATAATAAGGGACTCATTGATTCATTAGGTAGTGCGTCGTAATTCTTTTTGGCTGCACAGATTAACCCACCACATGCCAAACCTTAATGGCAAAGGTACCATATATTTAATCAGAGTATGAGTTTGCCATTAAGTGAATGCGCAACTATGTGACATGGTGCCAAACCATATGACTAATAAGGCTCCTCCAACCACGCGCACAATTCCAATATTAACATTGTCAAAAGAAATCTTGTTGCTACATTTGGAGGATTAAGGCAAGCCTGCAGTTGGTTTGGAATTAAGAATTTTGGGACATCATTGCTAAAACAGCCCTCAACCAGCATTCTTAAGAGAAGCCAACCAGTTTAAGCTGCACGATGGTCTTCACCATATGCCAAACCTGAATGGTAGCACAGAGTAACCCACCACATGCCAAACCACTCTCAGAAGTAATTTTGATGTTAATTTCGGGGGATTAAGGAAGGCCTGCAGTCAGCTTGGAAGTTAGGATTTTGGCACATTGCTGACTAGCATTCAACCAGAATTATTGAGGAGCCGAGTAGCTGACTGAGTCTAGGCCACACAGCAGTTTGTTTCTTGGTTGTATAGAATTCTTATGTCATTAGCATAAACAGTTTCATTGACTCAGGCACCTAAGAGGGATGAGAGCCACAATTCATGTGACCCTCCTTTGAAGAGGGGTAAAAATTTCAGTCCTTATTTCATCGTTGATTTTCCAATTATAAACTTAATTTCCTCATACAGTACAAAGGTTCATTAGACATGGTTGACCAGCAGGATTGTCACCAAATCGAGTGTTCCAACATTTTTTTATTTTTTTGGGGTAGGGGTGGGGGGGTTTGTATCAGGTCCAATGGGCATTTGATTTAGCCATTAGCTAAAATTGCCGTGTTTTGGACATCAAACCATTCAGTAAGAATTGGCAAATTCTGGGTAAGAGATCATATTTCTTCTTGATGTTAACCCAACAGAGGCGAGAGCCAGCACAAACTATATTAACTACGTACAAGAAAAAGGAAAAAACATGTATAATTACAATCCATGGCTCTAGCTTCTTTTACAATAGAGACATAATGACAGAAATGCCTTACAAATCAAATGGTAGGCTACAGATAAACTCATTAACATTAAGAAAATTCTCTCTCCCTCTCTCTCCCTCACACACACACACGAGTGTTGGGAAAATGGTTAATTTGTCCACCTTAACTCATTGCAAAATTTGGAGGTTAAGGCATGCCTGCAAGTATTGGAATGGAATTAACGATTTAGCACACTGCTATTGGATTGGCCCTCAAAGGTGCATTCTTGAGGAGCAAACCAAATTTGGGGCACATTGCTGTTGGATTGACCCTCAAAGGTGCATTCTTGAGGTGCAAACCAAAGTTTGAGGCACAAAGAAGTCTCATTATCGATTGTAGACCAATGCACCCAATGTGAAGTATAAATCTTGTCTGGCTGCCAGAAAAGGGTACTGGGGCATCTCAGGGAGTTGCCATTGTCAACACATTTTCATCACTCTTAAAACATTTTTAGCTACTAAACACAATAGGGCTTACAACAGTGTCATGAAAAATTAACATTAACATTTCTGAACCAAATTCGTTAACCATGCAATCTGCCAGTGAATATCGACTATACAATCTGTAAATATGCAAGTCACAGGTTTTATTTTGTAATGAATCTGGAAGGGGAACTGAATTTAACCAGACAAAATTATTCATCAGACAAGGCTGAGGAAAAAGAGGTTAACTAGCTAAATCAATAAACAAGAAAAATGGAGATACATTTCAAGGAAGATGATCCCATCAAAGACTTAGCGCGAGGGAAAAAAAAAGCAGGATAGTAAAACTTGACATGTCTTTGAAACCCTAGGAAACATCAGCAATTTCTTACTGACCTCCAACTTTTCTTCTTTGATTATATTGCTGTCAGTGACTATTTAAGATGATGGGTTGTTGTATAAGCAGGCAGAAAATCGAGTTGGGAGTCCAAAGGCCTAGATTTTTATTAGCTTCCCTGGATGACTTAGGAACTTGAAGTGGGCAGTAAGTTTTGCTCATGCAAGTACCAATTTGGCGTTTCATGATATATCTTGTACAATTTTATCATATCATTTTTTTTTGGATTTCGGTGTCATATCAACCAGAAAGTGAAAAGACAGGGCCACTATTCAATTGGTAGCAATTCATACTTGGCCAAAAAAAAAAAAAAAAAATGTAGCATTTAATAGATCAAGTGTAGGCAAAGAACCAGTTGCATTTTTTGGGAGGGACTATATCCACATATAATAAGAATAATAATAATTTTGCTCAATGGTGGTTAAATCTCACACCAAGATGGAATCTGGAAAGCCCAGAAAAGAAAGTCTTCAATAATGTAGTTTGGGATCCCATTGATGTCACTCATCTGTGATGTTGCGCTTAAATTGCTGAAGAGGGTAAATGGTGTCCCTCGCCTTGTTTGAAGTTTAAAGTCAATGGCACCAACACAGAGAGCTCATCTGATCGAGACTATAACAGAGCTGCGGATGCTCTAACTAAGCATGCTCTTAGTTGTGTATAACCATGGAATCTGGTTAGAAGAATTTCCAAGTTGGTTGATTCTATTGGTGGAAGATAGTTCCATGTAGATGTGCTAATTACTTGAAATCTAATAAATATATGGATGTTTTGGCAACCAAAAAAAAAAAATCTCTGATATCTATGATTGACCAAGTTTGGGCGCAAGGCTGGTATAGATTGACATACTAAGACATACTAAACAGGCCGGGGCATTGTGGATTGCAGTCATATTTGGAAAAAAAGGGAAAAAAAAACCACCCCCAAAACTTTAAGCATGGACTAAGCGTGCAATCTTCAATGAACAATTATGTGAAATAGTGCACCCCCAGAAGCACTAGTCCACCTTAATTCGTTGCAAAATTAAGAGGTTAAGGCAGATCTGCAAGTTTTGGAATGGAATTAACGATTTAGGCACATTGATGTTGGATTGGCCCTCAAAGGTGCATTCTTGAGGAGCAAACCCAAGTTTGGGGCACAAAGAAGAAACAAGATGTAGTATTACAATCCACGGCTCTAGCTTCCTTTACAATAGAGACATAGTGACAGAAATGCCTTACAAATCAAATGGTAGGCTACAAATAAACTCATAAACATTAAGAAAATTCTCTCTCTCTCTTTCCCTCGATCACACACACACTAGTGCTGGAAGAATGGAGAATAAGGTAAATAAGCAGAGATACATTCAAAACAGAGGATGTCATCAACATTATCCCCATAAAGCCAACAATTCATGAAAACACAACTTTACATGTCTTTGAGCCCCTCGGGAACGTCAATAATTTTTTGCAAAGCTTCAACTCTTCCTTCTTTGTAGTATGAGCCTGAACTGTCAACTTATTCAAGACCATTGCATTCTCAAGGAAAAATTTGACCAGTTTCAGCCCTTCTTCCTGCCACTCAAAATTCCAAATTTCAATTGTCTTAAGGTGAGACAGAAAACAAGAAGGTAAACAGCCATCCAAACTCCACCGGTGACCTTTGTTAAAAGAATCATAGGAATGCCCCTAACAATGAATGAAGGAAAATATTAGTTCAATACTGATTAGCATGCATTACTAGGCCGAAAGGTTTTTTTTTTTCGTTTTGCATCCCCACTAACCTCCATGAAGATAAGAGCTTCTAGACAAGGAAACCTTCCGAGTAAGGCTGAAAGCAATTGCCATTGAAACAAACTATCACAACCAAGCTCCAAATGGGTTACATTAAAAAATGTAGGCAGCATGTGAACGCGGAACCGAAGAGCCTTCAAACAAAGATGAGAATAATAGTTTTATCAAACTCAAAGACTAAGGACACAAATCTACATCTCTAGCAAACAAAGCCTTAACCCCAACTACTTAGGGAAACTAATTCATAAAGGAGAGCGAGGTTCACACAATAGCTGCACAATACAATATGGGGCCCCAAGGCAAAATTTTAAACGAGGCTTTTTTGAACAAGGCGTAAGAGAATTTTAAATGGGGTCCTTTGTACAGGGGCTTTTTAATAAGTGGGGTTGGAGCCATAGGAGCTGGGCCAAAGGCAACCACCTCAATTCCTATGCTATCGACTATTGAGCCAACCCTGGATCTATAATGGGTGACATGTTCCAATAAAGAACATCTGTAAAAACATTTTTTATGGCTCTGAATATGTGACGCTTCATGTTATAGAGAAATGTCTGAGAAAGCTTACCCTCAAAGAACCACCGGATAAATGTAGAACCTTGACATTTGAGATCGCTTCAAGAAGTGGAAACATTAGACTATCACATTTGTAGTATCCCTGTTGTAGATCAATGTGAGCTTTGTCAAGAGATTTTAGGCCTTTTACAGTATACCCATTTGCCATATAATCAATAAACTTAAGGTATTTAAGAGTTGGAGCGTCGACCATGACTTCGTGACAGCAATAACCAGTATTATGTTCACCCTCCAACATACACTCCATGGTTAAGCTCTTCAGTGCAGGAGCAGAAATGTTAAGAATACGTATGTCATTCAACCCACATCCTAGTATAACCAAATCTTCAAGTACTAGAGAGCTAGCAATGAGCCTCTGAATTGAGTCATCATCCTGAAATATAATAGAGTTGAGGTGGAGCATTTTGAGATTTGGTAAACAAACCTTAATAGGAACACTCAGAGAAAAATCAGCACCTAGTTTTAAAACCACCAAAGTCTGGCAAGTAAAAAGATCGCGAGGCAACATAGTGAAATCTTCCATAGAGATATAAAGATCAAGCTCTGGAACGTTAAGCAACAGTGTAGCACAAATCCATGAATTAACACGTGAGGCATCGTGGTCTTGATCACATTTGAGACGAAATATATTTATAGTAGATATCTTACGTAGTATCAGCACTCTGTCCACAAAATTCAGAAAACTTCTCATTTTCCTCGCTAGGTCTTCATTACCCACTTGAGGATGCAAAAGTAAAGAATCATCAAAGTCAAGTAGAGGTATTGAATTACAAAGGTACTTCCATCTGGTGGACAGAATTTTCGTCCCAACTGCATATTTTGTGGGAAGAAATGATAGGATGTGACAAAGAACCACGTCTGGTAAACTACTGATCCTGTCGATGTCTTCTCCCTCAGGAAGCTTATGGCGTTTAGAGATTGAATCCATTTCTCATACTATGCTCTAGCTAAGAAAATAAGATTTGTTGGTGAGGCAAGTTTATGTCAGATGATGGTTTGCTATATAAGCAGGTAGAAAATGGGGTTGGGAGTCCAAAGGCCTGGATTTTTATTAGCTTCCCTGGATGACTTTGAAACTTGAAGAGAGCAGTAAGTTTTTTGCTCATGTGAGTAACAATTTGGCGTTTCAGATATCAAAGTTGAATGACAATGATATATGTAGTACAATTTTATCATACCATTTTTTTGGATTTCGGTGTCATATCAACGAGAAAAGTGAAAAGACAGGGCCACTATTGAATTGGTAGCATTTAATACTTGGGGGAAAAAAAAAGGTTGCGTTTAATAGATCAAGTGTAGGCAAAGAATCAGTTGCATTTTTTGGGAGGGACTATATCCACATATAATAAGAATAATAACAATTTTGCTCAATGGTGGTTAAATCTCACATCAAGATGGAATCTGGAAAGCCCAGAAAAGAAAGTCTTCAAGAATGTAGTTTGGGATCTCATTGATGTCACTCAGACAGTTCTAGCGGATGCACATGAATACAGGAGATCCTTGATCCAGGAAATGATAAATGAGAGAGAGAAAGAGAACTCGTCTGTGATGTAGTGCTTAAATTGCAGAAAAGGGTAAATGGTGTCCCCCACCTTGTTTAAAGTTCAAATTCAATGGCACCAACACAAAGAACTCATCTGATCGAAACTGTAACAGAGCTGCAGATGCTCTAACTAAGCATGCTCTTAGTTGTGGATAACCATGGAATCTAGTTAGAAGAATTTCCAAGTTGGTTGATTCTAACCTTGATGGAAGATAATTCAATGTAGACTTTGTAATTATTTTAAATCTAATAAATTATATGCATGTTTTGGCGGAAAAAAAACTACTCTGATATCTATGATTAACCGAGTTTGGCAGGGCGCAACGTATAGATCGACATACAAAACTGGGTTCTTTGCCTCAAGCTAATCTTGGGCTGCCTTGACCCTTTTTTTGGTTAAATATTGATATGACATTTTATTTTTGTTTTGAATTAGGTGGTTCATAGTTTAAAGAACAAGGTGACAAGAATCATAGGATTTGATGCAATTTATTCAAAACACAGGGCATTGTGGATTGCAGTCATATTTGGAATAAAAGAGAGGGGGGGGGGGGGGGGGGGGGAGGGAAAAACCACCCCCAAAACTTTAAGCGTGCAATCTTCAATGGACAATTATGTGAAATAGTGCACCACCCAGAGGCACTGGTCCACCTTAATTCGTTGCAAAATTTGGAGGTTAAGGCAGGACCTGCAAGTTTTTGAATGGAATTAACGATGCATGCCCTTTGCTGTCGGATTGTCCCTCAAAGGTGCATAAACCAAAATTTGATGCACAAAGAAGTCTCATAGTCGATTGAGGATTATAGAACATACATATACTAGGACTGACAGTTTCATCCATAGATCAAAGCACCCTATGTGAAGTACAATTCCTGTTCACTCTGGCTGCCAAAAAGGGTACAGGAGCATCTCAGGGAGTTGCCATTGTCAACACATTTTCATCTCTTAAAACTTTTTTATTTCTTCTAAAACGCAATAGAGCTTAGAATTAACAGTGTCGTGAAAAATTCACATTTCTGAACCAAATTCGTTAACCAAGCAATTTGCCAGTGAATATCGACTATACAATCTGTAAATATGCAAGTCACAAGTTTTATTTTGTAATGAATCCGGAAGGGGAACAGAGCTTAACCACACAAAATTGTTCCCCGGATAAGGCCGAGGAAAAAGAGGCTAACTAGCAAAATCAATAAACAAGAAAAATGGAGATACATTTCAAGGAAAATGATCCCATTAAAGACTTCATGCGAGGAAAAAAAAAAAATCAGGATAGTATAACTTGACATGTCTTTGAAACCCTCGGAAACTTTAGCAATTTCTTTGCGACCGCCAACTTTTCTTCTTTGGCTATATTCCTTTTAGTGACTATGTTCAACTCTTGCAACAGATTTGCATTCTTAAGAAAATACTTTACCAGTTTCAGCTCCTCTCTTATCCCCTCGAATTCCCCAATTTTGATTGTCCTAAGACGAAGTAACAAGCAATGAGGAACCCACTCAGGAGGACTCCACTGGAATTCTTGCGAGCATGGAAGGCCAAGTCCCTAATCAAAAAGAACAAAAAAAGGTTCAAACCTGCTACTTCATAACATAACAACAGCAGCTCTAGCTCCGTATGTTCATAGCCATTTTTCCTTCTCATTCACCTAAATATTGCTTTCTGTTTGGAGAAAGTAGAGCATCATATAAACTTACCCAACGGAAAATAAGAACTTCTAAATTAGGTGAGTTTTGAAGTAAGTCTGGCAGCAATTGCAATCCAATTTCTCGGCAAATACCAAGCTCCAAACGGGTCACATTATGAAACACGGGCAGCTCGGAATTCAATAATTTAAGAGCCTTCATATATGCAAGATGAAAATTATAGGCAGTCCAAAAACTTAAATGTGAACAATCAATAGAGAGAGAGGGAGATTGTTTGACAACTTAAAATTGTAAAGACCAAAGAAAGAGTCGAGTAAGCTAACCGCCATAGCGAAACCGGATAAATGCAGAACCTTAACATGGGAGATCCCTCTAATAAGCTCAAAGAAATTATAGCATTGAGGACTTTGGCTAACATGAACAAAAGCTTCAATTAGGGAGTCTACGTTCTCCACTGAATAGCCTCTTGCCTCACCATCGATGAGTTGAAGGTATTCAAGGCACGGGGCATCAATAATGATGTTGTAATTGTAATGACCTCGGAAGGCATATTTCATAGTCAAACTCTTCAGTGCCTGAGCAGAAATGTTGAAAATACCCAACTTGTCAAAGAAACAATACTCTATAACCAATTCTTCAAGCGCAGGGCAGCTAGAAACGAGCCTCTGCATCGGGTCCTCATCCCGAAATCTAATCGACTCGAGATGCAAGGTCTTGAGTTTCGGTAAACCAACAAGAGAAGGAACATGGAGAACTAGATTTGCATTAAGTTTTAGAGATACCAGCGTGACACAAGTAAAAAGACAACGAGGCAGCATCCTAGAGCCTCTACCGGAGTAGCAGAGACAAAAATCAAGCTCTTGAACATCACGACATAGTGCAGCACAAATCCATCTGTTAACATGAGAGGACTTATAATCGTGGCAACGCAAATCGAGACGAAATCTTTGTATGTATGACACATTACGTAGAATTAGCACTCTATCAACGAAATTTGTAAAGCTCAATTTACTTATTATTGAATCCTTCTCAGGCCTTTCACTATATAAAAATAACGTGTCGTCAAAGTGTAGATTGGGAAGTGAAGTCCAGAGACACTTCCACCTGGTGGATAGGATGCAAGTTCCCACAGCATACTTTGTAGGAAGAAAGGACAGGATGTGGCCAAGAATTTCGTTTGGCAAACTGCTAATCCTGTCTTCGCTTTCCTCACAAATCTTCTGGCCCACGGGTGAATTTGACTTCATGGTTTCTGTAATGGTCTTCTGGCGCAGCAGAAGTAAAGAAGAGCTCCGTCTTCTTGAGAATAAGAACAAAGAACAATAAAACTGAACTTCTGAAATTTTATTAATAATTCTGAATGAAAACCCAATGGCTTACAACCTTATTTACAGAGTTGCTCGAATTAAGAAGAAGGAAACAACTAGTAAAGGAAACTATTAATTAGAAAATAATTAAGAAAAAGGAAAATTTCTCGAAAATAGAAAATTCCGAATTAAGTCCAGAGTCTACTAATTTAGACTTTAGAAAGAAGGTAGGAATTAACGGAAGTCAATATTGAAATTATTAAAGAAAAGAAAGTTTTCTAAAATGGCCAAAAACGCGTTTTTGCCAATTACATGGAACTTTAAACCTTAAAGATCTGTTTGGTTGCTGAAGAAAGGTATTTTGAGTCTTGGATTTTTTTTTTTTAATAAAATGCTTGTGGCCCAAGAAGACATACACATGCAGTCAACTGAACCTGAAGTACAACTATTTGCTGTGGTTGAGCTTGACATTTTGCAGTCAACGTAATATTCAAAATTTTCTTTTCCTTTATACTTTCAGTTGCCAAAAAGAAGAACGAAAAATCTTTTAATTCTTTTCCTTGGGTTTTTCTCAGCAACCAAACAGAGGTTAACACTAGATAACTTCTTAGAAAGGAAAAAGAAAGCCGTGGAAAAGAAAAGAACCTGGCTATGGAAGGCTAGAAATTGGTGCAGATGGTGTTGATGGATGTGGGTGCAACATCAAAATCTCTTATGTGATTTAAGGCTAGGATTTAATCTTAAAATTTAATAAGCTGATTTCATACTTACCCAAGTGGTTAAAAGGGGCGCTTTGTTATGGAGTTAAATCGTAGAAGGAGTTGCGCTATAAATGGAGTTTCACATTGGGACTTGACAACAGCAAGTAGCGTTTTGTTTAGCTTTAGTAAACAATTTGTAGTTCAGGGAGATTTAGAAAATTCGGGATAAGGGATCATCTTTCTTCTTAATGTTAACCCAACAGAGGAGAGAACCAGCACAAACTATATTAAGTACAAGAAAGAGAAAAGACATGTAGTATTACAATCCACGGCTCTAGCTTCTTTTACAATAGAGACATAATGACAGAAATGCTGGAAAAATGGTTAATTAGGAAAATAAGCAGAGATACCTTCAAAACAGAGGACCTCATCAACATTATCCCCACAAAAGCTGACAATTCATGAAAACATAACTTTACATGTCTTTGAGCCCCTTGGGAACGTCAATAATTTTTTGCAAAGCTTCAACTCTTCCTTCTTAGTCATATGAGTCTGAACTGTCAGCTTATCCAAGACCATTCCATTCTCAAGGAAAAATTTTACAAGTTTCAGCCCTTCTTCCTGCCACTTAAAATTCCAAATTTCAATTGTCTTAAGGTGAAACAGAAAACAAGAAGGTAAACAGCCATCCAAACTCCACCGGTAACCTTTGTTAAAAGAATCATAGGAATGCCCCTAACAATGAATGAAGGAAAGTATTAGTTCAATACTGATTAGCATGCATTATTAGGCCGAAAGTTTTTTTTTTTCGTTTTGCATCCCAACTAACCTCCATAAAGATAAGAGCTTCTAGACAAGGAAATCTTCCGAGTAAGGCTGGCAACAATTGCCATTGAAACAAACTATCACAACCAAGCTCCAAATGGGTCACATTAAAAAATGTAGGCAGCATGTGAACGCGGAACCAAAGAGCCTTCAAACAAAGATGTGGATAATAGTTTTATCAAACTCAAAGACTAAGGACACAAATCTACATCTCTAGCAAATAAAGCCTCAACCCCAACTACTTAGGGAAACTAATTCATAAAGCAGAGCGAGGTTCACACAATAGCTGCACAATACAATATGGGGCCCCAAGGCAAAATTTTAAACGAGGCTTTTTTGAACAAGGCGTTAAGAGAATTTTAAATGGGGTCTTTGGTACAGGGGCTTTTTAATAAGTGGGTTGGAGCCATAGGAGCTGGGCCAAAGGCAACCACCTCAATTGCTATGCTATTGACTATCGAGCCAACCCTGGATCTATAATGGGTGAAATGTTCCAATAAAGAACATCTATAAAAACATTTTTTATGGCTCTGAATATGTGACAGCTTCATCTTATAGAGAAATGTCTGAGAAAGCTTACCCCCAAAGAACCGCCGGATAAATGTAGAACCTTGACATTTGAGATCGCTTCAAGAAGTGGAAACATTAGACTATCACATTTGTAGTATCCCTGTTGTAGATCAATGTGAGATTTGTCAAGAGATTTTAGGCCTTTTACAGTATACCCATTTGCCATATAATCAATAAACTTAAGGTATTTAAGAGTTGGAGCGTCGACCATGACTTCGTAACAGCAATAATCAGTATTATGTTCACCCTTCAACATACACTCTATGGTTAAGCTCTTCAGTGCAGGAGCAGAAATGTTAAGTACACGTATGTTATTCAACCCACATCCTAGTATAACCAAATCTTCAAGTACTAGAGAGCTAGCAATGAGCCTCTGAATTGAGTCATCATCCTGAAATATAATAGAGTTGAGGTGGAGCATTTTGAGATTTGGTAAACAAACCTTAATAGGAACACTCAGAGAAAAATTAGCACCTAGTTTTAAAACCACCAAAGTCTGGCAAGTAAAAAGATCGCGAGGCAACGTAGCGAAATCTTCCATGGAGATATAAAGATCAAGCTCTCGAACGTTAAGCAACAGTGTAGCACAAATCCATGAATTAACACGTGAGGCATCGTGGTCTTGATCACATTTGAGACGAAATATATTTATAGTTGATATCTTACGTAGTGTCAGCACTCTGTCCACAAAATTCAGAAAACTTCTCATTTTCCTCACTAGGTCTTCAGTACCCACTTGAGGATGCAAAAGTAAGGAATCATCAAAGTCAAGTAGAGGTATTGAATTACAAAGGTTCTTCCATCTGGTGGAAAGAATTTTCGTCCCAACTGCATATTTTGTGGGAAGAAATGATAGGATGTGACAAAGAACCACGTCTGGTAAACTACTGCTCCTGTCAATGTCTTCTCCCTCAGGGAGCTTATGGCGTTTAGAGATTGAATCCATGCCTTATACTATGCTCTAGGTAAGAAAATAAGATTTGTTGGTGAAGCAAGTTTTTGTCAGATGATGGTTTGCTATATAAGCAGACAGAAAATGGAGTTGGGAGTCCAAAGGCCTGGATTTTTATTACCTTCCCTGGATGACTTTGGAACTTGAAGAGAGCAGTAAGTTTTTTGCTCATGCAAGTAACAATTTGGCGTTTCAGATATCAAAGTTGAATGAGCATGATATATGAAGTACAATTTTATCATACCATTTTTTTGGATTTCGGTGTCATATCAACGAGAAAAGTGAAAAGACAAGGCCACTATTCAATTGGTAGCATTTAATACTTGGCAAATAATAATAATTTTGCTCAATGGTGGTTAAATCTCACATCAAGATGGAATCTGGAAAGCCCAGAAAAGAAAGTCTATAAGAATGTAGTTTGGGATCCCATTGATGTCACTCAGATGGTTCTAGCGGATGCTCATAAATACATGAGATCCTTGATCCAGGAAGTGGTAAATGAGAGAGAGAGAGAGAGAGAACTCATCTGTGATGTTGTGGTTAAATTGCTGAAAAGGGTAAATGGTGTCCCCCACCTTGTTTAAAGTTCAAATTCAATGGCACCAACACAGAACTCATCTGATTGAAACTGTAACAGAGCTGCAGATGCTCTAACTAAGCATGCTCTTAGTTGTGGATAACCATGGAATCTAGTTAGAAGAATTTCCAAGTTGGTTGATTCTAACCTTGATGGAAGATAATTCAATGTAGACGTTCTAATTATTTGAAATCTAATAAATTATATGCTTGTTTTGGCGAAAAAAAAAACACTACTCTGACATCTATGATTAACCAAGTTGGCCAGGCGCAACGTATAGATCGACATGCATAACCGGGTTCTTTGCCTCAAGCTAATCTTGGGCTGCCTTGACCCTTTTTTTTGGTTAAATATTGATGTACATTTTGTTTTATATATTTCTATTTTTGTTTTGAATTAGGTGGTTCATAGTTGAAAGAACAAGGTGACAAGAATCATAGGATTTGACGAAATTTATTCAAAACACAGGGCATTTTGGATTGCAGTCATATTTGGAATAAAGGAGAGGGAGAGAGGGGGGGGGGGGGGGGGGGGGGGTGGGAACCACCCCCCAAACTTTAAGCGTGCAATCTTCAATGGACAATTATGTGAAACAGTGCACCACCCAGAGGCACTAGTCCACCTTAATTCGTTGCAAAATTTGGAGGTTAAGGCAGGACCTGCAAGTTTTTGAATGGAATTAACGATGCATGCCCATTGCTGTTGGATTGTCCCTCAAAGGTGCATTCTTGGGGAGCAAACCAAAATTTGAGGCACAAAGAAGTCTCATTATTAATTGATGATTATAGAACATACATATACTAGGACTGACAGTTTCATCCATAGATCAATGCACCCTATGTGAAGTACAATTCCTGTTCATTCTGGCTGCCAAAAAAGGGTACAGGGGCATCTCAGGGAGTTGCCATTGTCAACACATTTTCATCTCTTGCTTCGTTAACCAAGCAATTTGCCAGTGAATATCGACTATAAAATCTGTAAATATGCAAGCAAAGTCATAAGTTTTATTTTGTAATGAATCTGGAAGGGGAACTGAACTTAACGAGACAAAATTGTTCACCAGATAAGGCTGAGGAAAAAGAGGTTAACTAGCAAAATCAATAAACAAGAAAAATGGAGATACATTTCAAGGAAAATGATCCCATTAAAGACTTCGTGCAAAAAAAATTTAAAAAAAACCAGGATAGAATGACTTGACATGTCTTTGAAACCCTTGGAAACTTCAGCAATTTCTTTGTGATCGCCAACTCTTCTTCTTTGGCTATATTCCTTTTAGTGACTATGTTCAACTCTTGCAACAGATTTGCATTCTTGAGAAAATACTTTACCAGTTTCAGCTCCTCTCTTGTCCCCTCGAATTCCCTAATTTTGATTGTCCTAAGACGAAGCAACAAGCAACGAGGAACCCGCTCAGGTGGACTCCACTGGAATTCTTGCGAGCCTTGAACTTCAAGTCCCTAAACAAGAAGAATAAAAAAAGGTTCAAACCTGAACTTCATAACATAACAACAGCAGCTCTAGCTCCGTATGTTCACAGCCATTTTTCCTCTCATTCACCTAAAGATTGCTATCTGTTTGGAGAAAGTAGAGCATCATATAAACTTACCCGACGGAAAATAAGAACTTCTAAATTAGGTGAGTTTTGAAGTAAGTCTGGCAGCAATTGCAATCCAATTTCTCGGCAAATACCAAGCTCCAAACGGGTCACATTATGAAACACGGGCAGCTCGGAATTCAATAATTTAAGAGCCTTCATATATGCAAGATGAAAAATTATAGGCAGTCAAAAAACTTAAATGTGAACAATCAATAGAGAGAGAGAGATTGTTTGACAACTTAAAATTGTAAAGACCAAAGACCAAAGAAAGAGTCGAGTAAGCTAACCGCCATAGTGAAACCGGATAAATGCAGAACCTTAACATGGGAGATCCCTCTAATAAGCTCAAAGAAATTATAGCATCGAGGACTTTGGCTAACATGAACAAAAGCTTCAATTAGAGAGTCTAAGTTCTCCACTGAATAGCCTCTTGCCTCACCATCGATGAGTCGAAGGTATTCAAGGCACGGGGCATCAATAATGATGTTGTAATTGTAATGACCTCGGAAGGCATATTTCATAGACAAACTCTTCAGTGCCTGAGCAGAAATGTTGAAAATACCCAACTTGTCAAAGAAACAATACTCTATAAGCAATTCTTCAAGCGCAGGGCAGCTAGAAACGAGCATCTGCATTGGGTCCTCATCCCGAAATCTAATCGACTCAAGATGCAAGGTCTTGAGTTTGGGTATTCCAACAAGAGAGGGAACATTGAGAACTATATTTGCTTTTAGTTTTAGAGAGACCAGCGTGCCACAAGTGAAAAGACCACAAGGCAGCACATTGGAGCGTTTACTAGAGTAGGAGATAAAAATCTTAAGCTCTTGAACATTACGACGTAGTGCAGTACAAATCCAACTCTTAACATGAGAGGACTCATAATGGTGACGATGCAAATCGAGATGAAATCTTTGTATGCATGTCTCATTACGTAGAATTAGGGCTCCATCAACGAAATTTGTAAAGCTCAATTTATCTCTTTTTGAATCCCTCTTAGGCCATGTTTGTTTAGCTGGAATGGAATGGATGAGAATGGAATCTGATTCCATGCTTAAAATAGTATGGAATGGAAAGGGATTTGAAATAACTCTATAAATACACAGTTTGATTCCACTCCCATTCAAATTACTTCATCCAAACATGTTGTTTGGAATGAATTGGAATGAGATTCCATTCCATCTATTCCATTCCGGCTAAACAAACATGGCCTTAGGCCTTCCTCCATCCGACAATAACCAGTGTCAAAGTGTAGATTGGGAACTGAAGTCCAGAGATTCTTCCACCTGCGGGATAGGATGCAAGTTCCCACAGCATAGTTTGTAGGAAGAAAAGACAGGATGTGGCAAATAATTTCGTTTGGTAAACTACTAATCCTGTCTTTGCCTTCCTCGCATATCTTGAGCGAATTTGACTTCATGGTTCCTGTAATGGCCGGTCTTCTGGCCGGCGGCCGGCGCAGCGGAAGTAAAGAACTTCGTGTTCTCGAGAATAAGAACAACAGCAATAAAACCTAAACTTCCGAAATTTTATTGGGAGTAATTCTGAATGAATACGTACCCAAAGCCTACCACCTTATTTATAGGGGTTCGGCTCACCTCCAGTCCCTTACCCTCCATTCTTCTCCAGTTGACGGCTCCCATTGAGCCACCTCATCTTTAGCGGATCCAAAGGCCTCTAAACTGCCACGTGACTCCACCGACCCATACACTCCCAAGCGGTGGAGAAAATTGATGGGCCTAACGCCGTTAACATGCGAATGTTGGAAGTTAAAAGTAAAAGAAAGTCGGAATGACGTGGCAGAACGATGAGTAAGTTTGAGGCACGCAGGGGTATCATTATTGATCGTAAAGCAAACAAATGCCCGGGAACAACAACAATTTCATACACCAGTGCACCCCTCTGTGAATAAAAAATTTTGCACATTCTGGCTGCCAAAAAAGGGTTTTGAGGCATCTCAGGGAGCTTATCATTGTCAACCTATTTTCAACACTGTTAAAGCATTATTATCTATTATGAAGCAAAGGAGCTAACAGGGTCACAAAAAATTTACATTTCTGTCAAAAAATTACAAACCACAGTCACTGAATATCTATTATACAGTCCGCAGAAATGCAATTCCACAAGTTTTAACTCGAAAACAGACTATCATCAAAAGAATTTCTGTGAGAGAAAAAAAAAAGGAAATTCAGGCTAATACGACTTTACATGCAATTGATTTCCTTTGGAACATCAACAATTTCTTGCTGACCTTCAACTCTTCTTCTTTTGACATATGAGTGTAAGTTGTTATGCTCAATTCATGCAAAACGCTTGCATTCTTCAGAAAGTACTCTACCAGCTCTAGCTCCTTTTCCAGCCCTCGGAATTCCCAAATTTTGATTGTCTTAAGGGGAGACAGCAAACAAGAAGGAACCCACTCGGGTGGACTCCACTGGAATTCTTCCCCAAATTTAGGTATAAGTCCCTAAACAAAAAGAATTCAAAGGTTTAACTTTGTATGTTCATAGCCATTTTTCCTTTATTTTAGCTGAAGATCGTTTTATGTTTGGAAACAAAATTGTGCATCATAAAAACTTACCTCCCTGAAGAAAAGAGATTCTAAATTGGGAGCGTTTTGAAGTAAGTCAGGCAGTAATTCCCATCCTTCGTCTTCGTTAACACCAAGCTCCAAATGGGTCACATTACGAAACACAGGCATCTCGTATTTAAACACTTGAAGAGCCTTCATGGAAGATGAAAATAATAGGCAATCAAGCATTTAAATGTGACAACTTGACATTGTAAAAAAGAGTCAAAAAAGCTAACCTCCATAGAGTGACCAAATAAATGTAGAACCTTGACATTGGAGATTCCTCTAAAAATATCAAGGGCACTAGCATGCTGATCACATGGACTAGCATGAACATAAGCTTCAATTAGATATTCTGGGTTCTTCAACATATAGCCATCTCCTGTATAATCAATGAGTTTAAGATACTCAAGCCTTGGCACATCAATGTTGATAGTGTACTTGTCTTCATCATCTATGGAGACAGAGTTGATAGTCAAACTTTTTAGTGTAGGAGACGAAATGTTAAGATTACTTGTACTAAATCCACATCTCTCTATAATCAATTCTTCAAGCACAGGGCAACTAGAAAAGAGCATCCGCATCATGTGATCATCCTCAAATTCAATTGATCTGAGATGTAGGGTCTTGAGTTTCGGTAAACAAACAGAAGCAGAATCATCCAAACCAAAAAATATACATAATTTTAGAGATACCAGTGTGCCACAAGTAAAAAGACCACGAGGCAGCATGTTAGAGTCTCCAATGGAGATGCAGAGATCAAGCTCTCGAACATTACGGCATAGAGCAGCACAAATCCATGCGTTAACATCGGAGGACTCGTACCGTTGAGTACATTTGAGACGAAATCTTTGTATGTTTGACGCACTAAGTAGATCAAGCACTCTATCAACAAACTTGTAAAGCTCAGTTTCATTTTTCTTTTGGACTCATCAGTTCTAGGCCATTCTGTATGGGATAGTAACTCGTCGTCAAAGTCTAGACTGAGAAGTGAAGTCCAGTTATACCTCCACCTTTTGGATAGACAGCAAGTTCTCACCGCGTCCTTCGTAGGAAGAAAAGATAGGATCTGGCCGAGAATTTCAATTGGTAAACTGCTAATCACATCTCTGCCTAACTCAAGAGTGACTTCCTCAAAAATCTTCTGCTGCTTGAGTGAACTCAAATTTGTCTCATCTTTACTTCGTTCGATCCCCACTAAGTCGATAAGATTTAGGCATATTGAATCCGGTGAATCCATGGTTTCCGTGATGACTTCCTTGAGTGTTCGTTTGGTTAGTATATTTATAATTTTTCTTTATAAAAAAAGAAAAAAAGTAAATAGAGGACATGATATCAGAATTCCAAATCATAAAATAAGGGTGTCATATAGGAATGGAGAGAACAAAAATAAAAATAAAATTAAAAATAAAAACAAAATCCACTTGAGTAAATTCAAGTAAAACTGTTTGGCTTTTAGTGTTTTCAGTTTCTGGAAGCAAAAAAAAAAAAAAAAAAAAAAGAAACAAAGACGCAAAAATTGATTGCTTTTCAAGTTTTAAACCTAAGAACTTGAACCGACATGAAACAGGAAAAATTACGAGTCCCAGCAATAAACACACTAAAAATTACTTCATTTTTACATTATGCTAGCAGCCCATGTAGGAGAATCCATTCAAATGCATCTGGAATGCCTCTTTTGACAATCAGTGACATTGATTTGATCATTTGGGTCAATTCAAATGCGTATACAATAAAATAAAATAAAAAAGAAAAATTAAATAATCATCATCCATCCTTTCCAATCAACATATGATTCAAAATTTTATTTTCTTTTGAACATAAATAATCATCTTCCCTTTTTCCTTCAATTTTTCTCAGCAACCAAACAGATGGGTAAAAACAAAATAACCTTCTAGAAACAAAGAAAAGAAAAGAACCTGCTATGAAAGGCCAGAAATCGGTGTATACAGATGGACGATGGTGTTGATGATTGTGGCTGACGGGCTGTGGCGGATTCGTCCTTCACTCCTTCCCTATGGTTTACCCCTGT
Source organism: Liquidambar formosana (assembly GCA_039720395.1). Classification (NCBI taxonomy): domain Eukaryota; kingdom Viridiplantae; phylum Streptophyta; class Magnoliopsida; order Saxifragales; family Altingiaceae; genus Liquidambar; species Liquidambar formosana. Next base: position 5,771,140 of record CM077834.1, read on the forward strand.
AGAGAGAGAAAGCAAACAGTGTTTTGCGAATAATCAGAACATATGTTTTATTCATACCTGCAACATCCCTTATAAACAAAAATCACACAACGTGCAACAATTCACCCCTCTCGAGATTGATGGGCTCAAGAAGAAAACGAAAATTGGGCCTTGTTGGCCGAAGTTAATAAAGCCCTTAATGTGGGGCCCAAACAAGAAAAGAACAGGCTTTTGATGTTAGTGGGGGTTAGGGCCCAAAGCCTGGAAAGGATTTGGGGGCACAGTTATTGTTACCCACTCACTCCTCAATTTTATTCGCTCTTAATTTTATTCGCACCCACCTTCCACTTAATCGGAGTATTTTAATTTCTCAAGGTTTTATAAAATAATAAAAAATAAAAAGATTTTATGAAAATTGGATGTGTTGTCTATTAGTAAACATCATTTTAAATAGTTTTCCAGAAAAACCTTTTTTTTAGGACTTTTTGGTTATTTACAAGTCTATGCCTTATTTTTTTGCCAAAAAGTCCACTTAAACATTGGATTTTGGTAAAAAAATTTATCTTACAAAATTGTTTAAAATGATGTTTTTTGATGTATTTCGTGGTCAATTTTCATAAAAACCTTTTATATTTTTCATAAAACCTTGAAACACTAAAATAAGTAGGGTTGCAAATACAATAAGGGGTGTCGATAGCCGGCCCAAAGGATTTTAGGTTGTAACAATCTACTGGCCCAGCACAGTGAAGGGGCTGATACCGGATCAATAGAAGAGTCAGATGGTCATCTTCAGGGCCCATTGCTAAATTTTGTGGAGAGGAGGTATTGTGAAGGGAAAAAATATATCAACAATTTGCTAGTCGAAAAATCAGCGAGTAAACTTACTAAAAATGATGTGGTACAATTTGAGCATTTTGGAAATTATTAGAGAAATATTTAAAATATTTAGAAATAATTTGAGAACTATTGAAACACGATGGATAAATTCGGCTTTCTTTTGTTTGATGAAAAATCCGGGATAAATTTGGGATATTGTCGAGAAGTCTTACTATTGGGAAACAAAGGTAAGGAGAAAGGGGAGAGATTTGTGGATGCAAAGGAATACCTCTCAACTGAGTTTTGGTTTCCATTTGCAATATCAGTCTAATTATTTTGTGGTGCCTGAAAAAGGCTTAAGTGGTGAACTTTTTTGGAATGATAATGGGTGTCATGTTGAGATTTTAGGCTCAAATTCTCGTTCTATCCATGCTCGTATTTCTGATTTCTATTTAAAGTATGAATCACATCTATCGTGTGGATATTGACATCCAAAACATTTTAACAAAAAAATTTATTTGGCAAGATTGATGCCTTGGTGAGTGGAATTTATATACATGATGGAGTTTTATTATAAATAGAGTTCCGCTTTGGAAGAATTTTGTTTTCTTAGGAAAACAATTCGATTTTTGAAAACAATTTGGTACTTAAACTTTCAAAGAAAGTCCAATTCCAATTCCAAAACCATCAAAGTTGGGCACACTAGTAGATTATGTGGTCAATTTTCAGTAGAATATTTTCATATTTTCTGTAAAACCTTGATAAATTAAATTTGGTGGGGTGTGCAAACAAAATAAAGGAGTTGTAATAACCGCTCCCAAATAATAGTAGGGCTTTTTGGGCCGGAGTTTGAAAAGCCCTTATGTAGGGCCCAAACAAGTAAGATGCCAAGCTAGGGTATTAGTGCTGACTGCTGAGAAGGCGGATGAGGCCGTTGAGTTGGGCTTCGCCCAAAAAGATTAAAGGGGACAGGCTTTCGATGGCAGTGGGAACTAGGGACCAAGGCCTGAAAAGATTTTAAGTTGTCATAAACTACTGGCCCAAGAGTTTGAAAGGACCAGATCTCTATTTTTCGGCTAAGGGCAAGAACGTAAGAAGGCAAAAGGAGGAATTGGTTCCAGACCAAGAAGCACGGACACGGACATGTGATACAGTTATGACACGACATAGATACTATGACATGGTAATTCCTAAAAAACCCAAGACACGACACAATAGGGATACGGCAATAAATAAATAAATATATATATATTTTTCCAATTGAAAGATAGAGTTTAAAAAAAAAGAATCACATAACAAGCAAGACATTCATAAGTTATAATGAGACATAAGTATACAACAAAAAGAATTTTTGGGCTTTTGCAAAAGCACCCATCAATTGTTTAAAATTACTAAAATTAGCCCTTTTAAAACAATTTAAATTTCTATTTTTTACCCCGCTGTGTCCCTCTCGTGTCCAAAATTAATCTAATTTTTTTATTTATTGGACACGCACGGGAAGTGTCCGACACGTGTCGAAGGCGTGTCCGTGTCCGACACATGTCGAAGGCGTGTTCGTGTCTGACACGTGTTGGATACGGACATGGCACCATTTTAGCCGTGTCCGTGCTTCTTTGGTGCCAGATCAATAGAAAAGTTAGTAATCTTCAAATTGCTGAGTTTTATGGAGATAAGGTCTGGAGGTTGGGGAATTATTTATTTTTTTTGGTACAATGGGAGGGATTCAAACTCTTAACCTATCCTACTCTTATCTTTTATCCCCAATAAATAAATAAAAATAACTCATAAGCCCATTATTCACAATATTTCCCTGATTTATTTACAATTTTTTTTCTAAATAACTCCCGAATTATGACCTATTTCTATGCCGAATAATTACTGAACCTCCAAAAACATAATTAAAATAGGGAATAGGCTGTCACATACTATCTTTTTTTTATTTTATTTTAATGCATTCTTATAGTTTAGGAATGACAAAGAACGCATGGTGTTGTGTTGCAACAAGATATTAGGGACCCTGTTACGTTGTGCTTGACCCTTTAAACCACAACTAACCCATCAATCGTCACCATCCATGTATAAAACACTACCATAATTCACATTAATTAAGTAATTAACCATATGATAGCAATATGATACTTACGCAACAAAAATGAAAGATATTAAACCACGAAATTACAAGATGATTTCTTCCTAACAAAGGTAAAATGAAAACAATTACAACACATAATCTTGTGAACATAAATCCTTAAGAGAGAGAGAACATACAGCCACACCCTAAACAATCATCGTCCGTCATCAAATGCCAATAGGACTTGCTTCCTTATGGTATCATACTTTGCCACATTACTACCAATACTAGCACTAAAAGTGTCAGATAGTTCATCAAGCACAACCTTAGTCTCTCCTGCCTTTGTCACATCTTGCTTCTTCATTGCTTTCAATTCCTCTAGCTCCATTGCTACTTCTTTCATAGTGGGTCTTTCCTCCCTTTTTACTGATAAGCATCTCTCTGCTAACATAGCAACTTCTTTAAGCTGATCAAGATTTTCCTCATTTAGCACTTGATTGTCAAGAATTTCAGACAAGCAATCCTCTTTCAGCGAAGAAATAAAATATGTTGCTAAATTTCTATCTTCTTCAGGCCTTTTAAAGGAAAGTGCCATCTTTCCTGTTAGTAACTCCACGAGGACAACCCCAAAGCTATAAACATCACTCTTTTCCTGTCAATTGGCTTGTATGGAAGTATTCAGGATCCAAGTATCCAAGTGTCCCTTGTACTAGTGTTGTTATTTGAGACTTATCCAGCGGAATCAACTTTGAAGCACCGAAATCAGAGACTTTTGCAATGTAATTGTCATCCAGGAGTATGTTAGTAGTCTTCACATCTCTATGAATGATTGGAGTAGAAGCTGCAGAGTGCAAATACGAAAGGGCTCCTGCAGTTTCTGTTGCTATCCTTAATCGAGTTTCCCATGGAATTGAATGGCATTCATTATGTATATGTTCAAAGAGGGTACCATTGGTTACAAATTCAAAGACTAATAAGGGAACTTGAGTCTCAAGGCAAAATCCCAACAGTTTTACGACATTCCTATGGTTGATTCGGGAGAGAACAACCAATTCATTGATAAACTTTTGAACTTGGCTCTCATCTCCTATTTTGGATTTCTTAATGGCAACTGTTGTGTTATCTGGTAATATTCCTTTGTAAACTGTTCCATGGCCTCCTCTGGCCTATGACTCTACTTTCATGGTAGTTGTTTGTGGCCTTCTTGAGTTCTTCTGCAGTAAATATTTTAGCTCCACCTTCAACAGATCCTTCATGTTTGGAAAGTTGTTGTTGTAACATAAGGCCACCATTTTGCTGAAAGAATTTTTCCCTGAGTTTGGTGAGTTTTCTTCGCTTGAGTCCCCAATATGACCATGAACTTCCTAGCAGTAGAACTATAACGCTTATGCAAACACCTGTGTATAAAAAGGATTAAATAAATATTAAAATATCACCACCGAGTAAAAAAAAAAAAAGGTTTTGCTTAGAATTCTAGTCATTCTTGACATAGAAGTATTTCCTTGCTCTCCTACATTGGTTGTTGACAATGTCTAAGATGAACCTTTAAGACAACGTTAGACACCTTTTTAGTGAGGTGTCTTTTGAGGTTAGGGCCTGAAAAGATTAATCCGTGAGACTAGCTAGTGGACTAAGCCAAAACAAACAAGTACATCGAAGTGGGGGTTAAGACACATTTAACAGGTTTTAAGTTTAAGCAACCCCCAAAACAAAAGATTTGGTAGAATTATAATATGTTGATTAGTGCTTATTACATGTTACCAGAAATGCAAAGCAAAAAGTCATATTGTCAGTTTTTTTCCTCAAAATAAAAAATTCAAGTTAAAAAGAGCAGAACCGAGAATATAAAGGAAAGAAGACTGCAACTCATTATTCTTCTCCTCCTAAACATTTTTTCCCCCCTAGTCTTTACCTTTCGTTAAACTTTTCTTTCTTCTTGGGGGGTTTGAGACAACAAATGTAAATTGAAGCAAGATTTAGGTGTAGAACTTGCGCGGCCCATTGGACCCACCAAGAATCGAAGGGCTTTGGATTCAAAAAACATCAGAACTTCTTTACCAAAAAACATCAGAATCCACACAAACATAGTAACATAAGTTAGTGTGGATTCGACAAATTTAATTAAACTGACCCACCAAGAACTTGTGCGGCCATTGGACCCACCAATTTTACTCTCTCTCTCTCTCTCTGTCTCCCTCTCTTTTTTTTTTTTTTTTTTTGCTAAGGACAATTTTACTCTCAGCTTTTATTTAAAAACACTTAGTATCCATCTGACACTTTTTACTGTTTCGTCAATAAACTGTTTTGTTTTCTGACAAAAAATAATCATATACAATGCAAATGATCCACTCATAACATTTTTAGAATGAAAATGCTTCGGTAATAAAGACAATTTCACCATTTTACCAACATATAATAAGGGTATATATGCTTGTAAAATCATCATTTTCGTTACCACCATAAGAGTTAAATACATTCTTTAAACACAAATATGTTGAAGTGTTTAAAAATAAAATAGAAAGAATGCTAAGTATTTACGGGAGGAAGATTCGAAGCTAGACCCTAAACTAGTCACACCCCAAACCCACTTGGTACCACTAGTCTATGAGGGCCAGTGGTGGCTTTCAACTACTTTCATGCCCTTATTCCATCCTCCTCACATAACTACAGGCTCTTTTCCCTAAATGGTAGGTTTTTTAGGCTTTATTCCAACTTTGGTGTGATTTTAAACTTTATTCCCAAACAGCAATAAATCGTGGTTGCTAACCACGATTTTAATAAAATCGTGGTTAGCAACCACGATTTTAGCTTTGGGTGTACAACCAGGATTTTGAACTTAATTCCCAAACAGCGATAAATCGTGGTTGCTAACCATGATTTATCGCTGTTTGGGAATAAAGTTCAAAATCACACCAAAATTGGAATAAAGTCTAAAAAACCTACCATTTAGGGAAATGAGCCCATAACTACACAAGTGACAGACTATGTAGTGGACACTGCAATAATTTTTCTAACGTTCAAAACTCAAGATCATACTAATTTTAAATGACCAGATAATTGATATTTCATAAATCTTAACTATAAAATTATTTTTTCAAATATGTAAGTTTTGTTTTTGGTCTGTAAATAATATTTTATCAGTATTAAGAGTATCTTTCATGACATTAACAAACATTGTAAAAGAACATATATATAACGGAAATTTTTTTTTTTTTTTTTGGGTACAATGAGAGGGTTTCAAATCCCTAACTTATCATATTTTTACCCTTTACTCCATCTTCCCTCACTACTAAACTAGTCCCGTAACTTCAATGAAGATGCTTTTCTTTTCCAAAAGTTTTCCTTTCTCAATTTTGAATCTAATTAATACGGCAATGGCTTTCAGGGAAACAGTGGAAAAATTAAGGGGGCATATTTTGCTTCAAAATAAAAAAAGAGATGTGATGTACTCCATACACGTTATTCCTAATATCCAAGAAGCCTAGCATTAGTACTCAAGGTGGGGTGTAGAAAATACACTTACCAAGGGCAACCTGAATCGCTTTTAATGGATTTGAATTCGCAACACATCCATTTCCAAGTCTTTTACCATCCCCATGGTAACCCTTGGGACAATGACAAAAATAATTCCCCACTCCATTAACACACTGTGCTTTTTGGACACACTGGTTCAAGCTTGAGCTCTCACACTCGTCAATGTCTGGAAGATAAACAAGTCAATTAAAAAGAACAAAAGCCCATCACAAAACTAAGCTAGAACTTGTAAGTAATACAATCCAAATTCGCAATGAAACCAAACAAAGAGAATGAAATGAAATATATACTCCATCTATATATATATATATATAAAAGATGAAAGTCAGGAGAGCACGTGTGATACCCGCATTGGGGTTTATAATACCTCATGCATTAGTGGGTTATAGGATACATTGAGCAAATGCAGAGGTATAACGTGCTCACATGACCGGGATTGTTACCTTGGCAATCATGGAGATACGGGTTCCCCTGGTAGCCTTTCCGGCACTGGCAACGATAACCGTATCCGTTGTGGTTTTCACGGCACTCAGTAGTACTGTTTCCTCTACATGCATAAGTGGTCTGATTCCTTTGAGCTATTTGGCATGACGTCTCCTTCCCAACAGCCCAATCAAGCACCAACGGAAGCTTATCTTTGCTCCGTAGTTTATGAACATAATCTGCCGAAAATTTGAACTCTTTTTTCTCAACTACAAAGGCATAGCTACAAGAATTGGAACCCCATGTATCCGAGTGACCGCTGCTAGTGTTTGATAATGTCATACTAATACCCCAGAGTCTTTTAGGGATGGCCATCTCGCAACAGCCATTGCCTGAGCAAGACTCGTCTTCATAGTTAATGGTGTCGCAAAACAACTTGCACTCTGTCGAGTAGTAGTCGCCGTCTCTGAAACCAGTGATGCCCGCAGAAGTGTCACAACCGATGGCGAAGAATTTGTTGTGGGTATTAGAGATGAAGAATTTAGACAAGGCCCAGTCTTGTGGTGGGCTGTTCAATTGTGTATCTTTGGGATTAGAACAGAGGCGGCCGATGAGCTGCAAGATCCGCAGCTGACCGTCGAGCGAAATGCTGGTAACCTCCCAGTCGGTCGTCCTAAAGAACGGTTTGGGAGGGTTGAGTGAGTGGTTGCAAGTGATGAGGAAGGATTCATTTAGGTAACAGCCTTCCTTGGTGCCGAATGGGTATGGGATACTTACATTCCCACATCTGTCGGGGCATCCGGGCTTGGAATATTGCGATGTTGCTGCTGGTGCTGCAGTGGTTGCTAAGACCAACCCAACCAGCAGGAGTTGCAGAAGCATTCCGTTTGAAACCATTTTGATGAGATGTTTTCGCAGATGACTTCCCTATGGATATCGATGCTGGACCTGTTAATAACTACTTTGTAGAATAGAACTCCAACCTCTTCTTCTTTTCATTTTTTTTTTCCTTCACAAACGATGGAAGAGATTGTATTATTAGGGAGTAATAGAAAAGGGCAAGTACCTGGAAGACTCACCCATCATTCATATATAATAATGATATAATAATGAGAAAGTTAAGTCAACATATGATATACGGAGTAATAATGAGAAAGATGGACCTATCAGAAGACTTAAGGCAGAGTACTAATTCATAGATATGATGACAGATGGACATGTGAGAAGACTTTGATTGAATGGGAGAATCCAAGGAATATTCTCACGGTGTTTCGTGGGCAACAACAAGCCAACACAGACGGAACTAAAGCAGGGCCTGAGGGCCATGGCTATCCCAAAATTCCAAATTTTCCATGTGCCAATTGTGACTTTCACCTTACAATTTCCACAAAATTTTCTCACGGTAGTTCGGCGCAATAGACTAATGATCCCTCCCAATCAGTACAGTGGTCGCTCCGTGAAATAAGCGACTTATACCAATCAGCATGGGAGAGTATCCACTCCAGTTGGTTCTTCTCCAGTGTACAGCTTAAAATGCCTCAATAAAATCCAACTGTTCTCAAGACGACATATCATACATGCCTTAAGTAAAAAATAAAATAAAATAATTCAAACTTTCCTTTGTAACTTTGACTTCCAAAATCCCTAACGACATCAAGATCTCATCTGGTATGATCACTTTGCTCCAACTCCACGATCGAGGTCCGGTGACTATTCGATCTACAACATTAGAACAATCCTTGACTACACCATTTGCGGTGATGGTTTTTCGCAGCCAAACGTACCTTCGCCTCCAGAAGGGAACGCCCATTTGCCGCCTTTGATAATCTAAGAAATTATAGATTGGAAGGACGTCTCCTATACCAAGTTTATGATTGTTTTCTCGATTGTTTATGTAATTGTTTTATGTTTGCATTTAAGATATGCAAAAACCCTCGCTTGTGATGGGTTCTTGCAGAGATGAGAAATATAAATTGTTGTTTTGGGGAATTAGTATATGCTTTTCCTTTGATTCTGAGAGTGGGATTTTGTAATCATTCCAGTATTTGTTTAATAGTTTAAGAAGAAGTAAATTAAAGAATTTTTCTTATTTGCTGCTTGTGTGATGGGTTTGTGGAAACAGTTTTTTTCCCCCGAATCAGAGCGGTTTTTTGGATTGTTGCCTCTGTGGTGGTTGGAGAATTTTCCATTTTCCTTCATCTCCAGTAGATGAGAGAGACATAGATTATTGTATGCGTATGGTTTGGTACTTTAACGTCATTAGAAAACGCCATTATTGGGAAATATTGGGTGTTGAAGTCATTAAAAATCTTGAATGATGTGGCGGGCTGTAAGCTGATAGATCTCATTCGGCTGTCGTGAGCCGCAAACTGGAACAGACTGGACAGTATGAGGACTGGAGAGGATCCTAACCCCAATCAGCACAGTGGTCGCTCAGTCAAATAAGCAACTTATACCAAAAAAATAAGGGAGGGGTTATTGCCACCATGTAAATTAATCTAAATCCTTCTTAATTTATATTTTTAAGGTTTTATGGAAAATTTAAAATGTTTATATGAAAATTAGCCACTTTATTTACTAGAAAACATCATTTTGAATAACTTTGTAAAAAAAAGTTTTTCAAAAATCTATCATTTAGGTGGACTTTTTGTCTATTTATAATCTCTATTTCATTTTTCATGAAAAATGGCAAAAAATTCTACTTAAATAATAGATTTTGGAAAATATTTCTTTAATAAAATTGTCCGGAATGATATTTTCTAATAAACTATGTGATTAGTTTTTGTAGAAACTTTTTATATTTTTCATAAAACCTTAAAAAAATGTAAATTAGATGGGGGTTTAAAGTATTTTATGTGGTGGCAATAGCCTAGCCCAAAAAATAAAAGGCAAGAATAAATATAGTAATATACAGACACTTACCCTTATGAATCAAACCGAATTGTTTGGATTGGATAAGAATTGAATTGAATTAATCGAACCGGTCCAATCCTCGAGTTTACCCAAACCGTGTGACTTTCACCCCTATTTTCATCATCCCATTTCCACAAAATTGCCTCTAGGCAGTTAGGCTCAATAGACCAATGCTCCCTCCCAATTAGCATAGTGGTCCCTCAATCAAATAAGCAACTTATACCAAAAGAGTAAAAGGCTAGAATAAATATACAAACACTTTCCCTTGTGCTTGTAATAATTCATCATTCATTACTACAATGCTACCACACATGCGCGTGCGCGCACACACACACACACATGAGGGTAGAATAGTAAAATTAATGTTCATTCATTTATCTCACACACACATGAGGGTAGAATAGTAAAATTAATGTTCATTCATTTATCTCTTTCTCTCTCTCTCTCTCACACACACACACACGAGGGTAGAATAGTAAAATTAATGTTCATTCATTTATCTCTTTTTTATATACCAAACATACTTTTTTACATACCAAACATACAAGGAGGAAGAAAAATATCTTTTCCGATCAAGTACATAGGAAAAATAAAAAAAAGTCTCCTTCCCCTAAGGATGAAAAATTTATCCCTAACTCTGACCTTTCCTTTCCCCTCCCAAACTAGCATTAAAGGAAGGGGGAATTGCCTCATGTTTTGTCCATATCTTGTATCCTACACTACTTGAAATTCTTAGATTTGCCTCGCCTAATTTTTTTTAACTCTCTTTATTTTTCTTCCCACCTTTCTTATTTTTATTTTTTTTACCTTTCTATAAAAACCTCAATATCTCGTTTCGATCACTAAGAAAAACTCAGTACCCTCTTCTCAGCATTTTCCATCGAAATATGATTTATCAGTAGATTATGAACTTTTGCAATTTTTTCTACCTCAAAATCACAAGATATAAAAAATAAAAATAATAATAAATAAAATTGAACTAAACCTTCTTAGATTTTTTAATTAAAATAAAATAAAATAAACTAACTTAAATTTTCCTATTTGGTGAATGCAATGGAGTGGATCCTTCGACGAAGCTGACGTACTGATTCTAAGTTGGGAAAGTTATAAAGACGTGTGGCCCCTTTTTTGGATAGAAAATAATAACTTTAATCTCAACAACATCAAGTCATAATGTCATAAAGCGAAAACCCCTATCACATTTTTCAATGCCATGAAGAGACCGCACTTGCACCTTTGAATATGGGGAAAGTTTCGAAAGGGACATCGTGCCCTTTCACACTGGTATTCATTTCTTTATTCCTCTGAATGAAAATATTTGAGAAACAAGGCTAATTCTTTTTAATTTATTTATTTTTATTTATTTAAATTTTTTGGCGTGGGTGGGGCGCATGTTAAAACACTGTAACAAAAGTTGAACGTGTTCGTAGAAAAGACAAGTTGAATCGAACAAGTGATTCGGTGGGAATCCCATGGTACCCACGAAATAATTTCAGTTTTTTTTTTTTTTTTTGATATTAAGAGATTTTAAATGCTTTGCACTTGATTAATTTTTTTGGATACATAAATTATGTTTGTTTGGTTGTATTGAAATGAGTGGAAATGAAATCTGATTCCATGCTCAAAATAGTTAGGAATGAAATGAGATTGAAATAAATATTGCGAAATAAATATCATTATAATTCATTACTATAGTTTGATCTTATTCCCATTTAATTATTTCATCCAAACATATTGTTTATAATAAATTGGAATGCGATTTCATTCCATATATTCCATTCCATTCCAACCAAACAAACTTGACGATACTGTTTTCTCGTTTACATGCACTAGACAATTATAAGACAAAATTCATAAAAATGTCATTAAGAGGAAATTGTGAGAATTGAACTCAAGTAAGAGGCCCTAAAAGCATCCACCCTCAAAATAGTAGTTAGGTGGATTTGTTCTAACCAACCAATAAAATCTACATTGAAAAACAGGGCCAAGGAGCATGGGACGGTTTCATCATCACTAGTATTCTCCCAAATACTCTAATCAGACCATACTCCCCTAAAAAGGGGAAAGTTGTTTAAGCATCCCATGTCTTTGATAAGACAGGGTGCAGAGAAAGCGGGGTTTCAAAATTGTCTCGAAAATGGGATTTATTCCAATTGAAGAAGGATCCTCTTTCCTTTTCTTTTTTTTTTTTTTTTTTTTTTTTTCCTTTTGTTTGCTTATTTGGGAAGAAAGAACCCCTAAAACTATTCTAGTTGCCAAGAGAAGGAACCATGTCCTTTAAAATCTCCACTCTATAAAAAGAATTTTGTGTTTCCGATAAATAACACAGACCAGTCCTTTTATGCCACCTAAAAAACAGCACATAGACAGTCCCACATCTTGAGAAATTGGTCTCATAGACATATCACCAAACATGAAGAGTGCAAGGAAAAAGACATGTACTAACAATTCATCCAATCCTTTTCATACACGGATATACACAGGAGACCCAGCAATTCCCGCGTGCTATCACATTGATACGGCCCTAAGAAGAAGACAACAGGATAACAAGCAATTCCCTCTTCTAGGGGGAAACCTTCTCTCATTATTGAAATAAGACTAAAGATAACATGCAATTCAATACCTACTATTGCACCTTCAGATTAAATAGAAGACGTCTTCCTACATATGGAATGAAGACGTCAATTCCCCAAATTGTGCTCCTACAATCAAGCTACTAATTTATTGACTCCAAAATAAACGCAACTATTAAAAGCAATTTTAATTAATGCCAACCCTCTCATCACTCCTTTTTCACAGTACCTAATTTCAAGCATAATTCACCTAATTTCAAGCATGACTCCTTAATCCTATAGGCACATATCACACATGTATGTTTCGTTAAGTTTATTGACGAACGTCAACGACTATCCCACATTGAAATGTTAAAATTAAAATTGTCTCAAAATCGAATAAATGTTGAATTTGTGGTTTGAATTGGAATTTACTCTAAAGTTGATACTAAATCATAATTACCCAACAAAACAAAAAAGAGAGATATATCATGTGTTTTCATAGGAGACTTCCTATGGATGTTGGTTTTTTCGTTAGTAGACTAAATTGTGTAATATATTTGCAAAAGTACATTCCCTTCTTTAGGTTGCTAAAAATGTTAGAAATTTCTTTTAAAAATTGAAATAACAAGAATTTTTTATTATCTCAACTTGCAAAAATCATTTTATATATTTTAAGAGTGTTTGGTGAGCTATTTAAAATACCTTTTTTAAAAAGGTATTTCTTCTAAAAGACATATTAATGATGCAGATGGGGAAGTCAAAGAACTCTCAAGTGAAAATAAAAAAAGATGCTAAATTTATCTTTACTTTCTAACCTTTTTGACAAAAAATGATTTTCAAAATATGGGTTCACCAAATGATTTTCAACTTTCTTTCAAATGTCTTTTAAAAAAATGATTTTAAAAATGACTTTTTTTAAAAAGCCTTTCTATTTTGAAACGGTATGCCAAATCCACTTCTAAACAATCTTCGGCCATTTAGGTGAACTCTTTAGCCCATCTATACCTCGTTCAATCCCCACTAAATCAATAACATTTAGACACATTGAATTTGATGAATCCATGGTCTCTTTCGTTTGGATAATATGAAAGGTCAAAAAAAAAAAAAAAAAGAAAAAAAGAAAGGAAAAAAGAGAAAAAGAAAGAAAGAAATAAAAGAGAAGAAATCCAAATTCCGAATTCCAAATCATAAAATATACATGTCATATAAGAATGGAGAGAATAAAAATTAATAAAAAATTAATAAAATCTACTATGTAAATTGAAGTACGACTATTTGGCTTTGCTAAGTGTTTTCAATTTTTGGAAGCCAAAAAAAAAAAAAAAAAAAAAAAAAAAAAAACCTCCAAAGACTCAAAATTAAGAGGGGTAAGAGAGGTAAGGTAAAAGATAGGATTATGAATTTATGATACATTTGGGGTTCAAACCCCACTAATTATACCCAAATAAAATAAAATAAAATAAAATAAAACAGAGCAGTTACGATTTTTTGAATTTAAGCCTGTATCCACGCATAGTAAAGTCTGCGGGCGGGCAAAGCTGACTCGAATCCGTAGGAGGTTGGAGAACTCTGAAAACTACTAAATTGATTACATATACATAATGGAGTTCTACTATAAATAGAGTTTTACATTGGAAGTGTTTTACGGAAACAATTTGTTGATTTTCGAAAACAATTTGCTATTGAAACTTCCAAAAAAAAAAAACTCCATAACCATCGAAGTTGGGCCCAAAAAACCAAGTCTCTGTTGGACACTAGGGTCCAAACTTCACCTTCTCCGGTGTGCTAACCACGCGACGTGCAATATTCACTCCCTCTCGAGGTTAATGGGGCTCAAGCGGAAAACGATAATTGGGCTTTGTGGGCCGGGATTAGCAACGCCCTTTACGTAGAGCCCAAACAAGTAAGGAACAGGCTATGGATGTTAATGGGGACTAGGGCCTAGGACAGTGAAAGGGCAATGAGTTAGATGGTCATCTTCAACGGCCCATTGCTAAATTTGATGGAGAGGAGGTATTGTGAATGTGAAAAATATGTGAAAATTTGCTAGTAGAAAAATCAGTAAATTAATTAACTAAAAAAAAGTGCTGTCATTCTATAATTATCGGGTACAATTTAAGGATTTTGGAAATAATTAGAGAATTATTTATAATATTCAGGATATTTGGAAATAATTTGAGAACTATTGAAACATAATGGAAATTTAGCTTTCTTTCGTTTAATGAAAAAGTCAGGATAAATTCGGGATATTGTTGAGAATTCTTACAATTGGCGTATTGGGAAAGGAAGAAAGATGAAAGTGGTGGTGGGAGGGAAAGTTTTGTGGATGCAAAGGAATTAATATATCTCAACTGAGTTTTGGTTTCCATTTGCCATATCTATCTAATGGCTAAAAAAAAGGGCGGTGCTATATGAAACACCTTTTGTATAGCACCCATCCACATAAGCAAAAATAGATATGTTAAATAAATTGTGAAAGTTTTGGTTCATATACATAGTACCATACTGTATTTTGGTGTTACATATAAGGTGTTGTATATAACATTCCCCCCCCCCCCCAAAAAAAAAATTGTGATTTTGGTAATTATTTTGTGGTGCCTGCAAAAGGCTTAAGTGGTGAACTATCACTTTTTTTGGAATTATTATGCTTGTCATGTTAAAACATTTGGCTCGGATTCTATATCAAGTTAGTAAGTCACATAAATCTGATCAACACTGCAGTAAAGTAATCAATCTATATTGGAATGGCATGACTTAAAAAATTGTAGTTAAATTCTGTTAGTAAACTCCTATGCTATGGTAAATAGAATTTATGTTTGATCTAATTGGGTGCAAAATCACAAGTGATAGTTGAATTAAATATGGAATAGGGTGTCACAGAATTTTAGAAATTTTATGCATTCTTACAATTCAGGAATTAATGATAAAGAGGCAGGGTGCTGTGTTGCAACAAGATATAAAGGACCTTGTTTCAACATGCTTGACCCTTTAAACCATAAGTAATTCACTATCACCATCTATAATTAAAACATTACCAAAGTTCGCATTGATCAACAATAAGATATAGCAATATATATGATACCTACGCAGCAAAAACGAGAGCTATTAAACAAAGAAATTACAAGACAATTTCTTTCCTAACAAAGCTTAAATTAGAATAATTACAACACACCATCTCAATACACACACACACACACACACACACACATATATAGCTAGAGAGAGAGAGAGCATATAGCCACACCACAACCTAATTAAGCAATCAACGCCCATCATCAAATGCTAATATGACTTTCTTCCTTATGCTATCGTATTCTGCCGTATTACTACTAGAACCAGCACCATATGTGTCAGATACTTCACCAAATAAAGCCTCTGTCTCTTCTGCATTTATCATACCTTTCTTCTTTGTTGCTCTTAATCCTTCTAACTCCATTGCTACTTCCTTCATAGTAGGTCTTTCCTCCCCTTTTATTGTTAGACATCTCTTCGCAAGGATAGCAACTTCTTTAAGCTGATCAACATTTCCATCATTTAGCACTCGACTATCAAGAACTTCAAACAAGTGACCCTCTTTCAGTGAAGAAATAAAATATGTAGCTAAATTTCTCTCTTCTTCGGGCCTATCAAAGGAAAGTGCCATCTTTCCAGTTAGTAACTCCGCAAGGACAACCCCAAAACTATAAACATCACTCTTTTCTGTCAATTGACTCGTATGGAAGTATTCAGGGTCCAAGTATCCAAGTGTCCCTTGCACTAGTGTGGTTAGTTGAGACTTATCTAGCGGGATCAACCTTGAAGCTCCAAAATCTGATACTTTTGCAATGTAATTTTCATCCAAGAGTATGTTAGTAGTCTTGACATCTCTATGAATGATAGGAGTAGAAGCTGCAGAGTGCAAGTATGAAAGAGCTCCCGCAGTTTCCGTTGCTATTCTTAATCGAGTTTTCCATGTAATCGAAGATGCAAGATATTCATTATGTATATGTTGGAAAAGGGTACCATTCGGTACAAACTCATAGACTAGTAAAGGAACTTGAGTCTCGAGACAACATCCCAATAGTTTTACCACATTCCTATGGTTAATTTGGGAGAGAACAATCATTTCATTAATGAATTGTTGAACTTGGTTCTCATCTCCTATTTTAGATTTCTTAATGGCAACTGTTCTGTTATCCAATAATGTTCCTTTGTAGACCGTGCCTTGGCCTCCTTGACCTAGAACTCTATTTTCATGGTAATTGTTTGTGGCCTTCTTGAGTTCTTTGGCTGTAAATATTTTAATTGAACCTTCAACAGATCCTTCACGTTCGGAAAGTTGCTGTTGTAACATAAGACCACCATTTTGCTGAAAGAATTTTTCTTTAAGTTTGGTGAGCTTTCTTTGCTTGAGTCCCCAATATAACCATGAACTTCCCAATAGTAGAACTAAGAGGCTTGTGCTAACACCTGTGTATAAAAAAATTTGAATAAATAATGAATATCACTAGCAAGTAAAAAAGTTTTAAAATTAGTTTTACTTAGAATTCTAGTCATTTCGGAGGTGGAAGCATTTCATAGTAAAACGTGAAAATAAGATAATGTAAGGTTTTAAGTTAAGATTCTAGGTGGATTTAGGAAACCCTAGTAACAAAAGATTTGGTGGAATTATAATATGTTGATTAGTGCTTATTACATGTAACATGAAATGCAAAACAAAAAGGCATATGTTTATGTGGATTCAATACATTGCTTTGCCCATCCCAACTACTGAACAAATTAATATTTGGGTTAATTATTTTTTTGTACCATCAACTTTAGGGATAATTCAATTTAGTCCACGAACTTGACATTGAGTCAATTTTGGGACAATTTTTAACTTTATGTCTTAATGTGGGATAGGGGTTGACGGACGTTAGGATTTTTAACTGGAGCAGTCACTTGCTCCGCACGTGCTACTGATATGGATCTTACGTGGCATCAAACAAAAGGGTTAATTACTTTTTTGTACCATTAACTTTGGGGGTAGTTTCAATTTAGTTCACGAACTTGACATTGACTTAATTTTGGGACAATTTATAACTTCGAGTTTCAATGTGAGACAGGGGTAACGGACGTGACAGACATTAGGATTTTCAACTGGAGCAATCAAGTGATTATTTGAATAATTATTTCAAAATTTTAAGAATTTTATGCATTTTTTTTATAAAAAAAATTAAAAATTAGGAAAATGATTATTTGAACAATTCTTTCCCAACAATCAATTCCTAAATTTTAATAATTTTGGGGATTTTTTTTAAAAAAAAATTAAAAATTAGGAAAATGATTATTTGAAAAATTATTTCCAAATTTTAAGAATTTTCTGCATTTTTTTTTAAAAGGAAAATGATTATTCGAACAATTATTTCCCTAATTTTTGGTAATTTACTAAATTTTTGTCTTTTTTAAATCTTATTTAACATTTATTTGAAATTTTTAAAAATTAAAAACCCAAAATTATGTGTGTGTGACACGTGGCAAGGGAGCATCATCTCTTCCTTGGAACGGGTTGCAAACATATCCAAATTTTACATAGGTCTTTTTTGTTATCAAATCTTCAACTTTGAATAAACCCTTATATCTTCTTCAATTGTTGATCCTTTAAAAATCCTAACGTCCGTCACCTTGTCCTACATTAGAACACAAAGTTAAAAATTATCCCAAAATTGAATCAATGTCAAGTTTGTAGACTAAATTGAGATTACCCCCTAAAGTTGATGGTACAAAAAGTAACTAACCCTTAAGATTTCGTAGTTTCCTTTTGACACCAAAAAAAAAAAACCAAAAACAAGTCCCTAAGAATTGTGGATGATGAGAACGAATTTGGGTCATGGCAGATTATATGAGATCACCAATTGGTAACTGTAAAATCATAAATCACCTTCTTGAGTTTTTAATTTCCTCTGTCTTACAACTGGGGACTTACACAGTTACACATAAAAAGACATTTACACCTATAGAAATTATATGGGTACAAGCTTAAGATACCGATCTTCCTTGCAATATCTAAATTAGAAATCACCCGGCCACCAATGAAATACCCAACAGAAAATTCCAATCTTTATTATTATTCTTATTTTTAAACAAAAAATTTTAAGTTGTAGCAAGCAGAATAGAGTATCCGAAGGAAAGAAGGATGCAAATTTCTTTTACTTTTCCTTCTAAATCGTTTTTTTTTTTTTTTTTATGGTGTATTAAAGATTGGTCTTGTGCCCATAGAGTAATTATATATTAGTACAAAAATTAGGCCAAATATTTATGGTCAACTCCAAACTTTTGTAAATACATACACCCTCCGTTTCAAATTGACTGTCCCTTTTGAAAAAACACGTTTTAAGGAAACCCTATTACTTTCTTTTACATTAATGCATAGGTTTTGAGATTCTAATTTTGCCCTCAAGTATACAAAATATTAGAAAAAGAGAGAATACTTTTTCAAGGGTATTTTAGGAAATGAATAAAAAAGAACCAATGATTTTTAAAATATGACAATAATTTTGAAACATCTAGAAAAGGAAAGTAGGCCACTTATTTAGAAACAAAGGGAGTATTTAATAGTGCATTCACCCCAATTAAAAAAAAAAAGAAGGTAGTGCATTTCCAAGAATGACCTAAATTACATAATTCATTCGTACCAAAAATTAGCCCTCATTAAAGTTATAGAGCAAGTTGTAAATAATTAAAATTATTCTCGACCAACCAAAAAATGTAGTTAGTGAGACCCACAACCTATGCTTTCTCTTTTCTCTCCTATCCTCTCTCCTTTCTCTTTCCTTGTGTCTTTAAGAAACCCAAATAATTATTGAAATGAATAATAAAAGGAACCTCACATTCTTACTAGGGAAAATTGGCAATAACCCCATTTAGAATAATAGTTTTAGTACTTACCCGATCAAAAAATTCATTAACCCTTTAAACCACATATGAGTATTTTTCTTAACAATAATCCGATCTTTTTTTTTTTTTTGAAAAATCCTAATTTAGCCTTATTTGCTTGTAGGAGCACTCCTTTTTTTTTTTTTTCTTTTTTTTTTTTTTTCTTTTTTTTTTTTTTTTTTTTTTATTGTTGTTGTTAAGAACACTTTAATGTAACTAACTTGTTTTATAATTTTCTAATTTTTAAAAATCTATAACTTACAAGATACAAAATCATTTTTGATAAAACTTGTATTTTTAGAATTTGCTCATTTTGATCTTCGAAATACTACCCACTGTGATTAGGTAAATTTGGGAAAAAAAATTTATATTACATTTTGCTCTCAAACTAGTAACGTGTTACTATTTTGCAAATTATGCTGTTAAACAGTAACATATTACTATTTTATTACATATTGTTAAACAGTAATATGTTATTGTTGTCTACTTAAAAATGTGTTTTTTTTTCTCTTTCTTCTTGGGCAAGAAGAGATTGCAATAACATGTTATGAGTGTTTTTTTTTTTTTTTTTTTTTTTTTTGAGTGCAGAAAAATTGAAAAAAGTGGATCTATGTTATTGTTCTCTACTTAAAAATGGGTTTTTTTTTATTCTTTCTTCTTGGGCAAGAAGAGATTGCAATAACATGTTACTTTTCTCCACATTAAAATGAGTTCTTATTTTTTTTATTTTTTAGGTGCGGAAAATTTGAAAAAAGTGGATCGTGGTTCTCATCAAAGGTTTGGGAGTGGGGATGAAGGTTAGAGGTTGTGAAAATTGGGTTAACTCATTGAGTTGAATAGTTGTGGCAAGAACTCAAAAAGTTAAATCTATTGATCGGTGAAAATAAAGATACCGTTCGAATGGGAAGAAATATAAGATAAGTATTATTTTTGTGAGAAAAGAGTAAATCTATCAGTTTGGTGTCAAAAGGGGTTATGAAGTTAATGAATTTGTTTCTGGGGCTATTGTTAAAATACTTTTCTAATATGGCAATGGCTCTAAGGAAAACTGTGGAAAAACAAAGGGGACAATATATTTTCTTTTCGAAATGATAAAGATATGTGATGTCGGCATTATTTGTGGTATTCAAAATGCCTAGCATTACTCAAGGGAGGGTGACTAAGCAAACTCTTCACAACCCACCCCCCCCCCCCCCCCCCCCCCCCCCCCCCCCCCCAACACACACACACAACAACCCAAATAAAAAAACGTACAAAATGTTGAGTGTTGGAAATTCACTTACCTAGGGCAGCCTGAATCGCATGTAGTGGATTTGCAATACAGCCCTTTCCATTTTTCATGCCATCCCCATGGTAACCCTTCCGACAAGAACAAGTGTAACTCCCCTCTTTGTTAACACAGTTTGCTTTTTTGTCACATTGGTTCAAGCTTGAGCTTTCATGACACTCATCAATATCTGAAAGATAATCAAGTTAAAAAAGAAGTCCATCACAAAAGCACTTGCAAGTAAAACAATCCAAAGCAATGAAACCAATGTCAGTGAAAGGATCAGGATGCATGCTCACCCACATTTTATTTTTTATTTTTATTTTTATTTTTTTGAATTCTTGTTTTTCCTTGGTTTTTATGTAGGTAAAAAAGAACTCAAAACTACGTAGTTTGGATGCTTATTTTTTATGTTACCAAAACTATGCACATAAAAAATTACTCCATTTGTCCTATAAAGATAGACCAATTTTGCTACTTTTTGAATCCCAAAATGTCTGTCCTTTTTGAAAATTCAAATTATAAATTTTTTGAACATTTCTATATTACCCCTTATTATTTCAATAATTACTTTCAACCAAAAAAACCCAACACCAAGTAGGAAATGGTACTTTTAGAAAAATAAAGTTTAATAAATGAAAAGTGAATGCAATGAAGATTTTTTTTAAACTACATATTTTGTCAAACTTAACATATAGAATTAAAGGAGTTGAAAGGAAGAGGGAATTAAAAATAAATAAATAAACGGAGAGGATCCATGTCGGAAAAGGCTAGGATTACCTTGGCAACCATTGAGGTACGGGTTCCCTTGGTAGCCTTTCCTGCAATGGCAACGATAACCCGCTCCATTGACGTTATCATGACAAGTACTATTTCCTTTACATCCATAACTCGTCGGATTCCGTTGAGCTACTTTGCATGTCTCATTCCCAATAGCCCAATCAATCACCAACGGAAGCTTTTCTTTGTTCCGTAACTCATTAACAAAATTTTTCGAAAATTTGAACAATTTCTCTTCAGCAACAAAGGCATAGCTGCAGGGATCCAACGCCGCGGATGCATCTGAATAACTGCTAGTATTTAATAATGTCACTTGAAGACCCCGAAGTCCTTTAGGGATGGAAATCTCACAACATCCATTGCCGGAGCAAGATTCATAGTCAATCTCGTTACAAACCAGCGTGCACCCAGTCTTGTAGGAAAAACTACTTATGTTACCTCGGATTTGGGCTTCAGTGTCACATCCGATAGCGAAGAATTTGTTTTCGGTACTAGAGACGAAGAAGTAAAGCAAGGTAAGTGCTGGAGGGCTTTTCACTAGTGCACTACCATTCTGAGCATAACAAAGGCGGCCTAACGGCTGCAAGATTCTTAGCCGACCATCGAGGGATATGTTGGTAACATCCCAGAGGCTATGCCTCAAAAATGGTTTGCTGGGATGGTTGAGTGAGTGATTGCAAGTGATGAGGAAGGATTTATTAAGGTAACAACCTTCCTTGGTGCCGAATGGGTATGGGATACTTACATTCCCACATCTGTCGGCAGGGGCGGAGGGAGGGGGGTGCCAGGGGGGGCAGTTGACCCCCCTCACTCATTGAATTTTTTTTTTTTTAGTATACATATTTACTTATATTTTTAAATATGCCCCCTCTAAAATATATTTTTGGTCCCTCTAAAATATATTTTTGACCCCTCTGATTTTATAATTAATCCCTTTACTCTTCTCTCTTTCCTTTTTTTCCCCTTTATATAAATAGCTCTTACCCATGTTTTACTCAAGTTACGTCTCTTGTCCTTGGGTTATGCCCTCTTTTTGGTTTAATACATACATTATTTCATCAAATATATATATATTATCAATGAATATTTAAGTTTTTGTGTTAATTATTAAGTTTAAACAATTTTCTTTGTTCTTGTTAATTTTTATTATATAAAGAAGGCTACTTCAAATGATTATTTAATGAGTGAGGCTATTGCCACCACATAAAGTACTCAAAGCCCCCTATTAGTTTACACTTTTTGAGGTTTTATGAAAAATATAAAAAAAATTTACCAAAAGTATTAACATTGTTCATTAGAAAACATCATTCTGAACAACTTTGTAGAAGAAATTTTTTCCAAAATCTATCATTTAAGCAGACTTTTTGGCAATTTACAATCTCTATTTCATTTTCCATCAAAAATTGACAAAAAGTCTACTTAAATTATAGATTTTGGAAAAATTTTCTTCTACAAATTTGTCCGGATTGATGTTTTCTAATAAACTATGTGATTAGTTTTTATAAATTTTTTTTATATTTTTCATAAAACCTTAATAATGTAAATTAAATAAGGGGTTTAGAGTATTTTATGTGGTGGTAATAGCCTGGCCCTTATTTGATTTATAGAGTTAGAAGAAAAAAATTAAACAGTTACATCCAAACAAAGTCGCCCCTCCTAGGATAAATTCCTAGATCCGCCACTGTCTGTCGGGGCATCCAGGCTTGGAATAGTGCGATGTTGCTGGTGCTATACCTATAGTACTGGTTGCTAAGACGACCAACCCAACCAATATGAGTTGCAGAAGCATTCCGTGTAAGCCCATGGCTTCAAGCGCCTTGGTTGTTTTCGGTGGATGCTGGCACAGAAAAACCTCCTTGATGAATGCAGGTCCTTTAATTTGTGGGAGAAGTAGTGGTGAAATATTGAGCAAAACAACCATTGAAGCAAACCTATTTATTAACTTTGGGCACTTAGCATGTAGTATAGCTAATACTTTCTTCGTCCCACAATTCCCTCAAAGATAGGTCATTTTTATAATTTTCTTTGTCCTAAAATATTTGTCCATTTTGAGAAATGGGAAATGTTACATATAAAAACCAATTGCAGCAACTAATTGTAACAATTGATGTGGCATGCCAAGTTGGTATATCATAATAATAAGGAGTGCTAATGGTTGATTGTTAGAAAATGCTACATCAATGTACGTTGCTGTCTTTTATTGTTGTGTTTAGTTGTTACCTATAGTACTACCCTTTTGAAAGTTCAAATCATAATTTTTTTGAACTTTTTATTCTATTCCTTGTTATTTCATTGATTATCTTGAATACAAAACCCAATAAAAAATAGGAGCAGAAATTTTTAAAATGATGATTTTTTTTAAATGTATGTTTTATTAAATATGACTTATTTTTATAGGACAAAGAGAGTGTAATCAAGTAATGTGAAGAGAAGGCAGTATGCCTATGAAAAGGACGTAGTGTGTGGGTCAAGGTTCACGTGGCATTTTCCTAGAATGTGCTTGGAAAGGACTCGCCGAGCTGTATACCAGCCTTGAAGAAAAGCGAAAGGTGACACTAAAGTCACTCACGCACTCATAAAATCTTTTAAAGAAAAAATGGCTAAACGTTCTTTCAAATAATTTATAAATTTTAATTTGTGAGGGGTAACTCATATATATGGCAAATGACCGTGATTCAGGATCTGTAAGTTTCAAATTTAAGTCTCTATTCCTTCATTATTAGATGTGCGAGCTTGTGAGTGATTTGTGTATTATGAGAGAATTAGTTTAAAATTATAAATTTATTAATTATTGTTTATGAAATTAATTTTGTTCACATAATGTTTTTCCATTTAATTTCATGAACATCAATTAACGCGTGGTAGCGTTAATTGCTGAATTTGTAAATTATTTAAGGACATTGCAACTTCTTTTCTTTAGGGATTACGTGAAAAATGACTAAACATTAGACTATTCTTAAAATTTATCCTTAATTTTATTTTATTTTGGATGTCCAAATAAAGTTGTGTGCAGTGGTCGCTTTGGATGTCTAACTTTTTAAAAAAGGTTTGGAGCACTATTGTGAAAGATTGAAAGTTAAATGTCTCATATGTCTTTTTTTTTTAAAATTTATTTATTGACTTCTAGTCTTTCACAATAATGCTCCAAACCTATATAACCTTTCAGTTTTTCACGATAATGTGCCAAACCTTTATAAAAAAAAAAGTTGGAAAAACTTTTTGGAAAAACATTTTGGAAAAAGTCTCTATTCTTATGTAAAGTTGTTTAAAATGATGTTTTTTGGTGGTAATATTTAGTATAAAATCTTAAAAAATTTAAACAAGTGAGGAAAACTAATAAAATTGAGGGGTGGCAATAGCCAGGCCCAATGTTACAATATAAAGGAATGAGTCTCTCTTAAAGGAATGTGTCCATTATGACAATAGAACAACCCTCTTTTTGGGTCAAGTAGGGTGAAAGTATTAGGTCCCATGCAACTTTATGGTAGCCTAAGTCTAAGGGCATGAGTCTCCTTTTATTTTTATTTTTTGCTAAGGGCATGAGTCTCTTTTAAAGGTACATTGTAATGTTCCAATAGAATCTTTTTTTGATTTTTCTATGATGCAATTTTTAAGTAACGAGTCTCTTTTAAAGATGCATTGCCATGTTCCAATACCATCTGTGACATCGTCTTTCATTTGTGAGGGCGATTATTGTAACTCATTAACTTTATTTGCCCCTTAATCTCTTAGTATAAGATACCTTTTAGAATAGAACTCAAAACAAATTTCATTTTCTCAAAACCCCTTTTGAGCCTAAATGGTCAAAACTACCCCCAACTTACCTTGCTAGCAATAATTACACCTATGCAACCATAAATAACTTCTTACTATCAAAGCCATAAAATTAGGGATTTTGTTCTCCAACTTACCTTACTAATAGTAATTACACTTGTGTGTGAACCCCAAAAAGTGACCCATGTACATGATTGAAAAGGAATCGCTATTTTATTTTTTAAAGGAAACAAAGAAAACGCTAAAAACCTTTCTGTTTTAAGAAAAACAATTGAATGACTCAATGTTTAAAAAAGAAAGGCAGAAAAGTTTTTTTGGAAACCAAAAAAATTAGGAATTCAGAAACTATGTTATGACATGGGAAAGTTCTGGGCAAATCTTATAGGTACCCATGTCACTTTAACAGTCTCTTAGTTTATTTGGGTTAAATTAAAGTCTTATCATACAAAAATCAGGTAATGGCACCAAATGATTTTCTGTGAGAAGAAAAAAAAATCAGGATAATACAACTTGACATGTCTTTGATCTCCTTGGGAATTAACGTTAACAATTTCTTACAGACCTTCAGCTCTTTCTCTTTAGCCATAAGAGTCGAAATGCTAATTTGCAACTCATCTAAACCCTTTGCATCCCTTAACACGTACTCTACCACTTTATCAAGACCATTGAGTCTACACAATAGTGCGCCAAACCCTTATGACGCTATCACATTTTCTGTAGTAAAGTCGTGATGGAAAAGTTTCAAAAGAGACATCTTATCACATTTCACAATAATTCGACAAACCTTTATAAAGAAATAAAACATCCACAGCGGCCATACAACACAACTTTATTCCTCTAAATGGAAATATTTCGGAAAAGAAGCTAGAGCCACTTTAACAAAAGTTATTATTATTAAGGTGGGGCTATTTCCACAACCTATAGTTTCAAAACAGACATCTTATCACATTTCACAATAATTCAACAAACCTTTATAAAGGAATAAAACATCCACAGCGGCCATACAACACAACTTTATTCCTCTAAATGGAAATATTTCGGAAAAGAAGAGCCACTTTAACAAAAGTTATTATTATTAAGGTGGGGCTATTTCCACAACCTAAATGACTACATCCACAACCCTCTCCCCTCCTTCTATGTGATATCCCCATCTTGCCCTTCTCTTTTTTCCTTTCTGTTGAATTTATGGCTCGATTGTCGCGGGCAAAATCTCATAGCCGAATTCTTTGAAATCTGCATATAACTATATTAATTGAATTGCATGTGCTGGCCGAAATTCGGTGCCACCCCTCACATGCCTCTCTTGAAATCTGGTGAAAGGAGAACCAATTTCTTTGCTGAGAAAAGAAAGTCTTAAAAGGAGAACCAACTTTTTTGTTGAGGAAAGAAAGTCTTACTTTCATTAAATGGGTAGGTGACTTTTGTACCTATGGTGGAGACTTTCTAGCCAACCTATATCTTTAGGTCCTTTGAATAATTTGTCTTGAACTCTCATCTTATGGAAGTAAACCCCTTTTTTTGACTATTAGAAGGGGACTTGGACAACCATTTTGGTATAAAGAGAGTGAATTGCAAAGAGTTGCATTCGGGGAAGAGATATACAAAATATTTGTGAGGTGTGTCTATCCAGTGGGTAAGAGTATGTGAGAGTGTGAAACCACTTTCTTGTAATTTGCTTGTACTCTTTGTTTTCATAGTGAAGCTTTCTGATCGTTATCCCGTGGATGTAGGCATTAGCCGAACCACGTTACATTGCTTTGTGTGTTGAGTGATTGTTCTTTATTTATTTCTTTAATTTCTCATTTGAGTGTGCAAATTGCCATTGCGGTGATTTTCAATTCAATCCTTGGGACTAATTTCCGCAACACCTTCTTCATTCCTTCACTCACTCTCATTCTTATTCCTTTTTTTTTTTTTTGGTTAAATTGAATAGATCATTACATACAAGCACACAAAAATATAACTATTTTTTTATCAGCAAAAAACAACACACACAATACCCAAGCTTTGTCTTTCTTTCTCACACTTCATTCACTGCTTTTGAGAGTCATAAAAGAATTAAAGACAAAGAAAGACCACCAAGAGGCTCGTAGTGGCAATGGCAATGGCAATGGCAAGGGCAAGGGTGAAACTTTTTCAAAGGTGGGAAAGAGTAAGATGTGGGAAGAGAGTAGCAAGACACACATGGGATGGAGGAGCTTCTAGCCGTATTGGATTATTGGGTGCAACTTACAAGGTCCCAAACCCAGACATAGTGGATGTGGCTCAATAACTTGAGCAGTTGGAGATGGTCATTGGGGCAACTCAACAAGATGAGATTTCTCATCTCTCCTATGGCATGCATTTGGTTTTATTGTTTTAATTAATTTTTTGGGGGCTTTTTTGTGTGTAAGGATCAATTTGAGTTTGGGTTTTTAGTTTTTACCCATGCCGGAGACTGAAGAGTGAGGAAGAGAATGGAGAAAGGGAAAGAGAAAAGGGTAATATGGAGATTTCATTAAGAGAGAAGGGAGATGGCTGTGGATACAGCCATTAAGGCTGTGGAAATAGCCCTTCCCTTATTATTATTATTATTATTATTTTTTGCTGCTAAAAGTCTTAAAATACTTTATCAAAAGTTGAATCAAATAATTAATTCATCGTAAGAAGTTGGGAGGATAAGGTTGGAGTACTTGTTCCAACCAATAAATAAAATCTACACTGAAAAGCAGAGGCTGGGATAATAAGAAAGGTACGTGTTAAGCAAAATACTATTGTCTTGATAAAGTGAATTGAACAGAGAGTGGGGTTTTGAATTGTTTTATTTTCCTTGTTTTTTATGTGGACAAAAAGAACCCCAAAACTACGTAATTTTAAAAGTGTTTTTCATGTTGCCCAAATTACATAATTTTGAAATTCTTTATGCCTACATAGAGAGAGAGAGAGAGAGAGAGAGAGGATCAACGTCTTCTAAGATCTCCATTTTATGGAAAGAATTTTTAATAAAATGGTATAAAATTCCTTCACTCTTTATTACAATGTCAAAATGGACATTTAATAATTTTTTTTGATAAGCTTGGACATTTAAGAATTTGAACCTTATATTTATGACATGAAAGATAACTTAATCTTCTTTCTTCTTGCTTCTCCTTTCTTTTTCCATTTTTTAATTATTTTTTATTATTTTTTTTTAACTTGAATCATCGTTGTCTATTTCCATGAAACCATTGTATTACCACGTGGTGTAATCAATCAATCACAATAAAACAAAGTGGAATTATAGGACCAAAAAATATACTAACAATCCCACTTTCTTTTGGCAACATGAAAAACACCTCTAAAATTATAATTATGTAATTTTGGGGTTCTTTTTGTCCACATAAAAAAAATGGAAAATGAAACAATTCAAAACCCCACTTTCTTTTCAATTCACTTTATCAAGACAATAGTATGGTTTTTGCGTAACACGGACCTTTCTTATCATCCCAGCCTCTGCTTTTCAATGTAGATTTTATTTATTGGTTGGAACAAGTCCAACCTTATCCACCCAACTTCTTACGATGAGGTAATTATTTGATTCAATCTTCCCATGTATTGATTCAACCATTTTTGGTATAGATTAACAGTTCAATATCCATTAATTTTTACAATATATGCAGATTATGCATATATCCTAATATGAAGTCAGATAGATCTCAAGTTCTCAGTACTGCAATAAAATGATCAATCTATATTGGAATGGCATGACTGAAAAAATTGCTGTCAAATATTTTTACAGTTGTAAACTCCTATGTAATGGTATATTGGCTCTATGTTTGATTTAATTGGATGAAAAATCACTAGCAATAGTTCAATTAATTAATATATGGAATAGGGTTGTCCTAGAATTTCTGGTTTTTTTTTTTTTTAATGCATTCTTATAGTTCAGAAGGACGAATTAAGAGGCAGGGTGCTGAGTTGCGATAAGATGTAAGGGAACTTGTTATCATCGACATGCTTGCCCCTTTAAACCACAATTAATTCACCATCACCATCCAAATTCACATTAATTAATTAACCATAAGATAGCAATATGATACTTAGGCAGCAAAAATGAGAGTTATTAAACAAAGTAATTACCAAGCAATTTCTTCCCACAAAAGATTAAATTAATACAATAACAACACACCATCTTGTGAAGATAATTTTTTTGCAATAATCGCCCATCATCAGTTGCTAATACGACTTGCTTCCTTATGCTCCCATAATCTCCTATATTTCTGTTCATACTACCGACACCATAAGTGTCACAGTTAAACAGGTAAAAAATCTGTCTCTCTTGCATTTTTGACACCTTCCTTCTCCATCACTCTCAATCTCTCTAGCTCAATTGCTACTTCCTTCATAGAAGGTCTTTCCTCCCTTTTTACATTAAGCATATTTTTGCTAACATAGCAACTTGCTTAATCTTGTCAACATTTCCCTCATTTACCTCTCGTTTGTCAGGAACTTCAAATAATCAATTTTCTATCCGTGAATACGTAGCCAAATTTCTGTTTTCTTTGGGTCTCTCAAAAGAAAGTGCTATTTTTCCGTGGCGCTCTCTCCCCTCATTGTTGAAGTCTCAAAAGGTTGCAAGCATATAAAGGCATGGCCTAGACTTCGGCTCATGGCACCAGGACTTTGGTCCATAGAGCCTCTATTGGCTTTACGAAGCCTCATTGTTTCTTGTTATCATTGACCCATTGAGGTCCCTTCTAATTGGAAGTTATTAGATGAAATTGCATCAATGGGGTACATTTTTCATGATTCGGCATCAAACTAGCTTAAGGAGATTTTATTATAAATTCTCATCAGTTTGAGGGGGAGTATTGAGGAAATAAGTCAAGACAAGCAATCATGGATGAAATCAAGAGCATATGGAAAGGAATCAAGAGAAAGCATATCAAGGAAAAATATTGGAAAGAAATCATGGAGAAAAGTCAAAGAAGAAATTGATTTATTTCCTTTCTTGTTTTATTCTAGTATTATTTGTTTCCATATTAGTTGTTCTTATTCTCTATATAATCCCACTAATGGGTTAATTGTACTAAAGCAATTATAAATTATATTCAGTTTTTCTATAAAAAGATAGGATGTGGCCAAGAATTTCGTTTGGTAAACTGCTAATCTTGTCTCCTAGCAACAACAAAAACAAAAAAATGTAACTTCCTCAAAAATATTCTAACGCTTGAGGGAACTATTGATCACATCTTCACCTCCTTCAATCCCCACTAACTTAATAAAATTTTGGTGTACTAAATTTGAGAACCATTGAAACACGATGGATAAATTCGGCTTTCTTTTGTTTGATGAAAAATCCGGGATAAATTCGGGATATTGTCGAGAAGTCTTACTATTGGGAAACAAAGGTAAGGTGAAAGGGGAGAGATTTGTGGATGCAAAGGAATACCTCTCAACTGAGTTTTGGTTTCCATTTGCAATATCAGTCTAATGGCTATAAATAAAATTTAAAGAAAAAAAAAAAACCGTTATTTTGGTAATTGTTTTGTGGTGCTTGCAAAAGGCTTAAGTGGTGAACTATGAACTATTTGGGAATGATAATGTGCGTCATGTTGAGATTTTAAGCTCGAATTCTCGTTTATCCATGCTCGTATTTTTTATTTCTATTTAAAGCGTGAATCACATCTATCGTGTGGATATTGATATCCAAAACATTTTAATAAAAAGATTTTTTTGGCAAGATTGATGCCTCAGTGCGTGAAATTTATATACATAATGGAGTTTTATTATAAATAGAGTTCCGCTTTGGAAGAATTTTTATTTTCTTAGGAAAACAATTTGATTTTTGAAAACAATTTGGTACTTAAACTTTCAAAGAAAGTCCAATTCCAATTCCAAAACCATCAAAGTTGGGCACACTAGCAGATTATGTGATCAATTTTCATAAAATACCTTCATATTTTCTATGAAACCTTGATAAATTAAATTTAGTGGGGTGTGCAAACAAAATAAAGGAGTTACAATATCCACTCCCAAATAATAATTGGGCTTTGTTGGCCGGGGTTAGAAAAGCCCTTATATAGGGCCCAAACAAGTAAGATGGCAAGCTAGGGTATTGATTGTGCTGAGAAGGCGGATGAGGCTGTTGAGTTGGGCTTCGCCCAAAAAGATTAAAGGAAGGGAACGGTTATTGCAAACCCCCATTCCTATAAACCCACCCTCATCCTTTAGGTTTTTAAGGTTTTATGCAAAATATAAAAAGTTTTTATGAAAACCGGCCATGATGTCTACTAGAAAACATCATTTTGAACAATTTTGTAGAAGAAAGGTTTTCCAAAATCTATCGTTTAAATATACTTTTTAACCATTTATAGCCTTTATTTCATTTTTTGCCAAAAAG
The DNA here is from genome assembly GCA_039720395.1 of Liquidambar formosana. Taxonomy (NCBI): domain Eukaryota; kingdom Viridiplantae; phylum Streptophyta; class Magnoliopsida; order Saxifragales; family Altingiaceae; genus Liquidambar; species Liquidambar formosana. Next base: position 5,802,507 of record CM077834.1, read on the forward strand.
TCTACTTAAATGATAAATTTTAGAAAAACTTTCTTCTGCAAAATTGTTCAAAATGATGTTTTTTAGTGGACATCATGGTCAGTTTTCATAAAAACTTCTTATATTTTGCATAAAACCTTAAAAACTTAAAGGATTAGGGGTGGGCTTATAGGAATGGGGGGTTGCAATAGCCGTTCCCATAAAGGAAACAAGCTTTCGATGGCAGTGGGAACTAGGGACCAAGGCCTGAAAAGATTTCAAGTTGTCATAAACTACTGGCCCAAGAGTTTGAAAGGACTGGTACAGTGGTACCAGATCTCTATTTTCAATTTTTTTTTTTTTCCTAAGGGCAAGAACGTAAGATGGCAAAAGGGGGGAATTGGAGCCAGATGAATAGAATATAGTTAGATGGTAATCTTCAAATTGCTGAGTTTTACGGAGACTAGATATAGCACACGTGTGTTGCACGTGAATATTTTTAAATACTATTAGTTATACAAAATAGTAAATACATAAATATTTTATATTTTTTCATAAAAGATAAAGTTTAAAATTCAAAAGTACATTTTTTATTTATTTATTATAATCAAAATTGTCAACGAAAGATTAAAAATTCTTTAGATATACATTCATAATTTTTTTTCTTCATAAAACGGAATATTTAATGAGTTTATATTCATATATATTTTCATGCAACTTGATAGTTGCTTTAGGAAAAAGAATTTGGATAAGAATCTAACTTTAATTTGTTAAGAGTTTGAGTTAAAATTTAACTTTAATTTGTTATCAAATGATAAGAATGTTTACTATGTGTTTCAATTAAAGGAAGGGTAGATATGTATTTTTTATTATTATTTTAAATAAGGGTATATTGGTCATTCAAAAGTTTTTCTGAGATTCAACCGTTTATAGGTAGGATAGATAAGGTTTGGAGGTTGGGGAATTATTTTTTTGGTACAATGGGAAGGGTTCAAACTCGTAGCCTATTCTACTCTTTATCTTTTATTCCTAATAAATAAATAAAAATTACTCATAAACCCATTATTCACAATATTTTCCTGATTTATTAATAATTTTTTTCTAAATAACTCCCAAATTATGACCTATTTGTATGCCAAATAATTCGTGAACCTCCAAAAAAATAATTAAAATAGGGAATAGGCTGTCACAGGCTTTCTTTTTCTTAATGCATCCTTACGGTTTAGGAATGACAAAGAAAGCATGGTGTTGTGTTGCAACAAGATATCAGGGACCCTGTTACGTTGTGCTTGACCCTTTAAACCACAACTAACTCATCAATCATCACCATCCATGTATAAAAAACTACCATAATTCACATTAATTAAGTAATTAACCATAAGATAGCAATATGGTACTTACGCAACAAAAATGAAAGATATTAAACCATGAAATTAAAAGATGATTTCTTCCTAACGAAGGTAAAATGAAAACAATTACAACACACAATCTTGTGAAGATAAATCCTTAAGAGGGAGAGAACATACAGCCACACCCTAAACAATCATCATCTGTTGTCAAATGCCAATCGGACTAGCTTGCTTATGGTATCGGACTTGCTTCCTTATGGTATTGTACTTTGCTAGTTAGTTTAGGGAAAGAAAAGAAAAGAAACAAAGAAACAACATAGGGCTTTATCTTTTGTTCTATTACGGTGGAAGCTTTAAGATGGCAGAGAAATCTTGTGTCAAGTGCCTTCAGAAAGAATATAAAGCACTGTGTAAAATGATAACAGGGGAAGGTTTCTTAGGCTCGATTGAGAAGACCACCACTGGCGCGAGTCAAATCTGACCTCCTCCCCCTCTTGATCGTTTTACTCCCCTTCCCTCTCGATCTCGCACCTGCCTTGACAGTCCGGTATATCACCATTTCGCACGGGACCCTGATTTCAAATGTGATTGTGATTTAGGGATTTGAAAATCCCTTCCCTTTCCCACTCACCGCCTTCACCAAACCCTGCCAACCTTTGATAGTCCGATACACCGCCAAGCACAACACATGCGAAGCACACCGATCCTATCACCGAATACATTTCGCCGCTGGCGACCTGGGACTTAAAAGTGGTAAGAATAGTTCTTGAGGCAAAAAGTATCTCTAGATCGTTGCTCTATCTTGCCGGGTTCCCATGATCTCACTGGAGCTTGATGATTTGCTTTCTCGCCGTCGATTGTACTACAAAATTAGGGCTTTGATTCCTGTCTCTTGCTTGAGCTACCGTGCACCACCAACAGCCTTTATTACCACCGATTGTCGCCGATCGGGGCCGATATTCACTTTTGGATTTCACCGAATAGAGAACTCATTATCGAGGCTTATATTGTGGATATGGATTAAGAGATCTGATCTACACTGATCTGAAAGATGATTTTCCAAGTTGAGAACAAGACTTTTGATAGAGCTGTTTTAGATAATAACAGGGGAAGGTTTCTGTGGATTAATGAAAAGGATAGTGGTTTCTCTAGAAATGTTTTCTTGGAAAGGATTTTTGTCAATAAAGTCATTGACTTTGTCGATAATATTTTCAGAAATGGAGCTAGAGCGAAGCTTTTCTGGAAGGATATGGGTGTTTAGAGGGAGGTGGTTGCTAGGTTCGTTCTAACGAGAGAGGTAGAGCCCTATTTTTCTCTGAATTTCCCTTTAATCGCAATAAAGGTATGGTTATTATTCCTGAAGGAAGAGGTGCGATTGGTTGGAGATTATTTATGAACTCGTTGAAGCAGTGTCATCAGGAATACGCTTTAGTTAAGTTGAAAGCAGTGTCTGGCTCACATCCTAACCCCCCATCCTTTCTGTCTGCAGCGAAGATGCCATCTTTGCCATTACCGGGGGTTTGGGAGGTGGATGCTGTGGACAATAGAGTGATTTTTAAGATGAGTGAGAAGAATGTGGAGAGCTGTATTGATTTCCTTAAATTGTGTGTTATGGGACGATTCTCCAATGATAGAGGGTCGATTCACGCGATTGAGGTTTGGGCATTGTAGGTATGGAATGTGAGCTCAGGAGTAAAAATTCACGAGTTGAATGATGGTTTGCTGCTTTTCTGTCTTCCTTCTAAAGAAGTTGCAATCAAAATCTTGAACGAAGGCTCTAGATCTAAAAAGGGTGTTATCCTTCATCTGGATTAGTAGGGATATAAGGTGGGTTGTATGGGCCTACTAAAGGGTGAAGGCAAGAGGTGGATCCAATTAACAGGCCTCCCTATTCATGTTTGGTGTTTAAATTTATTCAAATCTATTGGAGATTTTTGTGGAGGTTTCTTGAAAATTGAAGTTGATTAGGAAGAAAGTTGGGACAAGGTGAGGTTGTTGGTGAAGAACACGGGTACCATTCCTAGTTTTGTGGAAGTATTTGTTTTTGGCGTTTGTTATAGAGTAAAGGTTTTTGAAGAATCTTCTCTTCTTTTGGTTCCACTTAGGAATTCTTTTGGAGATAAAAACCATTCCCGTCACTTTCACTATGGTAGAGAGTAGTTTTTTGTTCTTTGTGTTGACGAGATAGACGGTGATGTTCAAAGAGTGGATCTGACTGACAGAGGAAAGAGATGGGTGGCTAACCATACGTGCCAGAGGAAAGTGAGAGACGTTTATGCTTAGAAGGTTGGTGTTCACAAGACATGTGGCGTTAGGGATGTGGATCAGCGAACAGTGGTAGGTGGAAATTGAGTTTCGAATTTTGAATATGGGAAAACGAGTGTGACTACTGATGCTTCCCAGGGGGGAAAGGTAAGGCTGTGGTGGTATGCAACTCACGTGAGAGCCCTTGTGAGGTGGGCTTGAGTTCGGGCCAAATGGCTAGTGTGTGCGAGAGGCCCAATGCTGGCCCTTCTTCTTCCAGCATTCAGTTTAAAGTGTTTCAGCTTGGTTTTAATTCTTTGACCCATGTTCAATCATCACCTGTGGCACGCAGGGGTTGTCGGCAATATGAGGCAGAAGCTGGGTCAAAGATGGTAGGGGTGCATTAGGTGGAAGGATTTAGGGAGACCAACTTCTCCATGGAGGCTGGTACTTATTCTAAGTTAAGAGATGTGAGGGCTGATTCTAATTTATTTTCGTGTGATGGCCAATTTGTTGACAGGGAAGGCTACTCTTCGTTTGATGTCCTTGCTTCTAGGGGTTTGATTTCAGACAGTGAAGGGGTTTGCGGGCTTAGAAACTCTCTAGGTATTGGTTTCTCTGAACCTATTGATTGTTTCCCTATTGATTGTATGGAACCAGACTCTGATTTTATGAATAGGATGGGTGTGGGTGGCAATTTATTGATAGATTATGGCCCAATGAATGAGGTGGAAGTTTCTGAATGGGTTAAATCTCAGGTGAGTAGTTTGAGTAAGTTTCTAGGGTTGTCTTGTTGTGGTTTTGAAGATGAAGCGATTTCTCTATTTTCTTCTATTGAGAAAAATAAATGGAAGGCAAATGGTGTGGCGTATCTTAGGAGAAAATTGGTTAGTCCGGAGGAAAGAAGGAAACGTGAATTAAAAAGACTTGAGTGGACTATCAATTGTGAGGGTAAGGTGAATAACAGAGGAGTGGTTAGGGAGGAGAATGGGAGGGCTAGATGTTTTGAATTGGTTAATTTATAAAGTTAAAAATTATTTGTTGGAATGTTAGGGGTTTTAACAGTGTAGAGAGAAGAAGGAGGATTAAATCCTTTTGTAAGAAATGGAGGGGGGACATTATTGTGTTACAAGAATCCATGATTGAAGCTATTGATAGGATTATTATCAGAGATTTGTGGGCTGGTAGTTTCGTTCAGTCGGCTGAGTTGAGAGCTATTGGCACAGTGGGGGGTATTTTGATTATGTGGGATGGTAGAGTTTTATCCAAGATGGATGTGTTTGTGGGAACTTTTTCGGTTTCTTGTGTGTTCAAAAATGTCGATGATGGTTTTGAATGGGTTTTATTGGGAGTTTATGGTCCCAATGTTGATGCATTAAAGGCGTCGTTTTGGCTCGAATTGGAAGGTGTTAATGATAGATCGAGTCTTCCTTGGTGTGTGGTTGGAGATTTTAACGTTGTGCGCTTTCCGAATGAGAAGAAAGATTGTTTGGTGGCATCGGCAGCTATGAGATTATTTTATGATTTTGTGAATTCCAATGATTTATTTGACCCTCCGTTAGTTGGTGGATGGTTTACTTGGTCAGATAATCAGGTTAACCTTTCTCTTTCAAGGTTGGATAGATTTCTTTTCTCTTATTCATGGGAAGAACATTTTCCTAGGGTTATTCAATCCGCTCTTCCTAGGTCGTTATCTGATCATGTTCCTTTATTCCTTGATAGTGAAGGTTTGAGAATTGTCAGACGTCCTTTTCGTTTTGAAAATATGTGGCTTGGAGAAGATGGTTTTGTTGATCTAGTTAAAAATTGGTGGGATTTTTTAATTCTAGTTATGTCTTTGCCAGGAAGTTAAAAGCTTTGAAAGATTTTTTGAAGGTGTGGAACAAAGAAGTGTTTGGTAATGTGAGAGAATCTATGGATAGAGTTTTGGATTTGATTCATTCTTATGATGAGAAAGAGGGAGTGGATGGCTTATCAGAAGTGGAAAAAACTAGTAGAGTTGATGCCCAAGCAGAGTTTGCCAAGTTAGCTCGGTTAGAAGAAATAGTTGGAGGCAAAAATCTAGAGCTTTATGGTTGAAAAAAAGGGGATAAAAATACGAAATTTTTTCATAGAATGGCTAATGCTCATAAAAAGGTGAACTTTATTGGGAAACTTAAAGTTAATGGGCTTCTTGTGGATGATAAGGAAATTATTTCCAAAGAAATCGTTGATTTCTATGAAGAGGAGGACAGGAGACCTTTTGTTGATGATTTGGAGTTTAACTCCATTGATAGTATGGATGTAGTCCTTTTGGTTAATACGTTTGAAAAAGTGGAGGTTTTGGAGGCTATTAATTCTCTTGGTGGGGATAAAGCACCCAGTCTGGATGGTATGTCTATCGCTTTTTTTAAGAAGTGTTGGTTGGTTATTAAAGATGATTTATTGAAGGTCTTTGGGGAATTTTTTGAATATGTTAAGTTTGAAAAAAGTCTTAATGCTACATTTATTATCCTTATTCCTAAGAAAGGTGAGGTGGTAGATGTTCGGGATTTTCGCCCTATTTCATTACTTGGTAGTGTTTATAAGATTATTTCCAAGGTCTTGGCTTCTAGGCTTGCTAAAGTTCTGGGGACTCTAATTTCTCCTTCTCAGTTTACTTTTACTAGTGTGCGACAACTTGTGGATGTGGCTCTTGTTGCTAATGAATGTGTGGATTCTAGACTTAAAAGTGGGGTTCCGAGGGTTATGATTAAAATTGATTTAGAAAAGGCTTATGATCATGTCAATTGGAATTTCCTCATTTATATCCTTGAGAGAATGGGTTTTGGAGAGAAATGGTGCAAATGGATCTCTTGGTGTATCTCTACTCCTTCTTTCTCGGTTTTGGTAAAAGGCACTCCTTATGGTTTCTTCTATGGTTCTAGGGGTATTCGTCAACGGGATCCCCTTTCTCCCTTATTATTCATTTTAATGATGGACGTGTTTAGTAAGTTTATTGCTATTGCTATGGAAGCTAATTTTTTGGAGGGTTTCTCAATTGGTGATGGTGGTAGTGGGTTTAGCAAGGTGTTGCACTTGCTTTTTGCTGATGATGCTCTTCTTTTTTGGGGTGTTGATAAAGATCAAATGCATAATTTAAGGGGTATTCTCCTTTGTTTAGAAGTGGTTTCTGGGCTCAAAGTTAATCTTGGTAAGACTCAGATTATTCTGGTGGGTAGGGTGGATAATATTACTTGTCTTGATTCCATTCTTGGTTGTAAGATCAGTTCTTTGCTGATTAGGTACCTTGGTCTTCCCTTGGGAGCACGCTTTAAAGATAAAAAAATTTGGGACCTCATGATGGAAAAAATTAAGAGGAGGCTTAGTGGGTGGACGAAAGGCTACCTCTCTAAAGGAGGTAAATTGACTTTTATTAAAAGTGTTTTCTCTCTAGTATCCCTACTTACTTTATATCTATTCACAAAATCCCTATATCAATGGCTAATAGAATTGAAAAACTTCAAGGGGTTTTTTTGTGGAATGTTGTGGGTGGGAAGTGTAAATTTCATCTTGTGAATTGGTATACTGTGTGTCTCTCAAAAGAAATGGGTGGTTTGGGTATTAGACCTATCTCTTATTTTAATCAAACTCTTATGGCTAAATGGCTTTGGAGATTTGGAAAGGGCGATCAAGGTCTATAGCGTGATGTGGTTGTTTGGAAGTATGGTGTTTCTAGTGAAGGATGGTGGACTAAGGAAGTGAGAGGTTCTCATGCTGTGGGCCTTTGGAAAGCTATTATGCAAGGATTTGATGACTTTAAGAAGGAGATTGGTTTTAAAGTTGAAGATGGTAGTAGAGTGCGTTTTTGGAAGGATGATGTGGTGCTGTAATTTGCCTCTTATGTGTGAATTTCCTTTTTTGTTTGATATAGCCCAAGATAAGGAAGCTTTAGTTAAGGAGTATCTGGAAATTTTTAATGGTGGTATTTTGTGTACATCATCTTTGTGAGACGTTTTAATAATTGGGAATAGGAAAGTGTCTTACTTTTTTTTTTTTTTCAAGTGCTTTATGATTGTAAGATTTTGGTCGGTGAGAATGACTCCTTGGTGTGGCATAAGGACTCCAAAGGACTATTCTCCGTAAAATCTTTCTTCAATTCCTTAAGGTCATTAGGAATTCCTTTCTTACCAGCTAAGAATATTTGGATTACTTTGGCTCCTTCCAAGGTGGTTTTTTTTTGTTGGTTGGTGGGTGGTAATAAATGTTTGACTCTGGATCACCTTATTGGAAGAAGATTGATTTTGCCTAATAGATGTATCTTGTGTAAAGAGAAGGCGGAAATGGTGGATCATCTCTTCATCCATTGCTTAGTGTCTAGAAGCCTTTGGATGCTCATTTTCAATTTATTTGGTGTTCATTGGGCCCTTCCGTCTTCTACTTTTGATTCCTCTTGGTTTGGTGATTAAAAGGTGGCAATAAACAAGCTAAAGTACGTGGTTTAGAGAATGGCCCCCTTTGCTTTTTTTTTTGGTGTCTTTGGAGGGAGAGGAATCTTAGGACTTTTAAAGGGATTGAAAAATCAGTTATTGAGCTCAAGTCTGTGTTTGCTAAGAATATTTTTTGGTGGTATACTAGTTTTGCTAACATTAGCAATCCTTCTTTTGTTCACTTCCTTGATTCCCTAAAGTTATAAAGGGGTCTTTCATTTATGCCTTTTCTTTTTGCTTTGTTCTTGTATATGTCTCATACACTTGTGCTTAGTCTCTTCTTTTTAATACAATTTTACTTCATCAAAAAAAATAAAAAAATCGTACTCTGCCATATTACTACTAGTACTAGCACTAAAAGTGTCGGATAGTTCATCAAGTACAACCTCAGTCTCTTCTGCATTTGTCACATCTTTCTTCTTCATTGCTTTAAATCCCTCTAGCTCTATTGCTACTTCTTTCATAGTGGGTCTTTCCTCCCCTTTTACTGATAAGCATCTCTCTGCTAACATAGCAACTTCTTTAAGCTGATCAATATTTTCCACATTTAGCACTTGACTGTCAAGAATTTCAGGCAAGCGATCCTCTTTCAAGCGAAGAAATAAAATACGTTGCTAAATTTCTTTCTTCTTCAGGCCTTCTAAAGGAAAGTGCCATCTTTCCCGTTAGTAACTCTACAAGGACAACCCCAAAGCTATAAACATCACTCTTTTCTGTCAACTGACTTGTATGGAAGTATTCAGGATCCAAGTATCCAAGTGTCCCTTGTACTAGTGTTGTTATTTGCGACTTATCCAGCGGAATCAACTTCGAAGCACCAAAATCAGAGATTTTTGCAATGTAATTGTCATCCACGAGTATGTTAGTAGTCTTCACATCTCTATGAACGATAGGAGTAGAAGCTGCAGAGTGCAAATACGAAAGCGCTCCCGCAATTTCTGTTGCTATCCTTAAACGAGTTTCCCATGGAATTGAATGGCATTCATTATGTATATGTTCAAAGAGGGTACCATTGGTTACAAATTCAAAGACTAATAAGGGAACTTGAGTCTCGAGGCAAAATCCCAATAGTTTTACCACATTCCTATGGTTAATTTGGGAGAGAACAACTAATTCATTGACGAACTTTTGAACTTGGCTCTCATCTCCTATTTTGGATCTCTTAATGGCAACTGTTGTGTTATCTGGTAATATTCCTTTGTAAACTGTTCCTTGGCCTCCTTGGCCTATGACTCTACTTTCGTGGTAGTTGTTTGTGGCCTTCTTAAGTTCTTCTGCAGTAAATATTTTAGCTCCACCTTCAACAGATCTTTCATGTTTGGAAAGTTGTTGTTGTAACATAAGGCCACCATTTTGCTGAAAGAATTTTTCCCTGAGTTTGGTGAGCTTTCTTCGCTTGAGTCCCCAATATAACCATGAACTTCCTAGTAATAGTAACTATGACGCTTGTGCAAACACCTATGTATACAAAGGATTAAATAAATATTAAAATATCACCACCGAGTAAAAAAAATTAGTTGTGCATAGAATTCTAGTCATTCTTGATGTAACAGCATTTTCTTACTCTCCTATATTGGTTGCCGACAATGTCTAAGATGGATTTTTAATATAGCACTAGACACCTTCTTAGTGAGGTGTCTTTGGACTCAGGGCCTACAAGGACAAATCTGTGAGACTAGCTAATGGGCTAAGCCAAAACAGACAAGTACATTGAAGTGGGGGTTAAGCCACGTCTAACAGGTTTTAAGTTTAAGTAACCCCAAAACAAAAGATTTCGTAGAATTATAATATGTTGATTAGTGCTTATTACATGTTACCAGAAATGCAAAGCAAAAAGTCATATGTTAGTGTGGATTCAATAAAATATTGAGCTGATACGGAATTGAAAATTTCGATCTCTTTTTGTTTGTCAATTTTATTTTATTTTTCAAAATAAAAGATTCAAGTTAAAGAGAGCAGAACCGAGAATAGAGAGGAAAGAAGACTGCAACTTATTTTTCTTTTCCTTCTAAACAATTTTTTTTTTTTTTTCCCCTTAGTCTCTTGTGACCTCCTATAAACTTTTCTTTCTTCTTGGGGGTTTGGGACAACAAATGTAAATTGAAGCATGCCTTAGGGGTAGAACTTGCGCGGCCCATTGGACCCACCAAGAATCGAAGGGCTTTCGATTCAAGAAAACATCAGAATCCACACTAACATTGTAACATATGATGGATACAAAGTCATATGTCAGTGTGGATTCAACAAAAGTAAACTCACCTACCAAGAACTTGTGCGGCCCATTGGACCCACCAGTTCTATTCTCTCTCTCTCTCTCTCTCTCCTTTTGTTTTTTTTTTTTTTTTTTTTTTTGGCCAAGGACAGTTTTACTCTCAGCTTTTATTTTATAACACTCCATCATGTTTGGGAAAATGACACTTTTTATTGTTTCGTCAATCAACTGTTTTGATTTTTGACAGAAAATAATCATGTACAATGCAAATGATCTACTCATAAGATTTTTAGAACGAAAATGCTCTAGTAATAAAGACAATTTCACCATTTTACGAACATATAATAAGAGTTAAATACATTCTTAAAACACAAATATGTTAAAGTGTTTAAAAATAAAATAGAAAGAATGCTAAGTTTTTACGAGAGAAAGATTCGAACCTAGACGATAAACTAGTCACACCCCAAACCCACCTGGTACCACTAGTCCATGAGGGCCAGTGGCAGCTTTCAACTACTTTCATGACCTTATTCCATCCTCCTCACATAACTACATAAGTGACAGACAATGCAGCGGACCTTGCAATGGGCCTTGCAATGGTTTTTCTAACGTTCGAAACTCAAGATCATACTAGTTTTAAATGAACAAATAAATGATATTTCATAAATCTTAACTATAAAATTAATTTTTCAAATAAGTTTTGTTTTTGGTCTGTACGTAATATTTTATCAGTATTAAGAGTATAATAATCTTTCACGACATTAACAAATTGTAAAAGAACATATATATATATAACGGAAATATATGTTTGTTTTTTTTTTAGATACAATGGGAGGGTTTCAAATCCTTAACCTATCTTACACTTTCCTTTTACTCCATCCTTCCTCACCACTAAACTAGCTAGTCCCTAATGACTTCAACGAAAATGCTTTTCCTTTTCGAAAGATTTCCTTTCTCAATTTTGAATCCAATTAATATGTCAATGGCTTTCAGGGAACCAGTGGAAAAATTAAGGGGCCATATTTTGTTTCAAAATAAAAAAGAGTTGTGATGTACTCCGTACACGTTATTCACTTTTTCTTAATATCCAAGAAACCTAGCATTAGTACTCAAGGTGGGGTGTAGAAAATACACTTACCAAGGGCAACTTGAATCGCTTTGAATGGATTGGGATTCGCAACACATCCATTTCCAAGTCTTCTACCATCGCCGTGGTAACCCTTGGGACAATGACAAAAATAATTTCCCACTTCATTAACACACTGTGCTTTTTGGACACATTGGTTCAAGCTTGAGCTCTTACACTCATCAATGTCTGGAAGATAAGCAAGTCGATTAAAAAGATCAAAAGCCCATCACAAAACTAAGCTGAGCACTTGTAAGTAATACAATCCAAATTCCTAATGAAACCCAACAAAAAGAATGAAATGAAATATATATATATATATATGATAAAGTTTAGGTGAGCACGTACTAATACCTACATTGGGATTATACCTCACGCATTAGTGGGTTATATCCAATGCACGGGTACAACGTGCTCCCCCGACGGAGATCGTTACCTTGGCAATCATGGAGATAGGGGTTCCCTTGGTAGCCTTTCTGGCACTGGCAACGATAACCGTATCCGTTGTCGTTTTCACGGCACTTACTGTTTCCTTTACATGCATAAGTCGTCTGATTCCTTCGAGCTACTTGGCATGATGTCTCCTCCCCAATAGCCCAATCAAGCACCAACGGAAGCTTATCTTTGCTCCGTAGTTTATCAACATAATCTGCCGAAAATTTGAACTCTTTTTCCTCAACTACAAAGGCATAGCTACAAGAACTGGACACCGATGTAACCGAGTAATCGCTGCTAAAGATTGATAATGCCACAGTAATACCCCAGAGTTTTTTAGGGATGACCATCTCGCAACAGCCATTGCCTGAGCAAGACTCGTCTTCAAAATTAGTGTCGTTGCAAAGCAACTTGCACTCTGTCGAGTAGTAGTGGCCGTCTCTGAAACCTGTGATGCCCGCAGAAGTGTTACAACCGATGGCGAAGAATTTGTTGAGGGTATTAGAGATGTAGAATCTTGACAAGGCCCAGTCTTGTGGTAGGCTGTTCAGTTGTGTATCTTTGGGATCAGAACAAAGGCGGCCTATGAGCTGCAAGATCCGCAGCTGACCGTCGAGCGAAATGCTGGTAACCTCCTCGTCGGTCATCCTAAAAAACGGTTTGGGAGGGTTGAGTGAGTGGTTGCAAGTGATAAGGAAGGATTCATTTAGGTAACAGCCTTCCTTGGTGCCGAATGGGTATGGGATACTTACATTCCCACATCTGTCCGGGCATCCAGGCTTGGAATATTGCGATGTTGCTGCTGGTGCTGCAGTGGTTGCTAAGACCAACCCAACCAGCAGGAGTTGCAGAAGCATTCCTTTTGAAACCATTTTGATGAGAAGTTTTCGCAGATGACTTCCCTATGGATGCTGGTCCTGTTCCTATAGTAATTAGCTAGTCGAACAGAACTCCAACCTCTTCTTCTTTTCTTTTCCTTTTTTTTTTCTTCACAAACGATGGAAGAGATTGAATTAGTAGGGAGTAATAGAAAAGGGCAAGTACCTGGAAGACTAACTCATCATTCATATATAATAATGAATTAATGATATAATAATAAGAAAGTTAAGTGAACATATGATATAATAATGAGAAAGATGGACCCATCAGAAGACTTAAGGCAGAGTAATAATTCATAGATATGATGACAGATGGACATGTGAGAAGACTTTGATTCAGTGGGGGAATCCAAGGAATATTTTCGTTTGCTTATCAAAAAGATAAAGGGTAAAATACATTTACACCCTTTGTGTTTACTGACTATTATATTGACCTCTCCTATCTTTTTTGAAATTACACTACCCTCTCTTACTTTAGAAAATAATATACACATTCCTCCATCCGTTAATCAGCAGTTTAGAAGGTTAACGGATATTGCTGATGTCATGTAAAAAAGGGGCTAAAATACCCATTTTACCCTTAGGCAGTGTTTGGTTGGAGGGTTTCATTCCTGGGAAAGGGGTTTCATTTCTGATTCCCATGTTTGGTACCACTTTTTTCCCAGGTAAGTTCCATTCCCGTGTTATTGAGATTCCCACAAAAGGTGGGAAAGCCAATATCAAGCTCAACGTGGGTTTGCATTTAGAATCCTGGGAATAGTTTTATAATAAAATAAAATACCAAGCGTGCCCTTGTATATGAGGAGTAACAAATTTTAATTCCATCTCATATCCCTTTCCTCATCCCAAAAACACGATCCAGAGAAGAAGCCCTCACTACTGTTCACATCATCGTCACTCTCTTCTCACCCACAATCTAGTGACATCGCCGGCGAGGGAGAGCATATTGGCGGCCGTGGTAGGGGCACAACTGTAACGACATCGTCGATGAGGGAGAGAAGATCGGTAGCCATAGCGGAGGTAGGAATCCAGCGACGTCGCCATCCCTCGACTCGTCGTCCTCAGCCTCCAACTCTTCTCCGCCGACTTTGACCCCACCAACATTGAACCCGTCTGTGTAAGTGTGTGTGTCTATATATATATATATATATATATGAATGTTGATTGGAAGATGGTGATCAGTGTTGATTGGAAGATGGTGATCAGTATGTATATATATATATATATATATATATATATATATATATATATATATGAATGTTGATTGGAAGATGGTGATCAGAAAAATACACAAATCTGAAGTACAAATCGTAGTGGTGCCGGTACAGGAGGCAACGATTGGGACCTAGATCGAAGAACGCAGCCATGGTTGCTGCTTGATCTTCATGCTGCTTGTTCTCCGTGCCTCTTATTTATTTATTTATTTATTTATTATTTATTTATTTATTTATTTTTAAGATCTGAATCTTGTTTCCAACCGTAGCAGCCATGGCTATTGCTGCTGCTTCTTCTTCATGCCATTTTTTTTGTTTTTTTGGTTTCTTCAATTTATTGTGTCTGACCTTGATCTTGAAGATTGAATCGTTCTCTCAGCTTGGTTCGTATGTTTGATCTCCTCAAGCATTAGGGTGGATGAGGTGCACTGTCGTAAGGTTCTTGAAGATCGAATTGTTTATGAAGAAATGGTATTGGTGGATCTGAAATATGATTTTGGTAAAGTTAAGGGTAGTATGGGAATTTACTATATTTGGGAATTAGTTTCCTATCCAACCAAACGTAGGAATGGGAATGTTAAGAAGGAATCCTACTTTCCATTACTACAAACCAAACATAGGAATGAGTATCAATACCAAACATTCCCATTCCCAAGTAATGGGTCATTCCCAGGACTCACATTCCCATTCCCCGAACCAAACACACCCTTATTGAAACCAAAACGCTGCGTTTGGCGTGGAGGCTATGTTTGGGTTTGATGGGTTTGTCGATGATGGCATTCATTTCTAAGGACCCAAAACATAACACAACCAAAAAAAAAATAAAAAATAAAAAAAATAGAGCATCGCATGAAGAAGAAGAAGAAGAAGAAGAGAAAAAGAAGTAGTAGCACACATGGCTACCACCAGCATTTTTTTTTTTTTTTCAATGCCATTTTCCCAACCAACTCCATTTTTTATGGCGAAGAAGCACGAAGAAGAAGCAACAGTTCAAAAAAAAAATTTTGCCCCCTGTTGGAACAGCCTCGAACGCCAGCCAACTCCATTTTCTCCAACGAAGAAGCACGAAGAAGAAGCAACAGCTCAAAAAATTTTTTTTGCCCCCTATTGCAATAGCCTCGAACGTCGGCGACGCTCAGGTCTAACGCCGTCCTCTTCCCTCCTCTTCTCTTCTCTTCCTTTTTTTTTTCTTTTCCTTTGCTCATCAAATTTGCGTAGGATGACAACCAATACCGAGATCTAGTTTGACGGCGAGTTTTTTTCCGGCGAGTGGGGGGAGGCACAAGGGTTTGAGAGGAAAAAAAAAAAAAGAAAAGAAAAGAAAAAAAGAAGAAGATGAAAACATAGGGGAGAAAGAAGGATGACGAGAGGGAGGAGCTGTGGTGATGGGCTTTCGGTAATAGGGGGGGAGGCACGAGGGTTTGAGAGAAAAAAAAAATGAAAGAAGAAAGAAAGAAAGAAAGAAGATGAAAACAAAGGGGAGAAGGAAGGATGACGAGAGGGAAGAGCTTCGGCCCCTCATATTGCTGCTGTTGCTTCTTCTCTTCTTCTTCTCCGTGCGTTTTTTTTTTTCTTTGTTCAATTTGCTCCTTTTCAGGTTTTTTTGTTGGAAAAACAAGGGTATGGCCGGAGTGCTGCCGCTACTTCTTCTCTTCTTCTTCGTGCTTTTTTATTTCTTTTTTTTTGCTTTGTTCAATCTCTGATGTAGATCTAGGGTGGCTGTGCATCTTCAGTGGAGATGACGGCGAAAGCTTCTCCGGCCCTTTCTCTTGTCGCTACTGCTTCTTCTCTTCTTCTTCTTCTTGCAAATTAAATTTTTTTTTTACTATGTTTTAATAGAAAGGCATTTTCGTCATTTCACATTTCCGTTCACTCGATTAACTTTGCCGTTCTGACAAGGGAGGTCAGTGTAATTTCAAAAAGTATAAGGGAAGTCAGTGTAATAGTCAGTAAACTACTCTAAGTTTTCCTTAATTTACATTTTTTAAGATTTTATGAAAAATTTAAAAGGCTTATATTAAAATTAGCTGCTTTGTCCATTAGAAAATATCGTTTTGAACAACTTTGTAAAAAAAAGTTTTTCCATAATTTATCATTTAAGTGGACTTTTTGGCCATTTACAATCTCTATTTCATTTTTCATGAAAAATGGCCAAAAAGTCTACTTAAATAACAGATTTTGGAAAAAAATTTGGTAATAAAATTGTCCAGAATGATGATTTCTGACAAACTATGTAATTAGTTTTTGTAGAAACTTTTTATATTTTTCATAAAACCTTAAAAAATGTAAACAAGATGGGGGGTTTAAAGTATTTTATGTGGTGGGAATAGCCTGGCCTAAAAACTAAAAGGTTAGAATAAATATAGTAATATACAAACACTTACCCCTATGAATTGAACCGAATTGTTTGGACCGGATAAGAATCGAATCGAATTGATCGAACTAGTCTTGTCCTTAGATTTACCTAAACCAACTTGCACCCCTATTTTCATCGTCCCATTTCCACAAAATTGCCTCTAGACAGTTAGGCTCAATAGACCAATGTTCCCTCCCAATTAGCACGGTAGTCCCTCAGTGAAATAAGCAACTTATACCAAAAGAATAAAAGGCTAGAATAAATATAATAATATACAAACACTTTCCCTTATGCCTCTAATAATTCATCATTCATTACTATAATGCTACTGCTACCCCCCCATACACACGTACGTGAGGGTAGAATAGTAAAATTAATGTTTACTCATTTATCTCCTTTTTACATACCAAACATACAAGGGGGAAAGAAAATATCTTTTTCTATCAAATACATAGGAAAAAGAAAAAAATTCTCCTTCCTTAGGAATGAAAAGTTTAACCCTAACTCTTACCTTTCCTTCCTTTCACCTTTCCTATCAAGCATAGTGTTAAAGAGGGGAAAGAGGGAATTGCCTCGATTGAACTTTTGTTTTGTCTATATTTTATATCCTACAATACTTGAAATTCTTAAATTTGCTTGGCCTAATTTTTTTTTTTAACTCCTTATTTTTCTTCCCACCTTTTTTATTTTTACTTTCTTACCTCTCTATAAAAACCCCAATACCTCGTTTCGATCACTAAGAAAGATTCGATACCCTTTTCGGCATTTCCTATTGGAATATAATTTATTAGTGGATTATAAACTTTTGTAAATTTTTTTACATCAAAATCACAAGATAAAAATAAAAATAAAAATAAAAAGATTGAACTAAAACTTCTTAGATTTTTTTAATTAAAACAAAATAAAATAAAATAAACTTACTTAAATTTACGATTCTAGAACTAAATTTCAGATTTCGTCAGCCGCAACGGAAAGGATCCTTCGACGAAGCTGACGTACCTGATTCTAAGTTGGGAATGTTTCAAAGACGTGTGGCGCGTTTTGTGGATAGAAAATATTCGACTTTAATATCAACAACATCAAGGCATAGTGTCATACAGCGCAAAACCCCTATCGCATTTTTCTATGGCATGAAGGCTGGAGACAGCACTTGCACCTTTGAATATGGGGAAAGTATCAAAAGAGACATCCTCGGTAATGCCCTTTCACACTGATATTTCTTTATTCCTCTGAACGAAAGTACTCCGTACTTGAGAAAGAAGAGCCTCTTGAACAAAAGTATCAATTTTTTTTTTTTTTTTTTTTTTTTTTTTTTGGCGTCGGTGGGGTGCATGTTAAAACACTGTAACAAAAGTTGAATGTGTTCGTAGAAATGACAAAAGTTGAATCAAACAATTGATTCGGTGGGAATTCGGTGGAATTCGGTGGTACCCACAGAAAAAGGTTCGGTGGATTTTATTTTTTATTTTTTTATTTTTTCTCTTTATTATGAGATTTTAAATGCTTTGTCTCTGATTAATTTTCTTGAATACATATAGTTTTTTCGTTCACATGCAATAGATAATTACTCCCTCCGTTTTATAATAAGTGTCCTTTTTGAAAAAACACATTTTTTAATGAAACCCTTTTAAATGCTTTCATATTAATGCATATATTTTGAAATTCCAATTTTGCCCTCAAGTTTGTAAAACGTTAAAAAAAGAAAGAAAACCTTTTAAAGAGTATTTTAGGAAATGAGTAACAAAAAGTCCATTGACTTTTGAAATGGGATACTTATTTTGAAACATTCCAAAAAGAAAAGTAGGATACTTATTATGAAACGGAAGGAATATAAGACAAAGTTCATAAAAGTGCCATTGAAGAAAAATTATGAGAATTGAACCCAAGTAGGAGGTCCTAAAACCATCCACCCTCAAAATAGAAGTAAGGTGGATTTGAACCAACCAATAAAATCGACATTGAAAAACAGGGGTCAGGGAGCATGAGACGGTTTCCTGATCACTAGTATTCTCCCAAATACTCTAATCAAACCATACTCCCTAAAAACAGGAAAGTTGTTTAAGCATCCCATGTCTTTGATAAGGCAGGGTGAAGAGAAAGTAGGGTTTCAAATTTGTCTCGAAAATGGGATTTATTCCAATTGAAGAAGGATCCTCTTCCTTTTTCTTTTTCCTTTTGTTTGTTTATTTGGGAAAAAAGAACCCCAAAACTATTCTAGTTGCCAAAACTATATACTAAGTTTTGGAATTCCTTTTGCCTACATAGAAACAATAATATAAAAAGAAAAGAAAAGAAAAGAATGAACCATGTCCTTTAAAATCTCTATTCTATGAAAAGAATTTTGAGTATAGTACAAGACCCATATTGAGAAACTAGATATAGTGCACATGTGCGTTATACGTGAACTTTTGTCTAATAATAAATTGGTTATATCTACAAAATTTTATATACATGTTAATATTTAAATATTATAAAAAAAAAAGAAAAAAAAAAAGGAAAGACCCATAACTCTATAAAAGTTTGAAGTTATAAGAGCTAGCCTCACCTTTACCAATAAAATTTAGAATACTTTAATAATTAATTAGTTGAATAAGGTAAATCTGATTTTGGAATGCATATCATGTTTTTCTCAACCAGCCGCGTACTCCCTTCCCCTCACATACTCCCTTCCCCTCACAGAGTCATAGCCACACAGTCTCAGCCCCTTCTATAGATATACCATGTTCCACCCAATTTGGTATACAAACCTAATTCATTTTCTCTTAGCTATGCTCGGTGAACCACCACCAAGATTTGGTGACGATCTTTAGATTCCTTTCATTTATTTATTTATTATTTATTTTGGATTCATCTATTTATTTGGTGGCATCACTTGTATTACCATCCACCTTGTGAGTCTTATTTTCTCAATTTTTTCTCTAAACCATTTTCTTAGTTTTTCTTAGTTTTTTTTCAAAACTCAAGTTTTTCATGATGTCATTGCCTACATTTTTCTTTTCTGGTTCATGTAGATATTGAAAAAGTCATACTTTTTTTTTCTTTTTTTTTTTTTTTTTTTTTTTTTTTTTTGCCTCAAGTAGAGTTTTATCGTATGGTTGTTTTTTTTCTTCGTTTTTTTTTTTTCCCTCGGGTTTTTTAAAACTTCAAAGTTTTTCTTGGCGTTATTATGTACTTTTTTTTTTTTTTTTTTTTTTTTTGGGTTCACACAGATGTTGAAAAGAGAGTGGAGAGTTTTTCAAACACTTTTTTTCTCAAATAGAGTTTTATTTATTGTCGTTTTTCTTTTCCTCTCAATTCATCTGTTTATTCAATGGTATTTCCATCCACCATAAAAGACACGATCTTTGAGAACTACACTCGTTCATGGCTTCTTGTGTTTTGTTTAAGCGAAACCAATCCCTTATAATATAATTTTTCTTATATTTTTCTCAAGACTTTTTTTCACTTTTGTTAAGACTCCAAAGTTTTTCATGGCGTCATTATTTACAATTTGTTTTTGGATTGTGTAGACGATGCAGTATAGTTTACGTATATGATATACTAGACAATGACAAATGAAGAACGGTGCTTGTACAAGATGGGAGTTCTATATTTTTTTTTATCTCGGAGGAATTTTTATCTCTAAGAGGAAATTAAAGAGAGATTGAAAAAATAAAAAGGAAGAATAAAATGAGAGAATCATACTATAGGAAAAGATACACGCACATGTATTGATGAGTATAACCCAACCATCACAAGGCCTTCGCTAAGAATTAATCTTCCACAGAGGAAAGGATGGAGGGGCCAATTTGTATTGCACGGAACATCCTCAATTTCTCCAACAATGAAGACATATATATTTGTTCTAGGGTTTTAGAATGGATGGATAACTTTGTGGACGTAGTTGTCTTTAATCCGATTAATTCTCGGATAACCGAGGACTCTTTGCATAGTGTTTCCTTAGTCACTAACCTACGAAGATGAAGGTGTCAAGATCATTTTGTGAAAATGATGGTCTGTTTCAAGTCTTTGCTTGTTTCACCATTTCCAAAGTTCAAATCAAGGGTGGAGCCAGGACTTAAAACTGACCTGGGTTAGGCAAAAAAATAATAAATACAATATATATATATATATATATATATATATTGGAAGTAGTACTGTTGTAAGCTTGTAGCACGAAAGAAGAAAGAGTTTAAAGTTCTATAATTATAAGAAATGTAAAAAGATAAGTAATCCAAAAACAAAAAACCAAAGAAGCTAGAAAAAATGGAAATCTTATCGCCATACACTGGTTGACCCTCAACGTCGTTGGCGATATCACGGCGAGAGAGAATTGAGAAATTGTTTATCCATGAAAAATGAGATTTTGTTTATTGTCTTAGAGAAGCTTCCACCAATCCTCACCCCTTTTTTTTTATTTTGTAGTATGTATTGGTTGTTCGGTGAGTCGGATCGAGAAGCTTCCTTGGTTCCCCCTCCCCCCCCTCCCCCATTTTTTTTTCTTTTATATTTTTGGGCTTTTTTGTTGCAAGAACTTGGAAGATGTTGAAAAACCAAGAATTTAGAACAAGTTATGAGGAGAATAAATTTCTCATTCATCTTCTTTGATTTCCATCTGAATGTATAAACATTATACAAGGATCAGCAAAACTCTTTGAGATACACTGCCTCAGTCTCCTCCCTTCATTCTCTCCGAATTCATCTCTTCTTCTTTCTCCCCTTCCCCATTTATCTTTGTTTGCATTAGGTCCACATGATGGGATTACCTAACCCACTTATGAAGTGGTGTTCCCATTATCACAAAGTGGAGGGGGTGTGGACATCCACTCAATTTCCACTCAATGTTTAATATTTATAACACTCCCCCTTGGATGTCCACCACACTAAGATAATGTGCCTCATTAAAAACCTTACTAGAAAAACCCAGTGGGAAAAAACTAGTGAAGGAAAAAGAGTACAACATTTTTGTAAATCTTAGAGTGGTGTTGGACGCACTAAAGAAACTGCCTCATTAAAACCTTGCCAGGAAAACCCAATGGGACAAAACCTAGGCGAAGGAAAAAGAGTACAGCGTGCATATGTCCAAAAATGAATACTCCCCCTGATAAGAAGATAAGTATCAACTTAACTGATCGCAAACCCGACGCATTCCAATGCCATATACCAATTTCTTGAATGTTGACGATGGTAAGGCCTTGGTGAATAAATCCGCAAGATTATCAGTGGAACGTATTTGCTTCACATCAATTTCATGCCTCTGCTGGAGTTCATGAGTGTAGAAGAACTTTGGTGAAATGTGTTTGGTTCTATCACCTTTGATGTACCCTCCTTGAATTTGTGCAATACATGCAGCATTATCTTCATAAATTGTTGTTGGCATACCTTTAATCAGAGGTAACCCACATATGTCTCGAATGTGATGGACTACAGATCTTAACCATACACATTCACGACTTGCTTCATGGAGTGCAAGTATCTCAGAGTGATTAGAAGATGTAGCAATTAAAGTCTGCTTTGTAGATCGCCAAGAGATCGCTGTATTGCCACATGTAAATACATACCCTGTTTGTGAGCGAGCTTTGTGAGGATCAGAAAGGTATCCAGAATCTGCATATCCTTCTAAATAAGGACCACGGGCTAATTCCTTTGAGTAAAACAAACCCATATCTGTAGTTCCACGAAGGTAGCGTAAAATATGTTTAATACCATTCTAGTGTCGTCGAGTTGGAGAAGAACTGAATCTTGCTAATAAGTTGACTGAAAATGCTATATCAGGTCTAGTGCATTGTGCTAAATATAACAAAGCACGTATTGCACTAAGATATGGTACTTCAGGACCAAGTAGCATTTCATTATCTTCTTTGAGGCGAAATGGATCTTTCTTAATATCAAGAGATCGAACCACCATGGGAGAACTTAGTGGATGCGCTTTATCCATATTAAAACGTTTCAATACCTTTTCAGTATAAGCTGATTGATGGATAAGAATTCCATTTGATTTATGCTCGATCTGCAGGCCGAGACAATATTTTGTTCTCCTTAAATCTTTCATCTCAAATTCTTTTTTCAAATATTCAGCAGCTTTCATGAGCTCTTCAGGAGTCCCAATTAAATTTATATCATCAACATAGACTGCAATGATGGCGAATCCAGATTCTGATTTCTTTATAAATACACAAGGGCATATAGGATTATTAATATATCCTTCTTTAACTAAGTACTCACTGAGACGATTATACCACATTCTTCCAGATTGTTTTAATCCATACAAGGATCGTCTCAGTTTAATTGAGTACCTATTTCGTGGTTGTGAATGTATTTGCTTCAGGCAATTTGAATCCTTCAGGGATCTTCATATATATATCTGCATCTAACTTTCCATATAAATATGCTAGTAACTACGTCCATAAGACGCATGTCAAGTCCTTCTGAGACTGACAGACTAATTAAATATCGAAATGTAATGGCATCCATTACAGGTGAATATGTTTCTTCATAATCAATTCTAGGTCTCTGCGGGAAACCTTGTGCTACTAAACGAGCTTTATATCTGACGATCTCATTTTTATCATTACGCTTTCTTACAAACACCCATTTGTAACCCACGGGTTTCACATCATTGGGTGTTAGGACTACAGGTCCAAATACTTTACGTTTTTCTAGCGAATCCAATTCTGCTTGGATTGCTTCTTTCCACTTTAACCAATCAGGTCTACTGTGACATTCGTCTACAGCGTGTGGTTCGAGATCATCATCATCTTTCGAAATTTCAGTAGCTACTGCGAAAGAAAATACATAACCACTTCTGAGCGATCCCACAATTCTTTTGTACATGTATAGTTTATAGAAATTTCTTCATTTCCATGTACATATGCCTCTTTATTGTTTTCTGTCTCTTCAGGGACATTTTCCTCTGCAGGAGTTATTAAATCAGAATTTGTGGGAATATTTATTTCTTGTTCAATAGCCTCTTCTGGAGTACTATTTTCTATATTTTGTTGCTATTTTATTTTCCTCTTCCGGAGAACTAAATCTTTTGAACCCAATTAAGGGTCTACTACGCTTCAGGCGTGTAGTAGATAATTCATTTGCTGCAATAATAGTAGACTTACCAATTGGTACATTGATCTTTGCTGGTGTGTTTGCAGCCGGTATATAAGACTTAGTTATTTTTGCTGCGTCTGTAAATGCATCTGGCATTTGATTAGCAATCTTCTAAAGATGAGTGATCCTCTGTACTTCAGTTTCACATTGAGCAGTACGTGGATCAAGATGGGACAAAGATGGTACATTCCAAGAAAGTTCACGTCGTTCTTCTATCAGTGGATTTCCTCCTCCTAACGACGGGAACTGTGTTTCATCAAAATGAAAATCTGCAAATCTTGCTGTAAAAACATCACTTTGTGAGTTTGGGTGTGTGAATTCTTACCATACTGTGATTACCATCCCTTACCATCATTGTGATTATGTTAAAGTATAAAGATCTTTATGTTAGAGCACTTCTGGTGCGCTACCACATGTGTTTCAATTGTGCTTATAATCGTATAGAAGAGAAAATATTTAGTATGAGCTTCTACCCCAAAATCATAGAGGTAATATAAAGATATTCCTCATTTCCATTGTTAATGGTTTCAATATGATAACTATTTACGATGTAAATTTTAAAAACTCAATAAATTTATTCTACTTCTGGTAGAATATAAAGAATTGTCAACATAAATTTTTGTTCTTTTTGGCAATATTATATTTGCTCTTCTGGAACCTTCGATTAGGTTAGATGAACCTCATATGGTATTGACAATAGTTTTGAATAATGATAAATATTGGAAATTTAATGATTGTGTGAGTTATAGCACTGTCTTCTAGACATATATTTTTAACAATCATCTTGAAATTAGATCTGCAATATCATATTGCAATTCATATTTGATTTCCCGTATACTAGTTTATAAATTATGCTTGTTTTCAGGTGAGTATATAAGGGAACATATATTCACTAGATATAGACGTGAAGTAATTAGTACACCTACAATAGTACTTACAAGGCAAGAAATATTAAAATATTTTCACAATCTTGCCACTCTGTTCAGTGTATTGTCACATTTTGGTATCTTGAAAATATTTATCTATATAAGATTTTGCAATAAATCGATCATTTTCAACAGAATCAAATATCAAAAGAATTATGGTCACAAATATTTAATTTCAATGGTCATCAAATTTAATGATGAAATGGTTTTGATAATAATCAAAAAATTGGCCAACAAATAATTTCAAACTCATAAATCAAAATTGATTGTTATCACGTAGTAAGTAAAACCAATTTACTTGTTTTATAAAGCTTTATGACCATTTTTTTTTTAATATGATAGAGAAAATAATTCCATATTGATACATATGCCAAGGTATCTTTACCACGGTTAGAGTAACTTACCCAAAGCACTAGTACTTCTCCAATGGCAGAATAGAATTAATAGATAGCCTTTCATCAATTCTTCAAGGTTTGCTTAATTAGGCAATTGGCACTATTGGGAGTGCCTTTAATTAAACTAACGCATGCCAAAATGGGGCTAGGATTCTTAATGGGCTGCAGAGACAATCTCCAGTTGGTCTCTCTAGTTCTCAAAATGCTACTAATAAGTAGCAAAAAATCTGTAATCTGCTTCAAGTACAATGACCAAATCTGAAATTTTAGTGAAACACAATTTGTGATGCGTATAAATGAATTTTTATATGTTCAATCCAAAAAGAAATGGGCTTTGGGGTTTATATCACTTAAAAGTATATCAAATGTACTTTGTAACCTCAAAATTTGGTAGAGAAATACCTAGCAGAACCCATTCAAAAATATTTTTCAATATTGAGTTAGTGCTGTCTAGCAGAAATCCCAGATTCAGGTGTACCACGAAATAATTACGCAAAAAATATCAAATGGTCACCCAATGACACGAAAATTGGTAGGATGTTAGCCCAACAAGTCAGTGACAAAATCCAATTCGTTTCATCTCAAAATCATAACTAGAACTAAAGTTATGAATTAAATGGTAAAATGGGTTCGTGCTGTCAACACAGTATAACACACAAAACCTCAACCAAGTATTTACTTAAAACACTTATCTCGTAGGTTTATTCTATAAACCGATGCTTATTTCTTCAGTGTCATTCCACTTCTAGTGGTTTGGTATTTTATTTTTCCACACCAAATATATTCATTCCACTTCTGGTGGTTTGATATTTCATTGCTCCACTTCTAGCTTGTGGTTTGATATGTCATTAATCCACTTCTAGTGGTTTGGTATTTCATTGCTCCACTTCTAGTGCTTTGATATGTCATTAATCCACTTCTGGTGGTTTGATCTTCCATTATTCCACTTCTGGTGGTTTTTTATCATATAATGACATATTTTAAGCTGACACAGTGAAGTTACCAGTAAATCTAAGAGAAGTTGACTGACAACAGAGGTGACGTTGACAGTCAATTCGTAGTAAAACAAGAGCAGATTTTTGTGTGTTCTTCTATGCTAACTAAAGCAAAAGTTAAGACGCACCCACGAATTTTCACAAAAATTTTACAAGCATCTAAAGAAGTTGCATAACACAGAATAGAGAAATATATTACTCAATTTAATTTGGTCATCATTGACCATCACTTTATTCAATTAAATTGAGACTTTATTCATTATTTCTAAAACTTCAGGTTTTGAAATTTGTCTCTTACTTCAAGAAGAGAAATATGAATAATAACCCCTTTCTTATAATAGAAAACTTCAGGTTTTTATATTTACCTAATGACATATTTTAAGCAGACACAGTGAAGTTACCAGTCAATCTGAGAGAAGTTGACTGACAACAGAGGTGACGTTGACAGTCAATTCGTAGTAAAACAAGAGCAGATTTTTGTGTGTTCTTCTATGCTAACTAAAGCAAAAGTTAAGACGCACCCACGAATTTTCACCAAAATTTTACAAGCATCTAAAGAAGTTGCATAACACAGAATAGAGAAATATATTACTCAATTTAATTTGGTCATCATTGACCATCACTTTATTCAATTAAATTGAGACTTTATTCATTATTTCAAAAACTTCAGGTTTTGAAATTTGTCTCTTACTTCAAGAAGAGAAATATGAATAATAACTTTTTTTTTTTTTTTTAATAGAAAACTTCTGGTTTTCAGATCTTTCTCTTACTTCAGGAAGAGAAGATGAATTGTTACCCTTTTTCCTTTTTAATTATAAAACTTCAGGTTTTATTTTAAATCTTCTCTTGCTTCAGGAAGAGAATATATGAACAACAACTTTTCTTATAGAAAATTTTGGAGATTGAAATTTGTTTCTTCCTTCATGAAGATAACATGTAAATAATAACTTTTCATATAGAAAACTTCAAGTTTTCAAATCTTTCTCTTACTTCAAGAAGAGAAAATGAATCATCACTCCTTTTATTTATTTATAAAACTTCAAGTTTTATTTTTAAATCTTCTCTTGCTTCAGGAAGAGAAGATGGATTCATCCGTTCAAGTATATAATTTAGAGTAAAAACCAATCCACAACCAAATTGGTTAAGAGCATACCAACTTACCACAATCAAATTGGTTTAGAACTTACCAACTTACCAACTTACCACAACCAAATTGGTTAAGAAAGAAGATGATGGTAGTATGATATTGCTCACAAATTCCTTGAGCAATTCGTGCTGATAACGTGTTGAAAAACCAAGAATTTAGAACAAGTTATGAGGAGAATAAATTTCTCATTCATCTTCTTTGATTTCCATCTGAATGTATAAACATTATACAAGGATCAGCAAAACTCTTTGAGATACATTGCCTCAGTCTCCTCCCTTCATTCTCTCCGAATTCATCTTTTCTTCTTTCTCCCCTTCCCCTTTTATCTTTGTTTGCATTAGGTCCACATGATGGGATTACCTAACCCACTTATGAAGTGGTGTTCCCATTATCACAAAGTGGAGGGGGTGTGGACATCCACTCAATTTCCACTCAATGTTTAATATTTATAACAGAAGAGAGCAATTATTAATTGCAACCCCTCAATGTTATTTGCACACACTACTTGTTTTATTTTTCAATCTATCATGAAAATTATAAAAGGTTTTCGTAAAAACTAACCACGTAGTTCACTAAAAAATATCATTTTGAACAACTTTGTAAAAGAAAATTTTTCCAAATATATTGTTGAGTAGACTTTTTGGTTAAAAATGAAACAAAAACTATAAATGGCTAAACAATCTGACATATTTTGAAAAAGC
The DNA here is from genome assembly GCA_039720395.1 of Liquidambar formosana. Lineage (NCBI taxonomy): Eukaryota > Viridiplantae > Streptophyta > Magnoliopsida > Saxifragales > Altingiaceae > Liquidambar > Liquidambar formosana. The sequence goes on from CM077834.1 coordinate 5,829,974, forward strand.
TATCTTGCAAAGTTGTTCAAAATTCTGTTTTCTAGTACATTACGCGACCAGTTTTTATAAAAAGACTTAAATATTCTTTTATAAAATCTTAAAAATTAAAATAAGTGGGGTGTGTAAATAACATTTGAAGGGTTTCAATAACCACTCTTAACTAGGAAAGGCTCTTCTGGGCTAAGCCCTCTTTCAATTTTTGTTTCACCTAGGCTAAGACTAAAATTCACAATATTTATAGGAGTGAAAAAAGAAAAATTTGGTTGGGCTACCTAGGTTGTATGTACCTCCGCCCCTGGTTCAAATGGTCAAATTGAAATTAACTCAAAAGATTAATGAATTCTGTCATGTGAATAATCCATTGCCGAATAGAAGCTATTGAGAAAATAAATTCAGAGAAGATTGTCATTGAAGGGATTCAATAAATATGGAAATGAATCAAAAAAAGCATATCAAGAAAGGAAATTGAGAAAATATAATGGAGCGAAGTCAAAGAATGATTTATTTCCTTCATTAAATGATATGATTACTATTTATTTTTATTTTTTGGTACAATGGGAGGGGTTCAAACCCCTAACCTTTTCTACTCCTATCCTTTATCCTACCTACTCTCACCATTAGACTAACCCCAATAGCTTAATTTTTTTAATTTCCATTTTATTATATTTTGTTAACTATTTAAATTCATTAGTTGGTTGGTTTGTAATCAAGCAATTATCCATGAATTTCAAATTTTTTACATGGTGTTAGAACAAGTCGTTTTTGGACTGTTTCATTTGTGAGCTCATCTTTGTTGTCAACAAAACATATCCATTAGGCATACACATGAAAAGGAGTGTTGATAAAATTTTACATTCTACACTGATTAATTATAAAATTGGATATAACTTCATACACTCGTTTGGATCCACTATCTAATTAATTAACTTAGACTTTTGTCTTAAACTAAATGTGAACATAATTCTTCTTATTTATAAAAATTAAAAAAAAAAAAAATTGAGAACATACTTCTATGCGAAAATATGCAGACTGTATGTATGAGAGTAGAAATATATTTCTAAGAGCATCTCCAATGGTGAACTATAACCTGTGTTATTGCTATATTATAACATTTAGCACAAGTTGGGTTATTCGAATGGTGTGCTAAAAATAACAATAACTCAACCTTGTGTCAAATATAGCACAAGGGTGAGCTATTGTTATATTTGCCATGTCAGCTTTCCCTCTATTTTCCAACAACCAAACACACCAGTAACTGTGAAAAATACAACATTTATCTTCTCCCATTTCTCTTTCAAATTTTCTGCGTAACCAAACAACCCGTAAATAAATACAATATTTTCAAAATCAATATTGAAATCTTATATATATATATATATATATAAAAGCAGAAAGCATATCCTTTTTTCATTTTTTTTGGTTGGAACAATGGAGATTGGAAGATGGTAGTTGATAGTTGGTAGTTCATAAAAAATGAAGGGAATTGAGATTGTGATAAAAGATAGCACATTATGTCATTTGTACCATTAGAGCACCTGATACTAAATTATAACATTTGACACTGTAATATATGCTAAAATAATAATGATACAAATAATTTAGTTCACATCACTGGAGATGTTCTAAGCCAAGAATTTAACATGACATGCTGGGGCCAATAAGCTCGCGTAAGCTATTCCAAGCTCGGAAAGTTATAAAAACATGTGGCCACATGCATGTTGTACGGTAAGACAATAGCACTAGGGGAAAGTAACTTTTGGTGACCACTACCCCAACTTCTTCCATTTTATTTTAGGTTAAATTATAAAAAAATTCCTTGACCTTTTTTTTCATATAATCTTTTAAAGAAATGGCTAAATGTTCTTCCAAATAATTTATAAATTTTAACATGTGGTAACTCAAATGGTGAAAGATTGCGGTTCAGGAACCGTAAGCTTCAATTTTAAATCTATGTTTTCTCATTATTGGATGCGCAAACTTGTGGGTGGTTTGTGCATCACGAGGAAATTAGTTTGGGTCTAATAAAATACAAAATTAAAAATTTAGTAATTATTGTTTATGGAATTAATTGTGTTCACATAAAGTTTTTTCATTTAATTTCATGAACATCAATAAACACGTGGTAACGTTAATTGCTAAATTTATAAATTTTTAGAAGACATTGCAACCACCTTTCTTTAGAGATTACGTGAAAAATGACTAAACATTAAGCTATTCTTGTAATTTATCCTTAATTTTATTTTATTTTGGATGTCCAAATAAAGCTGTGTTCAGTGGATCGCTTTGGATGTCTTTTAACTTTCAGTCTTTCACAATAATGCTCCAAACCTTTATAAACTATCAGTTTTTCACGATAATGTGCTAAACCTTTATAATAAAATAAAAAAAATTAAAAAAATAGGCATCCAAAGCGACCACTAAACACAACTTTATCTGTTTGAATGCAAATATTTCAGAAAAGAAGAGCCACTTTAACAAAACTATTTTCTTACACTTTAAAATGTTGAATCAACCTATTAACCTATCATAAGTTGGATTATCGAAAAAAGACTTATCATAAGTTGGATGAATAAAGATATGTTCCAACCCAAGAATAGATAAAATCAAGTGTAAGAGGCTGGGATGGTTACATGATCCTATAAACCACACTTCTTAAAAAGGTGTTAGAGACCTCCTCATTCTAAGATGATCACCATATATATGTAATAAAAATATTTTAAAATTTATCACAAAAAGAGTTTTCCATTTCATGGTTAAAAAACAATCGAGGACTTGATAAGGTGAAGTGCAAAGAAAGTGGGGTTTCAGAATTGTCTTGTAAATCAAGAGGCTTTTTAACTCCCCCGAATGTATAAATCTACATTGAAACCAATAAATAAAATCTACATTGAAAAGCATAGTCTGGAATGTTTACATGATCATTAGAACTATCCCAAATACTCTAATGAAACCATACTCCCTAATAATAATAAAGCGTACGTATTAAGCATCCTATAGTCTTGATAAGGTGAATTGAAAGTGGGGTTTTGAATTGTCTTGAATATGGGATTCCAAATTGGTCAAAAATCCTCTCCCTTTTTTTTCAATTTAAATTTTTTAAATTTTCCTTGTTTTTTATGTGGACAAAAAGAACCCCAAAACTATGTAATTTTAAATGTGTTTTACATGTTGCCAATATTACATAATTTTGAAATTCTTTTTGCCTACTTACAGAGAGAGAGAGAGAGAGAAAAGAGAGAGAGAGGATCAACGTCCTTTAAGATCTCCATCTTATGAAAAGAATTTTCAATAAAATGGTATAAAATTCCTTCACTTTTTATTACAATGTCAAAATGGAATTTGAACCTTATATTTATGACATGAAAGATAACTTAATCTTCTTTCTTCTTGCTTCTCATTTTTTTGACTTGAATCATCGTTGTTTATTTCGATAGTATAGTAGAACAATTCATGTTAATGTCAAAATATAAACAAATGAGTCTCTTTTAGTGTATCCATTTTGACAGTAGAACAACCTAGGCTTGGTCCTTTTGGGTAAAGTGGGATGAGTGAATTAGGATCCTATACACATTACGGTCACCTAAGTCTAAAGGCATGAGTCTCTTTTAAAAGTACATTATAATGTTCCAACTTCCAATAGAATCCCTCTTCAGTTCTCTATGGTACGCATTTTTAGTAATGAGTCTCTTTTAATCTGAAGACACAACCCTATGTCCCAATAGCATCGTTTTTCATTTATTTCTTGTAGACGCCTTTTTTTGGGGGAAATTGGCAATAACTCCTATCAGGGGACTACGTTTAACAAAAAACCCACTAAAAGATTTTTTAACTCCAAAACCCTTTTTTTAAAAGATTCTTTAAGCAAAAGGAAATGTTTTTTTTAAATAAAAAAAAAACCTATTTTAACCTCCTTTTATATTTACAGGGTATGTTAATTTCAAACCAAATCCATTTACGTAGAAGAAGAAGAAGGGAAGGGCAGAGAGAGAGAGAGAGAGAGAGAGAGAGAGAGAGAGAGAGAGGAGATGAAGAAAAACTAGATCTGAAAATAAAGAAGAAGAAGAAGAAGAAGAAGAAGGGAGGGGCGGAGGGAAAGAGAGAGAGAGAAAGATAGGAAGAAAAACTAGATCTGAAAACGAAAAAGAAAAAGAAGAAGAAAGAGAAGAAAAACTAGATCTGGAAACGTCGACAGTATCTTCTTCTCCAACGACTGTTTTTCAAGGCTATGACTAGACCTTCTCCAACGACGGTTCTTCCTTTGTTTCTAGCTTCTTCTTCTTCTTCTTCTTCTTCTTCGTTGTCGTCTTCTTCTCTTTTTTTTTTTTCTTTTTTTTAGTGTAAGCGATACTAGAAATTTCATTCCAGTATTGTCAACAATAGCTTGTTACTATTGTAAGATATCATTCCAGCATGGTCAACACACACAATAGTAAACCAACAGTAAAGTGATACTGTTACACAAATTTAAACTAACTACCAATAGTAAAGCAATACTATTGCACAAATTAACTTACTAACAGTAAAGTGATGCTGTTGCATGAACAAATTGATACAATTTGATACTGTTGTCATTCAAATACACTAGCAACAGTAAAGTGATTCTGTTGTAATGCTTTAAGATAAACAAAGGGTTGTGTTTTACTATCTAACAAATCAGAATTATCCATAAACAACGTTAATACTTTACTGGTGGTGATTTTTTTGTCAATACATGTGTAAAAAAGGACAAAAAACTTCCGGTAGGAACCATAGTTGTCGAAATAGCATTTGCAGCTTGATCGGCGGTGGTGAACCATAGGAGGCGGTGGAACCATAGGAGAGATGGAGAGAACATGGGAAAAAATGGCACTGTTATAATTTTGTTCAAATTGAAAAGTAGGGGCATTTTTGTCCATATAGGATTAAAAAGGCTTTTGACAAAAGTGTTTCTTTCATAAAGCGTATTAGAAAAGAACTCTTATACATGGGGGTTTTGACCAAAATTCCCTTTTTTCCCCCCTTTTACTCTTTGTTTGGTTCATGAATTTTGAAAGGGAAAGGAAAATAGAAAGCGAGAATTCCATTTTCTTTTGTTTAGGTTGCGATGGAAAGTGGGAAGGAAAAAAATAATAATGGAAAATATGAGGAAAAATTACAAGTTTTGGAAGAAACCATTTTCCTTTAAAATTGTAAGGAAAGTGAAGAAAATTTTGAGGAAAATTCTATTGGGCTTTAAAATCGCTAACTCATGAGCACTCACCTCTTCAACGGTAATGAGATCAGATAACATCTAATTGGCACTTCCTCGATGACCTTCATTTGGGATCACTACCTTTGATCGCCGACCACCCCCTCTAACCACCCACCTTTGATCGCCCACCAACCTCTTCTACTGACAAGCTTAGATTGGCAATTTTGGTACCGTAGGTTCAGAATTATGACTCCTTCTCTTTCTCTCTGTCCCTGTCTCTGTCTTTGTCTCTGTCTCTGTCTCTCTCTCTCTTTCTCTCTCTCTATATATATATATATATAATGGAGGATTGGTCCTCCTATAGCTGTGCCACGCGTCTTCTTCTTCTTTTTTTTTTTTTTTCAATCACATACTCAATAGTGAACTTTTTTTTAAAAAACTTACCTTTTGGTGATCCTTTTATAACTTAATACCAATAAAGGATGTAAGCTGTCAACTTGCTACAACTTAACTATATACATGCGTGAAATGACTACTAATTTCTTTTTTTTTTGTATTACGTTGAAAGTTGATCACTAAAATGTAATTTTTCCAAAAAGTTACTTTTAGTGACTTTTGAGGAAATTGCCTTTTTAGTGACCACTTTCCATTTTAATACCAAACAAAAGTCATTCTCTGTCAATTTGCTACAAATTGACTATATACGTGTTTCAAAATGACTACCACCTTACTTTGTTTGGTATTAAGTTAAGAAGTGGTCATCAAAATGTAATTTTCCCAACTTTTTTTTGGTGTTCACTGCTCTTTTTCATGCAAGTAAATTGTCGCTTGGTATTCATGACATATCTCTTTATTTTCATGTGAGAAAATTGAAAAACCCACACTATATAATGATCATCCCAAACTTTGTAAACTACTATATTTATTCGTTTTCTTTATACCTATTCATCTTCTCTCCCAAAAATGGAACGTATAAAATTATAAATAGTCATAATAAGAAAAAGAGATAGATAGAGGAAAAAATGATTTTAAAAAAAACCGACATGTTGAAATCTTCCAATTTTCCAGATTTATCTTCGACGAAAAAAAAATTATTTTAATCAAAATTTTTCAGATGGTTTATTACCAAAAATTGAAAAGATCTATATGTTCTCTTATCTTCTTCTCCTTTCCTCTTTGCTCCACCCATTCTCTCTCTCTAAACTTTTCTTTTTCCCTTTCTCACTTCCCAACTTAATAGCAAACAAAGGAAATTGGTAGTCATTTTAAAACATGTATACAATCAATTTGCAATTTGTAGTAAGTTGATTGATAATATCCTTAACATGTGCCCTTAAGCTACAATTGAGAAGAGAATCATTATATATAAATGGTGAAAATGTATAGAAAATGGTACAAATTACTTACAAAACTATAAAAATGCTTAAAAAATTGTGCAAATACATTTTTACCAAACAAAGGGTATCTCAAACCGTTAGGCCCAAACTAATCTCTCATGGTGCACAAAGTATCCGCAAGTCTATGCATCCGATAATGAGAGAATAAAGACACGAACTCGAGACTTGATTTCTGAGCCATGGTTCTTTGCCATTTAAGCTACCATTGCGAGTGTGTCTTATATATATATATATCAGATGATGATTGGATAAGCATGTGCCGATATAAATCATATCAACACCCACATTGGGGGTTGTACCTCATGCATTAATGGGTTAAAGGATACATTGCGTTAATGTAAGGGGTACAACCCCCAATGCATAATACTAAGGGCCTGTTTGGTATCACTGTATCTTCTAGTAAAGTGCTTTGTTTAAAAGATCTATATGAAAAAGATGTTGTTATAAAGAGATTTGTGAGTGTTTGGTTGTTGGATATTTAGAAGATCTTCTAATATAAGAAGAGCTTTTTGTCTGTTTGGTGACAATATATGTAATAGCACTTCTAACCCAGAATTTGACTATAATAACCTTACCATAAAAGTTCTCTCTCTATTTGGTAACCCATTTTTTAAATTTGGAGTACAATAAATTTTAAATGTTTATTGAAATTATTTTACAATCATTACAATAACATAGAGATTGAAAAAAATAATTTGTTAGAAGAACATATAACAATTTGTATTAACTATTATTATTGTTTTTTACTAGAGAGATCCTATATTCAAATAACTATTTAATTGTATTAATTATTTACTAAAGAGATCTATTCTACCTTTTGTTTTTGATAAAAGTGCTTGTTCTAATATGAATCTAAGATCAAAGAAAATGAACAATTACCTACGGATGAATATCATGCATGGGTACAATTGTTATTTCAAAATATAAATGAGGGTAATGTGGTCCAATCATAAAAGATTCATTTCATGTAAAACCTCTTCCCGAGTAGAGATTATCTCCTCTTCCCATAAAAGCACCTGCACCTCAACTTCAGCTGGAAGAGCTTTAGGCTCTTTTTGTCTAAAAGTCAACGCAACTTATAAGGAATGCCAAACAATTGCAAACACACTTTTTTGGACACAAAAGCTCTTTCACCGCACTGCAGCGCCAAACAGGCCCTAAAATAACTTATATCAACACGTACTGACCTAATCAATGCTATATATATATATAATTTTTATTTTTCACAATATTTATATTTACAAACTTCACCCGTGCAACGCACAGGTTATAAATTAGTGTATATATATATATATATAGATATAGATATAGATATAGATATGTTCAATTTCAATAACCATTGGTTCTCTGAACCTTCAGCAGCTATTGATTCTTTATTCCTTCTTTGAGTTGTATTTGTGGGAATTTTTTTAATTTCTAATAACTTTTGAAATATTCAATAACCATTTACTCTTTGAATTGATTGGATCTGTAATTTTATGTGTTTATGTTATAACTTGTTAAGTTTTGAGTTTTTCTTCTACTTGGGCATGCTACCTGTTTGAAAAAATGCATCGAAGAAATTGAGTTCGAGAAATTGGATGAAAGAAATAAAATGTCACAAGGCATTTTGGTACTTACTTGATTGTTGGGTTATTTTTTACTTGACTTTTTGTTTTTTGCTTTAGCTAATATGAAAACTAGTTTATATGTTTGAATGTTGAATAATGGATTAACATTCTGAATTGGTTATTTGGTCCAGGTGTATGAAAGCTTCTTGGGTGCAAATGCCTTTAAATGGTTGTGGTGATTTCTTGAATGCAGACAATGAAATCTCTCTGATTAAATGTCAACTGTTGTGCAATTTGGAGGATTTTTTGCCACATCACTTGGTACAGATTGGGTTAGAAAGTGATGTTCAGTTTTTAATAGTGGCCTTTGGATTGAAAGCAGGATGGCTGGTTTTGAGATTAGGTTTTTTCCACCCTTCAGCAAGGTGGGTGGAAGCCCATTAAATAGGAGTTTAGAGTGTTCTTTTCTCTGTTTTCTTTTACGCTGTCCCACTATTTTTGGGTCATCTGATGCTGTGTACACTGTTTAACCTTACATGAGAACATTCCTTGCCAAGGCCAAGGCTTTAGGATGGAAATAAAAGTTAGGATTGAACTTTGATGGAGTGAAAATTTCTCAAGGTTATCACCATACTATAATACTTCGAGTTCATGAAGCACTATAGTAGTGGCGATGCCTTATATGCAATAATGGTGATGCTGAGAGTGCAAAGTCGAATTCAAGACCTTCGCTTCTCAAGGCATTAGTCCTAGGACACAATCATTTGGTTATGATTGTGTCATCAATTTAATAATTAATGCCATTTTATTACTATATTTTCCTTTTCCTTTACTTTTCTCTAAACAATCAAACAAAGGAAAAATGACAAGAATTTGTTTTCTTTCCTCTCATTTTTCCCTAGACAATCAAACACTAGAAAGTTTTCTATTTTCCTTTCCTTTTATTTTCCTTCTCATTTTTTTCCCTTACTTTTTTTTCCTTACACTTTCCGCAAACCAAATAGAGTGTAAAAAAAAAAAAAGAAAAAAAAAAAGAAAGTGTTGTCATTCTATAATTATCGGGTTCAATTTAATGATTTTGGAAATAATTTGAGAACTATTGAAACATACGCTATGTTTGGATAAGGAATTTTTAGGTATAATTTGTCTTTGAAATGGAATTTGTAAAATTTTTAGAAGGATTTTTCCTTCTAAAAATTTTACAAATTCCTTATCCAAACATAACATAATGGAAATTTAGCTTTCTTTTGTTTGATGAAAAAGTTGGGATAAATTCGGGATATTGTTGAGAATTCTTACAAGTGGCCTATTGGGAATGAAGGTAAGGAGAAAGATAGAAGTGGTCGTGGGAGGGAAAGTTTTGAGGATGCAAAGGAATTAATATATCTCAACTGAGTTTTGGTTTCCATTTGCAATATCTATCTAATGGCCAAAAAAAAAAAAAAAAAAAAAAGGGCAGTGTTATATGAAGCACCTTTCGTACAACACCCAATCCACATCAGCAAAAAAGAGATATGTTAAATAAATTGTGAAAGTTTTGGTCCATAGACATAGTGCCATATAAGATACTGTATTTTGGTGCTACACATAAGGTGTTGTACATAACATTATTCCCCCCCCCCCCCCAAAAAAAAAAAAAAAAAAAGAGTCATTTTGATAATTATTTTATGGTGCCTGCAAAAGGCTTAAGTGGTGATCTATCACTTTTATTAAAATTTTAGGCTGGAATTCTATATCAAGTCAAAAAGTCACATAGATCTCAATACTGCAGTAAAGTAATCAATCTATATTGGAATGGCATGACTTAAAAAATTCCTGTCAAATTCTGTTAGTAAACTCCTATGCTATGGTAAATAGAATTTATGTTTGATCTAATTGGGTGCAAAATCACAAGTGATAGTTGAATTAAATATGGAATAGCGTGTCACAGAATTTTGGAAATTTTATGCATTCTTATAATTTAGGAATTAATGATAAAGAAGCAGGGTGCTGTGTTGCAAAAAGATATAAAGGACCTTGTTTCAACATGCTTAACCCTTTAAACCATAAGTAATTCACCATCACCATCTATAATTAAAACATTATCAAAGTTCGCATTGATCAACAATAAGATATAGCAATATATGATACCTAGGCAGCAAAAACGAGAGCTATTAAACAAAGAAATTACAAGACAATTTCTTTCCTAAAAAAGCTTGAATTATAATAATTAAAACACACCATCTCAATACATATATATATAGCTAGAGAGAGAGAGAGAGAGAGAGAGAGAGAGAGAACATATAGCTACACCGCACCCTAATTAAGCAATCAACGCCCATCATCAAATGCTAATATGACTTTCTTCCTTATGCTATCGTACTCTGCCGTATTACTACTAGAACCAGCACCACAAGTATTAGATACTTCACCAAGTAAAGCTTCTGTCTCTTTTGCATTTATCATACCTTTCTTCTCCACTGCTCTTAATCCTTCTAGCTCCATTGCTACTTCCTTCATAATAGGTCTTTCCTCCCCTTTAACTGTTAGACATCTCTTCGCAAGGATAGCAATTTCTTTAAGTTGATCAACATTTCCGTCTTTTAGCACCCGACTATCAATTACTTCAAACAAGTGACCCTCTTTCAGTGAAGAAATAAAATACGTAGCTAAATTTCTCTCTTCTTCGGACCTCTCAAAGGAAAGTGCCATCTTTCCAGTTAGTAACTCCACAAGGACAACCCCAAAACTATAAACATCACTTTTTTCTGTCAATTGACTAGTATGGAAGTATTCAGGGTCCAAGTATCCAAGTGTCCCTTGCACTAGTGTGGTTAGTTGAGACTTATCTAGCGGGATCAACCTAGAAGCTCCAAAATCTGATACTTTTGCAACGTAATTTTCATCCAAGAGTATGTTAGTAGTCTTGACATCTCTATGAACGATTGGAGTAGAAGCTGCAGAGTGCAAATACGAAAGAGCTCCCGCAATTTCCGTTGCAATTCTTAATCGAGTTTCCCATGTAATCGAAGATGCATGACATTCCTTATGTATATGTTGGAAAAGGGTACCATTTGGTACAAACTCATAGACTAGTAAAGGAACTTGAGTCTCGAGACAACATCCCAATAGTTTTACCACATTCCTGTGGTTAATTTGGGAGAGGACAATCATTTCATTAATGAATTGTTGAACTTGGCTCTCATCTCCTATTTTAGATTTCTTAATGGCAACTGTTCTGTTATCCAATAATATTCCTTTGTAGACTGTGCCTTGGCCTCCTTGGCCCAGAACTCTATTTTCATGGTAATTGTTTGTGGCCTTCTTGAGTTCTTCTGCCGTAAATATTTTAACTGAGCCTTCAACAGATCCTTCACATTTGGAAAGTTGTTGTTGTAACATAAGACCACCATTTTGTTGAAAGAATTTTTCTTTAAGTTTGGTGAGCTTTCTTTTCTTGAGTCCCCAATATAACCATGAACTTCCCAATAGTAGAACTAAGAGGCTTGTGCTAACACCTATGTATAAAAAAAATTTGAATAAATAATGAATATCACTAGCAAGTAAAAAAGTTTTAAAATTAGTTTTAGTTAGAATTCTAGTCATTTTGGAGGTGGAAGCATTTCATAGTAAAACGTGAAAATCAGGTACATGTAAGGTTTTAAGTTAAGATTCTAGGTGAATTTAGGAAACCCTAGAACAAAAAAATTTGGTGGAATTATAATATGTTGATTAGTGCTTATTACATGTAACATGAAATGCAAAACAAAAAGGCATATATTTATGTGGATTCAACACATTGATCTGCCCATCCCAACTACTGAATTAATTAATATTTCGTAGTTTGCTTTTGACACCAAAAAAAAAAAGAAAAAACAAAACCCTAAGAATTGTGGATGATGAGAACGAATTTGGGTCATGGCAGCTTATATGAGATCACCAATTGGTAACTGTAAAATCACAAATAATCACCTTCTTGAGTGTTTAATTTGCTCTGTCTTACAACTGGGAACTTGCACATAGAAAGACATTTATACCTATAGAAATTATAAGGGTACAAGCTTAAGATACTGATCTTCCTTGCAATCTCTAAATTAGAAATCACCCACCAACAAAATACCCAACTGAAAATTCCAATCTTTATTATTATTATTATTATTTTTAACAAAAAATTTTCAAGTTGTAGATAGCAGAACAGAGTATCCAAAGGAAAGAAGGATGCAAATTTTTCTATTTTTCCTTCTAAACCGTTTTTTCAGTGCATTAAAGCTTGGTCTTGTGCCCATAGAGTAATTATAAATTAGTACAAAAAATAGGTTAAATATTTACGGTCAACTCCAAACTTTTGTAAATACATATTTAATAGTGCATTCACCCCAATAAATAAAAAAATAAAAAATAAAATAAAAATAAAAAAATAAAATAAAAATAAAAACCAAAGTAGTGGCATTCACAAGAATGACCTAAATTACATGATTCATTCGTACCGAAAACTAGCCCTCAATAAAGTTATAGAGCAAGTTGTAAATAACTAAATTATTCTCGACCAACCAAAAAATGTAGTCGGTGAAGTGAGACCCGCAACCGATGCTTTCTCTTTTCTCTCCTATCCTCTCCTCTCTCCTCTCTCTTTCCTTGTGTCTTTAAGAAACCCGAATAATTATCGAAATGAATAGTAATAGGAACCTCACACTCCTACTACATGTGCAAGAATGTACGTACAAGGAAAATGCTTTTCTTCACGAAAGTTATTCTTTCTCAATCCTTAATCTAATATGGCAATGGCTCTACGGAAAACTGTGGAAACACAAAGGGGAAAATATATTTTGTTTTCGAAATGATAAAGATATGTGATGTCGATCGGCATTATTTGTGATATTCAAAAAGGCTAGCATTACTCAAGGGAGGGTGACTAAACAAAATGTTAGGTGTTGGAAATTCACTTACCTAGGGCAACCTGAATCGCATGTAGTGGATTTGCAATACAGCCTTTCCCATTTTTCCTGCCATCCCCATGGTAACCCTTCCGACAAGAACAAGTATAACTCCCCTCTTTGTTAACACAGTATGCCTTTTTGTCACAATGGTTGGAGATTGAGCTTTCGTGACACTCATCAATATCTGAAAGATAATCAAGTTAAAAAATAAGTCCATCACAAAAGCACTTGCAAGTAAAACAATCCAAAGCAGTGAAACCAATATCAGTGAAAGGATCAGGATGCTCACCCCACTTTTTTTTTTTTTTTTTTTTTTTTTTAATCCTTGTTTTTCCTTGGTTTTTATGTAGGTAAAAAAGTGCATAAAACTATGTAGTTTGGATGCTTATTTTTCATGTTGCCAAAACTATGCACATAAAAATTTACTCCCTTTGTTAGGCCATTTTTGTTACTTTTTGAATCTCAAAATATTTGTCTATTTTGAAAAGTCAAATTATAAATTTTTTTAAACTTTCCTACATTACCCGTTGTTATTTCAATAATTACTTTCAATAAAAAAACCCAACACTGGGTAAGAAATGGTACTTTTGGAAGTATGAAATTTAATAAATGAGAAATGAATGCAACGATGATTTTTATTAACCTGCCTATTTACTCAAACTTGGCATTTCTTTATAGGGTGGAAGGAGTTGAAAAGAAGAGGGAATAAAAAAAAAAAAACAATGGAGAGGATCCATGTCGGAAAAGGCTAGGATTACCTTGGCAATCATGGAGATAGGGGTTCCCTCGGTAGCCTTTCTGGCACTGGCAACGATAACCGGCTCCATTGACATTATCATGACATGTACTATTTCCTTTACATGCATAGCTCGTCCGATTCCGTCGAGCTACTTCGCATGTCTCACTCCCAATAGCCCAATCAAGCACCAATGGAAGCTTTTTTTTGTTCCGTAACTCTTTAACAAAGTTGGCAGAAAATTTGAACAATTTCTTTTCAACAACAAAGGCATAGCTGCAGGAATCCAACTTCGGTCCATCTGAATAACCGCTAGTATTTGATAATGTTACTTGAAGACCAACAAGTCCTTTAGGGATGGAGATCTCACAACATCCATTGCCGGAGCAAGAGTTATCTTCATAGTTAATCTTGTTACAAACCAGCGTGCACCCAGTCCTGTAGGAAAAATTACTTATGTAACCATAGATTCGGGCTTCAGTGTCACATCCGATGGCGTAGAATTTGTTTTCGGTATTAGAGACGAAGAAGTAAGCCAACCCAAGGCCTGGTGGGCTGTTCACTTGTGCACTACCATTCTGAGCATAACAAAGGCGGCCTACAGACTGCAATATTTTTAGCTGACCATTGAGGGATATGTGGGTAACATCCCAGTCGGTCTGCCTCAAAAATGGTTTGCTGGAATGGTTACAAGTGATGAGGAAGGATTCATTTAGGTAACAGTCTTTCTTGGTGCCGAATGGGTAGGGGATACTTACATTCCCACATCTGTCGGGGCATCCGGGCTTGGATTGCGCTGTTGCTGGTGCTATAGTACTGGTTGCTAAGACGACCAACCCAACCAATATAAGTTGCAGAAGCATTCCGTGTAAGCCCATGGCTACGCTCGCCTCGGTTGTTTTTGGTGGATGCTGGCACAGAAAAACCTCCTTGATGAATACAGGTCCTTTAATTTGTGGGAGAAGTAGTGGTGAAATATTGAGCAAAACAATCGTTGAAGCAAAGGTATTTATTAACGTTGGGCACTTAGCATGTAGCATAACTAATTAATTAAGGTAATGTGAAGAGAAGGCAGTAAGTCCATGAAAAGAACATCAATGTGTGGGTCCCTTAATGTGAAGAGAAGGCAATAAGTCTAAGAAAAGGACAGAAGTGTGTGGGTCAAGGTTCACGTGGCGTTTTCCTAGAATGTGCTTGGAAAGGACTCGCCTAGCTACGCTAGCCACATACCAGTCTTCAAGAAAAGCGAAAGGTAGCACTAAAGTCACTAACGTACTCATCACCGGGCTGGATTCCGTAATTCCAGGTAGGGTCTGATTTTTGTCTCGTTGGGTCGACATTTATTTGGGGTCCCTTATGTAATTAGGTGATTTGCATGTCTCCTCTCGTGAGAGCCACCTCCTCTAAATCTAATCCTGCAATCCACGATTGACAACGTCATCCACCTGTAGTTGTTTAGATTGTAAGCTTTCTTTAACGAAGTGAAATAATTTCAATTTAAACGGACTGGTCTTTTATCTGGACCATTGCCCGATAATGGATGGATGACTTTGTGGACGTAGTTGTCTTTAATCCGATTGATTCTCCGATGACAGCCAGAGGATTCTCCAGATTGTTTCCTTTGTCACTAACATACAAATATGAAGGCGTCAAGCAGGGGCAGAGCTTGGTTAGGACTAGGGGGCCCTTAGCCCCTTCAATTTTTTCAAAAAATTTGACATTTGTTTTTATAGGTTCAAATTTTTTTAAAAAAATTGTACAGGTGGCCACCCAAAATTTTCAACTTAATTGACTTTAAGTGGTGGTACTTATCACACTAAATCAAATCACATGTTATAATTTTAACAAAAAAAAAAAAAATTCCCAAACTTAATATAATATATCTTTATATAAGAGCGATTTTTATTCTCTGGGACATCTTTGGTTGTTTAAATGGAAATTAAATAATTAAGGTGTATATATTTTACATAGTATTTGATGCACAAATCCATTATATAGAATGGACAAATCTTGCCAATGACCGTTGGGCCAAATGACATATCTCGTCTCAATAAGGGTGTAGCTATGTGAGGTTTGAGAATGTCTTAGTTTTGATTCGATGTGGATACTTGTATAAGTTTAAAGATCTTGATGAATATAAGAGTAAAATTTCTCACAACATGTGTAATTTAATTATACCTCTTTTTTTTCCCCTTAAAGTAATTATATTATAACACTTTAAGGTAAAAGAAAAAATAATTTTATCATAATATTTTAAGTTAGGCCACCCCAACTTAAAATTCCTGGTTACGCCCCTGGAGTCAAGATCATTTTGTGAAGATGGTCTATATCAAGTCTTTGCTTGTTTCACCATTGCCAAAGTTAAAATGGTCAAATTGAAATTAACTCTGAAGATTAATGAATCCTGTGAATAATCCATTGCCGAATAGAAACTATTGAGAAAATGAAGTAAGGGAAGTCTGTGGGATTCAATAAATATGGAAATTAATCGAAGAAAGCATTTCAAGAAAATATAAGGGAGCCAAGTCAAAGAATGATTTATTTCATTCATCAAATGATTTGATTACTATTTATTTTCATCTTTTGGTACAATACAAGGGGTTCAAACCCCTAACCTTTCATACTCGAATCCTTTATCCCACCCACCCTCATCACTAGGCTAACCCTAATAGCTTAACTTTTTTTTTATTTCCATTTTGTTATCTCTTGTTAATTATTTAAATTCATTAGTTGGTTGGTTTGTAATCAAGCAATTATCAATGAATTTCAAAATTTTTACATGGTATTAGAACAAGTCGTTTTTGGGCTGTTTTATTTGTGAGATCGTCTCTGTTGTCAACAAAACAGGCCCATTAGGCATACACGTGAAAAGAAGTGTTGAGAAAATTTTATATTCTACATTGATTAATTATAAAATTTGATATAACTTCATACACTTGTTGGATCCAATATCTAATAAACTTAGGCTATGTTTGTTTGGTTGCAATTGAATGGATGAAATGGAATTCCATTCCAATTCATTCCAAACAACATATTTGGATGAGATAATTAAATGGAAATAGAATTAAATAGTAGTAGTGAATTATAATAATATTCATTTCGTAATGTTTATTTTCATCTCATTCCAATCCAGACTATTTTAAATATGGAATCAGATTCCATTCCCATCTATTCCATTTCAACCAAACAAACATGGCCTTAGACTTTGTCTTAAACTTATTGTGAACATAATTCTTCTTAAAAAAAAAAAGTAAAAATTAAAAAATAACATTGAGAATATACTTCTATGCGAAAATATGGAGACTGTATGTATGAGAGCAGAAATATACTTCTAAGCCATGAATCGAACACGACATGCTAGGGGCCAACAAGCTCACGTAAGTCATTCCAAGCTCGGAAAGTTATAAAAACACGTGGTCACATGTTGTATGGTAAGATAACAGCTCTAGGGGAAAGTAACTTTTGATGACCACTAACCCAGTTTCTTCCATTTTATTTTAGGTTAAATTATAAAAAAAAAAAAAAAATTCTAATGTTTGACCTTTTTTTTTTTTATTTTTAATATAATCTTTTTTTTAAAAATGGATAAATGTTCTTTCAAATAATTTACAAATTTTAACTCACAAGGGATACCTCATATGACAAAGGATTGCTATTTAGAAACTGTAAGTCTCAAGTTTAAGTCTCTGTTCTCTTATTATTGGATGTGCGAGCTTGTAGGTGGTTTGTGCAACACGAGAGGATTAGTTTGGATCTAATGACCTTAGGATGCACCTCAATTGACCCCCAAAAAAAAAAATTACAAATTTAGTAATTATTGTTTATGGAATTAATTGTGTTCACATAACATTTTTCCATTTAATTTCATGAACATCACTTAACGTGTGGTAACCTTAATTGCTAAATTTATAAATTATTAGAAGACTTTGCAATCACTTTTCTTTAGGGATTATGTGAAAAATGACTAAACATGACGCTATTCTTGTAATTTGTCCTTAATTTTTTTATTTTATATTGGATGTACAAATAAAGTTGTGTTCAGTAGTTGCTTTGGATGTCTAATTTTTTTTAAGGAAAATGATAAGGGGGACGAAAGTTGGGGGGGCGAGTAATGGGGGACGACTAACACCGTTAGTATTGGGTTTGTTTTCCTAAACCAATTAGATTCAATTGAGTTTGTTTTCCTTTATTGGGTTCCTATTTTTAAGGGATTACGGTTCTTATTCTTCCATTTTTATGCCCGATTTTTTAGGGATCACAACCATCACATTTTAAGCATAACTAGTATGAGGATGTCACCGTATTCTGGAGATATTGTCCGACTGAAAGAGATATTGTTTTTACGTTTCGGCTTCGTGTTCAATTTTTTGTAGTATTTCGACATTGGAATCACGGCGATTATAAAGGTTAATTGATTCAGTTGACTGTGTTCATCTTGTTAGGTCAATATTCAATTGATCTTGATTACGATTGTAAAGGCTAATTTAGTTTAGTTGACTATGTTCATCTTTTTGGATCCATATTCATTTTATCTTGATCGCGATTGTAAAGGTTAACTCAGTTCAGTTGATTGTGTTTATGTTTTTGGATCCATATTCAAGATAGCATGTGTTTGTGTCGAGTCCTACATATATACGAAGCTGCTGCCTAGGTTTAATGGGGTAGGGGGATTTTTGGGGGTCCTACAAAAAAAAAAAAAACGTAACTGGTTTTTTTTTTTAGGGGGGAGGGGGGATGGGGAACTCCCAATTGTTATATGATAAAACTCCCAATTTATCTGATTTGTCCTATTTAGTGTCATATTGCATTCAATATTATCTTAAAAACTTCACATTGTTATCTGAAGAAAAAAATCCCAATTTATCTGAATATTCATGGCACTATTAAGGGGAAAACAATGTAGGAAGGAAGGGGAGAAATTCCTATTGTTATCTGGAAAAAAAAAAAAAAATCACAAATTATTTAAATATTTATGGTTCTAAAAATGTACTTGGTCTTTTATTTTTTTTATTTTAGCTACTAATGGTGTTAATACCACTAACCAATCCAAGTCACACTTATCATTATTCATGATTCTAAAAATGTACCTGTTTTTTTTTTTTTTTTAGTTACTAACAGTGTAAATTCCTACTGTTATTTGAAAAAAAAAAATCACAAATTTTCTGAATATTCATGATTCTAAAAACATACCTGGTTTTTTTTTTTGCTACTGTTATATGAAAAAATCACAAATTATCGAATGCTGAGGTATCTCGAATGTGGGAGGTATCTCGAAGCTTTGGTCAATGACTTCCTTTTGGGAATCGCAAAAAGGAAAGAGAAGATCAAAACAATTTTGAGGAAACCCCTATAATTTCGTTTATCTAAATTTTGGGAGCATTTATCTGAATCGGAAATTGAGGGCTTCCCATATTAAGTTCTTTTTTAACTGCTAATGGTGTTAATACCACTGACCAATCAGATTTAGCCAGGTCAGTGGTCTTATGTTTTGGTCCTCTAATAGTGGTCCTATGTATCACTATTCTTTTTTTAAAAAGGTTTCGAACATTATTGTGAAAGATTGAAAGTCAAATGTCTCATATGTCTTTTTTGTATTGACTTGAATCATCTTTGTCTATTTTAACAGTAGAACAATGGATAGGCCTAGAACAAGTGAAAATGTTACAATATAAAGGAATGAGTCTCTCTTAAAGGAATGTGTCCATTATGACAGTAGAACAACCCTGTTTTGGGGTCAAGTAGGACGAATGTATTAGGTCCCATACAACTTTTTGGTCGCTTAAGTCTAAGGGCATGAGTTTCTTTCTATTTTTATTTATATTTATTTATATATTTTTGCTAAGGGCATGAGTCTCTGTTAAAGGTACATTGTAATGTTCCAATAGAATCCTTTTTTTTTTTGGTCCTATGACGCAATTTTTTAGTAACGAGTCTCTTTTAAAGATGCATTGCCATGTTCCAATACCACCGGTAGACACCCATTTTGTACCACCTTAAAATTCTTTTTGATCCCAATGATGAGTTTAGTAAGATTATTCAAGAATTATCATTGAAGGATTAGTGCGAATTACTGCATGAAATTAATTGTTTAAAATAAAAGAAAATTATTTTATTAAATTAGTTTTTTTTCTCGTGCCATTAGCATGTGTACCATGTGTACGTATGTGATAGGTGTGTGTACGTACATACGATACATGCGTATACGTATTAGCGGTCACTTTCCTAATTTTTAGAAAATGTAATTTTCCTATCCTATTCAGATTAGAAGACTTTTCTAATTATTGATAATATCTTTAAATTATTCTCCAAGTAAACTTAGGCTAGAAAGGAAAAGAAAAAAACCCTAGTTTTCAGATATAAATATTCTTTTAATGCCTTAGAAAAGGGGAGGAGAATAGGGTTTTTAGGGAGTGAAAATTCGTCATAATTCAGTAGCAGTTTTTCTAAAAGCCAGCGAACGTATTCTAATCATAAATTTTGACTCCCAAGTAAGAATTTAATAAAATTGGTC
Organism: Liquidambar formosana; assembly: GCA_039720395.1. Taxonomy (NCBI): domain Eukaryota; kingdom Viridiplantae; phylum Streptophyta; class Magnoliopsida; order Saxifragales; family Altingiaceae; genus Liquidambar; species Liquidambar formosana. The sequence goes on from CM077834.1 coordinate 5,850,245, forward strand.
TTCCTAGAACGATAATTCAATTCTCTAAAACTTTGTATTTCATGAGCTTTATCCAAGTCCAACGTTTTCATACCCAAAAACTCAATTGAAGTTGCTATTGTTGCAAATTAAGTGACGAAAATCATTGTTCTTTTATCTTATTCTCTCTTGTTTTCTATTTCTTTTCAAAGTTGAGAGTGTAGACACCCCATTTTGCATCAGTTGTCATCTTAAGTTCCGTGGCCCCGATAATAAGTTTAGCATGGTTATTTACGGATTATCCTTTAAAAATTAGTGCGAATCACAACATGAGATTTTTGGTTAAAATGAAAAGAAAATTATTTTATTAAATTAGCCATTTTTATCATGCCACTAACACGTGTACGTATGTGATAAATGTGTGTACACACATACGATACATGTGCATGCGTGTTAGCTGTCACTCTCCTAATTTTTAGAAAAGGCAATTTCCCTTTCCTATTCAGATTAGAAGACTTTTTATCATTATAAAATATCTTTTGATTATTCTCCAAGAAACCTAGCCTAGGAAGGAAACGGAAATCCTAGTTTTCAGATATATATAGTCTTTTAATGCCTTAGAGAAGGAGGAGGAGAATAGGGTTTTTAGAGAGTGAAATTCATCATAATTCAGCAGTAGTTTTTCGGAAAACCAGCAAGTGTATTTTAATCAAAACTTTTGATTCTGAAGTCAGAATTTGATGAAATTGGTCTCCTTAGAAAGATAATTCAATGGTTTACAAATTGTATATTTAAAGAGTTTTGTCCAATTCCAATGTTTTCATACCCAAAAACTCGATTGAAGTTTCTGCTGTTGCAAAGTAACGAAAATCACTTCTCTTTTCTCTTATTATCTTTTGTTTTCTATTTCTTTTCAAAGTTGAGTGAGTTTTGATCTCTTTAATGTGATAACACTTTGACGAAGAGGAAGATTCATGTTGGCTTGATTCAATCCAAAGACCTGAGGGGTCATGAACAATTACAAAGTCAGTAAATTTAGTTTTATTTAGCTTTTTATTCTAGTTTTTTATTATTTTTATTTTAATTTATTTTTCTCTAAAGCATGATTAGCATGATTTAGGTTTAGTTTTTATATTTGTATTTATTTCTATATTTTATTTATTTTGGGATGCATGTAGATTGATATGTGAGTTTTGCAATTCTGTGTGAAATGTCTATTTGGTGCGTGCGTACCTATCAGTGATGCGTACGCACCAATCAGTGCCTTCTTTCCTGTAGACAGATTTGTTATTTTATTTTGTGTTGTTCCTAGTTGATTAGTATTTGGTTGGTCTTCTTTATATTCTGATATCTGCTTTTTGATATATTTTTTATTCTTTTTTCTTTATTTATTAATTATTTTGGTCATTGTGTGTAACATTATTATTGAATGAATAGGGTTGATTTTAATCAAGCATTTAGATTAATTAAAGCCATTGATCATGTGTAGGGGCCAGTTCCGATCGGACGTAGCTGGGTGCCTAACACCTTCCCAGCAACATACCCTAGCTTCGAGCCTAAATCTCTGGTTATGACGAGTTAAATCCTGCTAGGGTTCACTCGTTCCCAATATTAGGTGGCGACTCCTCTCCGTGTTAGTCTTTTGAGGATGATGTGTATTCTCGAGCTATGTGGTTTAGGACGTGGCGCTCACAGAGAGAGTTTTGATCCCTTTGCTGTGATAACACTTTGACAAAAATGAGAATTCGTATTGGTTTGATTCAATCCAAAGTCCTAAGGGGCCACGAACAAGTATAAAGTCGGTAAATTTGTATTTATTTATTTTTTTCTAAAGCATGATTAACATGAATTAGGTTTAGTTTATATTCGTATTTATTTGTATATTTTATTTTATTAAGGATGCATGATGTAGATTAATATAAGGATTTTGTAATTCTGTATAATGTGCCAACAGGGTGCGTATGTACCTATCTCCAATGCGTACGCATTCCCTTCTAGGCAAAAAGTTTATTTTTGTTATTCTTGCCTTCTATTTCATTCGTCCTTTTTAAGTATGTATGTGTTGATGATTTCGTCTCCTGTTTTGCTTATCATGTGATTGAGTAAGTGAAAATGCATATTAGGCGCGTACGCACCTTATCTCAATAGACAGATTGTTGGCCTGTTTATGAGTTTTGCTTTTGGTTGGTTGATATATTTTATTCCTCTGTATATTCTTTTTTCTACTTTCTGATATATTTTTTATTTTATTTTCCTTATTTATTATTTTGGTTATTGTGTGTGCCATAATTTACTTGCATGTTTAGGGTGAAATTTAATTAAATAAATAATTAATTAAAGCTAATAATTATGTGTGGAGACCGGTTTTGACCAGGCTTTATCGAGTGCCTCACACCTTCCCAATGATGTACCCTAACTCTAAACTCGAATCTCTCGTTATGACGAGTTGGACCTGCTAGGGTTCATTCTTCATAAATATTAATTGGGTGGCGACTCCTTTCCGTGCTAGCCTTTCAAGGCTAGATGCATATTCTTGAACCATTGTGGTTTAGGACGTAGTGTTCACACTACTGTAATATTGTCTGTCATTATGAGGGTGGTTATTGCAACCCATTAACTTTATTTGTAATCCCCAATTCTTTTCATTTTTCAAGGTTTTTTTATGAAAAATATAAAAGGTTTTTATGATAATCGGCCACATTGTCTACTAAAAATATCATTTTGAACAACTTTGCAAAATAAAATATTAATTAGAGGCAGCATAAAAGTAGAAATAAATACAGTTCCAAGCCAAGAATTGGACAGATGACCTACGTACTGCATACTATGCTAACACACCCATTCAATTACAAATGCGACTAGTTAGAAAAAGAGATTGGGTTGACAGATGCATGCTAGCCCAAATAATTTTTGGGTTCAGGCTATGAATAGTAAGTATGTTTGGTAGAATGAGGTTCTTCATAACTAAGTCAAATCCTCGGCTTCTAATATATGGAGAAATATATCTAAAGGGATTTCAACCCTCAAAAAAGGTCTTCGATGGAGGTTGGGAGATGGATGTCATATATCCCTTTGGTATGATGACTGGTTGGGTATTAGCCCTTTAAGCACACTTGGGCTCTCTATTCATCATTTGGAGGAGGAACTCAAAGTGGCTGATATAATTGAGGACTATTAGTGGAACATTGTTCATCTCTTAACCCCCATCCCGGACAGCATCAAAAAAAGAATTTATGGCTTTCTTATCCCCTAGTCATCTACGGAAGACAAACTTATTAGGGGTTCTAACCCCAAAGGCACTTTTACTGTCAAGTCTGCCTATGACTATCTGCTTAATAATGACACTCAAAGTATTCAACACAAGAGATGGGATTGGGTCTGGAAAAGTAAAATTCCAAACAAATTTAAGCACTTTTTGTGGTTAGCGGCGCACAACCGTCTTATGACCAACCAATTGAGGTTTGTAAGACACATGACTGATTCCCCTACATGTCGCAGATGCAACCTTTTCGAAGAGGATGTTCTCTATGTTTTGAGAGATTTCCCTAAGGCCAAGATTATTTGACACCACTTCCTCAACTCCCACCAATCTGCTACCTTCTTTGATGATAAGCTCTTTGATTGGCTTAAACTTAACTCTGCCAATAAGAATAGCCTCCATAATCCCCCTCTTTGGAACCTTACTTTTCTTGCCATTTTGTGGGGTATTTGGAAAGATAGAAATAAGGAGGTCATTGCCCAATAATTTAGAACTATCCCCCAGATTATCTACAGCATCAAAGGCCATTTCCAGGATCTGGTTAAAGCATTTGGCTCTCATGCTAATCACCACTCCTCCCCTACTTCTTTACTTGTTTGTTGGATGAAACCATTCTAAAACTTCATTAAGCTTTATTGTGATGACAATTGTTATGGTAACCCAGGGCCAACAAGTATTGGAGGCATCTTTCGTAATGAGTAAGGTGGTTGGATAATGGGATATGCTCTTGATACGGGAATCGCTTACAGTTTTGATGCTGATTATGTAGTATCAGGTTGGGGCTCAAAATGGCTTGGGATATTGGCTTTAGGCACTTTTGGGTCAAGTCTGATTGTGAGGTTGCTGTCAACCTCATTCTCTCAGGGGACCACTCTTTCCATTCCTCGGGACATATTATCTTCGATTGCAAAGAGTATCTATTGCATAACTGGAATTGCCGGATCTCACAAGTCCATTGTGAAGGCAATAAATGTGCTGATTTTCTGGCCAACTGGGGCATGACTATGGTGGTCCGACCTTACTTAAGTCTTCGCCTACGAGATTGGGATATCTTATCCTTGATGATATTGTGGTCTTTTTTTTTTTTTTTTCCCCAAGCGATAGAAGATAAATTTATTCAAGAAAACCTGAAAAGGTTACAAAGATGAGGGCATATCCTCCTTAAGAAAAGGGGATAGCCAAAAAGGGGGATTTTAATCCATACATCAAGGATAACCACCCTAAATGCAAACTTTGCCATTGCGTCTGTTGCCCGGTTACACTTCCTAGGCGCGTATCTAAATTCCTCGCAACATGCTTCCCTAGCCAATTGCTTGATATCTTTATTCACAATCTCCACCTCTGCTAACGTGTTCTTACTGTTCTTCAAGCCTTCTATAGCACCTTTTGCATTAGTCTCAACCACTAGGCCTTTGATACTGGTAACTAAAGCAAATTGAAGTCCTTCACGAAGAGCTAATGCTTCCACCATTTGTGCACTACCCATATACCAGAATTTTTTAGCCATCCCTGCAATAAACATTCCACGTGCATCCCTGGTTACAATTCCCACTCCCCATATACCATCTTTTGCGACCTAAGCTCCATCAGTATTGATTTTGAAAAGAGATCCCGTCGGGGGGCGCCACCTTGGCACACGAGTCTCCTTGCTATCGGACTCATGGACCCCAAATCTCAAGTTAAACCCTTGACTCACTACTGTGTTGTACTCTAAGGTATCCATTGATGCTTTCGAAATCACATCCCCTAGAAACCATACTTTACAAGCAAAACTCTTGTCGCTACGCGCCTTCCAAATTCACCATAATATGAACACCATCAAACATAACAAATCTGGCCATGACTCCTCCCCTTCCATTTGTCCATTAGAACTTCCATATATTGAATGAAAGAAGGCCTAGAGATTGAACCACTATCCAATTGGAGCTAACTCCCATACCAAACAACTCATGCAAACTGACAATAGAAGAATAGGTGTGTAATCGTCTCATCTTCCCCACAAAAAGGACAACTTCCCTTACAGCCCCGATACCCTGAGTTCTAACTTGCTCCCAAATGGAAAAACCTCTTGTGCACATTTCCAAAGAAAGTGATGTAACTTCCTTGGGATTTGGATACCCCATAGAAATTTCCAGAATTTTTTATTTAGGTTTCGTCTACTACATTCACCCTCAATACACCTATTCATGAGAACTCCATTAGTGACAAGCATTCTAGAAATAGCATAGCTTGATTTAACCGAGTACCTACCATTTGAAGTGTAATGCCATCTCAGTTTATCCCTCTTGTCCATCCATGATACCGGCATCTAAAGAACCATAGTAGCCTCATTTTCTTCTAATAATTGTCGCACTAAATGTTCATTACAGCCTTTCCTATCCACATCCATTAGTTCTGACACCCATGTAATAAGGGTACCAGCCGGAGGCTTAGACTTGACTTTAAAAGAAATCGATTTTGGAAGCCACGAATCTTTCCAGATGTTCACACTCTTCCCATTACTAATTCGCCATCTGATTCCTGCTTGCAAAATTTTCCTCCCTTTAAGCAAACTCTTCCACGCCCATAAAGGATTATTACCTACTTTTTCCTCCAAAAAGCTGGAGTTGTGGTAATACTTAACCTGGTAAAGTCTCGCTAACATGGAAGAAGGCTTAGTCATTAGTCTCCAACCTTGTTTAGCAAGCATGGCCAAATTAAAGTTTTCGAGCTCTCTAAAACCCAACCCCCCATTACCCTTTGGATCTGTCAATTTATCCCATCGAACCTAGTGGATCCTCCTTTTATTCTCTTTATTACCCCACCAAAACTGAGCTAAACACGAGTTAATTTCCTTACATAGACCCACAGGTAGCTTGAAACAAGCCATGGCAAAATTAAGCATGGCTAGTGCCAGGAATTTGAAGACCACTTCCTTCCCTGCTTGGGACAACAAATTCTCCTTCCAACCAGATACTTTGCCCTCCACTTTTTCCTGAATGGATGCAAACAAGGATTTTTTTTACTGTCCAATAATTGTTGGTAACCCCAGGTACTTTTCTTGACCAGTTGTATTCCGAATCCCCAATGTTCTAGCCAAATCACTCCTAATGCAATGTGGAGTGTTCTTACTGAGATGCGAAGAATATCCTGTAGATGTGCACATTCCTAGACATTGGCTTTGCAAAAAATAATAGAATCATCAGCAAAAAATCAGTAGTTGATATGTGGACTCACTCTAGATATCTTAACTCACATGAAATACCCTTCCCTTCTGACTTAGCAGCATGTAACATTATTGTTAAACCTTCTGCACATATCAAGAATAAATATGGTGACAATGGGTCCCCTTGACGTAGGCCTCTAGTAGGTTGGAGAAATCCTTTACTCTTTCTATTGACTAGAAAAGAATATGAGACTGTTGAAACACATGTCATAATCCACTCAACCCACTTACTAGCAAATCCCAGTTTGTGCATCATGGCCTCCAAGAAGGCCCATTCAACCCTGTTAGATACCTTACTCATGTCTAATTTTATCACCATGCTATAATTTTTCCCTATCTTCCTACCTTTGAGCGAGTGCATTATCTCATGAGCCATTAATATATTATTTGTGATTTAACGCCCTGGCACGAAAGCACTCTGATTCTCACTAATAACATTAGGAAGCACTAGTCGCAAGCGATTTGCTAAAGCTTTCGCAATAATCTTATATGAGACATTGCACAAGCTAATAGGACGCAACTGACTCATGTTCATTGGGCATTTCACTTTTGGTATTAGAACAACATTGGTAGAATTGATAGCCTTCATCAATTTACCTGAGTGGAAGAAGCTCTACACTACCTCAATAATGTCGTTTCCCACAATGTTCCAATAGCTCTGGAAAAATTTCGCTGACATCCCATCCAATTTGGGGGCTTTGTTTAAACCAATCTAGAAAGTGGCTGACTATATTTCAACGTTCGAGAACTCTTTGGTTAGTAAGGCATTCATTCTTAGGGAAACTTTACAACTGACCTTATCAATGATTTTATCCCATTCTATTGGCTTTTGAGAAGCAAAAATGTTCGAGAAATAGTCCATCACTATACCTTCAATTGCCTCCTCATTGTCTTGCCAAACACCATATTTATCTTCTAGGCCAACAATTCGGTTCTGTTGTCATCTTTGAATTGTTTTGGCATGAAAATAAGATGTGTTCTTATCCCCAAGTTTGAGTCATTGTGTTCTAGATTTAGTTTGTCAATACTTTTCTTCCTCACCCCAAACTTCCTTCAAATCCCGTTCAAGTTGTTTAACCTTTTCATTATCAAATAGTGGACATGTATTCTCCATTTTCAGATTTTCAATAAGTTCTTGAATCCTGTGTTTAGAGTTCAGATTGGTCTCCCTTCTCCATCCCAACAATTTCCTTTTACATTCTTTGATTCACTGGTGAACTCGAAACCATCTCGAACCTACCCATTCGCTGCTCCAACCTTGCTTAATCAGTTCTTCACATTGCGGATTTCCTGCCCATCTTGGATTAAATTTGAAGAAACATTTTTTCCCTTTTGTACGGAAGTCAAAGTCAAGGAGAAGTGGGCAATGATCAGATCCTACTGGCAAAAGATGAAAGACAGAGGCATTTTGGAATTGAACTCTCCAGCTACAAGAGGCTAGAGCTTTGTTAAGACATTCCCGGACATTCGCTACCCCCTCTCGCCTGTTGTTCCAAGTGAATAGGTGTCTAATATACCCCAAATCCTACAACCCACAATCTGAAACAAAATTCTTGAAATTTTGGGAACCTCCATTCTTCACAAGGTGGTCGTCCATCTTTTTCTGCATTAAATAAAATATCATTAAAATCCCCCATTAACACCCAATCATCAATACTCCCCATAATCCTGCCTTTTAGGGCCTCCCATATGCTTGCACGGATGGTATCATTTGGACGACTAGCATACAAGCAAACCAGCTTCTATGGTTTACAACCAACTCCTTCCCAAATCTCTACTATTAGCATACACTGATCACGAAAAATGATATTCACCCCAGTACCCACATTCCACATTAAACAAATCCCTCCAAACAGCTCTTGTGGTTTCATTACCTCTAAAAATCTATACTTCAATTTACGTCTCAACTTCTCTACTCTCCCTATCTTGTTCTTAGTTTCAATGAGAAATAGTAAATCCGGGGAATGGAGTTTACTTAACTCCTTCAAATGACGAAAAGTCAGAGGATTCCCCATTCCCTGACAGTTTCAACTAAGAATTTTCATTGGGCACTTTGGGGCCGCTTCAGGCCAGTTACCCCCACCTCATCAGAACTAGTCAAGGCTACATTACCAATTTCTTTCCATCTCTTATTACTCCCTTCCTATGATTCCCCTGCCAATTCCTCCCCACTAGCCATTGCCCCCTTTTTTACCCTAGTCACACTCCCGCTGGAATTGGCCCATTCCATAATGTCCCCTCCTCTGCTAAACTCACCCTTCCTTGCTAAAGCTTTAACCCTGACTTTCCCTTTTCTGCCTGGATGCCCCTGATTTTCTTTAGGTTTTGGAGATGTGGTTTGCATAGGATTTTGAATATGATGGGAGTTGGTGATATCAGCGAGTGGTTGCAAATTTTTGGCTAATATTATATTGGTCACTGTTGTTGTGGAGAGGTTAGGAAGATGTGAGGATGGGCTTAGACAATGACATTGTGGCACCGTAAGTTTTGGATCAATGGTGGCTTTTGGATGGTAGGTTAGGGAAGATGGGTTACTAATTTGGGTTTTGGATGGGTTGCCTTGATGTTGGGCATTTTCTGGGCTGGGTGGAAATGGGCATGGGTTAGAAGGGATAGGTCCGTTAGTGCTTGTTTGGTTTGGGACTACACAAGGGTAGTTTGGTGTAGGGGTTCCACTACAATTAGTAAAGGCAAACCTGACCTTTCTCCTTTGACTTGGTGTAGTTAATTCTTCCTCCAATTCTGCAGAGATCAAATCCCTCTCCTCAAAACATGCCAAAAGAATGTGATTTCCTTCACCATCCCGTAAATCCCTCTCCTGATTTTCTATCATCTCGCCTTTTCCCAAATCTATTTCATCAGATTGGAGTAAATCCGCCTCGATTACCGAACTCTAATCGCATGACAGGCTTTGCAGATTCTCTGTCCCCCTCCCTACCTCCTCTGGTATACGGTTTTCCCCCATCACAGACGATCGCCGCTGGTTAGTTTAACCCTCTGCAATTTCTTCATTCTTAGGTGATCTGGTAGCATAAGCCCCTTCTGCTCTCTTTCATTCCACCCCTGTCCAATTCTTGGTATGCTTTGCTTTTAACCATGGTCCATATTGTTGGGTTTTAACCATGCCTGCCTTCTCCTCGTTGTACTTGTGGAGACAACCCTTCTCATCATGCCCTAACATCCCACAATAATAACAAAAAATTGGGAGTCTTTCATAGCAAAAATCAACCCAAACTTTATCCCCATTCTGTAAGGAGATTAATCCTCCCCGTCTCAACAGTTTGGAAAGAGGGATTTCAACTCGTAGCCCCAAGAAGTGCCCTTATTCCTCAAATTCATCCCTAAGATCCACCTTGATCAAGTCCCCGATCCGTTTTCCAATGTCCTCGCCAACCATCTTACTCCTGCATTCCAAAGGTAATCCCCAAACCTAGACCCAAAAAGGAACAGCTTTGAACTCTATATTCCTCACATGCATCCCCTGCTCCCGACGTTTAAGGAGTAATAAATTATTATCAAACATCCATGTGCCACCATCAAGAATTTGTTCCATTTGAAACTCTGAGTGGAACTTCACATGAATCAGGTTGTCCCTAACTTCCATAATCTTCACGTCTTTCCCTAAACCCCACATCAGACGGATCGTATTTCGCAATGCTCTCCGATTGAAATTTTTTTCAGTAAATACTCTGCCCACCACACTATGTGGACAAATTTCAAGTTTCCTTTTAGTGGAATCATCAATTACAAACACTCCTCCTCCTTAGTCAGCGAGAAACACTCGAAACCCTTTACAAAATCGTCGTCCATGAGAAAACCCCTGGTGTTTATTAGATAGCAGAGAACTTCACCAAGTTCAGCGCCTTGGGAAGAAAAAAGGCTCGCCCTATGACGAGAGAGAAACTCGCATTTTGCGAGACAATGATATTGTGGGTTTGCCGGTAGCTCGGCTGTAGTTTTCCTTTTCTTTCTATCCTTTGCACCAAAAAAAAGAAAGAAAAAGATATTAATGTACATCAATTGGCATTTTTAACTCCCCCGAATGTGTGATCTATCCCTTCCACAGAAAAGACTTATATATATGACAAAATGTTAGATTAATTAGCAAGAAAGCATGCAAAAAAGATGAAATTAATTTTAAGTTTTCAAAGTATTAATTGTATCTACGTAATTTATAACAATGCATATCTTTTCAAACTTATCATTTTTTATGAGACTGTGGAATTGTGATTATTTATTAAAAAGTCAATCTTGGCTTGATTCATATTTAATCCAAATTCCATAATACTTGAGGCTGATATGCAAAATTGATGATTTCTTTAATTTTAACAGAAACTAGAACCCATTTGGATAACTTCTACTTTCAAAAGTTTAAAAATTTAAAATTTAAAATTTTGTGTGTGAAAAATTTTAGATATTACTTTTAAAAATTGAGATAATAAGAAACTCTTATTATCTTAACTTTTAAAAATTACTATGAAAAATTTGCATTATAAAAAGTTTCATTCTATAAAAAAAATTTATTTTTAATTTTTAAATTAAAAATAAAATAGGAGTTTATCCAATCGGTGTTGTTATCAATGATTCAAATAGAATTACAAACATGATTTTTTTTTTTTTTTTTTTTTTAACAATTAATAACAGGCCCTAATAGCAATGCGAGGCCTATTTAATTGGTTGCTCACGAGGTCATTATCCTACCGTGATGCTGACCTAATAAAGTCAGTGTAATAATTCAAATGATAATGAGAGATGCTCGTGTCAAAGACTTAGATTGATTGGTGGAACCAAGGAACAGTGAAAATGGTCTCACGTACGTGTTTCACGGCCAACAACCTCGCGTGGAATTACAGATAAGTCCAGTTACAGATAAACAATTATAATTCAATTACAGCTACTAATATTTTTAGTTAAGCTAGCAGTCATTTACTAGCTTGTTAGTAATTATTTGTATTGAATTATAATTATTTCCCTATAGTTGGACTTATCTGTAATTCCCCCCTTTTTTTTCCTAGTGGGATATATTTTTTAAAGTTTAACCTGACTCTTCTAAAAAGAAAGTTGAAAATCATATTGGCCATTCAATAGATAACTAACTATAATTCATATAAATAATATAATTCATGTAAAAATATGAAACTTAACATTTTATGGCACAAGTAAAATATGGTGAGAAATATCATTATCTATCCAAATGGTCAATTTGATTCAAAAGATTAACATTGCAACGATTTTCTCTTTAAAAAAATTATGAAAAAAAAGAGTTAAACTTTGGGAAGATTTTCTTTAATTTACCCTTAATAACTTTATCAAGACCATCGAGTCGTACACAATAATGCGCCAAACCATTGTGACCCTATCACATTTTCTGTGGTAAAGTCGTAATGGAAAAGTTTCAAAAGAGACATCCAACCATGCATATTTTACAATAATACGACAAACCTTTATAAATAAAAAATAAAAAAACCCACAGTGACCACTCAACACAACTTTATTCCTCTAAATGCAAATATTTTGGAAAAGAAAAGCCACTTTAACAAAAGTTCTTTTTTTTTATTTAATTAGGGGACTAAAAGTCTTGAAACACTTTATCAAAAGTTTAATCGAATAATTAACTCATCGTAAGAAGTTGGGTGGGTAAGGTTGGACCTGTTCCAACCAATAAATAAAATCTGCATTGAAATGCATAGGCTGGGATGGTTATATGATCATTAGAACTATCCCAAATACTCTAATAAAACCATACTCCCCAATAATAATAAAGCGTGTTAAACATCGTATTGTCTTGATAGTCGATAAAGTGAATAGAAAAGAAAGTGGGGTTTTGAATTGTCTTGAGTATGGGATTCCAAATTGGACAAAAGTCCTCTCCTTTTTTTATTTTCCTTGTTTTTTATGTGGACAAAAAGAACCCCAAAACTATGTAATTTTAAATGTGTTTTTCATGTTGCCAAAATTACATAATTTTGAAATTCTTTTTGCATACTTAAAAAGAGAGAGAGAGAGAGAGAGAAAGAGGATCAACGTCCTTTAAGATCTCCATCTTATGAAAAGAATTTCTAATAAAATGGTAAAAAATTCCTTCACTTTTTATTACAATGTCAAAATGGAATTTGAACCTTATATTTATGAAATGAAAGATAACTTAATCTTCTTTCTTCTTGCTTCTCATTTTTTTTACTTGAATCATCGTTGTCTATTTTGATAGTATAGTAGAACAATTCATGTTAATGTTAAAATATAAACAAATGAGTCTCTTTTAGTGTATCCATTTTGACAGTAGAATAACCTAGCTTGGTCCTTTTGGGTCAAGTGGGATGAATGAATCAGGTCCCATACACATTATGATCACCTAAGTCTAAAGGCATGAGTTTCTTTTAAAGGTACATTATAACGTTCCAATAGAATCCCTTTTCGATCAGTTCTCTATGATGCACATTTTTAGTAACGAGTCTCTTTTAATCTAAACCCAAGTCTGTCGACAGCAAAATTGAGCCACATCATTTAACTACCATTGCTGATTGCAGGTTGGATTGGCATTCAAAAGCGCATTCTTGAGGAGCAAACTAAAGTTTGAGGCACAAGGAAGTCTCATTATTGATTATAGATCGAGCAAAAACATATGCTATGACAGATAGTTTCATCCATCAATACACCCTGTAAGTAATATTTCAGTGCATTCCGATTGCCAGAAAAGAGCAGAGGAATCTTCAGGGATAGAGCTTTACTATTTTTAACACTGCTAGACATTAGCCACAAAAAAGGCAATAGAGCTTACAACAGGGCCACAAAAAATTGACATTTCTGCCGAAACCGTGGACTCTTAATCGGGAATCTTGATGAGATTTTATTTTTGCATGGCAAGATAGGGGAAATAAGAGATTCTTCTTACATGAAATATTTAGCAGATGCTTCAAATTAGGCCTCAATAATGGGGTTTTTTTTTTTTTTTTTTGGGCCAAACAATAGGAGAACACAAACCCACACACTTACCACACAGAGTCAAAACCAAGATATCTACAAACCCTACACTCCTATTGGAATGGGACATGCCGTTTGACCCAAAGACTGTTGGCTGTTCATTCAAGTCAGTTATGCTTCCCATGCATTAATTCAACTATTTTTGGTATAGATTGACAGTTCAATATCCATTAATTTTTACAATGCAGATTATGCACACATCCTAATATAAAGTCAGACAGATCTCAAGTTCTCAACACTGCAATAAAATGATCAATCTATATTGGAATGGCATGACTGAAAATTGCTGTCAAAAACTTTTACGGTAGAAAGCTCCTATGTAATGGTATATTGGCTCTATGTTTGATTTAATTGGATGATCAATCACCAGCAATAGTTTAATCAATTAATATATGGAAAAGGGTTGTCGTAGAATTTCTGTTTTTCCCTTCTTCTTTTTTTTTTTTTTTTTTTTTTTTTTTTTTTCTTTTTTTAAAATGCATTCTTATAGTTCAGGAAAGAAGAATTAAGAGGCTGGGTGCTGTGTTGCGACAAGATATAAGGGACCTTGTTATGATCGACATGCTTGCCCCTTTATACCACAACTAATTAACCATCACCATCCAAATTCACATCAATTAATTAACCATAAGATAGCAATATGATACTTAGGCAGCAAAAATGAGAGATATTAAACAAAGAAATTACCAGGCAATTTCTTCCTACAAAAGATTAAATTAGAACAATTACAGCACACTATCTTGTGAAGATATATTTTTTGCAATAATCGCCCATCATCAGATGCTAATATGACTTGCTTCCTTATGCTCCCATACTCTGCTATATTATTTTTATTACTACCAACACCATAAGTGTCATAGTTAAACAAGTAAAAAATCTGTCTCTCCTGCATTTTTGACACCTTGCTTCTCCATCACTCTCAATCTCTCTCGCTCAATTGCTACTTCCTTCATAGAAGGTCTTTCCTTCCCTTTTACCATTAAGCATATTTTCGCTAACATAGCAACTTGCTTAATTTGGTCAACATTTCCCTCATTTACCACTCGTTTGTCAAGAACTTCAAATAATCGATTTTCCTTCAGTGAAGAAATAAAATACGTAGCCAAATTTCTGTCTTCTTCGGGTCTCTTAAAAGATAGTGCCATTTTTCTGGTTAGTAACTCCACAAGGACAACCCCAAAGCTATAAAAATCACTCTTTTCTATCAATTGGCTGGTATGAAAGTATTCAGGATCCAAGTATCCAAATGTCCCTCGCACTAGTGTGATTAATTGAGCCTTATCTAATGGAATCAACCTCGAAACTCCAAAATCAGATACTTTTGCAATGTAATTGTCATCTACGGGTATGTTAGTAGTCTTGATATCTATATGAACAATTGGAGTTGAATCTGCAGAGTGCAAATATGAAAGGGCTCTTGCAATTTCCGTTGCTATCTTTAATCGAGTTTCCCATGTAATTGAAGATGCATGGCATTCATTATGTATATGGTTGAACAAGGTGCCTCTGGTCACAAATTCATAGACTTATAAGGAAACTCGAGTCTCATGACAACATCCCAACAATTTGACTACATTCCTATGGTTGATTTGGGAGAGAACAATCAATTCATTAATAAATTGTTGAACTTGGCTCTCATCTCCAAGAAACCAACCTATGTTTGATTAGGCATTTTTCATATATGCCAAAATAAAAAATCAATGCAATATTATCTCATTGGGTTAGGTTTTGAGTGAAAAATTGAATAAAAATTGGAGAAAAAACACTATAAGAATGAGTGAATATTGAGCACATGAAAGTGATATGATGTTTTTTCATATTTTTTTCACCTAATTTCTATTCGATTTTTTACTCCGAAACTTGATCGGAATGAGACATTGCATCAATTTTTATATTACTTCAAATTTTATGTAAAGTAAGACTAAACATTAAAGGTTTTCTTTTAATTTATCCTAAGTTTTATAAAGACATAGATTGATGGGGTAAACCAAGGAATAGTGAAAATAGTTTCATGTGTTTCATGGCCAACTACAAAATCACACTCATTTCAAGGAGTTAGGATTCTTTGCTGAGCAGCAGCGTGCTGAAATAATGGTAGTCTTTAGATGAGCTTTTGGACAGTCAAGATTAAAAGATAAAAAATGTGCTACTGAAATTACTAAAATAACCTTTATAACAACTTTTTAATCTTTCAATCTTAGTCGTCCAAAAATTCATTCAAAAACTACCATTACCTAAGTATGTTGTTGAGTTTTAACAACTCAGGACTGAATTGTAACTCCACACTTGAAATTGGGAATGTTATAACATGTGGCCCCCCTTTCTTTGGATAGAAAATAATTACGAGCAATAACTTCAATACAACACACCAAGTCGACGTACACAGTAGTGCGCCAAAGTCCCATCACATTTTCTATGGCAAAGAGACCGCTATAGCTTCCCCCTTTGGATAGAAAAGGTGAAGACTCGAGACATCCTAGCATCATCCACACAATAATACAACAAACCTTTGTAGACTTCCACAGCGACCACTCAACACAACTTTATTCCATTCAGTGTAAAGTTTTTAGGAAAAACGAGCCACTTTAACAAAAGTATTGAATTCCCCTTTCTTTTTTTTTTTATCTTTTTTTTTTTTTTTTTTTTTTTTTTTTTTTTTTTTTTTTTTTTCCTTTTTTGGGGGTGGGGTTTAAAACACCTTAACAAAAGTTGAATCAGACAATTAACTCGTCATAAGAAGTTGGGGGGATAATTAAGGATGAAGTATGTTCCAACCAATCAATAAAATCTACATTGAGAGGCAGAGGCTGGGATGGTTACATGGTCACTAGTACTATCCCAAATACTCTAATGAAACCCTATTCCTTACAAATAGGAAACACGTGGGGTTTCAAAATTGTCTTGAATTTGGTATTTCAAATTGGACAAGGATCCACTCTGTTTTTTTTATTTTTTTCTTTCAGTTTTTCTCAGCTACCAAATGGAGGGTAACACTATAACACTACAACAACTCAAGCCTTTGCCCGGCAGGGGTGGAACCAAGAATTGATAGTTAGGGTGACTGGATTGTAAAATTATAGACAAATTTTTTCTTTACCACAAAGTTTTACCGTATAATTATGGTATAAAATAATATAAAAATGGTTAAGTTTATTTACAATATTTTACCATATAATTAGATAGCTCATTTATGATATTTTAACCAACTTTGGCAAGTATACTACAAAAGTGCTTTAATCTATCTATACTATCTATAAAAAGATGAATGTGACAAAACTTTTGATTGACTAATATACCCTTATTTTAATTTTTAAATACACAACTACCCTTCTGCATATATAGGAAATATAGCAATATAAGACACATACCTTAATAAGAATTCTAAGGAAACTATAATTCGTATAATAATTAAATAAAACCAAACCCAAATAGGAATTCTAAGGACATGGAAACTATAATTCGTAAAACCCTAACAATGTTAACATATAAATACAAATAGAAACACAATATAAAAATCATAAAACCTTAACACAGGAAAGAACAACTACTGCTTCCTTCTTCTACATCTTCTATGTGCCTTCATTATATCTCCTTTCTTCTGATGCTTTATCTGGTATGTAATTTTCAATAAACTTGACACATATATACAAATTATGTTTAATCATTTAAATCTTTGCCTGCATAAACATTTAAATCTCTGCCTATATTACATGATTGGACTTTTAAATCTCTATTTGAATTGCAAAATTAGCAATAAAATGAAGAGAATCAAAGACGAATCAGTTGAATGAAAATAAAAAGACACATGCTTGAACAAAAACAAATGAAAACTTAAATTAAGAGGCCAAAAAAGAAAAAAAAAAAAAAAAACTTGAATTGACATAAGTAAAGTTTTGAACAACACGTATAATCTTTGATTATTTTCTAAAGATTCGCATATTAGAAAAAACTTGAATTGTATTATTGAACTTTTAAATTGCTGCTGTTACATAATTTTCATATTTGGTTGAAAATAATCAAGTCAAATTACCAAGAAAAAGAAGAGAATCAAAGACGATTCAATTGAAGGAAAATTAAAAAAGAAGCAGGCTTGAACAAAAACAAAACAAACCCCCCCCCCCCCCCCGCCCCAAAAAAACAAAACAAAAAAAAAAAACCATTAACGAATGCACAAGAAGAAAAGAAAATAAAAAGGGAAGGTCTAATGAACCACCAAAAAAAGTCCTATCAAATTGTGAGGTTCATGAAACTTTGCAATATCTACCTGCAAACCCAAAATACCAAACTAAACAAAACAAAACCAAAAAGAACAAAAAGAAAAGAAAATAACTTAGATCACAACCCAAAATTAAAAAAAAAAAAAAAAAAAAAAGAAGTTCAAAATCATTTTTTAAAAAAAACTGTACAGGCCCAAAAAAATAAAATCACAAGCAGTGATCCACCACGCATCGATAAAGAATATATATATATATATATATATATATATATATATATCGAAATCAAATCATAGGTTTTTTATTTTATTTTAAATAATGGTAATTTGAGAAAAATGTACAGAACATACCTTAGATAAAAACCCATAGATTGATGACATCTATTGGCACAACATTGATCGGCAGCGATCAAGACTTATAGATCTTGCAATTGTCAACCCAAAGACCATCAAGGAAACCAACCGACGAGGATCCAAACCATATAGGCAGACCATTGAGGAAACCAATCGACAATCATCGAAAGCATAGACCCAAACATGCGATTCACGGCCACTTTATTTGGCATTATATTTGAAGGCGATTACCAAAAAGTAATCTTCTCATTACAGCCATCCAGATTTAACTAGATAGCAACAGTCAGAAAAATTTAACATCATGAAGTAAAGTCATGATGCCAACTTGCCAAGGCAATACATAAAAACAAGTACTCCCTCCGTCCCAATAAGGTATGCCAAATTTTTAACATTTTTTGTCCCAAAATATTTGGCCACTTTAAAAAATCAAATCATATATATTTTTTTAAATTTCTTATACCCTTCGTTATTTCAATATTTACTTTTAACACAAAACCCAATACAAAAAAGATAAGGGTATTTTTGGAAAGATGGAACTTAATCAATGACAAGTCAATATAATGATTACATTTTCTTAAACTCCGTGTTTTATCAAACGTAGCCCACTTTTACGGGATGGAGGGAGTATTATTTTTTAATGAAAAATCAATGGTCCTTGCGTTTATTAATCTGTCGCTTTAAGGTTTGAGTTAGCTTCTGTGGCATGAATCTACGAGAGGGGTGTAGATTGTAGTACATCATTATATTAAAAAAAAAAAAAAAAAAGGATGGCATGTCCATAAGGTTTGCAAAGCCGCGCAAGTTTTGGTTTTGATTTTTGTAAGACTAATGTACTAATAATTTGCTATTAAATCTTTCAACTACGGTGTAAATATGTTTTGATTTGAAAAAGAGACAAAAAGTGAAAGAGAGAGCCTTTTGTTTCAGCATTGAAAGTTTCACAAAACCTTCAAAGAACCTATGCATAATGAAGTTTCAAAGATAATTTTAAGTACTATGATTTAGAAAAGATAATGAAAAAAAAAATAGTAATCATATCAAAAGAAATAAAGGATTGAGTGATCAAAGTGCTTTCATCTTATGCAAAGGCACGATAAAATTATTAAATTAAAAAAATTATTATCATTATTGAAAAAAATAATTTAATTGAAAAAAATTTACGTGCAACACACGTGTGCACCAACTAGGTTAATAAAATGAGTTCCATCTTTTAAGTTAACTTAAAATTCTGAAGGGGCAAAGTATATGGATTTAAAAATTTTGAAATATATTTATCTTAAATATAAAAAATTTAGCGATGGCCCCCCTGTCTCAAGGTGGTTTCGCCCCTGTTTGCCGGCAGTTTGCCAGCCATGATGATCAATGGGCGGCGAATCAGTTATTACTTCCAAACCTGACACAGAATCACTCCCACATACAAATAGATAAATAAGCGAAAGAAGTGGACAATCTTAGATTGCATACCATGATAACAGTCCAAAATCCGACGAAACTCCTCTCCAGTAAGCTTTATCTGCATAAATCAAGTACAATTCCCCATCAAAATTGAGAATAACGAATCAGTCAATTCAGCTACAAAAGCAACATAATTGAAAGGAAGACACTATATTTAGTTCATTTACCACCTTAACTAGTCTTTGGAGATGCTCCTCCAAGAAACAATTACACCTGCCAACATTATTAAAAGGGAGAAGAAAACATTGTAAGATTGACATGCCCCATGTTGTATTCTACAACTCAATAGATACATCTAGGAAAATGCTACCTTGTTCTACAATTTTACCTTATGCTTTACCCTACTAGTATATTTAGGAAAATAAGGGTTTAATCATATCAGTGGGTTCCACAATTTTACCCTCTTAAATACACTAGTAAAGCAAAGTGTAGGGCAAAAGTATAAGGCAAAGTAGCAATACCCATACATTTATATGCAAAACATTTTGTGATAGATCAAACACAGAAATAAAACGTCGAATATATTCGATAGCTTAATACTGGTGAAAGCCAAAAAAAAATAAGGAGCAAAAATATTAAAAAAATAAAATTATTATCCATAAATTCAACAAACTTGAGGCATCACCTTAGATATCTTATTAAATTTACATTCCTTTATAAGCAACTCTTCAAGCATAGGGCAGCTAGAAACGAGCGCCTGCATTGAGTCATCACACAAAAAGAAGTTTGGTGGACGTGAAAAGTATGTGAAAAATTTGCTAGTAGAAAAATCAGTAAATTAATTAACTAAAAAAAAAAAGTGCTGTCATTCTATAATTATCGGGTACAATTTAAGGATTTTGGAAATAATTTGAGAACTATTGAAACATAATGGAAATTTAGCTTTCTTTTTTTTGATGAAAAAGTCGGGATAAATTCGGGATATTGTTTAGAATTCTTACAATTGGCGTATTGGGAACGAAGGTAAGGAGGAAGATGAAAGTGGTGGTGGGAGGGAAAGTTTTGTGGATGCAAAGGAATTAATATATCTCAACTGAGTTTTGGTTTCCATTTGCAATATCTATTTAATGGCTAAAAAAACAAGGGTGGTGCAATACGAAACACATTTCGTACAACACCTACTTCACATTAGCCAAAAAGAAATATGTTAAATAAATTGTGAAAGTTTTAGTCTATACACATAATGTCACATTAGATATTGTATTTTGGTGCTACACGTAGGTGTTGTACATAGCATTTCTCTAACAAAAAAAAAAACATCATTTTGATAATTATTTTCTGGTGCCTAAAAAAGGCTTAAGTGGTGAACTATCACTTTTTTTGAAATTATAATGCTTGTCACGTTAAAATTTTAGGCTCGAATTCTATATCAAGTCAAAGTCACATAGATCTCAACACTGCAGTAAAGTAATCAATCTATATTAGAATGGCATGACTTAAAAAAATTGCTGTCAAATTCTGTTAGTAGACTCCTATGCTATGGTAAATAGAATTTATGTTTGATCTAATTGGGTGCAAAATCACAAGTGATAGTCGAATTAAATATGGAATAGGGTGTCACAGAATTTTGGAAATTTTATGCATTCTTATAATTCAGGAATTAATGATTAAGAGGCAGGGTGCTGTGTTGCAACAAGATATAAAGGACC
Source organism: Liquidambar formosana (assembly GCA_039720395.1). Taxonomy (NCBI): domain Eukaryota; kingdom Viridiplantae; phylum Streptophyta; class Magnoliopsida; order Saxifragales; family Altingiaceae; genus Liquidambar; species Liquidambar formosana. Next base: position 5,871,319 of record CM077834.1, read on the forward strand.
TTGTTTCAACATGCTTGATCCTTTAAACCTTAAGTAACTCACCATCACCATCTATAATTAAAACATTACCAAAGTTCACATTGATCAACAGTAAGATATAGCAATATATATGATACCTAGGCAGCAAAACGAGAGCTATTAAACAAAGAAATTACAAGACAATTTCTTTCATAACAAAGCTTAAATTGGAATAATTACAATACACCATCTCAATACATACATACATATATATATATATATATATATAACTAGAAAGAAAGAGAGAGAGAAAGAGAGAACATATTAACAGCTACGCCACACCCTAATTAAGCAATCAACGCCCATCATCAAATGCTAATATGACTTGCTTCCTTATGCTATCATACTCTGATGTATTACTACTAGAACCAACACCATAAGTATCAGATACTTCACCAAGTAAAACCTTCGTCTCTTCTGCATCTATCACACCTTTCTTCTCCGCTACTCTTAATCCTTCTAGCTCCATTGCTACTTCCTTCATAGTAGGTCTTTCCTCCCCTTTTATTGCTAGACATTTCTTCGCTAAGATAGCAACTTGTTTTAGCTGATCAATATTTCCATCATATAGCACTCAACTGTCAAGAACTTCAAACAAGTGACCTTCTTTCAATGAAGAAATAAAATACGTAGCTAAATTTCTCTCTTCTTCGGGCTTCTCAAAGGAAAGTGCCATCTTTCCAGTTAGTAACTCCACAAGGACAACCCCAAAACTATAAACATCACTCTTTTCTGTCAATTGACTAGTATGGAAGTATTCAGGGTCCAAGTATCCAAGTGTTCCTTGCACTAGTGTAGTTAGATGAGTCTTTCCTCCATATTTGTTTGTGATCTACAGGAAAAGGGATCAGACCTTTATCCATAGGGAAAGGGATAAAGTTTTCAATCACTGATGTTTATTTCTATAACTAATATTTGCTTGTGTATCCCCAGGGACAGGGATAAGGTTGTAAGGTAATACCTGATTCTATTTCCATCCATGCATGCATCAGCATTTGTTCATGCACCTTGAAATGCTAGTCGGTCAAAGTGGTTTGCATTCTAGTCTTCCAATTCCAATCACTCCGTGAATGGAACTGAAAGAAGGGGCAACTGTTGACACCCAATTTTGTACCGCCTAAACATTTTAAGTCCACCCCTTTTAAGCCCAGTGATGAAGGGTGATCTAGTTTGAAATAATTGATGAATGATCCTTGAAGAGCCGACGTGATCGCAATCGTAGCCCAACCCGCAAAAGCCCACAATCAATATTTGTACGTACGTGCAATTCAGTTGTGCGTACGCACCTTTCAATTGTGCGTACGCACATTAACTCCTAAATCCGGATTTTTTCCCTCCATTTTGGTATTCCCCTTGTTACCTTATGAAGGTTTGACCTACTTTGTAGCCACCTTGTGACGGCTGGAGAAGCCAGAAACCCTAACCTAGCTCCTCCAAAACCCTAATACTACCTCTATAAATATAGTACTTTCAACCGGGAAAGGCAGGGGAACGATTCTCTAGCCATCACCATTCTCTAAACCATTCTCTAGCCACCACTTCTACAAACCCTAGCCACCATTTCTACAAACCTAGAAGCTAAGAGAGAGAAGAACGGCTGTGATCACGGAGACTTGAAGGGGAGAGTTCATCAAAGTTTCATCCTACATATCGCCCAACCTGAGGGTAACGCTTACTTTTTCATCTCTTTCTCCATTATTTGAGATAGCCTGTTATTATTTTTGAATGTCCGGACATGCTTCTCTTTCTCCCATGATTGTGTATTTATTTTGTTTAGTTGTTTCTCATTTCTGAGTAAATTTATTTATATAGTTTTCTCTTTTGATTTTTATTTATTTCGTCTTCCACATGATTAGTAATTTTCTACATCGATTAATTTATGTAACCGCATAGTAGAATAGGCGTATTCATCTCTACATATGTATTTTCATTTATTAGATTAAGATTTCTTCTTCTTAGTTCATTTTGATTTATTCCCATCCCTTGTTAACTTTATTTTTATCATTTTGATATTTCTAGTTGTGTGCATATAGATTTAGGACTTGATTATCGTAGTTCTTTTATATATTTACATATTCTATTAGTTGTGGAAGTATATCATTAATTCTGGGGTTCCGTGAGTGGAATGTACGTACGCATAAATCTAAAGTGCGTACGCACTTTACGGTTGTGCGTACGCACTTCCTTTGTATGATTGGTTGACTCTTTTGTTATATTTATTTTATTCTATATTATTCATTCCATACATACTTGATTCCATATTTTATCTATTCCCTAGTTTAGGTTATTACCATATTTGTTTATCCCTCATATATCTTTCTTTCTTTGTGTCAATCTTCTTTTATTATCATTTCTTTATTTAGATTAGCTCCATATTTTTATTTCTTCCTCTAGATTAGTTCTTTATTTAAACCATTCCTTTACTTATTTTTATTTTCTTCCTTACTTATTTGCTTGTTTCTTTACTTATTTGTCTCTCTTCCATTATTAGTAGATTATTTCCTTTCATACTTTTATTTTTCTTACTTGTCTATTCATTTATTTCTTTCCTTATTTGACTCTTTCTTTATTTTTGTATCCTTCTTTAGATTAGCCCTTTTATTATATTGATTCTTTGTATAATTAATTTATTTATTTATTTATTTGCCATCATTGCGTGATATCATTTGAATTAAATTGCATAACGCATGAATAGGGTTAAGTCCAATTGATAATTCTTGTTAATTAAAGCCAACAAAACACGTGTGGGGGCCGGCTTCGGCCGGGCGTTGTTGGGTGCCTAACACCTTCCCAACAACGTACCCTAACTCCGAACCCTAAATTCTTTGGTTATGACAGATAAGACCCTTGCTAGGGGTCAAATTGGTTCCCGAAACCAAATCGGGTGGCGACTCTTCTCCGCGCTAGCCCTCCTGGCCAGTGGCATACTCCCGAGCCGGCATGGTTTAGGACACGGCGCTCACAATGGCGACTCCACTGGGGACAGAGAGTTAGACTCCAAAGTGTTTGTTGGCTTTAATTAATTAGAAATTTTAATTGGGTGAGACCAAATTGCACACGCGCGCACGATCTTGGCACTTTATTACCCCTTGATGGAAGTCTGATTAGAGACCCGAGATCCACTCGATCTTATGGGCAACTCGGCTCAGCACCATCAACCCACGGCCTGTGCCACTAGCCTGTAATAAGCTAGTGAGTACGTTAACGGGTTGCTCTTTAAGCGCCCTAGCTTGGGTGACCCTTGAAGGAGAAGAAACCCTAATTGACCGACCACACTAGTGTCCCCCGTTAACCATTGCATAACCTTGATTGAATGTGTGTCATTATGTATGTCATGTTGCATTTGTATATTAGGCCCATAATGTTTAGACTTAGGGGCAAGGCCCATCATTGTCTATTCTCTTTTTCAAGTCTAGGCCCAATTGAGAGATGAGGTGTGTGATCTTGTAATTGGGTCCAAGTCGAAAAAAAATTTTAAAAATAAAAAAAAAAGAAAAAGAAAGAAAAAGAAAATATGGGCTTGGATCCAAATGAGAGTGGAAGAATGTGTGAATATTGTAACGGGCCTAGATGCAAAAAATGAATAGACTTTGGTTGGTTGAACCCAATGTGGTATCCTTGGTTTCATGTCTTTAATTTGATTCTATGTTGGGCTTTCTCTTATAGTTTTAGGTCCATCTCTTTTTTCTAGGGGCATCTCATTCACTAGAATATTTCATTTTAGGGGTATTAGGGTTAGTTGAGTCTTCTTTCTTTTTCATATGGTCTTGTTGTTGGTCCATTATAGGTGCATTAAGCCCATTCATTGTAGGGTTTACATTTTTTTTTTTTCTTTTAGTGTTGTATGTTGTCACCATGTCTCTTGTCTAGGTTTTTAGTCATCATTTTAGGAGTCTAGGTTCATTTTCATTTTCCCTTCTTAGGTATTTTCTTTTGTTGTGCCTCATCTTGAGTCTATCTAAGTTCTCCCTTTGGTTCAACCCTTTAGTCCTTGTTTATCCTCATCTTATTCTAGGGGCATGTTTGGTTGGAAATTGATATGGAATCATCATAAATAATCAAAGTAAATGGCTTTTATAAGGATAAACACATTCCTTGCAGGGAATAACCAATCATTGCTTGGGTTCGTAATTCATTTGGAAGGTTAGAAAGAACAGAAACATCAAAAACCACTGAAATGGATACTGAACAAGATTTGGTGAAGAAGCTGGAAGAAATGATGGCAAAGATGATGGAAAGATCAATGGCGCCTATTTTGAAAAGACTCCAAAAGATTGAAGGTAAACAGACAGCTGAGACTGGGGAAGAGAATGAGGATTTTATTTTTGATGAAAAAGACCATGAAGACTACCTTAAGAAGAAGGAAGCTGAGGTTAGGAAGAAGGAAGCTGAAGCTAAGAAGGAATCTGAGGCCGAGAAGAAAGCTAAAAAGAGAGAGGTGCAAGACATTTCTGATGAGGTAGAAAAAATGAAGACTATTTTGAGGAAATCCCAAGGTGTTGAAGAGTACATGCTAGATATGGATGAATTATGCCCATTCCCGAATGTCCAATTACCGCAAAAATTCAAAATGCCAAAGATGGATGTGTTCGATGGGACTGGTAATCCTCGCAATCACCTGAAACAGTACATTCTAGCAATGAAACCTATGGGGCTTTCTGAGGAGCAAATTGTGCACTGTTTCCCTAGAACTCTCAATGGCGATGCTATGAATTGGTACCTTTCCTTGAACAATGCGAAGACCCGGGACTAGAAAGAGCTGGCTATGGAGTTTGTGCACCATTATAACTACAATGTCCAACTTGATGTCACTCTGCGAGATTTAGAGACCACTAAGCAGAAGAGTAATGAGACATTCTCTGAGTTCTTGACAAGGTGGAGGGCCAAAGCTGTTAAAATGCCCAATCGTCCAACTGAGAAGGATCAGGTGCGCATGATTGTAAAGAATCTTCTGCCGGCTTTCGGAAGACCATTAATGCCTATCCCATTGAAGACTTTTGAGGATTTGTATGATGCTGGCATACAAGTTGAAGATGGTATGGATAGTGGGTTGATTGACAAAAATGATGGGAAGAAACGTGCATACGGATTTGGCAGCTCGAGTGCAAGTAATGGTAGCAAGCCGAATGAGGTAAATGCTGTTAATCCTCGTAGTGGACCTAGACAATTCTTTCCACTTGGTGTGTCCCTATCTACAGCCCTTCGAAATTTGGTGAAAAGAGGAAGACTGAAGCCACTAGATCCTACTCCTATCAACAAGTCAGCACCTAACTACGATGAGAATGAGTACTGTGATTTTCACCAGAGTCATGGCCATCACACTGATAAATGCGGTCGTCTTCGCCATACCATTCAGGACATGATTGATTCGGGGAAACTTCCTAAACCGGGAGCACCTAATATATTGACAAATCCACTCCCAGACTATCATGCCACGCCACCCCCAAATGGGGATGGGGCACAGTGGATTTGAAAGATTATTGCAGTCGCACATGGTTTCTTTATCTTAGTTTCCATTTTTGAATAATTGGTTTATGTTGGATGAATTTTTATGGTTTGGAGCAATTACTTTTAGACAATTATTTTGGTATGGTTGTTAATGAATGGTTTGCATTACTTTATTGCTTGCTTTCTCAAGAATTTTATGTGGTTTGCTTTTCTAGCACATGAGTGGATATATTTGCCCTTTTAATGCTTGAACTGCGAACAATGGAAATCAAAATGAAGAGAGGCCATCATTTCTGCTATCCTTCAAAAGAAAAGAAAAATCCCTTGCTAACCCTTTTGAGCCTGAGTAATTTCTTTTTTTTGATACCTTTGTGTTAAGGATTACCCCCTACACTAGGGGCAAATTTGGAAGAGATGTTTGTTTGAGCAAAAGGGGGTGATGTATAGAAAAAAAAAAAGAGAAGAAAGAAATGAAAAAAAAAAATGAAAAAAATGAAAGGAAAAAAGAAAAAAAAAAAAAGAAAAAAAGAAGAAAGATGCCAAAGTAAGATAGCAAATGAAATGCCAAGTTGGCAAGTGAAGTGAACAGTAATCCTTGACAGATAGGAACCCATGGAAATCAATCTTGAGCCTTTATTATCCCTTCTTTCATGAGCCTAGAAACCTTAGCCTACATTACAGTCCAAAAGAAAGCCCTCTCTGATTGATTGAAGTTGTCCAAGTATTGATGAACTACGATGGCTTGATCCCTTCTTGGGTACGTAGGCAACCTTTAGAGGTGCAGTCACATCATTGTTCATGCAAGGGGTATGTGCCAAAAGACTCATGTGTTAGAAGATTAAACCATTGATGATTCAAAAGGAAGATTGGAACTTTGTTAATGTTTTCCATGCCATGGAAGAAGGTCTAAGCAGTTCAATGCTAGTGGAAAGATATGATTGTAATGGTGAAAATAATCCTTTGTGGGTGTTGATACGTCTCAATATGGATGGTAATCATCACACAGGTTTGAGTTGAAGGAAGAATAAGGAGGGGAACGCCCGCTAGGTTGAAAACCCGAAAGGGCGACCTAGGCAAAAGTTAGGGCATAGAAAAAAAAAATACGAGAAAAAAAAAATAATAAAATGAAGAAAGTGATGAATGGAGAATTTCAAGCAAGGAGCAAGGTGAACCTTGTGAGGGATGTGTTCCAAATTAAAAGAACATTTCAAAGATTATCCGTGGTGATTTTATAAATCAGTTTCCTCTTTATCATGTCTTGGGAGAGTCCTCACCTATTGTCATTTATTTTCGTCGGTTAACTTTGACTCCATCAGTGGTTTCTTGTCATTCATCCTTGAAGTAGGGTTTGCATCCATATACATTTGAGTGATTTCATGTTTTCGTATGCATCCCCTATGAAAGATATTCTCTGTTAACTACTTAGCTGGTCTGTCACATTTATAGATGTTGGATTAGAATTCTAGATAGAATTCTTACTCGCCTTGAAGGGCAATTTATCACTGTTTTTGGGTTTGAACTCTAGATAGGGTTCCTGCTTGTCCAGATGGACACCTTTGAGTTTGAATCTAGATAGAATTCTTACTCGCCTTGAGGGGCAATTTATCACTGTTTTTGGGTTTGAACTCTAAATAGGGTTCTTGCCTGTCCAGATGGACACCTTTGAGTTTGAATCTAGATAGAATTCTTACTCGCCTTGAGGGGCATTTTATTACTGTTTTTGGGTTTGAATTTAGATAGAATTCTTACTCGCCTTGAGGGGCATTTTATCACTGTTTTTGGGTTTGAACTCTAGATAGAGTTCCTGCTTGTCCAGATGGACACCTTTGGGTTTGAGTTCTAGATAGAATTCTTACTCGCCTTTAGGGGCACTTTATCACTATTTTTATGATTGATCCACGGGAAAAGGGATCTTCTATATTTGCTTGTGATCCACAGGAAAAGGGATCTTCTCTATTTGTGACCCACAGGAAAAGGGGTCTTCTATGACTATTTGTGATCCACAGGAAAAGGGATCTTCTATATTTGCTTGTGATCCACAGGGAAAGGGATCTTCTATATTTGTGACCCACAGGAAAAGGGGTCTTTTATGATTGTTTATGATCCACAGGAAAAAGGATCGTGCTTTTATCCACAGGGAAAAGGATAAAATTTCTATGCTTATTTATGATCCACAGGGAAAGGGATCGTGTTTTTATCCACAGGGAAAGGGATAAAATTTATATACTTGTTTATGATCCACAGGGAAAGGGATCATGCTCTTATCCACAGGGACATGGATAAAGTCTCCATATTTGTTTGTGATCTACAGGAAAAGGGATCAGACCTTTATCCATAGGGAAAGGGATAAAGTTTTCAATCACTGATGTTTATTTCTATAACTAATATTTGCTTGTGTATCCCCAGGGACAGGGATAAGGTTGTAAGGTAATACCTGATTCTATTTCCATCCATGCATGCATCAGCATTTGTTCATGCACCTTGAAATGCTAGTCGGTCAAAGTGGTTTGCATTCTAGTCTTCCAATTCCAATCACTCCGTGAATGGAACTGAAAGAAGGGGCAACTGTTGACACCCAATTTTGTACCGCCTAAACATTTTAAGTCCACCCCTTTTAAGCCCAGTGATGAAGGGTGATCTAGTTTGAAATAATTGATGAATGATCCTTGAAGAGCCGACGTGATCGCAATCGTAGCCCAACCCGCAAAAGCCCACAATCAATATTTGTACGTACGTGCAATTCAGTTGTGCGTACGCACCTTTCAATTGTGCGTACGCACATTAACTCCTAAATCCGGATTTTTTCCCTCCATTTTGGTATTCCCCTTGTTACCTTATGAAGGTTTGACCTACTTTGTAGCCACCTTGTGACGGCTGGAGAAGCCAGAAACCCTAACCTAGCTCCTCCAAAACCCTAATACTACCTCTATAAATATAGTACTTTCAACCGGGAAAGGCAGGGGAACGATTCTCTAGCCATCACCATTCTCTAAACCATTCTCTAGCCACCACTTCTACAAACCCTAGCCACCATTTCTACAAACCTAGAAGCTAAGAGAGAGAAGAACGGCTGTGATCACGGAGACTTGAAGGGGAGAGTTCATCAAAGTTTCATCCTACATATCGCCCAACCTGAGGGTAACGCTTACTTTTTCATCTCTTTCTCCATTATTTGAGATAGCCTGTTATTATTTTTGAATGTCCGGACATGCTTCTCTTTCTCCCATGATTGTGTATTTATTTTGTTTAGTTGTTTCTCATTTCTGAGTAAATTTATTTATATAGTTTTCTCTTTTGATTTTTATTTATTTCGTCTTCCACATGATTAGTAATTTTCTACATCGATTAATTTATGTAACCGCATAGTAGAATAGGCGTATTCATCTCTACATATGTATTTTCATTTATTAGATTAAGATTTCTTCTTCTTAGTTCATTTTGATTTATTCCCATCCCTTGTTAACTTTATTTTTATCATTTTGATATTTCTAGTTGTGTGCATATAGATTTAGGACTTGATTATCGTAGTTCTTTTATATATTTACATATTCTATTAGTTGTGGAAGTATATCATTAATTCTGGGGTTCCGTGAGTGGAATGTACGTATGTTGGCCTAAATGGCTTAATCCCCGAGGTTTTGATGATAACAATACATAAGAAGATGTTTAAAGGACTAATGAGCATTTAAGTGATGAATCTAGCACAGGTATCAAAGCTGCTAAATAGTTCAAGCATTAAGGATCAAAAGGCACAAGCAAAGCAAAGCAAAGGTGTTAAGAAAGCAACGCAATGGATCCATCAATTGATCAAGAGCAATCAAGCTTTATCACAAGTCAATTTGTGACAACACTAGGAAAATCTTGTAAGATTGCTTTCAATCCTTGCTCACCAGTTGGAAGGGCTTAAAACATTGCAAATTCAATGACCTTAAAGACCTAAAAATGACGAACTGTTCAATAAGAAGGAAAGTTGTATTTTGTCTGAAATCAGGGATTTTCAGCCGGCTGAAAATGATGTTTCAGCAGGCTGAATCTTTTTCAGCAGGCTGAAAATGTTAACTCCTATAGAACACCCTCTCTGTATTTTTCAGACGGCTCTTTGAGCCGGCTGAAAGTCAGTTTGAGCCGGCTGAAAGTTTGATCAGACGGCTGAAGGAGCAGGCTTGCTCACATGTCAATTGTTAACCTCTCTGATATTTTCAGCAGCCTTAATCAGACGGCTGAAATAACATTTCAGACGGCTGAAAGGCAAGTTTGAGACGGCTGAGAATCATGAACTTTTGTTCCTTTTAAACACCCTCTCTGGAATATTCAGTAGCCTCACTCAGACGGCTGAATAGGATATTTCAGACGGCTGAAAGAGTTTTTCAGCCGGCTGAAATCCTCGGGAAAGATATAACGGCTAGTTTTTTAACGGACATTTGAAGCATTTATTGCCCACCAAACTTCTTTTCCCGGCATTTATTGTTCCAGAACGGCTATTTTGGACCCCTTGAGTATAAATACAAGGCTTGAGCTCATTTATGAGCATTCATTGAGCTAAAACAAGAAAATCAATTACAAGCCCTAATTCCTCTTGTGAGCATTCATTGAAATCAATCAATAGCTGAAGTGTGCCTTCATTGTGCTGTGTATTTACTCTTTGAGAGAGCCTTCTTTGTACACAAAATCATCTCCAAATACTTTGTATCAAAAGGGTTGTGAATACCCTCACTTGTAAGCACTTGAGAAGAGTGCATTTGGCTAAGTGTTGGTGAAGAACACTCAAGTTGTAAAGGTTTGCTGCTCCACCTTGAAGGAGAGTGATAGTGGATTGGTGAATCCTCAAGCGCGCTCTTGAGGCGAGGACGTAGGCGGGAGGCCGAACCTCGTTATATCGTTTGCATTCTTCTTCCCTTAATCTCTTTATTATTGCATTGTCTTACATTTAATTTTGCTTGCAATAATCTGAGTTTAGTTTGCTATAATATTTTTTAATTGGCCTATAACCCTATTCACCCCCCCTCTAGGGTTATTCACTTGGGACTACAATTGGTATCAGAGCCCAACCTCTAGCATTTGACATATTTGTCTTGCGAGGAACGATATGGCCAACTATAGTGGTAACGGATTCTCCGAAGGACAATCGTCCAATAGACCACCACTTTTCAATGGAGATGCATCTCTCTACAATTTTTGGAAAATTAGAATGCAAATCTTTATTCAATCCACTAGCTATGAGCTGTGGAACATTACTTCTAAGGGTCCTTTAATACCTACTAAAGTGGTAGATGGAGTTACACTTCCTAAAGTACCACAAGAATACACCACAGCTGATCACAAGTCCCTAGAACTTAATTCCAAAGCCATTGGGCTGTTATATTGTGCTCTAACTAATGATGAGTTTAGCAAAATCTCTAGGTGCACTAGTGCCAAAGAGATATGGGATACATTGGAGGTTACCTATGAAGGAACATCTCAAGTAAAAGAAGCTAAAATTAACATGCTTGTTTGTGAATATGAAATGTTCAAAATGAAAAAAGATGAATCTATTAGAGATATGTTTGCTAGATTTAATGCTATTATCAATCCCTTGAGTTCTCTTGGAAAAACTTACACTAACTCCGAATTGGTGAGAAAAATTCTTAGGAGCTTGCCTAAGCAATGGGATGTCCTCACCACAACTCTACTTCAATCAAAGGAGCTATCATCAATGACCTTGAGTGATCTTGATGGCAACTTAGTCACACAAGAACTCGCATTCAAAGCTCGTGAAATTGATGAAGGAAAGACTTCCAAGAGTATGGCTCTTAAAGCCTCACAAGATGAAGAAGAAACACCAAGTGAAGAATGTGAAAATGAGGAAGATGAAGACATTGCTTTCATTTCTCACAAGCTCAAAAGGTTCTTTTCTAGAAGAAATCAAGGAAGGAAATTCAACAAGGGAGACTCCTCCAAAAGAATTCCAAATAGAGGAGAGACTTCAAATAGAGAACCTCAAGTGTGTTTTGAATGTAAGAAGCCCGGGCATATCAAGATAAATTGCCCCCAACTCAACAACAACTACAACAAGACGAGCCACAACAACAACAACTTCAAGGACAATAGAAAATTCAAGAAGAAGGCTTTCACCGTCACTTGGGATGATGAAGCAAATAGTGATGAAGAAGATGAGGAGGCTTCATGCGATCAAGAAGTTGCTAACTTTTGTCTCATGGCAAAAGAAGACGAGGTAATCGAACCTAACTCTATTGATTATCCTATAGAAGAACCTCCTACTTATGAAGAACTACAAGATGCTCTTAAAGATACTTTTCTTGAATTAAAAAGATTTTCTCACAAAAACAATGACTTGAAAAAGAATATCTCATCTCTTCAAGAAGAATTAAATGCTTTGAAAAATGAGAACTTAGAGTTAAAGAGCAAGATAGACTCACCCCCTACCATCTCTCAATCTAATCTTGAAAGTGAAAACACTTCATTGAAAGAAAAGATTGAAGACTTGACTAATACCTTGGCCAAGTTTACCAATGGAAGGGATAACTTGGATAAGATATTAACTAGTCAAAGATGGTGCTTTGACAAGGCCGGAATTGGTTATCAAGAAAATGTTAAACAAAAATCCTACATTAACTTCTTCCCTAAACCCAAGGTTGCTAGCACACCTAAAATCTCATGTACTTATTGTAATAAGGAAGGACACAATGCTTATACTTGTAACATGAGAAGAAGACCAAAAAGATTCACCAAGAAGGTGTGGGTGGTTAAGGGAACCTCACCTCCTATGGCTAACCCCTATGGACCCAAGAAAGTATGGGTACCAAAGAAAGCTACTTGAACTTGTGTAGGTATGCTTGAAGTCCTCAAGCAATGAGAAATGGTTTCTTGATAGCGGTTGCTCAAGGCATATGACGGGTGATAGATCCAAGTTCGTCTCTTTGAAGCCCAAGGATGGCGGCTACGTGACATTTGGAGACAATGCCAAGGGTAAGATAATTGGCATTGGAAAGGTTGGTAAGAATTCCCCACTTTGTGTTGAAAATGTTTTGTTAGTTGATGGCTTAAAGCATAATCTCCTTAGCATTAGTCAATTATGTGATAAAGGCTATAGAGTTACTTTTAAATCAAATAAATGCATAATTGAGGATGATGATAAGACCCTATTCGTTGCATATAGGATTGGTAACATCTATGCTATAGAGTTTGAAGAAATCGCATTACAAAATGTACATTGCTTCTCCGCTTTAAATGAAAATCATTGGTTATGGCATAGAAGGCTTGGACATGCTAGCATGGATTTGATTTCAAAACTTTCTAGGCATGAACTAGTTAGAGGTTTACCAAAAGCAAAGTTTTCAAAAGATGGTGTTTGTAGTGCATGCCAATTTGGAAAACAAACCAAGTCTTCTTTTAAAACAAAATCTCATATTTCAACTACTAGACCTTTGCAACTCATTCATATGGACTTATTTGGACCCATTGCTATTGCAAGTCTTGGAGGGAAGCATTATGCATTTGTGATTGTTGATGACTACTCTAGATATACATGGGTGTTCTTCCTTGCACATAAAGATGAGACTCATGCTACATTTATTGCATATTGTAGAAGAGTCCAAAATGAGAAAGGCTATACCATTACACATGTTAGGAGTGATAGGGGGAGCGAATTTGTCAATAAAGATATTGAACAATATTGTAACGAAAATGGTTTTGATCATAATTTCTCCGCTCCTAGAACTCCTCAACAAAATGGTGTGGTTGAAAGAAAGAATAGAACTCTTGAAGAAATGTCTAGAACCATGCTTAATGAACATTCCTTGCCTCAATACTTTTGGGCCGAAGCCGTTAACACCGCATGCTATGTTATGAATCGAGTGCTATTAAGATCTAAACTTGGTAAAACTCCCTATGAATTATGGAATGATAAGAAGCCTAACATAGGTTACTTTAGAGTTTTTGGTTGTAAATGCTTTATATTAAATGATAGAGATAAACTTTCCAAATTTGATTCTAAATCCGATGAAGGTGTGTTTCTTGGTTATTCTATGAAGAGCAAAGCATATAGGGTGTTTAATAAGAGAACTTTAACCGTTCAAGAATCAATGCATGTTGTATTTGATGAAACTAACCCACTTGCTCCCAAGAGAAATGTGGATGATGATGATATAGGTACAAGCTTGCAAGAACAAGTTGAGAACTTGAATCTTAATGACAAGCAAGACCCACAAGACAAAGACAAAGAGAAGGAAGAAGATGAAGTCATTGAAATCAAGAAACCGGAAGAAGAAGTAGAAATTGAAGACACTCCACTTCATCCGGATGTCACCAAGACTTGGAAATTTGTGAGGAATCATCCTAAGGATCAAATCCTAGGTGAACCCTCACGTGGGGTAAGAACTCGTTCTTCCATGAGAAATATATGTGATCATCTTGCATTTTTATCTCAAATTGAACCCAAGAACATAAATGAAGCCGAAAGTGATGAATCTTGGATACTAGCTATGCAAGAAGAGCTTAACCAATTTGAAAGGAACAAGGTTTGGACCTTAGTTCCTAGACCACATGACCATGGTGTAATAGGCACCAAGTGGGTATATAGAAACAAGAAGGATGAATCGGGCACCATTGTAAGAAACAAGGCACGTCTAGTTGCCCAAGGTTTCAATCAACAAGAAGGCATTGATTATGATGAAACATATGCACCGGTTGCTAGACTTGAAGCCATTAGGATGTTACTTGCATTTGCATGTCATAAAGATTTCAAATTATTTCAAATGGATGTCAAGAGTGCTTTTCTAAATGGTTTTATTGAAGAGGAAGTTTATGTTGAACAACCTCCCGGTTTTGAAAGTCATGAATTTCCAAACCACGTATTTAAATTATCAAAAGCTTTGTATGGGTTGAAACAAGCTCCTAGAGCTTGGTATGAGAGACTTAGTGGTTTCCTAATCAAAAACGGTTTCAAAAGAGGAAAACTTGACACCACACTTTTTATCAAAACCATTGATAAGGACATGCTTATTATTCAAATATATGTTGATGACATTATTTTTGGTTCTACTAATGTAAGTTTATGTGAGGATTTTGCTAAAGTCATGCAAGAAGAATTTGAAATGAGCATGATGGGCGAACTCAATTTCTTCCTTGGATTACAAATCAAGCAAACAAAGGAAGGAACCTTCTTAAATCAATCCAAATATGTCAAAGATTTAATCAAGAAGTATGGATTGGAAGATGGAAGGAATTTCGCCACACCAATGAGCACCTCCATCAAACTCGAGAAAGATGAGAAAGGTAAATGCGTGGATCAAAAGAAATACCGAGGTATGATTGGTAGTTTACTTTATCTCACCGCTAGTAGACCGGATATTATGTATAGTGTATGTTTGTGTGCTAGATATCAATCATGTCCTAAAGAATCTCACATGCTTGCTGTTAAACGCATATTTAAATATCTTAGTGGCTCTATCAATCTTGGCATATGGTATCCTAAATTCACATCATTTGACATGCTTAGTTATTCCGATGCGGACTTTGCCGGATGCAAAGATGGTCGCAAAAGCACAAGTGGGACTTGTCATTTTCTTGGACATTCCCTAGTTTCTTGGTTTAGCAAGAAACAAACTTCGGTTGCTCTTTCCACAGCCGAGGCCGAGTATTTGGCGGCCGGAAGTTGTTGTGCACAAGTGTTGTACATGAAACAACAACTTGAGGACTATGGATTGCATTATGATCATATTCCCATAAAATGCGATAATACAAGTGCAATTAATCTCACTAAAAATCCCATTCAGCACTCACGAACCAAACATATTGAAATAAGACATCATTTTATAAGAGATCATGTTCAAAGAGGAGATGTTGAAATTGAATTTGTTGGAACCGAACATCAATTGGCGGACATTTTTACAAAACCACTTCAAGAGGATAGATTTAATTTCATTAAACGTGAACTTGGCATGTGTTTAAGTGATGATATATGAAAACATGTTCATGATAATGATTTTCTGCACCTTGAATGTTTTTTTTTATTTTTTGTCTGATATTTTCAGACGGCTGAAAGTTATTTCAGCCGGCTGAAAATTCTTTCAGACGGCTGACTCATTCAGTCAGACGGCTGAAACTCCTGGTTCTGAACATTTTTTTTGGGTGCTCTCTGACTTTTTCAGACGGCTTGCTTCAGCCGGCTGAAAAAGGTAGAAGACGACTGAAAGTAACCTTTCAGACGGCTGACTGGCTTCGTCAGACGGCTGAAAGAGGGTCCCTTGGGTTTCCAAAACTTAGGTTTGTCTGGATTTCTCAGACGGCTATTTCAGCCGGCTGAAATAGATCCAAGCCGACCGAAAGAGGGATTTCAGACGGCTGATCAAATTTTCAGCCGGCTGAAATCTTCGGGGTATTTATACTGTTCAAACCCTAACTGTTCATTTTTAAATCCAAATCTCGCGGCTTTCACTATTCCTCTCTCTCTCTGAAACCCTAATCCGTTACTCTTCAATGGTGAACGTCAAGAAGACCAAGTCCTCGATTCCTGACAGTGGAGAATCATCTCGACCCACGAAGAAATTAAAAAAATCCAGTGCCGCAGGAACAGAACGCCACCGTCCTCGTCAACACCAAACGTCGGAGCCTCCTCCGGTCGAACAAGCACCTGTTATTCCGGCAGTCCCACGTCGGTCTCGTCGACAGCAGCCACCACTGGTGCCACAACCCCCACCAGCATCTTCTCCACGCCGTGCTCCACCTGGTGATCCGAACTATGATTCAGGGCACGAGCCATCCGAAGGGCATGAAGCACCTCCAGAAGTGGATCCCCCTATGTACCTATCTCCTGATTTCGGCACCTTATTTGCCCAAAAATTCTACTCCAAAAAGGTAGTCTACCCTAAAATTGTTGATCCTTCCTTTCTCAACCAACATCACTTTCGAATTTGTTCATTATTGCAAAATGTTGGTTTGTTAGAATTTTGCACCCTATCCGAACCATGTTACAACACATTGGTTCGTGTTTTCTACACCCATTTCACCATGGCCTCTCCCGGGATTGCCACATCCTATGTCAAAGGGAAACATATGAATTTGAATGACCAATTGCTCAACACTTTGTTTCATGTTCCACAAGGGGGAATTGTCATCACTGAGACGCATACGTGGCCTCGGATTGAAGGTTTTCACCATGTTGATGCCCTCAAACAGATTTTGGGACGCGATGATATCACGGAGCCATACAAACCAGACCTGAGTGAATTCTCCTTGGAATGCAATCTCTTGCACAAGATTCTCTTCTACAACATCGTTCCAAGAGGAGGCGGAAAAAATCATGTTACTTATATGGATATTGCTCTTCTTTGGTGCATTCTAAATGGACGACCCATCAATTTGGGGCACTTAATGCTTTATCACATGAGGTCCTGTGTGGAAAAGACCAAGAATGAGTCAAAGAAAGGAAAAGAAGTGGAGGGCAAGAGCATACTCCCATATGGTGCCGCTTTGACGGTTCTGTTCACTCATTATGGCGTGCCCCCAACCACAGGCGATATCTTTCATCCCACCTTCAGAAACAAGATCAACTCCTCATTCATGGGCTGGTTGAATTACACTCTGGTTGATGGAGTATGGATGAAGAAGGGTGCGATACCCGCCGCCGAGGATGATACTGAGCTGCAGGATCTCCATGCTGGACAGGAACTCCCCATTCCTCCTCCACCACCCACTACTACAACACACTCCTCCACTATCCCTCCTCCTCCCCTTACTCCACCTACTCCTGCCCATCCTACTCCTCCCGCATCTGTCCGTGACATGTTTCTCGCGCTGTCCCAGCAGATGACCGACTTGAAGAACTACGTCTCCACCAAAATGGAGGCCCTGCATGATCGGATGGACGAGATGGCTTGTGATCTCAAGGACGTCAAGGATTGCCAAGCTCAGCTCACCCAGCAGCTTCGTGCCTCCCTTCCCGCCTTTCCTCTGTGATTTCTTTTTGATTGATGCCAAAGGGGGAGAAATATTTTGACAGATGTTTGATGATAGATAATTGGATGTCTAGATTTTTTTTGGATATATGGAAATTTTGATGGATAGATGAAAATATTTGAAATGAATTTGATGTATAGAAATACTTTTGGAAATCTTTGATGTATTACAACTTGGTTATCATCTATGAAATGTTTTTTTTGTTGTTTATGAATATTGGCTGAAAATTTCTTTTATAAGTACGCTTAAACTTGAATAATATATTGAAACTTATACATAATGCATCTTAATTAATTCTAATGACATAGCTATATGATGCATAATGATAGGGGGAGAATATTTGTTCTTAAATTTGGGCATTTTACCCCATTAAAACATCTATGGATTGTCATCATCAAAAAGGGGGAGATTGTTGGCCTAAATGGCTTAATCCCCGAGGTTTTGATGATAACAATACATAAGAAGATGTTTAAAGGACTAATGAGCATTTAAGTGATGAATCTAGCACAGGTATCAAAGCTGCTAAATAGTTCAAGCATTAAGGATCAAAAGGCACAAGCAAAGCAAAGCAAAGGTGTTAAGAAAGCAACGCAATGGATCCATCAATTGATCAAGAGCAATCAAGCTTTATCACAAGTCAATTTGTGACAACACTAGGAAAATCTTGTAAGATTGCTTTCAATCCTTGCTCACCAGTTGGAAGGGCTTAAAACATTGCAAATTCAATGACCTTAAAGACCTAAAAATGACGAACTGTTCAATAAGAAGGAAAGTTGTATTTTGTCTGAAATCAGGGATTTTCAGACGGCTGAAACAATGTTTCAGCCGGCTGAAAATGATGTTTCAGCAGGCTGAATCTTTTTCAGCAGGCTGAAAATGTTAACTCCTATAGAACACCCTCTCTGTATTTTTCAGACGGCTCTTTGAGCCGGCTGAAAGTCAGTTTGAGCCGGCTGAAAGTTTGATCAGACGGCTGAAGGAGCAGGCTTGCTCACATGTCAATTGTTAACCTCTCTGATATTTTCAGCAGCCTTAATCAGACGGCTGAAATAACATTTCAGACGGCTGAAAGGCAAGTTTGAGACGGCTGAGAATCATGAACTTTTGTTCCTTTTAAACACCCTCTCTGGAATATTCAGTAGCCTCACTCAGACGGCTGAATAGGATATTTCAGACGGCTGAAAGAGTTTTTCAGCCGGCTGAAATCCTCGGGAAAGATATAACGGCTAGTTTTTTAACGGACATTTGAAGCATTTATTGCCCACCAAACTTCTTTTCCCGGCATTTATTGTTCCAGAACGGCTATTTTGGACCCCTTGAGTATAAATACAAGGCTTGAGCTCATTTATGAGCATTCATTGAGCTAAAACAAGAAAATCAATTACAAGCCCTAATTCCTCTTGTGAGCATTCATTGAAATCAATCAATAGCTGAAGTGTGCCTTCATTGTGCTGTGTATTTACTCTTTGAGAGAGCCTTCTTTGTACACAAAATCATCTCCAAATACTTTGTATCAAAAGGGTTGTGAATACCCTCACTTGTAAGCACTTGAGAAGAGTGCATTTGGCTAAGTGTTGGTGAAGAACACTCAAGTTGTAAAGGTTTGCTGCTCCACCTTGAAGGAGAGTGATAGTGGATTGGTGAATCCTCAAGCGCGCTCTTGAGGCGAGGACGTAGGCGGGAGGCCGAACCTCGTTATATCGTTTGCATTCTTCTTCCCTTAATCTCTTTATTATTGCATTGTCTTACATTTAATTTTGCTTGCAATAATCTGAGTTTAGTTTGCTATAATATTTTTTAATTGGCCTATAACCCTATTCACCCCCCCTCTAGGGTTATTCACTTGGGACTACAACGTACGCATAAATCTAAAGTGCGTACGCACTTTACGGTTGTGCGTACGCACTTCCTTTGTATGATTGGTTGACTCTTTTGTTATATTTATTTTATTCTATATTATTCATTCCATACATACTTGATTCCATATTTTATCTATTCCCTAGTTTAGGTTATTACCATATTTGTTTATCCCTCATATATCTTTCTTTCTTTGTGTCAATCTTCTTTTATTATCATTTCTTTATTTAGATTAGCTCCATATTTTTATTTCTTCCTCTAGATTAGTTCTTTATTTAAACCATTCCTTTACTTATTTTTATTTTCTTCCTTACTTATTTGCTTGTTTCTTTACTTATTTGTCTCTCTTCCATTATTAGTAGATTATTTCCTTTCATACTTTTATTTTTCTTACTTGTCTATTCATTTATTTCTTTCCTTATTTGACTCTTTCTTTATTTTTGTATCCTTCTTTAGATTAGCCCTTTTATTATATTGATTCTTTGTATAATTAATTAATTTATTTATTTATTTGCCATCATTGCGTGATATCATTTGAATTAAATTGCATAACGCATGAATAGGGTTAAGTCCAATTGATAATTCTTGTTAATTAAAGCCAACAAAACACGTGTGGGGGCCGGCTTCGGCCGGGCGTTGTTGGGTGCCTAACACCTTCCCAACAACGTACCCTAACTCCGAACCCTAAATTCTTTGGTTATGACAGATAAGACCCTTGCTAGGGGTCAAATTGGTTCCCGAAACCAAATCGGGTGGCGACTCTTCTCCGCGCTAGCCCTCCTGGCCAGTGGCATACTCCCGAGCCGGCATGGTTTAGGACACGGCGCTCACAATGGCGACTCCACTGGGGACAGAGAGTTAGACTCCAAAGTGTTTGTTGGCTTTAATTAATTAGAAATTTTAATTGGGTGAGACCAAATTGCACACGCGCGCACGATCTTGGCACTTTATTACCCCTTGATGGAAGTCTGATTAGAGACCCGAGATCCACTCGATCTTATGGGCAACTCGGCTCAGCACCATCAACCCACGGCCTGTGCCACTAGCCTGTAATAAGCTAGTGAGTACGTTAACGGGTTGCTCTTTAAGCGCCCTAGCTTGGGTGACCCTTGAAGGAGAAGAAACCCTAATTGACCGACCACACTAGTGTCCCCCGTTAACCATTGCATAACCTTGATTGAATGTGTGTCATTATGTATGTCATGTTGCATTTGTATATTAGGCCCATAATGTTTAGACTTAGGGGCAAGGCCCATCATTGTCTATTCTCTTTTTCAAGTCTAGGCCCAATTGAGAGATGAGGTGTGTGATCTTGTAATTGGGTCCAAGTCGAAAAAAAATTTTAAAAATAAAAAAAAAAGAAAAAGAAAGAAAAAGAAAATATGGGCTTGGATCCAAATGAGAGTGGAAGAATGTGTGAATATTGTAACGGGCCTAGATGCAAAAAATGAATAGACTTTGGTTGGTTGAACCCAATGTGGTATCCTTGGTTTCATGTCTTTAATTTGATTCTATGTTGGGCTTTCTCTTATAGTTTTAGGTCCATCTCTTTTTTCTAGGGGCATCTCATTCACTAGAATATTTCATTTTAGGGGTATTAGGGTTAGTTGAGTCTTCTTTCTTTTTCATATGGTCTTGTTGTTGGTCCATTATAGGTGCATTAAGCCCATTCATTGTAGGGTTTACATTTTTTTTTTTTCTTTTAGTGTTGTATGTTGTCACCATGTCTCTTGTCTAGGTTTTTAGTCATCATTTTAGGAGTCTAGGTTCATTTTCATTTTCCCTTCTTAGGTATTTTCTTTTGTTGTGCCTCATCTTGAGTCTATCTAAGTTCTCCCTTTGGTTCAACCCTTTAGTCCTTGTTTATCCTCATCTTATTCTAGGGGCATGTTTGGTTGGAAATTGATATGGAATCATCATAAATAATCAAAGTAAATGGCTTTTATAAGGATAAACACATTCCTTGCAGGGAATAACCAATCATTGCTTGGGTTCGTAATTCATTTGAAAGGTTAGAAAGAACAGAAACATCAAAAACCACTGAAATGGATACTGAACAAGATTTGGTGAAGAAGCTGGAAGAAATGATGGCAAAGATGATGGAAAGATCAATGGCGCCTATTTTGAAAAGACTCCAAAAGATTGAAGGTAAACAGACAGCTGAGACTGGGGAAGAGAATGAGGATTTTATTTTTGATGAAAAAGACCATGAAGACTACCTTAAGAAGAAGGAAGCTGAGGTTAGGAAGAAGGAAGCTGAAGCTAAGAAGGAATCTGAGGCCGAGAAGAAAGCTAAAAAGAGAGAGGTGCAAGACATTTCTGATGAGGTAGAAAAAATGAAGACTATTTTGAGGAAATCCCAAGGTGTTGAAGAGTACATGCTAGATATGGATGAATTATGCCCATTCCCGAATGTCCAATTACCGCAAAAATTCAAAATGCCAAAGATGGATGTGTTCGATGGGACTGGTAATCCTCGCAATCACCTGAAACAGTACATTCTAGCAATGAAACCTATGGGGCTTTCTGAGGAGCAAATTGTGCACTGTTTCCCTAGAACTCTCAATGGCGATGCTATGAATTGGTACCTTTCCTTGAACAATGCGAAGACCCGGGACTGGAAAGAGCTGGCTATGGAGTTTGTGCACCATTATAACTACAATGTCCAACTTGATGTCACTCTGCGAGATTTAGAGACCACTAAGCAGAAGAGTAATGAGACATTCTCTGAGTTCTTGACAAGGTGGAGGGCCAAAGCTGTTAAAATGCCCAATCGTCCAACTGAGAAGGATCAGGTGCGCATGATTGTAAAGAATCTTCTGCCGGCTTTCGGAAGACCATTAATGCCTATCCCATTGAAGACTTTTGAGGATTTGTATAATGCTGGCATACAAGTTGAAGATGGTATGGATAGTGGGTTGATTGACAAAAATGATGGGAAGAAACGTGCATACGGATTTGGCAGCTCGAGTGCAAGTAATGGTAGCAAGCCGAATGAGGTAAATGCTGTTAATCCTCGTAGTGGACCTAGACAATTCTTTCCACTTGGTGTGTCCCTATCTACAGCCCTTCGAAATTTGGTGAAAAGAGGAAGACTGAAGCCACTAGATCCTACTCCTATCAACAAGTCAGCACCTAACTACGATGAGAATGAGTACTGTGATTTTCACCAGAGTCATGGCCATCACACTGATAAATGCGGTCGTCTTCGCCATACCATTCAGGACATGATTGATTCGGGGAAACTTCCTAAACCGGGAGCACCTAATATATTGACAAATCCACTCCCAGACTATCATGCCACGCCACCCCCAAATGGGGATGGGGCACAGTGGATTTGAAAGATTATTGCAGTCGCACATGGTTTCTTTATCTTAGTTTCCATTTTTGAATAATTGGTTTATGTTGGATGAATTTTTATGGTTTGGAGCAATTACTTTTAGACAATTATTTTGGTATGGTTGTTAATGAATGGTTTGCATTACTTTATTGCTTGCTTTCTCAAGAATTTTATGTGGTTTGCTTTTCTAGCACATGAGTGGATATATTTGCCCTTTTAATGCTTGAACTGCGAACAATGGAAATCAAAATGAAGAGAGGCCATCATTTCTGCTATCCTTCAAAAGAAAAGAAAAATCCCTTGCTAACCCTTTTGAGCCTGAGTAATTTCTTTTTTTGATACCTTTGTGTTAAGGATTACCCCCTACACTAGGGGCAAATTTGGAAGAGATGTTTGTTTGAGCAAAAGGGGGTGATGTATAGAAAAAAAAAAGAGAAGAAAGAAATGAAAAAAAAAAATGAAAAAAATGAAAGGAAAAAAGAAAAAAAAAAAAAGAAAAAAAGAAGAAAGATGCCAAAGTAAGATAGCAAATGAAATGCCAAGTTGGCAAGTGAAGTGAACAGTAATCCTTGACAGATAGGAACCCATGGAAATCAATCTTGAGCCTTTATTATCCCTTCTTTCATGAGCCTAGAAACCTTAGCCTACATTACAGTCCAAAAGAAAGCCCTCTCTGATTGATTGAAGTTGTCCAAGTATTGATGAACTACGATGGCTTGATCCCTTCTTGGGTACGTAGGCAACCTTTAGAGGTGCAGTCACATCATTGTTCATGCAAGGGGTATGTGCCAAAAGACTCATGTGTTAGAAGATTAAACCATTGATGATTCAAAAGGAAGATTGGAACTTTGTTAATGTTTTCCATGCCATGGAAGAAGGTCTAAGCAGTTCAATGCTAGTGGAAAGATATGATTGTAATGGTGAAAATAATCCTTTGTGGGTGTTGATACGTCTCAATATGGATGGTAATCATCACACAGGTTTGAGTTGAAGGAAGAATAAGGAGGGGAACGCCCGCTAGGTTGAAAACCCGAAAGGGCGACCTAGGCAAAAGTTAGGGCATAGAAAAAAAAAATACGAGAAAAAAAAAATAATAAAATGAAGAAAGTGATGAATGGAGAATTTCAAGCAAGGAGCAAGGTGAACCTTGTGAGGGATGTGTTCCAAATTAAAAGAACATTTCAAAGATTATCCGTGGTGATTTTATAAATCAGTTTCCTCTTTATCATGTCTTGGGAGAGTCCTCACCTATTGTCATTTATTTTCGTCGGTTAACTTTGACTCCATCAGTGGTTTCTTGTCATTCATCCTTGAAGTAGGGTTTGCATCCATATACATTTGAGTGATTTCATGTTTTCGTATGCATCCCCTATGAAAGATATTCTCTGTTAACTACTTAGCTGGTCTGTCACATTTATAGATGTTGGATTAGAATTCTAGATAGAATTCTTACTCGCCTTGAAGGGCAATTTATCACTGTTTTTGGGTTTGAACTCTAGATAGGGTTCCTGCTTGTCCAGATGGACACCTTTGAGTTTGAATCTAGATAGAATTCTTACTCGCCTTGAGGGGCAATTTATCACTGTTTTTGGGTTTGAACTCTAAATAGGGTTCTTGCCTGTCCAGATGGACACCTTTGAGTTTGAATCTAGATAGAATTCTTACTCGCCTTGAGGGGCATTTTATTACTGTTTTTGGGTTTGAATTTAGATAGAATTCTTACTCGCCTTGAGGGGCATTTTATCACTGTTTTTGGGTTTGAACTCTAGATAGAGTTCCTGCTTGTCCAGATGGACACCTTTGGGTTTGAGTTCTAGATAGAATTCTTACTCGCCTTTAGGGGCACTTTATCACTATTTTTATGATTGATCCACGGGAAAAGGGATCTTCTATATTTGCTTGTGATCCACAGGAAAAGGGATCTTCTCTATTTGTGACCCACAGGAAAAGGGGTCTTCTATGACTATTTGTGATCCACAGGAAAAGGGATCTTCTATATTTGCTTGTGATCCACAGGGAAAGGGATCTTCTATATTTGTGACCCACAGGAAAAGGGGTCTTTTATGATTGTTTATGATCCACAGGAAAAAGGATCGTGCTTTTATCCACAGGGAAAAGGATAAAATTTCTATGCTTATTTATGATCCACAGGGAAAGGGATCGTGTTTTTATCCACAGGGAAAGGGATAAAATTTATATACTTGTTTATGATCCACAGGGAAAGGGATCATGCTCTTATCCACAGGGACATGGATAAAGTCTCCATATTTGTTTGTGATCTACAGGAAAAGGGATCAGACCTTTATCCATAGGGAAAGGGATAAAGTTTTCAATCACTGATGTTTATTTCTATAACTAATATTTGCTTGTGTATCCCCAGGGACAGGGATAAGGTTGTAAGGTAATACCTGATTCTATTTCCATCCATGCATGCATCAGCATTTGTTCATGCACCTTGAAATGCTAGTCGGTCAAAGTGGTTTGCATTCTAGTCTTCCAATTCCAATCACTCCGTGAATGGAACTGAAAGAAGGGGCAACTGTTGACACCCAATTTTGTACCGCCTAAACATTTTAAGTCCACCCCTTTTAAGCCCAGTGATGAAGGGTGATCTAGTTTGAAATAATTGATGAATGATCCTTGAAGAGCCGACGTGATCGCAATCGTAGCCCAACCCGCAAAAGCCCACAATCAATATTTGTACGTACGTGCAATTCAGTTGTGCGTACGCACCTTTCAATTGTGCGTACGCACATTAACTCCTAAATCCGGATTTTTTCCCTCCATTTTGGTATTCCCCTTGTTACCTTATGAAGGTTTGACCTACTTTGTAGCCACCTTGTGACGGCTGGAGAAGCCAGAAACCCTAACCTAGCTCCTCCAAAACCCTAATACTACCTCTATAAATATAGTACTTTCAACCGGGAAAGGCAGGGGAACGATTCTCTAGCCATCACCATTCTCTAAACCATTCTCTAGCCACCACTTCTACAAACCCTAGCCACCATTTCTACAAACCTAGAAGCTAAGAGAGAGAAGAACGGCTGTGATCACGGAGACTTGAAGGGGAGAGTTCATCAAAGTTTCATCCTACATATCGCCCAACCTGAGGGTAACGCTTACTTTTTCATCTCTTTCTCCATTATTTGAGATAGCCTGTTATTATTTTTGAATGTCCGGACATGCTTCTCTTTCTCCCATGATTGTGTATTTATTTTGTTTAGTTGTTTCTCATTTCTGAGTAAATTTATTTATATAGTTTTCTCTTTTGATTTTTATTTATTTCGTCTTCCACATGATTAGTAATTTTCTACATCGATTAATTTATGTAACCGCATAGTAGAATAGGCGTATTCATCTCTACATATGTATTTTCATTTATTAGATTAAGATTTCTTCTTCTTAGTTCATTTTGATTTATTCCCATCCCTTGTTAACTTTATTTTTATCATTTTGATATTTCTAGTTGTGTGCATATAGATTTAGGACTTGATTATCGTAGTTCTTTTATATATTTACATATTCTATTAGTTGTGGAAGTATATCATTAATTCTGGGGTTCCGTGAGTGGAATGTACGTACGCATAAATCTAAAGTGCGTACGCACTTTACGGTTGTGCGTACGCACTTCCTTTGTATGATTGGTTGACTCTTTTGTTATATTTATTTTATTCTATATTATTCATTCCATACATACTTGATTCCATATTTTATCTATTCCCTAGTTTAGGTTATTACCATATTTGTTTATCCCTCATATATCTTTCTTTCTTTGTGTCAATCTTCTTTTATTATCATTTCTTTATTTAGATTAGCTCCATATTTTTATTTCTTCCTCTAGATTAGTTCTTTATTTAAACCATTCCTTTACTTATTTTTATTTTCTTCCTTACTTATTTGCTTGTTTCTTTACTTATTTGTCTCTCTTCCATTATTAGTAGATTATTTCCTTTCATACTTTTATTTTTCTTACTTGTCTATTCATTTATTTCTTTCCTTATTTGACTCTTTCTTTATTTTTGTATCCTTCTTTAGATTAGCCCTTTTATTATATTGATTCTTTGTATAATTAATTAATTTATTTATTTATTTGCCATCATTGCGTGATATCATTTGAATTAAATTGCATAACGCATGAATAGGGTTAAGTCCAATTGATAATTCTTGTTAATTAAAGCCAACAAAACACGTGTGGGGGCCGGCTTCGGCCGGGCGTTGTTGGGTGCCTAACACCTTCCCAACAACGTACCCTAACTCCGAACCCTAAATTCTTTGGTTATGACAGATAAGACCCTTGCTAGGGGTCAAATTGGTTCCCGAAACCAAATCGGGTGGCGACTCTTCTCCGCGCTAGCCCTCCTGGCCAGTGGCATACTCCCGAGCCGGCATGGTTTAGGACACGGCGCTCACAAGATTCAACTACTACCTTTGAGGGGGATGGTTTAATTATTAGTTTACCTTGAGAACATACAGTACATGGATAATCACTTAGTAAAAGAATCTTCTGGTTCTTTAAAGGATGTCCCTGTGAATTTTCAATAATTCGACGCATTATTATTGATCCTGGATGTCCAAGACGATCATGCCAAATCATAAAGATTTTTGGGTCAGAACACTTCTGGTGCATCACCACATGTGTTTCAATTGTAGTTATAATTGTATGATACAACCTAGAAGAGAAAGCAGGCAATTTTTCCAATATGAGCTTCTGGCCCGGAATCATTGAGATAATACAAAGATATTCCTTATTACCATCATTAGTGGTTTCAATATGATAACCATTATGACGCAAATCTTTAAAACTAAGTAAATTTATTCTACTTCTGGTAGAATATAAAGCATTGTCAATACAGATTTTTGTTCCTTTTGGTAATATTACATTTGCTCTTTCTGAGCCTTCAATTAGATTCGACGAACCTGATATGGTATTGACATTAGCTTTGAATAATGATAAATCTTGGAAATATTTTTTATCTTTAAGGATTGTGTGCATTGTAGCACTGTCTACCAGACATACATCTTCACCAATTATCTTGAAATTAGTCAATCCGTCAATATGACCCATGCCTCTATATATATGCAAAATATATATTAAAGTTAACTACCTTAAAAGGAAATTTAAAGCAACAGAACAGAATTATAAGCATAACAAATAAAACATTTTGGAAATAACATTCAAGAACATAATAATGTAGAAAATATGTTAATTGGTATGGATATTTCCATCACCAATTAGATGATCAATTTTCCCACTAGGATCTTCAAAGAAATCAGCAACATCAAGATGAGTAATGTCTACTCCTTTTAGAGTATCAAAACAATCTATAGGATCTGCTGGATCACTATGATAAGCAAAGTTCGTTTCAATATTTTTCCCTTTTTCATTGATGGAGGCTTGGTATAGGTCTACGAAATGTCTATCTGTACGACAAATGCGTGACCAATGTCCTTTCATGCCACACCTATAACACTTATCTTCATAGTCTGTTAGAGGTTTATTCAGTAAACCTTTGCCTTTCTCTTTAGTGTCATTCCACTTCTGGTGGTTTCATGTGTCATTATTCCACTTCTGGTGGTTTCGTGTGTCATTTTTATTTGAAGAGCTCTGAGTATGTCCCCCTCGGTATCGATAGCTATTTCTACCATAGCCACGCCCACGACCACGGTTTCTTCCACGTCCACGACCATGAAATGAGGTTCCATTCGCTTCAGGGAATGGTGTTGCACCGGTCGGACGAGACTGATGGTTTTTCATCAAAAGCTCGTTATTTTGTTCTGCCACTAAAAAACATGATATTAACTCAGAATATTTTGTAAACCTTCGCTCTCGATATTGCTGCTGCAGGAGCACATTTGAGGCATGAAATGTAGTATACGTTTTTTCTAACATATCTTCATTAGTGACTTTTTCTCCACATAATTTTAATTGTGAGCTAATTTTAAAAAGTGCGGAGTTATAATCACTAACAAATTTAAAGTCTTGCAACCTCAAGTGCATCCAATTATAACGAGCTTTTGGGAGGATTAAGGTCTTCTGGTGCTCATATCTCTCCTTTAAATTATTCCACAGCGTTAGGGGATCTTTTACCGTAAGGTACTCAGTTTTTAACTCTTCATGAAGATGATGGCGAAGGAAAATCATTGCTTTTGCGCGATCCTGCTGGGATGCTTGATTTCCTTCTTTAATAGTAACTCCAAGATTCATTGCATCGAGATGGATTTCAGCATCAAGGATCCATGATAAATAATTATTACCCGAAATATCAAGCGCAGAAAATTCAAGTTTTGTGAGATTTGTCATTTCAAAATATAACCACACAACAAATAATAGATCTGTAATTCGTACCTATATATTTTGTTGATGTGCAATTTGTAACCTTGATCACCAATATGGAGATTCTTAGTTTCCTCTGTTAGCTAGAGTCTCGTGCTGATAACGTGTTGTAAAATGAAAGCAAATAGCATGAAAGTAAAACTAGAGATAGTACAATAGAATAGGGAGAAATATATTGATTCTCATTTCAATTCATTTTCATATCTCTGTACAATCTATGTAGGGAAGACCCCTTTTTCTAGGCTTAGGAAAGTATACGTGCATGAACCAAAAACACAGGTTACATGTACGTATTAAATAGGAAAGTAAAGGGATTGGGGGTTAAGGCAAGTGAATGGATGTGGTCATCCATTAATGCATGTATGCATTTATAACAAAAAAGAGATTAATGTATATTAATTGGCTTTTTAACACCCCTGAATATGTGGTCTATCTCTTTCACAGAAAAGACTTCTATATATATATAGTTATGATAAAATGTAAGATAAATTAGCAAGAAAGCATGCAAAAAAGATGAAATTAATTTTAAGTTTTCGAAGTATTAATTGTATCTACCTAATTTATAATTATTCATATCTTTTCAAACTTATCATTTTTTATGGGACTGTGGAATTGTGATTATTTAATAAAAATTCGATCTTGGCTTGATTCATACTTAATCCAAATCTCAAACCACTTGAGGCTAATATGCCAAAATTGACGATTTCATTACTTCTAATTGAAACTAGGGCCTGTTTGGATAAATTTTTAATTACTTTTTAATTTTTACTTTCAAAAGTTAAAAATTAAAAATAAAAATTTTAAGTGTGAAAAATTTTAAAAGTAACTTCTAAAAATTGAGATAATAAGAAAATCTTATTACCTTAACTTTTAAAAATTATTATAAAAAATTTGCTCTATACAATGTTTCGTACTATAAAAATATTTTATTTTATTTTTTTTAAAATAAAAATGAAATAGGAGCTTATCCAATGGGTGTTGTTATCAATGATTCAAATAGAATTACAATTAATAACAATTAATAACAGGCCGTAATAACAATGTGAGGCCTATTTAATTATTGGTTGCTCATGAGGTCATGATCCTACCGTGATGCTGACCTAATAAAGTCAGTGTAATAATTCAAATGATAGTGGCCTCAGCGACCACTCAACACAACTTTCTTCCTCTAAATGCAAATGTGTCGAAAAAGAAGTGTCCCCTTTAACAAAAGTTTTTTTTAGGGGGCTCAAAGTCTCAAAACACTTTATCAAAAGTTGAATCAAATAATTGACTCATTGTAAGAAGTTGGATGGATAAGGTTGGACATGTTCCAACCAATAAATAAAATCTACATTGAAAAGCAGAGGCTGGGATGGTTTCATGATCATTAGAACTATCCCAAATACTGTAATGAAATCATACTCCCTAATAATAAGAAAGCGTGTTAAGCATCCCATTGTCTTGATAAAATGAATTGAAAAGAAAGTGGGGTTTTGAGTTGTCTTGAATATGGGATTCCAAATTGGACAAAAATCCTCCGATCCCCCTTTTTTATTTTCCTTATTTTTATGTGAACAAAAAGAATATCAAAACTATCTAATTTTAAATGTGTTTTTCTTGCTGTCAAAATTACATAATTTTGAAAAAAAAAAAAATTGCCTACTTAAAAGAGAGAGAGAGAGAGAGAGAGAGAGGATCAACGTTCTTTAAGATCTCCATTTTATGAAAATAATTTTTAATCAAATGGTATAAAATTCCTTCACTTTTTATTACAATGTCAAAATGGACATTTAAGAATTTGAACCTTATAGTTATGACATGAAAGATAACTTAATCTTCTTTCTTCATGCTTCTCATTTTTCTGACTTGAATCATCATTGTCGATCTATTTCATGTCAGAGACACTGGCCCAATTATTAATGTGGGTCCCATGTATAATTTGAGATGGGTCCAAAGGGCACCCAAGTTTTGTGAGGAAAGGGAGGACCTAGGGTTTGGACCCCAAAACACACGCGCGCAACTGCACCAGGTCGGGTCAAATAAGACTGACCTATGTGTGTTATTTTTTAAAACAAATTTAATTTTTGCTAATTCAAATTAAAGTATCTATATAAACCTACATTTTACACACAATTAAAGAGCAATCAACAATTTAATTTCGCATCATTTTGAATCGTCATTTGAAAAAGAGTATAGACACAATGGTTCGCCAGATGCACAGATTCCAATGCTTTTTCTATGCGTGCAAATTATTGTATCCTAAAAGGCAAACGTCCGAGCGACTCAAATCACTAAGTGAGGGGCGAAATCTGTCTTAAGGACATAGCAACAAACGCTAGCGTTGATCATTCTGTTTTTGTTTTAATTATATTCTGGGTACTGTAAGTTTATTACTTTCTAGAATTTATTTATGTTCATTTGTGATTTATATACCTACTGTTTTACATAATTTTGAAACTAATACATATTTTCCAACATTTCAATAGTAAGTAGAACAATTCATGTAAATGTGACAATATAAACAAGTAAGTCTCTTTTAGTGCATCCATTTTGACAGTAGAACAACCTAGCTTGGTCCTTTTGGGAAACAATGTGAAAGTGATCTAATGTTTTTTCATATTTTTTTCACTTAATTTCTATTCGATTTTTTACCCCGAAACTTAATCGGAATGAGACATTGCATCAATTTTTACTTTAAATGTTATGTAAAATAAGACTAAACATTAAAGGGTTTTCTAGTAATTTATCCTAAGTTTTATAAAGACATAGGTTAACTAGGTAAACCAAGGAATAGTGAAAATAGTTTCACGTGTTTCATGGCCAATGACAAAATCACACACTCATTTCAAGGGTTTAGGATTCTGTGCTGAGCAACATCGTGCTAAAATGATGATAACCCTTGGATGGGCTTTTACACGGTCAAGATTGAAAAATAAAAAATGTGCTATTGAAATAACCAAAATGACCTCAATAACAACTTTTTAATCTTTTAATCTTAACGGTCCAAAAACTCATTCAAGAACTACCATCACCTAAGCGCGGTGCTGAGTTTTAACAACTCAAATCCTAACTCCATTTGAAATTGGGAATGTTATAACATGTGGCGCCTCTTTCTTTAGATAGAAAATAATTACGAGTAATAATACGACATCCTCGCATCTTCCACACAATCATACGACAAACCTTTATAGACATCCACAGCGACCACTAAATACAACTTTATTCCATTCAGTGTAAAGGTTTTAGGAAATATGAGCCACTTTAACAAAAGTTGAATCTGATAATTAACTCATCGTAAGAAGTTGGGGGGATAAGGATGAAGTATGTTCCAACCAATCAATAAAATCTACATTGAGAAGCAGAGGCGGCTGGGATGGTTACATGGTCACTAGTATTATCCCAAATACTCTAATGAAACCCTATTCCCTACAAATAGGAAATGTGGGGTTTCAAAATTGTCTTGAATATGGGATTCCCAAATACTCTAATGAAATCCTATTCCCTACAAATAGGAAATGTGGGGTTTCAAAATTGTCTTGAATATGGGATTTCAAATTCGACAAGCTAGGATCCTCTTCTTTTTTTCTTTTCTTTTTTTCATGTGGGCAAAAAGAATCCCAAAACTACGTAGTTTTGAATCTCTGTGGTTTTAGTATTCTTTTTGCCTACATAAAAAACAATAAGAATAGAGAAAAAAAAAACACACAAACACAAACAAAGAAGAAAAATACGAGAGGATCCACGTCCTTTCAAATTTCCATTCTCTGTCAAGAATTTTGATCAAAGTGGTCTAAAATTATTTCACATTTTTTGAACCTTATATTTATGACATGAAAGATACCTTTTTCTTTGTTTTATTTTCTTTTGAAAAAAAGGTTTTTGGGTACCCTTTTAGACAAACAATCTTAGGAAAATGCAATTTATTTTACTTGAATCATCATTGTATATTTTGATATATAGTAGGATGAGTGAATTAGGTCCCATACACCTTGTGGTCACCTAAGTAGGAATGAGAAGAGAAGTGTGATTTTCACCATAGAAAGAAAAACTCGATAGTTGAGAAGAGAAATATAGAGAAATAGAAAGAAAAAATAAAAATAAAATAAATAAAATAAAAAAAAAGGAAAATATTAAAGGGTGGGTATGAGGATATCATCAAGGAAAAAATCAAATTGTATAAATATTACGTCTAATGATTTGGGGGATTTTCCCCCAAGTGGAAACTAGGTGTCATATAACATGATTGGTAACAGAAATAGACTTGGAAGTAGCTAAGAAAACATTGGAATTTGGTAAACATATAGGCTTAAGGTGTTTGGGAAATAAAGAGGAAGTCTTGAACAGATTAGTTGAACTAGATCGAAATGAGGGACTGGGATCAGTTCAAGAAGTACCAAGGTGAGGTTTAATTGTTTCTTGTGCGTCGGGCATGTTCAGTTGATATTTGTTCCGCTGGTCTAGTTTAGTTGAAGTTTTCTTTTTGATTCTGCGTCTCACAGATCTTGGAACTTTGTAGTTCCTTAACAATCCATTCTCTTTTATGTTTATATGTTTTAGCATTTTGCTTCTGGGTGTTTGTTTTATCGTGGATTCCCCACTTGGAGGTCTAAGATTGGATTGGCATGTAATAGTTTTGTTCCAATTGTTTTTTTGATCTGTCTGGCCTTTTTCTTGGTCTATCGGGGTCTAGTTGGAGGTGGTCTGGGTGTTTTTTTGCTGTTAGTGGGTTTCCTTGAGTTTTAGGTGTAATCTGTCTCCTCAATATAATTTCTTTTTGACGAACAGAAAAAGGTCTAAAGCAACGAGTCTCTTTTAAAGGTACATTATAGTGTTTCAATAGAATCCCTTTTCAGTTCTCTATGATGCACATTTTTAGTAATGAGTCTCTTTTAACATATATACAAATTGCTCTATATGTCCCAATAGCATCATTTTTCTTTAATTTATTGTAGACATCCCTTTTTCTTTTTCTTTTTAAGAGTTGAAACAGCATCTCAAGATCAATTATTTAAACCTCAGTCATAATTTTGACAACAGCTGTCTCTACGAGGGTTTACGCATATTCCTGTTGGATTAGGCCTTCAAGAGTGCATTCTTGAGGTGCAAACCAAGGTTTAAGGCACAAAGAAGTCTGATTATTGATTATAGAGCAACAACATAGGCTATTGACTGACAATTTCATCCATCAATGCACCCTAGAAGGTTAGAAGTAATATGCATTCTGACTGCCAGAAAAGGCCACTGAGGAAAATCTCAGGGAGTCACCATTGTCAACCTATTTTCAACCCTTCTACACATTAGCTTACTTACAAGCCACAAAGTCAGCAGTAAATATCTATTATACACTTTGCACAAATGCAATCCACAAGTTCTATTTTGCATTAATCTGGAAGGGGAACTGAACTTGACCAGATGAGTATTCATCAAACATGACTGAGGGAACCTATTAGTCACCAAATTGAGCACCCCAGCTACTATAATGAGCACTTGGTTTAGAGAGACTAACCAAAATTACGTCGTCTTGGTTGAGGACATTTCACCGAGTAAATTTTAGA
This sequence comes from Liquidambar formosana, assembly GCA_039720395.1. Lineage (NCBI taxonomy): Eukaryota > Viridiplantae > Streptophyta > Magnoliopsida > Saxifragales > Altingiaceae > Liquidambar > Liquidambar formosana. The sequence continues at coordinate 5,905,808 of CM077834.1, forward strand.
AAATCATAGATTGTCAGTCATCTGTCTTCATATTAACTCAGTATTGAAGAAGAGCTTTAGAAACTAAATAAAAGAAAATAATACAAAAGTATCAGTCCAATCCATAGCTCTTGTAGTACTGCAGAGATAAAATAGACTCAGTAACATTGAGAAGTTTACTAGCTAGCTACAAATAGACTCATAACCCTGGCCGCATCTTTAAAACAGAATGGAAAAAACTAAAAAAGAAGTTAACTAGCTATGTCAATACACAAGCAAACAGGAGACACATTTCAAATATAGACAATGTCACCAAATGACTTTCTGTGAGGGGAAAAAAAAATGGGGATAAAAATTTATAAATTTCAGAGCAGGAACAGCCAGGAACCAATTCGGGTGGACTCTGCTCCAATTCTTCATCACGTATAGGTTTAAGTCCCTAAACAAGAAAAAATTTATAAAGTTCAGAGCTACTACTTCGTAACTGAATCTGTATGTTACTGGCGATTTTTCCTTTCCTTTTAGCTGAAGAATGTTATCTGTTTAGAAAAACTTGTGCATCATATAAACTTGCAGAAATAAAACCTTGAATATATTAATACTGGTGAAAGCCAAAAGAAAATGAAAAAATAAAATAATAAGTCGATATTTTTCAAATAGTAGTCATTTATCATATAGAAAGTTAGTTGTAATTTGTGTTGAACTGTAATTATTTTTCCAGCCCAACCAATCTGAAATTCCCCCATTTCCCCAATCACCCTACATTCAAAACACTACAAGGCAAAGAACTCTGCAATTTTGAGCCGAGAGTTCTATGATTTGTTTGGGGTTCTAAACCTAAAATGGTAGTAGGCAGTAAGGCAACACCTCTAGCGTTCTGAACTTGTCCAAGACTGCAACTTTGTAGAGAGCTCTGTTTGGCCATGGATGTTTTCATGATGCAAACTCCTAGGGTTTCCCACAGTGATATGCAAACTCAATTTCTGCTTTGCCATTCTCTGTGGAGAGTTATGCATAGATTCTCTGATATAAATTGAAATTGCAAGAATTTAAGGAAATATTCCTCAATATTCAAAGCCTACAGTTGAGGGATTTCAACTACCTAAAATATAGGAAGCAATATTTATGGGAATTCTTCATGTAGGCAACTTTATCAAGGATTCTGAAAGGCGTAGGATCCTATCACCCTAAGGTTTTTGTAAAGTTCTGACTTCGCCTAGGGTTTCTTGGTGAATTTTGATGTCTCCATCAGTCCATGGGGTTCACCAGCCCTGGCTAGCATTACCAACCACGGTGTGTAGAGATTTTATGTGCATGTGCATGTATGAACACAAAACGATGCGGTTTTGTTTCTTTGAGTAGTGGGAAACTAGGGCGTCGTTTGGTTTATTGGGTCGTGCGCTATTAATAGATATGAAAGCGTGGTTATAAGTATAAATAAAAGGGTTTTTTTAAATCGTGCTATTTAATAGCGCGTTGTATAATCACGCGTTCAAGGTATTTCCATTTTAATTAATACACGATTATACTAGTGCATGGTAAAAAACACGCTATCAAAAGCGCTGTTATGAAACAGCGCTTTCTCTTATATGGATAGCGCCCTGTTTAATCATGCTTTTAAAGTGCTCTGTATATCTTCTTCTTTTTTTTTTTTTTTCATTTTTTTAATACGGTTTTCGTTGCCCGGATTTGACAGCGTATTTCTTCACTACCCTGTCATGGCGCGCTATAATTGGCTTTATCCTCTCCAGTGCTCCAAAAGAGCCACCGTTGAATTACCAAATCGGCCATCATCGCCTGTGTTCGACAAGCCCGTCGTGTCTCAATTAGACATTAGCTACTAAAAGACAATAGAGCTTCGAACAAAGGCCAAAAAGAAATTGACATTTCTGCCAAAAGTCACAAACCGCACAGTTACCAGTGAATATGTATCATACATTTTTGCAGAAATGCAAGCCACAAGTTCTGTTTTTGCAATGAATCTGGGAGGAGATTGAACTGAGCTCGACCATATGAATATTCATCAGACATGGCTGAGGCAACTGACTAGTCACCAAATTGAGCACCCCAACTGCAATAATGCGCCCTAGGTTTAGAGATGAACCAAAATTACGTCGTCTTGGCTGAGTACATTTCACCGATGAAATTCTAGAAAATCATAGATTATCGATCATTTCTTTTCATGTTAACTCGGTATTGGAATAAAAGAAAATAATACAAAGTATCATTCGAATCCATACAATGCCAGTAATGCCTTGCAAGATCAGATGGTAAGCTACAAATGGACTCAATTACCTCAGGAAGACACAAAATCACATTCACAAGCATGTCATAACCCCAGGTTGCATCCTCAAAAACAGAATAGGAAAATGGGGTTAAAATAGCAAACAGGAGACACATTTCAAAAATAGAGAATGTCACCAAACGACCTTCTCTGTAATATAACTTTACATGTCTCTGATCTCCTTGGGAATGTCAACAATTTCTTATTGAGCTCCAGCTCTTGTTCTTTCGCCATATAAGAGGAAGTGCTAATTTGCAGCTCATGTAAAACCTTTGCATTCTCCAGAAAGTACTCTACCAGCTTCAGCTCTTCTCTCCTTCCTTGGAACTCCCAAATTTTGATTCTTTTAAGGGAGAACAACAAACAGCGAGTAACCGACTCAGGTGGAGTCCACTGGAATTTTCCATCGCGTAAAGGTTCAAGTCCCTATATAAACAAGAAAATTTTTATAAAGTTCAAAGCTGTTACTAGCCATTTTTCCTTTCTTTTGCCTGAAGATTGTTATCTGTTTAGACAAAATAGTGCATCACACAAAACTTACCTCCCGGAAGAAAAGAGATTCTAAATTGGGAGTGTTTTGAAGTAAACTAGGCAGCAATTGCCATCCTTTCTCTACGTCAACACCAAGCTCCAAATGGGTCACATTATGAAACACAGGCAGATTGTATGGAGATAATTGAACAGCCTTCAAGCAAGATGAGAATAATAGGCAATAAAGCAATTAAGACGAGACAGTCAAATATATAGGTAGCAAATTGAGAGAGAGAGAGAGCAATCGTTTGAGTAATTAACATAATAGAGAAAGAGTGAAGAAAGCTAACCTCCATAGAGTCACCGAATAAATGTAGAACTTTGACGTTGGAGATCCCAAGAATAAGGTCGAAGACATCAGTGGGTTGACCGCTGACACGAACATAAGCTTCTATTAGAGAATCTAGGTTCTTCACCAAATGGTCTTCTGCTACATAATCAATGAATTTAAGGTATTCAAGCCTTGGGGCATCAGTGACGATCTTGTACTTATATTTAACCAAAAAGCCAGAGTCCATAGTCAACCTCTTGAGTGCAAGAGCTGAAATGTTGAAAATCCTTATACTGTAAAACACACACTCCACTATAAGCAATTCTTCAAGCACAGGGCAGCTAGCAAAGAGCAAGTGCATCTTGTTATCGTTCGTAAATTCAATTGACTCGAGATGTAGGGTCTTGAGTTTCGGTAAACCCACAGAAGCAGGAACATTCAGAACAAAGTTTGCACTGAGTTTTAGAGATACCAGTGTGCCACAAGTAAAAAGATGACGGGGCAGCACCCTAGAGTCCCTGATGGAGATGCGGAGATCAAGCTCTCGAACTTTACGCGATAGTGCAATGAAAATCCATGCATAAACATGGGAGGACTTGTGCTTTTGAATACATTTGAGGCGAAATCTTTCTACATATAGCACATTAAGTAGGCTAAGGACTCTATCAACAAAATTTGTGAATCTCAATGTGATTCTTCTTGTTGAATCACTGTTAGGCCTTTCTGTACGTAACAGTAACTCATCGTCAAAGTCTAGACTGAGAAGTGAAGTCCAGAGATCCTTCCACCTGGTGGATAGAATGCAAGTTCCCACCGCATACTTAGTAGGAAGAAAAGACAGGATCTGGCCAAGAATTTCATTTGGCAAACTGCTAATCCTATCTTCCTCACCTGGAGAACCAAAAAAATAAAAATAAAAAAATTGGGAATTCCTCAGAAGTATTCTGGTGCGTGAAAAAGGTGGACAATCTTAGATAGCATACCATGATCAACATGCGCAATGACAGACATATTACGATTGTTGGGTTTGAAGTCTAAAATTTTATGAAGCTTAAGAAGGACAGCCGCTGTAAAATTCACCTGCATATATCAAGTTCACTTCATATACTATTGTAAAGATAATTGAAAGACAATATGTTAACCATCTTGACATGCACCATATTCTATTGTACCGTATTCAATGTATTAGTACAGGTGAAAGCCAATAAAATAAGAATAAATTTTTTTTTTTGTTTTTTTGGGTAAACATAATAATTGGTATTTGTTAAATTAGTCTTTCACTTATATCAGAGAGTAATTTCTTATTCAGATTTCACGGTTACGATCAAACCAATTAAAAAAGAGAGAAAAACATCTGAAAACAGATCAGTGGCCATGAAATATTCAGCAACAGAAGCAGAAAATAAAGAATCAATTGGTCGAAGCAGGAAAAAAAAATGATCTAATTATTCACAGTCGACTTTTAAAATAAGATTCAATTACACAACAACATATGGGAAGGCAAATATTACCAGAAAGTTGAGAGCAAAAGCACATCAAAAGAAGGAAAGAAACCAGAAAAAAGCTACGAACACTGAGAGAAAATGTTGATTTTGAAGATTGAAGCTGTTAAGTAATCATGGCTCCTTTTTTTTTTTTTTTTGGCTATATATATATATATAATTTTTCTGGGTCATGTGGTAGGAACCAGAAATTTCCTTCCATTCATATATGGTCGGTGTAATGTTTGAAACTTTGAGTCACTTGACTTTTTGAGAGATAAAAATGATGATTGAATTATTTATTTCCAAGTCGGCTTGTGTCGGTTTGGTTCTATTATATATTGGAGGTTTCGCGGCAGTTCACATGAAAAGCTATTCGAAGTTTCGAAAAGTGATTGAGATATTATTTTATTTTGGGTAAATTACAGAAACCCCGTTGAGGTATGGGAGAGTCAACAGATAACCCTTTATGTTTTAATTTTGTCAACGTGCTTCTTTTATGTTTTAATTTGTGGCAATGTGTCTTGCCATCACTTGCCGTTAATGAAATTTGATGGAAATTAGTCACGTAGCTACGCATGTGATACCATTAATAGACTTGTGTTGCCTAAAATCGCTGGAACGATCGTTGAAATCATGTCTAATTAAGTGACCATCGATGATTAGTTTTGTCTTCTAATTGAACTAGGGGGTACATTGACAAAATTATCCTATTTTTTATTTGCTAACCCTCCCATACTTTAGGGGATTTTCTGCAATTTATTCTATTTTTTATTTTTTTTATTTTATATTTTTTGGGAGAGGACTGAGAGAGTTAGTTGAAAAGGGTGTACAAGAAGGCATGAGGGCCTGAGTTTTGGGATTAAGCTTGAGTGGTTTTTTGTTTTTTTTTTTTTTAATTTCTTTTTTTTTTTAATTATATAGAAAAGCAGTACGGAGTAAAATATTTCAAGTAAATTCAAGCTCATTTTTCCATCTTTCCATCTTAATTTTCAGTTACATGAGTGAATAATCTATTGAATCTCGGTGTGAGTGGGCTTCAGCTGCAACCCCAAGAGAAGCAGTCGAGCAGAAGGCATGAAATTCCCAAAAAAAAAAAAAAAATAGTTGATGTAGTGCGTCCATTAACATGAAAGGTCTGGATTTCAGCCGGGGGCCCGATTGGAAGCTGGAAATCAAGGCCGAATTGGGCCTTGGATTGGGAAAGAGTGTCTTGAGGGTGAATGAAAGACCCTCTTTTAACGAAATGCCTTTTTGAAAGATCAGTTTAAAGAGGCTAGGTTATTGTAAAGAGGTTAGTGCTTAACCTCTAATAGATTTCTGACTACTCACTTTCCAAGACTTCAGGGTGAAATTCCATAACGCTATGTTTGGATAAGGAATTTTTTGAAAAAATTTGTCATTGAAATGGAATTTATAAAATTCTTATAAGAAAATTTTATTTATAAAAATTTTAAAAATTCTATTTCAAAAAAAAATTCCACCTAAAAGTTTCTTACCCAAACATGGCATAACACATGTCAAATAAAATTTTCCCAAGTTATATACGGAGTATAACCATATATGATGATGATAAAAGAGTTCACGACATTTGTTTTAAAAGCCCATGTTGTAGCTTGGGCCATTGAGTACGTTGTTCAGAGTTTATACATACCCCAATTTTACCAACCAAAGGCCAAAAAAAAAAAAAAAAAAAAAAAAAGGAGACTGCTTTTTGAGATGCTTATCGGTGCTCAACTTGCTACTTGAATAAACCTGTTGGATTGGCCTTAAAAAATGCATTCTTCAGGACCAAACCATAGTTTGAGCCACAAAGAAGTCTCAAAAATTGATTAATTATACAGCATACATATATCCAAGGACATAGTTTCATCCACCAATACCCCCTAGAAGTAACATTTCAGCAAATTTTGACTGCCAGAAAAAGGGCACTGAGGAATCCGAGGGAGTTACCCTTGTCAACCTATCTTCAACACTGTCAGACATCATCTAGGCAATAGGCCTTACAACAGCGGCAAGCATGCAGTTACCAGTGAATATCTATTATAAAGTTTGCAGAAATGCAAGCCACAATTTCTTTTTTGCAATGAACCTAGAAGAACTGAACTTGACCATGTAAATATTCAGACATGGCTGAGGGCACTGATTAGTCACCAAATTGAGCACCCCGTCTGCTCCAATGAGCCATTGGTTTTGCATTAACCAAAACCAATAATTTCTCTTCAAGTCAACTCCATTTAGGAGATAACCTTTAGAAAGAAAGTAAAATAAAACAACACAGAGTACAAGTCCAAATCCATAAGCGTATTACATACAGATACAATTCCAGAAGTGTCTTGCAAGATCAGATGGTAAGGTACAGCGGAATCATTAGAGCAGATTAGAAAAAAAGAGGTTAACTAGTTAAATCAAAACAAGTAAATGGGAGATGCATTTCAAAAAAAGATAATGTCACCAAAAGACTTTGTGCCCCGGGAAGGGAAAAAAAAAAAAGAAAAGAAAAACAATATATCAGGATAATACAACTTGGCATGCATTTGATCTCCTCAGGGACATGGACAATTTGCTACTGACCTCCAACTCTCTCTTTTGTCATATTTTTCTGTTCTGCTAAGTTCAACATGCGCAAAACGGCCGCGTTCTTGAGAAAATACTCTTACCAGTTTCAATTCTTCTTATAGCCCTCGGAATGCTGAAATTCTGATTGTCTTAAGGGAAAACAAAAACAACGAGGAACATGCTCAGGTGGAGTCCACTCGAATTCTCTACCACGTTGAGGTTTAAGTTCCTAAACAAATACGATTTAAAAATAGGTTCAAAGGTTGCTACTTCATCACTCGACAGCAGGTCTATTGCTGTAGGTAGGTTCCTAGCCAATTTTGCATTGTTTCAGCTACAGAAGCAGAAAACAAATAATCAATTGGTCAAAGCAAAGAAAAGACATGAGACCTAAATATTCAGAGTCGATTTTTAAGAAAAGATTCGATTACACAACAACATATGTGAAAGCAATATTACCAAGAAATCAGAAAAAGTGACAAAACACAGTGAGAAAATAGTGATTTTGAAGATTGAAGCAGAAGGCATAAAACTCCAAGTGACATGAAAACCACCAATCACCTTGCATTCAAAACACAAAAAGGCAAAGAACTCTGCAATTTTGAGCAGAGTTCTATGATTTGTTTAGGGTTCTAAACCTCAAATGGTAGTAGGCAGTAAGGCAACACCTCTAGCGTTCTGAACTTGTCCAAGACTGCAACTTTGTAGAGAGCTCTGTTTGGCCATGGATGTTTTCATGATGCAAACTCCTTAGGGTTTCCCACAGTGATGTGCAAACTCAATTTCTGCTTTGTCATTCTCTGTGGAGAGTTATGCATAGATTCTGTGATATAAATTGAAATTGCAAGAATTTAAGGAAATATTCCTCCATTTTCAAAGCCTACACCTGAGGGATTTCAACTACCTAAAATATAGGGAGCAACATTTATGGGAATTCTTCATGTAGGCAACTTTGTCAAGGATTCTGAAAGGCGTAGGATCCTATCACCCTAGGGTTTTTGTAAAGCTCTGACTTCACCTAGGGTTTCTTGGTGAATTTTGATGTCTCCATGAGTCCATGGGGTTCACCAGCCCCGGCTAGCATTACCAGCCACGGTGTGTAGAGATTTTAGGTGCATGTATGAACACAAAACGACGCCGTTTTGTTTCTTAATTGGTGGGAAATTGGGCCGTCGTTTGGGTTATTGGGTCGTGCGCTCTCAATAGACATGAAAGCGTGGTTAAGTATAAACAAAAGGGTTTTTTTGAATCGTGCCATTTAATAGCGCGTTGTATAATCACGCTTTCAAAGTATTTCCTTTTTAAAACACGATTATATTAGTGCATGGTAAAAAACACGCTATCAAAAGCGCTGTTCTTTTGTTACGAAACAGCGCTTTTTCTTATATGGATAGCATGTCGTTTAATCATGCTTTTAAAGTATAGGGAAAATTACACTTTGCCCCCCCCCCTTTATCTTTAGGCCGAAATCACTTTTCCCCCCTCATCTACAAAATCCTACAAATAACCTCCCAAATTATGGGAAATTAACATTTTTCACCAAACCGTTAGCCTGCCGTGAGAAAGTTAACAGTAAACATCATGTGCAATGCATGTGATATAGGGCTTGCCCATTTGTTACCGAAAATGCCCTTCTAAGGGCTCATGTGCTGTCCCTTACCCTTGCACACTCATTTTTTTCTCTCTCTACCCATAGGAAAATGCTTCTCCACCCTTGTTTATCACCCACTTTGACCACCCATTCTTACGTGGTAGCTAATGTAGCTACACCCAAATCCCATACCAGTAGTACCGGTCTTGCCATTGTTGTAGGAGAACTTGTAGTGTGTAATTTCAATTTAGGGTTCTACCCTCTTAATCTTCCAATACCACCAGTGGAAGAGGTGGAGAACCAGCAACGACGGGAGTCTTCCTTTGCAATTGTTGAACACTGCTGTCAAATTGCCATGGTTCACCGCCGTTGAACCTCGAGACACCGACTAGACACATTTAAACCCCATCATTTCATCTTTGCCAAATCCACCGACGAACCCCGTCAAGTCCCACCGCCAGATCCCTCGAGTTTTTCCCGGCGAGACATCGCCGATTGCCTACCGTGACAACCTCGCGTGAGAACCTCAAGTCCTCCTTTCCATATCTGAAGTTGGTGTCGAGGGAGAGAAGAGATGGAGATCCCACCATCGTCACAAACATTGAGGGCCACCATCGTCACCGACACCGAGTGGAGATGCCATCAAACCCGTCTCACACTACAGATCTGAAATTTTGTAGCAAACCCACCCCAGAAGTCACTGTCCGACGACATCCGCACGGCCCCCTTTCTCCTTCTCCATCTAGTCCAAAGAGGACTCCATTTTATCCGGTGACGAAAACCCATCTTTAAATGACGCCAGCCATGGCAGCATCTCCACGCCAATGGACTCCATTTTTTCCGATGAGGGGGCATGAAGTGTGAACAAGTGATTAAAAAAAAGTTGTAGATCTGTTGATGAGGAGGAGAAGGCGTCGATCTACCAAGAACCCATGCTCAACTCTCACGACACGTTTGTTGCCAGTGACGAAAAAGGGAAACGCCAGCGACGGCAAACGATGGGAGGCTTTAGGATTTCACACTCAAGCCCTAGATCTAAACTGTCACTTCCTCAAGCCCTAGATTTGAAAACCATGGCAGTTCTCTCTCTATTCATGACGGCTCTCTATCCACGACAGCTTAAGCCCATTTGATCATTTGATCATTTTCTTGATGCTTAACTTCTCTTGTGATGCCGACAATGGTGGTGCTAGTCACCGGCAATGGAGGTAAGATGCCGGCATGGGTGTTGAAATGTCCGACGACATCCTCTGCCCCCTTTCTCTCTGCATATTTTCCGGCAATGAGGTTCAGATCCGGCGAAGGGTCGGTACCCTCCATTCCCAGTCGAACCGAACGGCTCCAACTGGCTTGACCATCGTCCTCCTCCTTCACCTTCTCTTTTCTAGCGACAAACTCGACCATCGTCCTCTTTGCATTTTCAGCTATAAAAATCTAAAGGGTATTATTATTATTTCATTCATTCCGTTAACGGTGTCAATCCATAATCAATTTCCAATAGTTTAGGAGGCTATTTGTAAGATTTTGTAGATGAGAGAGGAAAAGTGATTCCGGCCTAAAGATGAGGGGGGCAAAGTGTAATTTTCCCTAAAATATATCTTTTCTTTTTCTTTTTATTTATTTATTTATTTATTTATTTTAAATACGGTTTTCGTTGCCCGGATTTCACAGCGCATTTCCCCACCACCCTGTCATGGCGCGCTATAGTTGGCTTTATCCTCTCCGGTGCTCCCAAAGAGCCACCGTTGAATTACCAAATTGGCCATCATCGCCTGTGTTCGACAAGCCCGTCGTGTCTCAATTAGACATTAGCTACTAAAAGACAATAGAGCTTTGAACAAAGGCCAAAAAGAAATTGACATTTCTGCCAAAAGTCACAAACCGCACAGCTAACCAGTGAATATCTATCATACATTTTTGCAGAAATGCAAGCCACAAGTTCTGTTTTTGCAATGAATCTAGGAGGAGATTGAACTGAGCTCGACCATATGAATATTCATCAGACATGGCTGAGGGAACTAACTAGTCACCAATTGAGCACCCCAACTGCAATAATGAGCCCTTGGTTTAGAGATGAACCAAAATTACGTCGTCTTGGTTGAGTACATTTCACCGATGAAATTCTAGAAAATCATAGATTATCGATCATTTCTTTTCATGTTAACTCGGTATTGGAATAAAAGAAAATAATACAAAGCATCATTCCAATCCATACAATGCCAGTAATGCCCTGCAAGATGAGATGGTAAGCTACAAATAGACTCAATTACCTCAGGAAGACGCAAAATCAGATTCACGTGCATGTCATAACCCCAGGTTGCATCCTCAAAAACGAAATAGGAAAATGGGGTTAAAATAGCAAACAGGAGACACATTTCAAAAATAGAGAATGTCACCAAACGACTTTCTCTGTAATATGACTTTACATGTCTCTGATCTCCTTGGGAATGTCAACAATTTCTTATTGAGCTCCAGCTCTAGTTCTTTCGCCATATAAGAGGAAGTGCTAATTTGCAGCTCATGTAAAACCTTTGCATTCTCCAGAAAGTACTCTACCAGCTTCAGCTCTCCTCTCCTTCCTCGGAACTCCCAAATTTTGATTCTTTTAAGGGAGAACAACAAACAGCGAGGAACCGACTCAGGTGGACTCCACCGGAATTTTCCATCGCGTAAAGGTTCAAGTCCCTATATAAACAAGAAAATTTTTATAAGGTTCAAAGCTGTTACTAGCTAGCCATTTTTCCTTTCTTTTGCCTGAAGATTGTTATCTGTTTAGACAAAATAGTGCATATATCACACAAAACTTACCTCCCGGAAGAAAAGAGATTCTAAATTGGGAGTGTTTTGAAGTAAACTAGGCAGCAATTGCCATCCTTCCTCTACGTCAACACCAAGCTCCAAATGGGTCACATTATGAAACACAGGCAGATTGTATCGAGATAATTGAACAGCCTTCAAGCAAGATGAGAATAATAGGCAATAAAGCAATTAAGACGAGACAGTCAAATATATAGGTAGCAAATTGAGAGAGAGAGAGAGAGAGAGAAAGCTAACCTCCATAGAGTCACCAAATAAATGTAGAACTTTGACATTGGAGATCCCAAGAATAAGGTCAAAGACATCAGTGGGTTGACCGCTGACACGAACATAAGCTTCTATTAGAGAATCTAGGTCCTTCACCAAATGGTCTTCTGCTACATAATCAATGAATTTAAGGTATTCAAGCCTTGGGGCATCAGTGACGATCTTGTACTTATATTTAACCAAAAAGCCAGAGTCCATAGTCAACCTCTTGAGTGCAAGAGCTGAAATGTTGAAAATCCTTATACTGTAAAACACACACTCCACTATAAGCAATTCTTCGAGCACAGGGCAGCTAGCAAAGAGCAAGTGCATCTTGTTATCGTTCGTAAATTCAATTGACTCGAGATGTAGGGTCTTGAGTTTCGGTAAACCCACAGAAGCAGGAATATTCAGAACAAAGTTTGCACTGAGTTTTAGAGATACCAGTGTGCCACAAGTAAAAAGATGACGGGGCAGCACCCTAGAGTCCCTGATGGAGATATGGAGATCAAGCTCTTGAACTTTACACGATAGTGGAATGATAATCCATGCATAAACATGGGTGGACTCATACTTCTGAATACATTTGAGGCGAAATCTTTCTATATATAACACATTAAGTAGGCTAAGGACTCTATCAACAAAATTTGTGAATCTCAATGCGATTCTTCTTGTTGAATCACTGTTAGGCCTTTCTGTAAGCAATAGTAACTCATCGTCAAAGTCTAGACTGAGAAGAGAAGTCCAGAGATCCTTCCACCTGGTGGATAGAATGCAAGTTCCCACCGCATACTTAGTAGGAAGAAAAGACAGGATGTGGCCAAGAATTTCATTTGGCAAGCTGCTAATCCTATCTTTGCTTTCCTCAATTGCAACTTCCTCACCTGGCGCACCAAAAAATTAAAAATAAAATTTTGACTTCCTCAAGAAGATTCTGGTGCGCGAAAAAGGTGGACAATCTTAGATAGCATACCATGATCAACATGTGCAATGACAGACATATTACGATTGCTGGGTTTGAAGTCTAAAATTTTATGAAGCTTAAGAAGGACAGCCGCTGTAAAATTCATCTGCATATATCAAGTACACTTCTCCTTTACAATTGAGTATTAGGAATCTGGGCAATTCAGCAACAAAAGAAACATAATTGAAAGACAGCATGTTAACCATCTTGACATGCACCATATTCTATTGCACCGTATTCAATGTATTAGTACAGGCGAAAGCCAAAATAAAAAAAAATTAACTTCTTATATCAGAAAGTAATTTCTTATGCAGATTTCACAGTTGCGATCAAACCAACGAAAAAAGAGAGAGAAAAAAAATCTGAAAACAGATCAGTGGCCATGAAATAGTCGGCAACAGAAGCAGAAAACAAATAATCAATCGGTCAAAGCAGGAAAAAAAAATGATCTATTTATTCACAGTCGATTTTTGAAATAAGATTCAATTACACAACAACATATGGGAAGGCAAATATTACCAGAGAGTTGAGAGCAAAAGCACATTAAAAGAAGGAAAGAAATCAGAAAAAAGCTACGAACACAGTGCGAAAGTGTTGATTTTGAAGATCGAAGCTGTTAAGTAATCATGGCTCCTTTTTTTTTATATATTGTATTTTTTTGGGTCATGTGGTAGGAACCTTCCATTGAAGAAAAATGTGGTCGGTGTAATGGTTTGAAACTTTGAGTCACTTGTCTTTTTGAGAGAAAACAATGGTGATTGAATTCTTTATTTCCAAGTCGGCTTGTGTCGGTTTGGTTCTATTATACATAGGAGGTTGGGCAGCAGTTCACATGAAAAGCAATTCGAACAGTGATAGAGATATTTTTTTATTTTTTATTTTTTATTTATATATTTTTTTGGGAGGGGACTAAGAGAGTAAGTTGAAAAGGGTATGCAAGGCTTAAGGGCCTGAGTTTTGGGATTAAGCTTGAGTGGTTTTTTATGGCACGGCCATGGGCATCGCTGCTAAATGGGCATAAATTCACACACACACAAGTTCGAACAAAAAAGAAATCGAAATAAATAATTTGCAAAATTCAAACCAAAAATACGTAACTGAGAAAAATCCAGGGCTAGATAGTCGACTCTGTTTGGAGGTAATGTGGCCCGACGGTGAAGCTCTCAGATTTCACCTTCTCGGTGTGTTTAGCCTGCCAAACCCTAGGGTTTCTCACAGGGATGTAATTGGAATATCCGGAAAAAATAAAAAATAAAAAATGGCCAATTCGAGAAAATATCCCTCATGGGATTTCTTCAGGTAGGAAACTTTGTCTAGGATTCTTCAAGGCGTAGGATCCCATTAGTCTAGACTTTCTGAAACATGAAAGCTCTGATTTCACCTAAGGCATGGACTAAAATATCCACGATATCTTCGATATATTCATGATATATCCATGTATTTGTACCTTTCGATACGATATCTAACTGACATATCTTTTTAGCAAAATATCTTTATGATATTTTCGAAGTTATTGATAAATCTCGATATATTCATAATATCTTATTTATTTTACATGGTATCATCCATATATCTAATATATTTACTATATCGAGAATATATATTGACGATATCGAGATATTCATTTTCTTGTTATTGTATCAAAATTATTACCTCTTACTCTTTTAGTATTGATTTATATAAATATTTCAATTATACTAATGACTTAAATTAGTATCATGAAGTAACAACTTTCATTTACTTTGTTAAAATATTATTTCTTTCGCTTAGTGTGACACAATTTGTTTACCTTACATAATACATGTTTAATACACATTTAAATTGAAATATTTTGATTTTAAATTGTTTATTAAAGTCTAATAATTGTTCCCAGAGTTTCAACGGAAGTGTACGTGTTCAAGTATTTAATTAACAATATCTGTCATATCTCTTAATTGATATCAAAATTTTCGTTATATCTATCAATATATTTGATATATCCGTGTTTTGGGATCCTCGATATATCCATCGATATTGATATTTAAGTCCTTGCCTACGGCCCGATTGGAAGCTGGAAATAGAGGTAGAATTGGGCAAATTCTATTGATTGGAGGTCCACTAGAATTGAAATTGCAAATTCCACGTCCATTAATCTTGGTGCATCTAAGGCATTTAATAGTCGCCTATGTCTTCTGGATTTAGTGTGTGTCCATTAATTTTATGTGTTACACCTTTATTCAATCATGTTCATGTATGCCGTGTCTTTTTTTATTTTTATTTTATTAACTTTAACTTGTCCTTTGAAAGTACAAGAAATTGAAACTACGTATCTTACAAGGGAATAGAACTTCCATGTAACTGTGACATGACCAGGTGTTATCATAAGCCAATCACATTCAAGTAAAGTGAGAAAGTCAATGTACTTGTTGATCCCACTTTCCTACTTTGTTTACATGTGATTTTGGCTTGTGATACCACCTAACCATATCACAATTACATGAAAGTTTTTGCCCTTACAAGGTTAGACCTCATACTTTACCATGTCAACCTATCTTCAACACTGTCCGACATTATCCAGGCAATAGGCCTTACAACAGCGTCAAGCACGCAGTTACCAGTGAATATCTATTATAAACTTTGCAGAAATGCAAGCCACAATTTCTTTTTTGCAATGAATCTAGAAGAACTGAACTTAACCATGTAAATATTCAGACATGGCTGAGGTCACTGATTAGTCACCAAATTGAGCACCCCCGTATCCTCCAATGAGCCATTGGTTTTGCCATAAACCAAAACCAATAATTTCTCTTTAAGTCAACTCCATTGAGGAGATAACCCTTAGAAAGAAGGTAAAATAAAACAACAGAGTACAAGTCCAATCCATAAGCGTATTACATACAGATACAATTCCAGAAGTGTCATGCAAGATCAGATCAGATCAGATCAGATCAGATACATGGTAAGCTACAACAGAATCATTAGAGCAGATTAGAAAAAAAGAGGTTAACGAGTTCAATCAAAACAAGCAAATGGGAGATACATTTCAAATTAATTAGATATACATTATGCCAACTATAAGAAAGAAGGGGGAATGTCTTTTGGCAACTTTTTCAAAGGAAGTATATTGTAACATGCAATGGTAGTGCAGATAACGTAGGACACTTGGAACCAGAGATTCCGACTTCAAATCTTCTCCCCTTTCTGTTGGATGCATGAACTTAAGGGTGCATTGTATCTCAACCCGGGTGCCCAACCAAAAATTTTTTTTAAAAAAATAATAATAATAATTAATAAATCCCATTTACCAAATCAAGTTGTATAAAGGGGCTTGAACCCTAAACTTTCCCAAATCCCACCCCATACAAACTGAGCTAAGACATTGAAAATTTGAATAGTCATTTTACATGACATTCTCAAAAATAGCTTAACTACACAATGAGCAACTTCCTTTGCCTTTACAACCACAAAAATCTCTTCTGCTAGATTGCCATCCTACTCTGTCTTCATGACTATTCTGTCTTTATGACTTCTTGTTTCCAATAAGAAATAACATTGAAAGATTGATAATGGTCGCCAACTTCGTTACCATCAGCTAAAACAAGAAATAACTACTCTCTGTATTGACAACTTTTTTTTTTTTTTTTTTTTTTTTTTTTTTGTTTTCCAAAGCGTCCCCAGGTTTCGCCCAAGACTAATCCTCTGAGATACTGTTGGGCGCCAAAGCAGGGACCTCTCCCAAGAAAGTTTACTCCATCCACAAGGACTCGAATCCGAGACCCCTTGCTTAAGCGACCGGAGCCCCTTTCACTCAAGCCAACCTTCGTTGGTTGTATTGACAACTTCTTTGTCAACCCATTTTCAATACTGTTACACATTACCTAGCTAATAAGGCAATAAAGCTGATTGAAGCCCGATAAAATAAAAAACACAACTTTTAATCCAATACATAGCTCTTCTCTTTTTATAGAGATACACTGTCGGAAGTGCCTTACAAATAATACAGTAAGCTACAATTAGACTCAATAACCTAAGAGTATCCTTGACACCAAAAACATAGTAACCTGTCAAATACCCACTGCACGTCTCTAGAGTTGAATAGAAAGAAGAGGTTAACCAGCTCAATCATCAAACAGGGAACAGGAATTACATTTCAAAACAGATTATGGCATCAGAAGACTCATGATAATACAACTTGACATGTCTCTGATCTCCTTGGGAGTGTCAACAATTTCTTACTGGCCTTCAACTCTTCCTTTTTCGTCATATGAGTGCCTATGTTCAACATATGCAAAAAAATTGCATTCTCTAGAAAATACTTTACCAGTTTCAGCTCCTCCTTTAGGCCTCGGAATGCACAAATTTTAATTTTCTCGAGGCTAAACAACAAACAATGAGGAACCTGCTCTGGTGGACTCCACTGGAATTCTCCCCCGCCATTTTGCAGTACAGGTTCCTAACCAAAAAGAATTAAACAGTTCATAACTCAACAACAGTATCTCTCAGTTCTGCACATTCCTAGACATCTTTATTTCTTTCAGCTAGAGAATGTTATCTAAACTTACCCCTCTTAAGAAAAGTGCTTCTAGATTGGGCAGGCTTTGGAGAAAGTCTGGAAGCAACTGCCATCCAATGTCTTCATTAACACCAAGCTCCAGATGGGTCACATTATGAAGCTGAGGCAGCTCATATAAAGCTAAATGAAGAGCCTTCATGCAAGATGAAGATAATGTGGAATCAAAGAGTTAAAATCTACTACTAGCAAAATGAGAGAGAGAGAGAGAGAGAGAGAGAGAGAGAGAGAGGAGAAGCTAACCTTCACACAGTCACCAAATAAATGTAGAACCTTAACCTTAGAGATCCCTATAATAAGCTCATAGACATATTGGCCATAGATATAGCATCCTTCTTCATATTGTTGACTGCTCATATCAACATAAATATAAGCTTCAAGTAAAGAGTCTAGGTTCTTCACCGAATAGCCTTCCGCTACATAATAAATGAGTTTAAGGTATTCAAGCCTTGGGGCATCAATGATGATCTCATACTCACAAAATTCTGTATCATATTCACCAATGAAGGCACATTCCATAGTCAAACGCTTAAGTGAAGGAGCATAAATTTGAAAAATATTTATATTTTTTAATCCACATTCTTCTATAAGCAATTCTTCGAGCACGGGGTAGCTAGAAAAGAGCATCTGCGTTGAGTCATCATCCAGAAATTCAATTGAGTTGAGATGCAGGGTCTTGAGTCCAGGAAAACGAACATAAGCAGGAACATTCAGAAGAAATTTTGTGCCTAGTTTTAGAGACCACGAGGCAGCACCTTAGAGTCTTTAACGGAGATGCAGAGATCAAGGCTCTTGAACATTACGCCATAGTGCAGCGCAAATCCATGCATTAAGATGGGAGGACTCATAACTTTGACCACATTTGAGACGAAATCTTTGCAGGTATGACACATTACGTAGAATTAGCACTCTATCGATAAAACTTGTAAAGCTCGATACCATTTTTCTTACTAAAATTCTGGTAGGCCTTTTTGTATATAACAGTAACTCATCGTCAAAGTCTAGATTGGGAAGTAGAGTCCAGATATTCTTCCACCTGGTCGATAGAATACAAGTTGCCACCGCATACTTTGTTGGAAGAAAGGATAGAATGTGGCTGAGAATTCTGTCTGGTAAACTGCTGATCCTATCTTTGCTCTCTTTGATTTTAACTTCCTCAAAATTCTTCTGGCATTTTGGCAAACTATTGATCCCATCTTCCGTCTCTTCGATTTTCACTAGCTTGATAAGATTATAGCTTCTAGAATTTGAATCCATGGATTCCATATTTGTGTTCCTTTAACTGTCAATTTAAATATCTGGGAAAAAATAAATATAAGACAAGAGATCAGGGTTCTGAATCATAAAATTCTTCAATATTTATGAACTGTGAGAACCCAAAAAATATAAAATATAAAAGTCTACTCACTGTACCCAAATACGCTATTTGGCATTATTTGAGTTAGGTTTTTCAATTTATGGAAGCAGACACAACATATAACATGTCAAGCTCAATATCAATACATAGTCCAATATTTAAACCAATGAATTTCCTCTCACATTAAACAGAAAAATTATAAGTCCCACCCATCCACACTGAAAATTGCATAATTTTAGATTAAGCTAGCATCCCACTTAAAACTCTTCATTTAGAATGCATTACACATGCATTTTTTTTACAATCAGACACACTGATTTGATAATTTGGGTTGGTTCAAATGTGTATACAATGAGGGACAGAAAACAACAGCATCCCCCTCTGAGCTAATAAATCGAGAAGGGATGAACAACACTCTATCATTTAATGATAACCAGAAGGGAACACTAATGCAGAGGCATTCTTCAAATTTAAATTTTGCCATTAGATATCATGACAGTGCAACCTTACAAATAAAACCAAAGGAATTTTTGGTAAGCAATTTTGAAGTACTTTTATTGCTTTAAAGAAGCAAGATATCAATCAATTTTTGCTTTCAAATGCAAGTAGAGTATTTTGAACATGCTGCCGTAACAGTGCCACAACAATTTAAGCAAAAAGAAGAGAGAAGGGGGGGGGGGGGGGGGTGGGTGGGTACCAAAACAACATAAAATTCAAGACAATAGATGGAGATATAAAAAAAAAAAAAAGAACAATCTTTATTGAAGAAACCATTTTTGCATATATCCACAAGACCACAACAAATCAAACTGAAAATCAGTGACTTCAAACAACTCACACACACACACACTGATATATATATATATATCAAAATATAAAGGGAACACACACACACACACACACACACACACACACACACACATATATATATATATATCAAAATATAAAGGGAAATAAAATGGACTAACAAGTGATCAGACATTGGAGGCTGATGTCTACATGAGGTGCCACCAAGTCTGTGTCTTCAGAGATTGCATATACAAGTACGTTTGTAGACGTAAGGGGCTAAATGGGAATTGGGTATCTTTCAGATTTGGATGGGAGAAAAGAAAGAGGTCTTGAAAGGGAACGGTAATGCCGCTTGCAATTTTGAAGATATCTAAAAGACGCCTAAAACCCTGTAAGAAGAGGGAACGTCATGCCAACCATTTTTTGGTAAAGAAACATTATTTTATTTTATTTCATTTTTTTTGAATTTTAATGGCTTATACATCTTGGGAAACACAACAATTTTTCTTCTTCTTTTACATGGCTGATACATCTCAAACATTAAACTTTTAAATGGCCGAATTAATAGACATCGTTCCAACTATAACAAAGAAGGGGAATGTCTTTTTGTATTCATAAAATTTTTAAGAGGTGGGCTATTGTCTTCACAAAATTTCCTTTCTACTCCCACTTAATTTACATTTTTTAAGGTTTTATAAATGAAAACTTTTTTCCTCAGATAAAAAATAAAAAATAAAAATAAAAATAAAAAAATAAAAAGGAGGAAAAAACTCCCATCATTTGAAGTCCAAGGCAGCTGTTGCCATTAACACCATGATTGACCTCGCATTGGTAGATAATTAATCCAGCTTCGAATGAGGATGCTCAAGATAGCATGGTATATATATAGTTCTCGTTATGCTTTAGGATAAACCCTCCCACTCTACTGAATAAATGGTACATGACACTCTACAAAAGGGAACTTTCAATTTCATTCCCATGGAACTGCTGCCTTGTGCTAGATGGCTCATCATATGGATGGTTGAACGTGCAGAATTTCAATTCCGTTTTCAGCACTGACAATAATTAATATGCAAGTCAAGAGTCGATAATAGCTTTTATAACATCAGAAACAATAATAACTCTTTTTACCTGATGGTTTTGAATTAATCGTAGGTATGAATCATTCATTTTCTCATCTTCATAAATAACCCAAAAGAGAAGGAAACCTTATGAACTTGAGCGGGCTATCAGAATATGTATTGAGTCACTCCATAGTTTTTCAACAGTAGAAACTGAATAGCAGAAGGTAAGCTACAAGTACACTCATTGACAATTAGAGAGTTCTCATAACATATGTCATCTTCATTATCAAAACCCCACATCACAACAGCATAAAGTTGTTCACGAGCTAATTCAATAAATGAGGAAGACACATTATTTTGAAAACACAAGACTTCGTCAAAAGAAGAAGTCAGGAAATTTCAACTTGACAATCCTCTGAGCCCCTTGATAACATCAATAATTTCTTGGTAACTTTCAACTGTTGTTTTTTAGACATCCGACGATCCATACGTATTGTCATTTTCTTCAAAACTCTCGCATTCTTCAGAAAATACTCTGTTACACTCAAGTCATATTTGCGCCCTCTGAATGAAGCAATTTCAAGTGTCTTAAGGTGAAACAACAAACAAGAGGGCACATCTTGAGGCAGATCCAATAGGTGAGAGTAATCAACCACAGTGTTTGAAAGTCCCTAACCAAAAATGAAATATAGGGAGTCATAATCATAACTATTAGTTAAGTAGTTTTGGCTGAAAATTTGAATCTCATCTAAACTCACATCATAAAAAACAAGAGCTTCTAGAAGGGGCGAGCTGTCGAGTAAGTCCGGAAACATTCGACATCCAATATAATCGTGAACACCAATCTCCAAACGTCTCACATTGGGAAATGTAGGTAGTCGATGATTATAAAGCACAAGAAGCTGCATGCATGTAAAATATGAGTACTCGAATTCTAAATATGAATAAGAAGACCAAGTGCCCACAAAACTAACCTCCATAAAATCATCTGATAAACGCAGGAACTGAACTTTAGAGATTCCAACAAGAATTTCAGCTACAGATTCATCCCAATAACTATCGAT
This sequence comes from Liquidambar formosana, assembly GCA_039720395.1. NCBI lineage: Eukaryota > Viridiplantae > Streptophyta > Magnoliopsida > Saxifragales > Altingiaceae > Liquidambar > Liquidambar formosana. The sequence continues at coordinate 5,927,354 of CM077834.1, forward strand.
CGCTGTCAATTGTTTGACACTGAGAGTAACATAAATATGAGCTTCAACGAGAGATTGTAGATTCTTCACAGAAAAGATTCCTGGTACATAGTCAGCATATTTTAAGTAAACAAGATTTGGGGCATTCAACACAATCTCGTACGGGCGAAATTCAGTACCATAATCACCACGCGCCAAGAAAATAATAGTCAAACTCTTGAGTAAAGGAGCATCAATGTTACAAATATCAATACTTCTCCACCCACATCTTTGCATAACCAAATCTTCAAGAACAGGGCAGCCAGATATAAGCCTCTGAATCGAATCATCATCCAGAAATACAATTTCATCAAGATGAATAACCTTGAGATTGGGTAAGCAAACCTCAATAGGAACATTCAAAACAAATTTAGAACCTAGTTTAATTTTAACACCACCAGCGATCGACAAGTAAAAAGATCGCAAGGCAGCATAGTGAACTCTTTCATGGAGATGTAAAGATCAAGCTCCCGAATATTACGCCGTAGTGTAGCACGAATCCATGCATTAACATGTGAATCATCAATACTTAGATCACATTTGACACGAAATCTATCTATACATGCTACATTACATAGAATCAACACTCTGTCCACGAAGTTTGTAAAACTAGTTGTTTCTCTCACCGGATTCTCATTCGCCTCTGGAGAACATAACAGTAAAGAATAGTCCAAGTCTATAAAAGGGATTGAAGCAAAAAGGTACTTCCACCTGGTTGATAAAATGCTGGTTCCCACAGCATATTTTGTGGGAAGAGATGATAGTATGTGAAAAAGAACTGCGTCTGGCAAATTACTGATCCGGTCAATGCTTTCACCAGTTTTCACTTCTTCATCCACCTTTTTGCGGCGCCTTGAGATTGAACCCATGAAGTTGGTGATTCTCTTCTTAAGAAGATATATGTGCTTACAAAGCAGAAAGAACCAAACTGATATGCCTTTTGAGAGCTTGAAGTGGGTAGGTTCTGTGAGAAAGGAATTGGAGTTTTATACAAAGGTCGAGAATGAGTGTTTTGAAAATGGGGTTTCACTTGGGATTTTGACAACAGAAGGCAGCGATTTGTTGATTTTTCGAAAACAAATTGTTAATTTTCGAAAACAATTTGGTGTTATGACCTTCCTAGTTCCTAGGAAAGTTCAATTCCAAACCATCAAAGTTTGGACTTAGAAAACAAGTCTCCGTAGCACACAGCATTCAAACTCGCCCTCTCTGTTAACATTGAACAGACCAAAATTAGGATAGTTATCAATTGACACACACAGCCAGCCACACACACACACACACACACACATATATATATATGACGAGAGAACATTATAGGAAAAAAGCTAGAAAATTTAAAAATCAAGACTTCAGACAATAATTTAGGAAATTCTAGAGCCGTAAGGGGCAAAAATTACCGCACCTATTTGGCTATTTCCGATCTGGTGAGGATAACGGATTGTATAGAGAGAAGGAGAGGTTGCCGGAATTTGACATTACGGTGAAAATATGGCCCTAGATTCGTCGGAGAAACGGTGAGTGATGAATGGCTTTGGAGAGAAAGGGTTCTAGAGAGAGAGATGACAAACTCGTAAAAGAGTTAAAGATATTAATCATATATTTATCACCAATTCCAGAGTTAAAAAAGTGTGGAATTTGGTCAGTAATTCTTATCCTATACCTATAAATAATGATAAAGATTTATTTAATTAGATTTTGAATCTGAATAAATGCTCTTCTCGAAAAAGTATTAATGCAGATTATGAGATAGATAAAATTGCTAATTTACTTTGACAAATTTGGTATGTTCGAAATAATGTTATTTTTAAGAATAAGACCTTTAATAAATTCTTAATTATAGAGAAAGCTACTAATCTTTTTTCAGACTATGTGATTCAAGTTTCTAAAAATGATATTAACTTTGATAAATCCTTAAAAAGTGAAAACAAGAAATTTAAAAAGAATTCAAAGTTTAGGAGATGGATTCCTCCTGACGATGAGTAGTTTAAATTGAATTTTGATGGATCTATTAAAAATAAGCGTGGGACTACGAGATCAATAATTCCTGATTAGTTTGGTAAGCCAATAGTTATGCATTGTAATTACTTTGAAGAGAATATTTTTGTTCCTAAAATGGAAGCTATTGCATTAAGGAATGGTTTGTTGTTAACAAAGCAAAAAAATTGTAACAAGGTGATTATTGAAGGTGATTCTAAATTGGTTATTAATAGTTTGCATCATTTAAATAATTGTTCTTGGACGATTTATAATATAATGAGTGATTGTAGGCAAATTATTATAGAAAATAATATGGATATTAAGATTAATCATGTGTATAGAGAAGCAAATAAAGCTGTTGATGCTTTTACAAAGTTGAGATATACTGTAAAATGTAATCGTTTATGAGAATCTAGTTTTTCTTCAAAAATATTGGTTGTTATCTGAGAAAATTTGGTAGGTAAATCTAATTTGAGAGAGAATTGACTGTCATTTACCAAAAAAAAAAAAAAAAACTCATAAAAGAGTGAGAGAAAAGCAAAAAAAAAAAAATATTTCACTACCCAAAAAGCCAAAAAAAAAAAAAAAAAAAAAAAAAAAGGAAAAAGAAAATGATATTGGGCTCCAAAATAAGTTTCCCGCGGGTTCCCAAATCAGTTTCCCGCAAAAAGTTTATCGGGTATCAAGCCTGCATTTTATGCGTAAAGTTACGCATTTAGACCACGTGACCATTTACCATTGGGTAGTGACGTAGTGCTATAACGGTCATGCAGTTCTTTTTTTTTTGGTTGCATATTTAAGGTTTATTTTTTACATTAATTACAACTTTACCACAGGACACGTCACCGGGTAATACAAACAACCGTAAATCTATCATTTACTTAGGCCAATCAAAACACGAGTAAATAATTAAATAATCAAAGAGCCAAGCCTGAAGAAATCCAAGCTAGGCTAAATAGGATTCATGATAGGTTGTTTAAGCCTGTGAATGATCAAGAATCTTTTACCAAAAAAAAGATCAAAAATCGACAAAAATATGTTTTTTATTATTATTATAATCTTATATTAGCTCAAATTTTAAGTACATATTTTATAAACCTTAAGCTTGGTAAAACTGCAAACGAACTAAATTGATTACAAATAACTCACAAACATGTTTGATAAAGGCTCCATTGGATTCATTTATGTTTACAATTAGACAACCTCAAATGAACTGATGCTCATCTCGGTTGGACTTATAACAAGCCCAGCTCAAACTTAAAAATGCAAGTATTTAACAAACCAAATTGAAAAACCAAAAAAATTGGCTCGGCGACAACCCTAGTTCCATAAGGAAAAGGGGATGTGAGAAGAAGGATAGATTACCTCCCCAGAGGTCCAATGGATTCTGATTCGAAAACAAGAACAAAGACCCAAAAAAATGGAGCTAGGTAGCATACTAGAAGTTAAGCATTCAGATAGCCTAAGTGATCCATGTTCTATTCAAAGCCACGCACCAAAAATATCAATAGTTTCTCTTCAATTTGACTCGATGTACACAAAAACCTTGGAAAATAAATAAATAAAAATAGCACATGTATTAACCAATCTAATAGACCACATGTATTAACCAATCTAATAGACAATGTCATCAAAACGCTTTCTTTGAGAGGGGGAAAAAAGGAAAAGAAAAAAACAATCAGAATAATACAACTTGATGTGCCTTTGATCTCCTTGAGAGTTTTAACAACCTCTTACTAACCTCCAACTCAGTCTTTTCCGTCATATTTTCCATTATTGCTAACTTCAACGTATGCAAAACGACTGCATTTTTAAGAAAATACTGAACCAGTTTCAGCTCTTCTTGCATTCCTTGGAATTCCCATATTTTGATTATCTTGAGGGAAAACATCAAACAACGAGGAACATGCTTGGGTGGACTCCACTGGAATTCTCCATTTCCTTGAGGTACAAGTCCCTAATTAAACAAAAATAAATAAATAAAAAATAACAAAAGGTTCAAAGTTGCTACTTCATGAATCACCAGCCAGTCTAGTAATATAGGTTCCTCGCCATTATTTTTTTGAATTGTGCATCATATAATATTACCTCCCGGAAGAAAAGAACTTGTAGATTGGGTGAGTTTTGAAGTAATTCTGGAAGCAAATGCCATCAAACGATACTTCCACTTAGTGGATAGAATGGTAGTTCCCACCGCATACTTTGTAGGAAGAAAAGATAGGATGTGGCCAAGAATTTCGTTTGGCGGATAGAATGCTTGTTGATTTTCGAAAACAATTTGCTATTGAAACTTCCACACAAAGAAACAAAACAAAACAAAACAAAAACGTCTAGGGTTCCAAACTTCACCTTCTCTAGAGAAGTGGATTTGGCGCATTTAGTCACTTTAAATATACCATGAAGTTACCGTGTGATGAGCGACACGTAGAAAGAGTTGAGATTGAAGGGTTGAGATTGGAGATAACTATTTCCTGCCCAACCAATCTCAGCCCTCCACTTTCAACTTTCTTTACGTGTCACTCATTACACGATAACTTTACAGTGCATTTAAAGTGACTAAATGCTCTAAATCCAAATCCCTTCTCCGGTGTGATAACCACACGACGTGCAACATTCACTCGCTCTCGAGGTTAATTGGGAACAGGCGGAAACGGTAATTGGGCTTTGTGGGCCGGGGTTAGCAAAGCCCTTTATGTAGGGCCCAAACAAGTAAGGAACATGCTATGGATGTTAATGGGGACTGGGGCCTAGGACAGTGAAAGGGCAATAAAGTCAGATGGTTATCTTCAACGGCCCATTGCCAAATTTGATGGAGAGGAGGAATTGTGAACGTGAAAAATATATGAACAATTTGCTAGTAGAAAAATCAGTAAATTAACTAACTTAAAAAAAAAAATGTGCTGTCATTCTATAATTATCGGGTACAATTTAAGGATTTTGGAAATAATTAGAGAATTATTTATAATATTCAGGATGTTCGGAAATAATTTGAGAACTATTAAAACATGATGGATAAATCCGGCTTTCTTTCATTTGATGAAAAATCCGGAATAAATTCTCCTTTTGGTAATTATTTTGTGGTGCCTTCAAAAGGCTTAAGTGGTGAATTATCAGTTATTTATTTATTTATTAAATAATGATAATGGCTGTCATGTCAAGATTTTAGGCTCGAATTCTCGTTTTATCACTTATTTTTGGTTTGATTCCAGGACTGTCGATTCTTATCAGGGATTTTAATGAAATTTATTTTTGCATGATGAAATTGGGAGAAATAAGATAAATTCCTCTTGCATGGACTATTTGGTAGATGTGTAAATTTAATTAGACCTCAGTAATGGGTATATATGATTTTTGTTGTAGACTGAAAGTTCAATAGCCTAATACTTGTACGAAGCAAGTTATGCCTACAAATACTATTAGTAAACTCCTATGCGATGGTAAGTTGAGTTTATGTTTGATCTAATTAAATTCAAAATCACTAGCCATAGTCGAATCAATTAAAATATGGAAAAGGCCATCACAGAATTCTGGAAATTTTATGCATTCTTATCATTCGGGAAAGATAAAGAGGCAAGGTGCTGTGTTGCAACAAGGGACCTTGTTACAACATATATGCTTGACCCTTTTTTCTTTTCTTTTTCTTTTTCAAAACAAAGGGTATCATAAGTCCATGCATCTGATAGTAAGAGAGCAGGGACTTGAATATGGGACCTACGGTCCCTAAACCAGGATCGTTTGCCTTTTGAACCACCCTTGTGGGTTCATATTTGATTGACCTTTCAAACCACAAGTAATCACCATCACCATCGATATTTAAAATACTACCAAATTTTGCATTAATTGACCGTAAATAGCAATATGATACTTAGGTAGAAAAAATGAGAAATATTCAACAAAGAAATTACAAGATGATTTCTTCGTAACAAAGCTTAAATTAGAACCAGCCTTCTCATTCGACAGAAAACACAATAAAAAACAATCGTATCTTCTCTTCTTTTCTCTGTTTTCCTTTCTTCTGCAATTTTATTTTTGAGAGTCAGAAGCATTTTGAGTTCTTCGTTTCACTCTTACACTTGCAAGTGCACGCTTATGGGAGTTTGGTTGTTGAATCCTGGAGGGTAGAGCACTGTGACCTACTGCACCGAGTTAAATACTCAAAGGGATAGAACTACTCTTAAAGACAGTGCCTTGTACACGCCTCAACTGACACTGTTTGTATTTCTGCAATTTTTGTACTAATTTATTTTATACAGTAGCATCTACTCTATTTTCCTTACAAAACAGACCCCACCAAAACAAGAAACCCACAAGCCATTACACAACCCCCAACCGGCAAGCACCAAAGCAAATCAACGCCCATCATCAAATGCTAATATGACTTGCTTTATTTCTTTTTAACAAAAAAATGAAATAGCTGTCTAGATATTATTTTGATATGGTTTTTGTATAACCATAAAATAAATATATATACGTTTTGGGAAGAGCATCGCAGAAGTAATGGATTCAGGTTGTGGGCATAGCACAGATTGAGCAATTTGCCCGACGAGGTTCTTTGTCACATACTTTCATTTCTTCAGACGATATTCGCTGTGGGAACCAACATTCTATCGAGAAGATGGAGATATGTTTGGGCTTCCATCCCTAATCTGGACTTTGATGAAAGATTATTGTTACATAGGGGAAGGCAACCTATTCATCACTGTCCAGAAACAAGTCAATCGTTCATTAATTTTGCGAATAGAGTGCTCCTTCTTAATGATGTTTCCCATTTCAAAAAATTCAGTCTCTTTTTGCGTCCGAATTGCAATCCTGACATTGTTCACACATGGATCAGAGCTGCAATTGAGCATAATGTTCAAGAATTGTGCTTGCACGTGGGATACGATGTGAATTTGCCTCATATGCTTTTTACCTCCAAGACACTGGTGTCTTTGAAACTGAGGTCTCTAATTCCCGAGCTTCCTGATGCAGATTGCATCACTTGTTTGGCTTTCAAGTTCATTGAGGGGTTCGATTCAAGAGAAGTGGCTACTTTTCATATTTTGAAGGAAAATTATTTGACTAGATTTGCACAAAAAGTCGCACCACAACACACACAGCAGGAGTCTAACTAGATTTGCAAGAAAAGTCGCACACGGCCTCTCCAACAAAAAAAGTCGCACCTATTTCGAACACAACGAGTACATTCCAAAATAACCATTACTCGGACAAGGTATCCCTCCCCTCTTCCCCAACAACTTCTTTAGGATGAGACAATGAGAGAGGCTCCGTAATTGTTTCTCCCTCTGTCGAAGACACCGCTATCTGAGCATCTTTAACTAGAGACATAAATTACCTACACAGATTACAGTTTTATTTATTTAGTTATCTTTTTTAGGACTTTTAAGTATTTCCTTATTATTATTCGTTTAAGTTTATTAGTTTCCTATTTAATTTAACTTGTTTTAGTAGAATTAGGACTTCCTATTTCATAGGTTTAGTTTTCTATATAAAATTGTAAGCCTTACGACAAAGAAGACACAGAGTTTATTTTTTTGAGATTAATAATAGAGAGAGATTTTCCCTTCTTCCTACTTTCACGTTCTAGTGTGAGCATTGATCGTGGTTGTCTATCATCTGGCATTGTTCTTGTGACAATCAACAGATTGGTGGACACTTGTTGATTAATTTAGTGAACTAGTCTCGACCGTGTTTATTCCGCTTCATCACTGCTCCAGTTTGGCTTTCGAGTCTCAAGATTCTTCATCTCGAATCGATTACATTTGACAAAGCTGACTCTGCTTAGGAGCTCTTCATTGGCTGCTCGATCCTTGAAGAATTGGTTATATTGAGAAATGTGAGAGAGATAGGTGATTATGAATGGGATTTTATTGTTTCCTCGCCTACATTGAAATAGTTGACCATATCAACTTATACGTCGATGATTTAGTAAGAACTTCTGACTATGAAGACTATGAGTGCAAGCTTGTAGTTGATTCCCCCAGGTAACGGTTTGTCCTCCCTCTCTCCATGATAGTAATTAGTCATTGGTCGAAAGTTTTGGAAATGCATTGGGTCTCAGACCAAAAAAAAAGTTGAATCAAACAATCGATTCGGTGAGAATTCCATGGTACCCACACAAAAATAAGTTCAATGGATTTATTTATTTATTTTTTTTAAAGGAGATTTTAAATGCTTTGCACTTGATTAATCTTTCTGGACACATGCAATTTACCCATCCACAAGCACCGGTAATTATAAGACAAAGTTTATGAAAATGGCCTTAAAGGAGAATAGTGAGAATTGAACCCAAATAAGAGGTTCTAAGACCATTAAATCCACTCCTCAAAATAGAAGTTAGGTGAATTTGTTCCAACGAATCAACAAAATCTACATTGAAAAGCAGGGCCAGGGAGCATGGGACGGTTTCATGATCACCAGTATTCTCCCAGATACTCTAATCAAACCATACTCCCTAAAAACACAAAAGGTGTTTAAGCATCTCATGTCTTTGATAAAGCAGGGAGCAGAGAAAGACTGGTTTTCAAAATTGTCCTGGAAATGGGATTTATTCCGATTGAAAAAGGATCCTCTTCCTTTTTCTTTTTCCTTTCGTTTTTTTATTTGGGAAAAAAGAACCCCAAAACTATTCTAGTTGCCAAAACTACTTAGTTTTGGAATTCTTTGCCTACATAAAAACAAGAATAAAATAAATAATGAAAAGAAAAAAAGAAAAAAAAGAAGGAACCATGTCCTTTAAAATCTCCATTCTAAAAGGTAGAATAATAATGCCGATTGGGAAGGCAAAGAACTCTCAAGTGAAAATAAAAAAAGATGCTAAATTTATCTTTATTTTCTAGCCTTTTTGATACAAAATGACTTTTAAAATATGCGTTCACCAAATGATTTTCAACTTTCTTTAAAATTCTTTTTTAAAAATTCATTTTTGAAAATGCCTTTCTTTGAAAAAGAAAACCTTTCTATTTTGAAACGGTACACCAAATCCACACTTCTCAAAAATCTTCTGCCGTTTAGGTGAACTCTTTAGCACATTTATATCTTGTTCAATCCCCACTAAATCGATAAGATTTAGGCATATTGAATTTGATGAATCCATGGTCTCTTTCGTTTGGTATATATGAAAAAAAAAAAAAAAAAAAAAAAAAAAAAAAAAAGAAGGAAGAAGAAGAAGAAGAAAGAAAGAAAGAAATAGAAGAGAAGAAATCAGAATTCCAAATCACAAAATATACATGTCACATAGGAATGGAGAGAACAAAAATAAAAATATTAATAAAATCCACTATGTAAATTGAAGTACCATTATTTGGCTTTGTTAAGTGTTTTCAGTTTTTGGAAGCAAGTAGGAAGCCGAAAAAAAAAAAAGACTCTAAAGACTCAATAATTAATAGTGGTATTGAGGGTGAGATAAAATATAGGATTATGATAGATTTGAAACCCCATTAATTATACCCAAATTTAAATAAATAAAAGACAAACAACAAACAAACAGAGCAATTACAATTTTTTGAACTCAAGTCCCACATGAACTTAGAGCATGCACATCCATGCGTAGTAAAGTCTATCTGTGCCCAAATAATTTGTCTTTGTGGGCCGGGGATATCAATGCCCTTTATGGAGGGCCCAAACAAGTAAGGAACAAGCTACGGATGTTAATGGGGGATTGGGGCCTAGGACAGTGAAAGGCCATTAGAGTCAGATGGTCATCTTCAAGGGCCCATTGCTAAATTTGATGGAGAAGAGGTAATTATGGACGTGAAAAGTATGTGAAAAATTTGCTGGTAGAAATATCAGTAAATTAATTAACTAAAAAAAAAAAGTGCTGTCATTCTATAATTATCGGGTACAATTTAAGGATTTTGGATATAATTTGAGAACTATTGAAACATAATGGAAATTTAGCTTTCTTTTCTTTGATGAAAAAGTGGGGATAAATTCGTGATATCGTTGAGAATTCTTACAATTGGCGTATTGGGAACGAAGGTAAGGAGAAGGATGAAAGTGGTGGTGGGAGGGAAAGTTTTGTAGATGCAAAGGAATTAATATATCTCAACTGAGTTTTGGTTTCCTTTTGCAATATCTATCTAATGGCTAAAAAAACAAGAGTGGTGCTATACGAAACACATTTCGTACAACACTTACTTCACATTAGCAAAAAAAGATATGTTAAATAAATTGTGGAAGTTTTAATCTATACACATAGTGTCACATAAGATATTATATTTTGGTGCTGCACATAAGGTGATGTACATAGCATTTCAATTCCCAAAAAAAAAAAACATCATTTTGATAATTATTTTGTGTTGCCTGCAAAAGGCTTAAGTGGTGAACTATCACTTTTTTTGAAATTATAATGCTTGTCATGTTAAAATTTTAGGCTCGAATTCTATATCAAGTCAAAGTCACATAGATCTCAACACTGCAGTAAAGTAATCAATCTATATTGGAATGGCATGACTTAAAAAAATTGCTGTCAAATTCTGTTAGTAAACTCCTATGCTATGGTAAATAGAATTTATGTTTGATCTAATTGGGTGCAAAATCACAAGTGATAGTCGAATTAAATATGGAATAGGGTGTCACAGAATTTTGGAAATTTTATGCATTCTTATAATTCAGGAACTAATGATAAAGAGGTAGGGTGCTGTGTTGCAACAAGATATAAAAGACCTTGTTTCAACATGCTTGACCCTTTAAACCATAAGTAATTCACCATCACCATCTATAATTAAAACATTACCAAAGTTCGCATTGATCAACAATAAGATATAGCAATATATTTGACACCTAGGCAGCAAAAACGAGAGCTATTAAACAAAGAAATTACAAGACAATTTCTTTCATAACAAAACTTAAATTAGAATAATTACAACACACCATCTCAATACATATATATATAACTAGAGAGAGAGAGAGAGAGAGAGAGAGAGAACATATATACAGCTACAACACACCCTAATTAAGCAATCAACGCCCATCATCAAATGCTAATATGACTTGCTTCCTTATGCTATCGTACTCTACTGTATTACTACTAGAACTAGCACCATAAGTGTCAAATACTTCACCAGGTAAAACCTTCGTCTCTTCTGCATCTATCACACCTTTCTTCTCCTGCTGCTCTTAATCCTTCTAGCTCCATTGCTACTTCCTTCATAGTAGGTCTTTCCTCACCTTTTATTGTTAGACATCTCTTCGCTAAGATAGCAACTTGTTTTAGCTGATCAATATTTCCATCATTTAGCACTCGACTGTCAAGAACTTCAAACAAGTGACCCTCTTTCAATGAAGAAATAAAATACGTAGCTAAATTTCTCTCCTCTTCGGGCCTCTCAAAGGAAAGTGCCATCTTTCCGGTTAGTAACTCCACAAGGACAACCCCAAAACTATAAACATCACTCTTTTCTGTCAATTGACTAGTATGGAAGTATTCAGGGTCCAAGTATCCAAGTGTCCCTTGCACTAGTGTAGTTAGTTGAGACTTATCTAGGGGGATCAACCTTGAAGCTCCAAAATCGGATACTTTTGCAATGTAATTTTCATCCAAGAGTATGTTAGTTGTCTTGACATCTCTATGAACGATTGGAGTAGAAGTTGAAGAGTGCAAATACGAAAGAGCTCCCGCAGTTTCCATTGCTATTCTTAATCGAGTTTCCCATGGAATCGAAGATGCATGTGATTCGTTATGTATATGTTGGAAAAGGGTACCATTTGGTACAAACTCATAGACTAGTAAAGGAACTTGAGTCTCGAGACAACATCCCAGTAGTTTCACTACATTCCTATGGTTAATTTGGGAGAGGACAATCACTTCATTAATGAATTGTTGAACTTGGCTCTCATCTCCTATTTTAGATTTCTTAATGGCAACTGTTCTGTTATCCAATAGTATTCCTTTGTAGACCGTGCCTTGGCCTCCTTGGCCTAGAACTCTATTTTCATGGTAATTGTTCGTCGCTTGCTTGAGCTCTTTTGCCGTAAATATTTTAACTGAACCTTCAACAGATCCTTCATGTTTGGAAAGTTGCTGTTGTAACATAAGCCCGCCATTTTGCTGAAAGAATTTTTCTTTAAGTTTGGTGAGCTTTCTTTGCTTGAGTCCCCAATATAACCATGAACTTCCCAATAGTAGAACTAAGAGGCTTGTGCTAACACCTATGTATAAAAACAAAAATACTCCGTATAAAATAAATGTTAAAGCATCACTGCCAAGCAAAATTAGCTTTGCTTAGAATTTTAGTCGTTCGAGAAGTGAAAACATTTCATAGTAAGACGAGAAAATCAGCTACTTGTGAGGTTTTACGTTTTGGATTCTATGTGAATTTATGCAACCCCTAGAACAAAAGATTTTGGTGAAATTATAATATGTTGATTAGTGTTTTTTACATGTAACAAGAAATGAAAAATTGCAAAAAAACAAAAAAGCACTTTAATTTGTCCTACTTTTCCTTTTAAGCGCGCCTTTTCTTTTCCCATCTTTACCTTGAATAAACTTTTCTTTCTTGTTGAGGGGTTGGGGAAACAAGTGTAAATTGAAGCAAGAGTAGGTATGTACCAGAAGTATATCATAGAATTTCCTTGTATTTTGTTTCAAAATGAAAGAAAAAAAGAAGAAGAAAGAAAGCTGTTTGTGAAGTCAACATTATTCGTAATATTTAAGAAGTTTAGCATTACTCAAGGTAGCGTGTAGAAAATACACTTACCAAGGGCAACCTGGATCGCCTGCAATGGATTTGATTTTGCATCACAGCCTGTTCCATCACTTCTACCATCCCCGACGTAACCTTTCGGACAATAACACCTATAATTCCCCGCTGTGTTAACACAGTTTTTGACACAGTTGTTCAACGTTGGGCTGCCACACTCATCAATGTCTGGATCATAATCCAGTTATAAAGAATCCCATGTCAAAAGCACTTCTAAATAGAACAATCCAAAGCAATGAAACCCAACATGAGTGAAAGGCTTACGATCCTAGAAATTTTTTTTTTTAAAATTTAATTTTGAAAAAAACAAATTTTATGTAAGAAAAAAGAAACTCAAAACTATGTAGTTTGGATGCTTGTTTATGTTGTCAAAACTATTTACATAAAATAAATAAATAAATAAATAAATAAGCAAAAACAAGGATAGAAAGAAAAAGGTTAAAAAAAAGAGAGGATCTATTGTACTCCCCTCACTTGCAAGCATAACAGACGAAAACAAACCTTAGGCTCAAGAACTGTATGTTATATAACACCATGTTAATTTTTCAACCAAAATACCTAATCTTTCAGATGAAAAGTTCGCCAAAACAGGTATATAAAGTCATTCATGTCAAATTTTATATTTGTACCATCTAAGATGCGGTATCGTTTCAACATACCTTCGCAACCATTGTGGTACGGATTCCCTTGGTAGCCTTCCTGACACTGGCAACGATAACCCGCTCCGTTGTCGTTTTCAATGCACTTACTATTTCCTTTACATGCGTAAGTGCTTTGATTCCTTTGAGCTACATGGCATGTCTCATTCCCAATAGCCCAATCAAGCACCAGTGGAAGCTTGTCAATCTTCTGTAAATCATCAACGGAAAATTTTAAGAAACTTTTCTCAACAACGAAGGCATAGCTGCAGGAATTGGACTTGAATCCATCTGAATTAGCAGTGCTAGTGATGGATAATGTTACACCAATACTCCAGAGTCTTTGAGGGATGGAGATCTCGCAACAGCCAGGGCCGGGGCAATACGACTCGTTTTCATAATGAATCTCGCTGCAAAACAAGTTGCACTGGTACTCCGTGAAGAAGTAGTGATCGTCGATGAAACCATAGATGCGCGCTTGAGTGTCACAACCGAAGACGGAAAATTTGTTTTGGGTATTAGAGATGAAGAATCTAGGGAAGGGCCACTCTAGTGGTGGGCTGTTCAATTCTGTGCCTCTCTCACCAGGACAAAGGCGGCCGATGGGCTGCAAGATTCGCAGCTGACCTTCGAATGATATGTCGGTAACATCCCAGTCGGTCAACCTCAAAAATGGTTTGGGAGGGCTGAGTGAGTCGTTGCAAGTGATGAGGAAAGAGTTATTTAAGTAGCAGCCTGGCTTTGTGCCGAATGGATATGGGATAGTTACATTCCCACATTTGTCGGGGCAACCGGGCTTGGATTGTGTTGTTGCTGCTGCTGCACTGGTTGCTAAGACCAACCGCAACCCCAACCCAACCAGCATCATGAGTTGCAGAAGAATTCCGTTTGAACCCATTTTGATGAGATGTTTTGGTAGATGACTTCCGTAGCTATGGATGCTAGCTGGTTCTGTTGTGGACAGACGATATATAGAGGACACTGTATTGATATTAGTAGAGAAAAGAATCAGTACATCACCGAGGGAAATCCTACACCAAGGTTAGAATTAACCACGTACCCGGGTGGGAAAAAAGAGCATGAGTTTTATGGAAACGAAAAGGTTATCTATTTTTACAATTTTCTATGTGCATCAACCTTATGTCATAGAACCCAACTTTCTGCCCAGATATGCTTATATGGACAATTGTGAAGTTACAATTGATATGACACATTACATTAATTCAGATCATTCCTACCCAATCAACAACCATGTTAATTGACAAGTGAATTTGGACGGATGAGGTTAATAATATAGCATTACTCAAGTTATATATATCTATTAATTATTATATTTAAGAGCTGTGTCAATGTCACAACTTTGCTACGTGGGAGCTTAAAATGCCTTCCCTCTAAAATCCTCTCCTCTCTTTAACTATGGGCCCACCAACGGTTATGACCTTTTTTTCTGCGGATGTCTTTCATTTTAAAATTTAAAAAACCATCTTCACCTAATTTGAAATCAAAAAAATAAAAATAAAAAAATAGGAGAGTAGACCATTGATTGATTGATTGAAGAGGTGGGAGATGAAAAAGAGGAGTAGGACGGGGATGGGGATAAGGATGGGGATGAGAGTATCAAATTTCAAACCTCCCTCTTCCCTTTTCTCTCCCACATTTCATTCTCCTCTTACCTTCAAATTTTTTTTTTCCTCTTCCGTTTTTTATTTCATTTAGCAAGTTCTTATTCCATTTTTAATTTTAGCCATTTTCTTTAATTATTTTAGTTTACTTATTTTCACTCTCTTTTGTATAACAAGGTTTTCCTATTTTCAGCCTCTTCGAGTTGTTGTGTTGTAAAGCTTCCTATATATTAATTTGGATCTTATTTTCACTCTCTCCCACATTTTATTCTCCTTCTCACCTTCAAATTTTTTTTTTCCTCTTCCTGTTTTTGATTTCGTTTAGCAAGTTCTTATTCCGTTTTTAATTTTAATCATTTTCTTTAATTATTTTAGTTTACTTATTTTCACTCTCTTTTGTATAACAAGGTTTTCCTATTTTTAACCCCTTCGAGTTGTTGTGTTGTAGAGCTTTCTGATATATTAATTTGGATCTTATTATTATTATTATTATTATTATTATTATTTTGGGTAGCTTGATTTGTTGCAAATGCCAAGAAACATGGTGTAGGTTGAAGTGGGCATATAAATATGTTTCCTTTTTTTTTTTTTAGGTGCTATAAAGAAATTGGGTATAAGTAATAACACTTAATTATCTGAGGTAAGCAATAAGAAGATGGACACGTACTATTTTATAAGAAGAGATGCATAGAGTTGAACCATATATAAAAACACGTTATCCTAAATTCTAATTAAATCACTAAACTACTGCTGTCTTGATATTATTTGCGATTCCCGCACATCGTGCGGGTTTCTACTAGTATGTATATACTTATCTGTATAATTAATAGTTTGTTTTAGTATGGAGTTTTTTTTTGGGGGGTGCATAATGTATGAGTTTGTGTCTATATACATGAATTAAAAATGGGCAACCAAGAAATTTTTTAGTTTTTATTTTTATTTTTATTTTGGGGTAAAGAGGAACTGAGCAAGAAAATATTCACCTTTAATGACCTTTTGTTTTTTTGTTTTGTGTTTTTTTTTTTTTTGGGGGGGTGGGGTGGTGATGGCGTGGTACCTTTCCTTTTGTGAGACACTATTGACACCATGAGAGCCGGAGTGCTGAAGCTCTTTGGGTGCATGTCTAAATATCATTTCCCCTGCGTTTTCGTTCGTTTGCCAGCACCAGCATGGGGACTTTTCCCCTCACCCCCCCTCTACACACTCAACCTTACTCAACCAACCCAAAAAAAACAAAAGAAAAATGAAAAAAAAAAGAAGAGAGGTTGTACGGAGGAAAATATTAGAGCAAGATGAGATGCTGCAAGTTACGCCCACGAATCGCCAATGGCCTATAGGTTGGCCTTTCTTCCCTTTTGGTGAAAGAGTGTTTTAAAAAGGCCTTGGAAGTATATATGTGTCTTTATGTTATGTTATTATATATAAATATATATTTATGTGTATATATATATATATATATATATATTTATGTGTCTAAATAAATATGATTATATATTTATATATTAATATTTATGTATTTACATATCTGTATTTACATATTTATATTTTTTAAAATTAAATGTGTCTTTATGTTATGTTATTATATATAAATATATATTTATGTGTGTATATATATATATATATATATTTATGTGTCCAAATAAATATGATTATATATTTATATATTAATATTTATGTATTTATATATCTGTATTTATATATTTATATTTTTTAAAATTAATTATTACACGTGACGTAATTTGAGTGAAAAAAAATTACTCTTCTACCGTGAGTAACCAAATAGCGTCCTATACTTTACTGTCCTTTATTAGAGTCAAATCCAATTTTGAGAAAGTGGTTCGTTCCACTGCCCTGTACTTTCTTTATACACTAGGTTTTCCTTTGTACTATTTCTAGTGCATGTTTAAGATGGTGCCAAGTGTTTAAAAAATATATGTATAAATAAAATTGTTATTATTATGCTTGACTTATAGTGGCATCTAATATCGGACAGTGGCTTAATAACAAGGGAAAATATATCACAAAAGTGGTTCGGCCCACTGCTCCATGTAGTGCTTTACAGTTTTTAAATATTTATTTTCTATTTATTTCATGTACTATGCTCTGATGTGTGGATGAGAGACTGCCACCTGTTGAGAGAGAAAATAAAAAAAGTAACGTACATACGGGTGGACATTTTTTCCCGAGGTCATAGTCATATGTCTCCTCTCCTATCAGCATAGGTCTACAGCCTCTATATAACACATGCCACGTGTCGTCAAGGTCACTCATTCCTTCTGCTCACTTGATCATTAATCATAAAACTAGTTACTAATCAGTGTAATACATGGAAAATTATTTTTAATTTTTAATTGATTAATTTATGTTAGGAATTTCAACTCTTTGAGAGTCTATCATGCATATGTCCCCCATTTGTCAAGGACTGCAACTCCGTCCGGGAAAATGGCAATATAAGTTCCGAACTAAACTCATTTATCTTGAAAAGACCATTACCACCATTTTTAAAACTGTTATTACCACCCCCTTATCTTTGGTTTTATTTTCAAACCATTCTCTTCGTCTCTTTAGTAATGATTATTTCTATGTAATGATTATATCAATCTAGAGCGTAATGATTATAGTTTTATTTTGTTGAATGTTGGTTGCTGAATAGCATATGTTATTTATTCCAAACTAATTTATGTTTTTAATTTTATTCATGACTAAATAATTGGTCTAATTGAATTAATGATGTATTTGGAAGAGTTGGTGGGCTAAGAAGACTATCTATCTAACGTTGGTGGAACAAAGTCAGACAATGGAAATGATTATTAGAACTCGCTTCAATGATATAGAATTACACAACATCGAGAACATGATAGAAGAATAGGGGCCTAATCAAGCAAAATTCAAATTTTTTGTAAAGATGGACACATATAAAAATACGTCCAAGTTTTAATAAGGAAAAGACATTATGCAACAAAATCATTCATAAAGATCTTTTAGAAGAATGAAAATCTTCCAAAAGAAGACTATAAATTTTGAAAAAACAATATCAGGAAGATCATGTGAAGGAAGGAAGAACATGACCTCAAATATCAAAAAGTAAATGGCACTTAGAGTATTGTAAATGTGGTGGTTGAGGATGCTATAAATGCTATTTACTTTTTGATATTTGAGGTCAAGTTCTTCCTTCCTTCATGTGATATTCTTAACATTGTTTATGAGCATTTTCAAAAATTCTTTTGTTTTCTTTTGGAAGATAGTTAAACTTCATTAATGCTTTTGCTGCATAATGTCTTTTACTTTTTGAAACTTAGACATGTTCTTCATACGTGTCCATCTTTGTAAAAATTTAAATCTTGTCCAATTGGTCCCTAAAAATACTATTTGTACTTTCAATGCTATTATCACTTGATTTATCCAATTTTCTACCTTCTATTTCATCTTCTAACCTTTCTTATTTAATATAAGCATAAATTAGTTACCGGAAAAATAACACATGTTGTTCAACAACCACAACCAACATTCAACAATGTAAATAAAAAACCAAGAATAAGAGTAGCAACAACAGTTTTAAAAGAGGTGGAAATTGTCTTTTCCATGCTAAACGAGTTTAGTTCGGGCGTACATTGCCATTTTCCTGGACCAAGTTGCAGTCTAAGTTCATGGTACCCAACATCCATCATGCCATCACCTTGTTCTGTCCCATCAGTCCATCACCCCGTTCTGTACTACGTCAACACCCATCACCCTGTTTCGTCAAGCTTTTGCAGCCTTGCAGCGTGAGAAGGTACAATCACGCCAATACCAATCACCCTCTTTTGTCACTAGATGGCCCAGGCCTACAGTGTGAGAAGGTACCTTCAACAGCTCCTCTATTATGCCGATTTGGACGATTGTGAACGGAGGAAATTTTGGGGGCCGATTGGATTTGGAATTGGTTTCCAAGAATATCAATCGTTTCTGTTCAATTTGACTTGATAAATACAAAAACCTTAGAAAATAAAATAAGGGATAAATTGTAGAAAAAGCCCTCCTTAAGTATAAGGGTTAACAGATAATGCTTTTATATTTTAATTTTATTAATAAATATTTTTAATTTAATTAGAGATCTAATTAGTTTAACACCATTAATGATAGACTTAAAAAGATTTATATGCCGCTATACCCTTTTTACCACGTTTTACTCGTTGAAGACATTTTTAGCAACTATCTTTTAACAATATAAAGAAGACATATTGATAAAATTAAAACATAAGAGATTATCTATTAACTCTATACTTCAACGAATTTTTCACAATCTATCTTAAAATAAAAGAAAAATAGTACAAGTATTTAACCAAGCCAGTACCCATCACCCTCTTTTGTCACTAGATGGCTAAAAGGTCGGGCCTTACCATGTGAGAAGGTACCTTCAAAAGCTCCTTTTTATATTTTTGCCATTTGGACGATTATGAGCAAAAGGAAATTTCAGGGTCCCATGCCGGTTTTGAGTTTTTTTTGGAATCCTAGATGAGCTCCTAAATTGGGATTTCTATATGTATTCACACGTATAATAAAATTGATATCTAATCATTTTTTTTTTAAGTATACAAAAAATCTACTTACATATATGATTACAAAAATTTGTTTATATAGATTAAGATAAAGAATAAATCTTTATAAAAATTGAAAAAAAAAAAATCTGATCTTCTTCCTTTATAATTTAGAAAAATTCACATATACAAGAAGAATTAAAAAAACAAACAAAATGTAAAGCAATAATAACAAAAAGAAATGAACCAACAAGGGTACCAATTAAGTTGGAGCCCTTAAACTTGGATTGAAACCTTTGCTCATTTAGTTATTAAAAAAAGGGATCTCTATTGGCATCCTAAGACTTGCTTTTCATTCACAGTTATTTTACACTTTAATGTTTTATGAAAAATATAAAAGGATTCTTATAAAAACCGGTCATGTTATCCATTAGAAAACATCATTTTGAACAACTTTTTTGAAGAAATTTTTTCCGACATCTATCGTTTATGTGATTATTTATGTCTTTTTTTCATAAAAGGCTAAAAAGTCTATTTAAATGATAGATTTTGAAAAAAAAATTTTATACAAAATTATTTAAAATAATGTTTTTTAATAGATTATACGATTAATTTTCATAAAAACTTTTTATATTTTTTATAAAATTTTAAATTGTAAAATAAATAAAGAATGAGAAGCAAGTCTTGATATTGGATATCAATAAAAGCTCCTTTTAAAAAAAAAATGTATTATTATTATTATACATATTTTTTTTTACCAACTACAAAGGATATCAATTAAATTGGGATATTTATTTTTTATCAAAATTTTGAAGCCTCGTGCGCCTGCCTAGTGGCCTTAACTGAGGGCCAGGCCTGCTACAAAATATTACTGTGGTTATAAAGTGAAAGTAAAGTACCGTCCCTGAAGGCTAGGGTACTATATTCTTCTTACTGCCCTCCTAACAACATTACTGTGGTTATAAAGTGAAAGTAAAGTACAGCCCCTTGACATTTATCCCAAAAGAAAAAAAAAAAAAAAAGTACCGTCCCTGAAGGCAAGGCTACTATATTCTTCTTACACATGGCCCATATCACTCCACAACCTTCCCTTGTCTCGTAGACCTTTTCTTGTCTTGTAGCAAATGGTGTAATTTGATGAAAGACACCAAAAGATATACCCCCTTCCTTCTTAAATTATTGATTTATTTATTTATTTATTTTAGGATATTTTAAAACTATTATCATATTCCAAAAATCAATAGTTTTATTTTTTTATTTATTAAAATATTTTTGGATGTTCCTAAAATTACTTTTTTTCAATATTTTGTACACTTGATAGCAAAATTAGAATGACAAAACATATATATTAATATAAAAACATTTAATAAGATTTTCTAAAAAAATATATTTTTTCAAAGTGAACAATCAAATAATAATGGAGGGAGTATATATTAAAAGACATTTCTATTATTTTCTTTTTTTCTAGATAATAGAATAGGGTAAAATAAAAGCAATCCAACATCCAAGACAGAGGTTAAACCATTTTAATTAATGCTTGGAAAGTCAAACCAAACATTCAAACATTAACCAAATTATTCAAGATTGACCAAAAGATAGAGCCTGTACAAAAAATACATAATCAAAGTCTGAATGCACGAGCCAATCATGCCCCTAAAAAAATACATAATTCCATTTAGTACCATTCCTAAGCCCATACAACTTCTATTTTTGAAAATATTTCTTTTCAATCTTCCCCAAACGTTGCAACAGAATTCCCTGGAGAAACAATGAAAAGTGAAAATATTAATGATGAAAAAAAAAAAAAACCAACCTAAGAAAAAGGTCTGAATTCAATAATGGAAGAAGAGACATACAAAACAAAAAAAAATAAAAATGTTCTCAATTCAATACTGGAAGCCAAAAGAGACATTTAAAGACTACAAATTTCATTCCCTTGCTAACCTACATTACATAATATCCTTCATTTGTAGACATATCCACACCCATGTTGAATAAATCCTTAGGCATTATTTTGATAGTGACACGTAAAATACTTGTGCTTGTAAGGCGAGCACTACAGGTTCGTCAGTCAAAAAAAAACATTTATTAATAATTCACATACAAATATATGTATGTATGCATGTAGCAAAAAAAAGGAAGAAATGTTCAAAAGAATATTAAAAACCTGATGAAGATTGCAAAATAACAAGAAAATGATGGTTTCTGCAATGAGGAAAAAAATTGTTATAACTTTGAAAAGAGCATCAATTGAATTTATAAATGAGGCATGACAAAAACAACTTCAGGCTATATACTCTTCACTATTAAAACGGAGTTGCACTATAAATGGAGTCTCACATTAGACAACACAAGGCGGCCTTTTGGTATTGAAATCCAATTCTAGAACATAAGCAATAGGCTCAAGTTCAGATTTTAAGTTCTAGGGTCTGTTTGGGAACTTTAAAAGCTTGAATTCAGACTAACTTCAATCCATAACTGTTATCTAGGTTTTTAAGTAAACCAGCTCATAGTTGGTTTGAAAAAAATTGTGTATATGCCTTATTTTTAAAACAAAGCTAAACTGTTTAGCAGAAAAACAGACTTACCAAACAGTGTAAAATCAAAACTGGCCAGACTTATCCTTCAATTGGACCAGGTTTTCAAGTTTGCCAAACAGCCCCCCCTAGTCTCAATCAATGCTTGGTCAAGGAATTCAAAAGGGTTCGATTCAAGTCAAGAATTGAATCAATTTATTTAATTTGGTTTAATTCGATTTAATTGGAAACTTTAGTCACATGCCACAAGTTGGGTTGATCAAAGAAGCTTGATAATTCTTTTTTTATAATTTATTTGTCAAGAAGCCTAATAATTTTTTTTTTTTATTTTTCCGCAAAAATATTTGTTGTTTGGAAGCAAATTTAGGCATGTTGTCAAACCGAGAATCAAATCCAATTCAATGGATTGTAATTTGGTTTGATTTAAATATGACCAAATATTAGTTTTGAACCCAGGTTGAACCAAGCCAAACCAAAACGAACCTGACTTGCATCTATGGTTGGAACCGAGTAGGAAGAGTCATATACTAATCATCAAAGGCCCATTATTGAATTTTATGGAGATGAGGATAGAATGAGTAGAACCTTAATTATCATAAAGGAGTTGTTGAGAAGTCTTATGTTTTGTCTGAACGAGGAATTTGAAAAAATATTTTGAAATGAAATGATAGAATTTTAGAGTTGAAAATTTATAACTATTAGAATTATAAAGTTACTTGTTTGAACCTTAAGGGGTAGCTTAGTAGAAGGTCCTGAGTTTGACTCTTACTAAACTTCTTGGGACCACCTACTCAAGATTTTATGGTTTTCATAGGCCTTAGACTTAGTTGATTCATATGGGTTATAGAATCTTATATGAGTCTGGGGTTTGCTCAAAAGGTTTCCTCATTATGAAATAAATAAAAAAATAAAAGGAAATTTTAGGACCCCGTGGCCCAAGTTTTTGCAGCCTTACAGTGTTAGAAGGCACGCTCACGTTATTACCCATCACAGGTACAGCTATTGCCAATTTGCCACCTCTCAATTTTACCAACACCTCCCATTTGTTTAGTTCTTTTAACAGATTTTATGCAAAATACAAAAGGTACATTATTTTGAACAATTTTGTACAAAAAGTTTTTTCAAAATCTATCATTTAAATAAACTTTTTAACATTTAAATAAACTTTTTAACAAAAATAAAATAGAGATTATATATACCAAAAAGTCTACTTAGCGATAGATTTTGAAAAAACTTTATTCTGTAAAGTTGTTCAAAATGATTTTTTCTAATGGACAAGGTGATCAATTTTCTTAAAAACGTTTAATATTTTACATAAAATCTTTAAAAATTAAAAGAAGTGGAGGACATTGTTAAAATTGAGGGTGATAATAACGGGGACCTACCCAACACCCTCTTTTGTCACTAGAGACGATTATGAACAAAAGGAAATTTTAGGGCCCCATGGCCCAAGCTTTTGCAGCATTACATAGTTACATGTGAGTATGTGACAATATACCTTCAAAAACTACTCTGTTTTTTTTACGATTTGGACGATTCTGAACAAAAGAAAACTTTAGGGCCCGACTGGATTTGGAATTGGGCTTCAAGGATATCAATCGTTTCACTTGAATTTGACTCGATGTACACAAAAACCTTAGAAAATAAATAAAAGAAAATAGCACATGTATTAACCAATCCATAGAGATTCAATCTCGGAAATGCCAACAATTAAATCAGATTGTAAGTGACAAAGAGACTCAATTGACCAACACAAAAATCATATTAGCCTGTCATAACCCCACTGCACATCTATAGAACAGATCAGAAAAAAAGAGAGGAAATGGGGATACGTTTCATAATAGACAATGTCATCAAAAGACTTTTGACTTTGTTTGAGAGGGGAAAAAAAAAAAAATCAGAGTAATACAATCTGATGTGCCTTTGATCTCCTTGAGAGTTTTGACAACCTCTTACTAACCTCCAACTCAGTCTTTTTCGTCATATTTTTTATTTTTATTAAATTCAATGTATGCAAAACGGCTGTACTTTTCAGAAAATATTGAACCAGTTTCAACTTTTCTTGCATCCCTTGGAATTCCCAAATTTTGATTGTCTTGAGGGAAAATATCAAACAACGAGGAACATGCTTGGGTGGACTCCACTGGAATTCTCCACTACCTTGAGGTGCAAGTCCCTGAAAAAAAAAAAAAAAAAAAAAAATTAACAAAAGGTTCAAAGTCGCTACTTATGACTCACCAGCCAGTCTAGTAATATAGGTTACTTGCCATTATTTTTTTCTTTCAGCAAAAGATTGTGATTTCTTTGGACAGAATTGTGCATCATATAATATTACCTCCCGGAAGAAAAGAACTTCTAGATGAGGTGAGTTTTGAAGTAATTCTGGCAGCAAATGCCATCCTAAGTGTAGCTTAGTACCAAGCTCCAAACGGGTCACATTATTAAGCATGGGCATCTTGTAATGACATAATTGAAGAGCCTTCATGCAAAAAAAAAAAAAAAGAAAAGAAAAAAAAAGAAGGGACAATCAAGCACTTAAAACATCATCGGTCAAATCTACAACAAGAAGCAATCGAGATGGAGAAAGAGAAAGAGTAAGAGAAAGAGAAAGAGAAAGCAGCTGTTTGACAACTTAACATTGTAAAGAAAGAGTCAAGAAAGCTAACCTCCATAGATACACCAAATAAATGTAGAACCCTAACATTGGAGATCCCTCTAACAAGGTCAGAGAAATCATCTTGTTGACCGTCATATTGATGAATTTGAACATAAGCTTCAGATATAGATTTTGGGTTCTTCACCCAATAGCCTTCTACTGAATGATCAAAGATTTTAAAGAATTCAAGCCCCAGGGCATCAATGATGATCTTGTTACTATTTTTACATATGAAGGGATGGATCATAGTCAAACTCTTGAGTGCAAGAGGAGAAATGTTAAAAACAATTTTCTTGTTAAAAGCAATTTTTTTTTGTTAAATTTACATTCCTTTATAAGCAACTCTTTAATCACTGGGCAGCTATAAACCAGCGTTTGCATTGAGTTACCATCCTGAAATTCAACAAAACCTGAGATGTAGGGTCTCCAATTTAGCGGGAACATCCAAAACAGACGCTGTATCTAGTTTGAGAGATACCAGTGTGCCACAAATTAAAACACCATGAGGCAGCACCGTAGAGATCTTGTTAAATTTACATTCCTTTATAAGCAAGTCTTCAAGAACAGGGCAGCTAGAAATGAGCATTTGCATTGAGGAGTCATCATCCATAAATTCAACAAACTTGAGATGTAGGGTCCTTAGTTTTGGTAGAGCAACAGAACCAGGAACATTCAGAACAGACATTGTATCTAGTTTGAGAGATACCAGTGTGCCACAAAATAAAAATCCATGAGGCAGCACCTTAGAGATCCAATTACATTTACATTCCTTTATAAGCAACTCATCAAGCATAGGGCAGCTAGAAATGAGCGTCAACATTGATGAGGGATTCCAAAATTCAACCAACTTGAGATGTAGGGTCTTCAGTTTAGGTAAACCAACGGAAGCTGGAACATCCTCAACAATCGTCGTATCTAGTTTGAGAGATATCAGTGCGCCACAAGTAAAAACATCACGAGGCAGCACCACAGAGATACAGAGATCAAGCTCTTGAACATTCTGCGATAGTGCAGTGCAAATCCATGTGTGAACATGGGAGTACAAATAATACCTACGAAATTTGAGACAATATCTTCGTATGTGTGACACATTACGTAAAGTTAACACTATCAACAGAAGTAGCAAAGCGTGTTGGCTGAGTGCATTTATTCTGTACCCATAACTCATCATCAAAGTCTAGGTTGAGAAGTGAAGCCCAGAGATACTTCCACCTAGTGGATAGAATGCAAGTTCCCACAGCATACTTTGTTGGGAGGAAGGATAGGATGTAGCCAAGAATTTCATTTGGTAAATAGCTAAATCTGTCCTTGCTTTCCTCAATTGCAACCTCCTCAAAAATCTTCTGGTGCTTGAGTGAATCGATAAGATTTTTTTGCTTTGCATTTGAATCCATGGTTTCTGTGATGGTACTCTCCAAGTCTTCATTTGGTTGATATGAAAAAAAAAAAAAAAACAAAAAAAAAAAATCAGAATCCCAAATTCTAAAGTTTCGTATTGTTAAACCTAAAAGCTTCCTCCCGCATAAATCAACATTCAGCACACTGAAAACTACATTTTAGATTAGGCTAGCAGCCCACATAAGAGCCTGCATTCAAGATGCACAAGTGCCTGTTTTACCAATCAGTAAAATTGCTTTTACCATTCGGGTCGATTCAAAGTATGAGTGAACAAAATCATCCTCTTTGACAAATAAATCAAGAAGAGATTGGGAAAACATTAGATAATTCAATGAGGAACACTAAGGGGGGTTGTTTGGCAAATCTAAAAACTTGATTTGCTGAAAATAAGTCTAACCAGTTTCGATTTCATACCGGTTGGTAATTCTTAGTCAGTTTTGATTTCATATTATTTAGTAAATCTCTTTTTTGGGTTAAAGAGTTAGCTTTGTTCTGAAAACAAAGCATTGTTCCGAAAACAAAGTATAAACATAATTTTTTTCAACAGATATCAGTTATAGACTTATCCAGTTTTAATATTCCCAAACAGGCCCTAATGTTAAAGACTGCAGCCTTCTTAAAATTTTGAAGTTTTGCATATGAACGAATAAATCGAATAAAGGTTCCTTTAGGTAAGCAATTTGAAGGTAATAAGAAAAGAAAAATAATGAATTTTTACTTTCAAAAGCAAAAAAATAAAAATAAATAAATAAAATCAATCCTACGGACAATACTATTGAAATAGTGCCTAAAAAAAAATGGGCAAAAAATAAAGATAAAAAAATCTAAAGAAGACCCGAGACGACATACAGATGCAGTCAACTGAGCTTTATACAGCCATTTGGCTTCGTTTAGTTGAGATTCTCCAACCAACACAACATTCAATTTTCTTTTCTTTTATGCTTTCAATTTCCAAAAACAAGAAGAAAAATACTTTATTTTCCTCGGGCTTTTTCGCAGCAACCAAACAGATGGTAACACTAAGTTTGTAGAAGGGAAAGAGAAAGCCATGGAAAAAGAAAAGAACCTGCTATGGAAGGCTAGAAATTGGTGCAGATTTTGTTGACGGATGTGGCTGCAACATCAAAATCTCTTATACCTAAAGATTTAGACCTAGGGTTTTATGTTGTAAACGGAGTTGCACTATAAATGGAGTCTCACATTGGACAACGCAAGGGGCGGCGTTTTGGTATTGATATCCAATTCTAGAACATAAGCAATAGGGCCCAAGTTCAGATTTTAAGTTCTAGTCCCAATCAATGCCTGGCCGAGAAGCGGTTTGATTCGAAATTTTTAGTCACGTGCCACAAATCAGGTTGATCAAAGAAGCTGTATATATATATTAGCTATAGCACACGTGCGTTGCATGTAAACATTTTAAATGATAATAATTATATATAAAAAAAATACATGGAGATTTTTAAATTCTTAACAAGGTTTTTGTTGGTTGTGGTATGCTCATCACAATTTGACAAAAACACAATAATATGCACAAAAATAAAGTAAATTAATTTAATATTGGATTGTGACTGTAACTACACAATGACTATAGCTATAGAAAAGATTAAAGGAATTGATGAGAACTATCTTACTTTGATCAAGTGAACCTCAATATGAAGATAATTCTTTCTCTAGGCAACCAGATATTCACTATCGTTGTTCATATTTTTTTTTTCTTGGGAAACTGTCCTTTTATATAAATATAAAGAAAACCAATCCTAATAAAAAAAGGTGAACTAATCCTAATCAAATGCATACACCTTAATATATTTTTTCTTTTCTTGGGAAACCATCCTTTTAATCCTAATTAAATGCATAGACCTTAGTGCTTAGGTAAGGGCATTGATGTCATTACATTTTAAAATAAGGGTATTTTAGAGAATTAAAAGTTTTTCTAAGATTCATCCTTTTATAGGTAGTATAGATATAGATATAGATAGATATAGATATAGATATAAGGGCTGATCATGTGCGGGATATTCCGGAGTATCTCGTTCGATTACGGTCGTCTGTGAGCAACACACATGCATTTACGCACCTACGCATTTTGCTCACAGAAACTCCTATCGTTTGAGGTTCAAGGTGGCTGTTGTCTTTGCCACCATGATCGACCTCAGATTGGTAGATAATTAATCCAGCTTCAAATGAGGACGCTCAAGAGAGCATGGGAAAGTATGGTTCTTGTTATGCTTAACGATAAACCCTCCCACTCTCCTGGATAATGGCACATGACACTCTACACAAAGGGAAATTCAGTGTCGATCCATCCATCCTTTAGGTTCATCAACTAAATTATGATTGATTGGAAGTAAAACGCAATCATGGAACTGTATCGTTTCAATTTCATTCCCATGGAACTGCTGCCTCGTGCTAGATGGCTCATCGTATAAATGGTTGAACGTGCAGAATTTCAATTCTGTTTTCAGCACCAACAATAATTAATGTGCAAGTCAAGAGTCGATAATAGCTTATAACGTCAGAAACAATAACAACTCTTTTTACCTAATGGTTTTGAATTAATCGTAGGCATGAATACGAAGGTGACTAATCATTCATTTTCTCATCTTCATAAATAACCCAAAAGAGAAGGAAACCTTATGAACATATGACTATCTCATAAAGCAACATAGTCACTCCATAGCTTTTTGACAGGAAAGCTGTATAACAGAAGTTAAGCTGCAATGTACACCAATATGAGAGCTCACATAACACATGTCATCTTAATTTTCAAAACCCCGCATGACAGCAACAAAAAGTTGGCCAAAAGCTAATTCAATACATGAGGAAGAAGACACATAATTTTCAGAACAGAAGGCTTTGAAAATAAGGAAGAAATCAGGAAATTTCAACTTGACAATCCTCCAAGCCCCTCGATAACATTAATAACTTCTCGGTAACCTTCAACTGTGCTTTTTTAGTCATCCAACGATCCATATGTATTTTCATTTTTTATTTTTCAAAACTTTCGCATTCTTCAGAAAATACTCTACTACACTCGAGTCAAATCTGCGCCCCCGAAATAACGCAATTTCGACTATCTTAAGGTGAAACAACAAACAAGAGGGCAATTTCCACTATCTTAAGGTGAATCTGTACTATCTAGTGGACTCGTTTGTTTTCTTTTAAAAGTTCTTGACAACTAGTTCTTTTTATGAAAAGGCTTTCTCCTTCCAGTATAATTCTGATTTGCCCACCTTATGTGATTTGCCTTTCAGGCTTTCACCTTTCAATATATTTACAACAGAAAACGTGCAAGGCTCAATATCAATACATTGTAGAAATTCATTTTCATAAATATGAAGGTGACTAATCATTCATTTTCCCATCTTCGTGCAAGGCTCAATATCAACAGAAAACATGCAACGCTCAATATCAACTCTTTTCACCTAATGGTTTTGAATGAACTGTAGGCATGAATATGAAGGTGACTAATCATTCATTTTCTCATCTTCATAAATAACCCGAAAGAAAAGGAAACCTTATGAACTTAATGGACTATCAGAAAGCAACATATGCATTGAGTCACTCCATAGCTTTTTAACAGTAGAATCTGAATAGCAGAAGGCACACTACAAGTACACTCATTGACAATAACAGAGTTCTCATAACATATGTCATCTTAATCGTCAAAACCCCACATCACAACAAAAAGTTGTTCACGAGCTAATTCAATACATGAGGAAGACACAATTTTGAAAACACAAGACTTCGTCAAAAGAAGAAATCAGGAAATTTCAACTTGACAATCCTCTGAGCCCCTTGATAACATCAATAATTTCTTGGTAACTTTCAACTGTTGTTTTTTAGACATCCGACGATCCATACGTATTGTCATTTTCTTCAAAACTCTCGCATTCTTCAGAAAATACTCTGTTACACTCAAGTCATATTTGCGCCCTCTGAATGAAGCAATTTCAATTGTCTTAAGGTGAAACAACAAACAAGAGGGCACATCTTGAGGCAGATCCAATAGGTGAGAGTAATCAACCACAGTGTTTGAAAGTCCCTAACCAAAAATGACACATAGGGAGTCATAATCATAACTATTAGTTAAGTAGTTTTGGCTGAAAATTTGAATCTCATCTAAACTCACATCATAAAAAACAAGAGCTTCTAGAAGGGGCGAGCTGTCGAGTAAGTCCGGAAACATTCGGCATCCAATATAATTGTGAACACCAATCTCCAAACGTCTCACATTGGGAAATGTAGGTAGTCGATGATTATAAAGCACAAGAAGCTGCATGCATGTAAAATATGAGTACTCGAATTCTAAATATGAATAAGAAGACCAAGTGCCCACAAAACTAACCTCCATAAAATCATCTGATAAACGCAGGAACTGAACTTTAGAGATTCCAACAAGAATTTCAGCTACAGATACATCCCAATAATTATTGATCGCTTTCAATTGTTCAACACTGAGAGTAACATAAATATGAGCTTCAACTAGAGATTGAAGATTCTTCACCGAAAAGATTTCTGGTACATAGTCAGCATATTCTAAGTAAACAAGATTTGGGGCATTCAACACAATCTCATAAGTGCGAAATTCAGTGCCATAATCACCATGCGCCAAGCAAATAATAGTCAAACTCTTGAGTAAAGGAGCATCAATGTTACAAATATCTATATTTTTCCACCCACATCTTTGCATAAACAAATCTTCAAGCACAGGGCAGCCAGATATAAGCCTCTGAATCGAATCATCATCCAGAAATACAGTTTCATCAAGATGAATAACCTTGAGATTGGGTAAGCAAACCTCAATAGGAACATTCAAAACAAATTTAGAACCTAGTTTTAACACCACCAGCGATTGACAAGTAAAAAGATCGCGAGGCAGCATAGTGAACTCTTTCATGGAGATGTAAAGATCAAGCTCCCGGATATTACGCCGTAGTGTAGCACAAATCCATGTATCAACATGTGAATCATCAATACTTTGACCACATTTGACACGAAATCTATCTATACATGCTACATCACATAGAATCAACACTCTGTCCACGAAGTTTGTAAAACTAGCTGTTTCTCTCACCGGATTCTCATTCGCCTCTGGAGGACATAACAGTAAAGAATAGTCCAAGTCTATAAAAGGGATTGAAGAAAAAAGGTACTTCCACCTGGTTGATAAAATGCTGGTTCCCACAGCATATTTTGTGGGAAGAAATGATAGTATGTGACAAAGAACTGCGTCTGGCAAATTACTGATCCTGTCAATGCTTTCGCCAGTTTTCACTTCTTCATCCACCTTTTTGCGGCGCCTTGAGATTGAACCCATGAAGTTGGTGATTCTCTTCTTAAGAAGATAAATGTGCGTACAAAGCAGAAAGAACCAAACTGTTATGCCTTTTGAGAGCTTGAAGTGGGTAGGTTCTGTGAGAAAGGAATTGGGGTTTTATACAAAGGTTGAGAATGAGTGTTTTGAAAATGGGGTTTCACTTGGGATTTTGACAACAGAAGGCAGCGATTTGTAGATTTTTCGAAAACAATTTGGTGTTGTGACCTTCCTAGGAAAGTTCAATTCCAACCCATCAACGTTTGGACTTAGAAACCAAGTCTCCGTAGCACACAGCATTCAAACTTGCCCTCTCTGTTAACGTTGAACAGACCAAAATTAGGGATAGCTATCAATTGACACACAGAGCCAGCCACACACACACACACACACATATATAAATCTATATATGACGAGAGAATATTATAGGAAAAAAGCTAGAAAATTTAAAAACCAAGACTTCAGACAATAATTTAGGAAATTGTAGAGCAGTAAAGAGCAAAAATTACCGCACCTATTTGGCTATTTCTGATCTGGTGAGGATAACGGATTGTATAGAGAGAAGGAGAGGTTGCCGGAATCTGACATTACGGTGAAAATATGGCCCTAGATTCGTCGGAGAAACGGTGAGTGATGGATGGCTTTGGAGAGAAAGGCTTCTAGAGAGAGAAAAATAGATGATAAACTCATAAAAGAGTGAGAGAAAAGAAAAAAATGGAAAAAGAAAGTGATATTGGGCTCCAAAATAAGTTTCCCGCGGGTTCCCAAATCAGTTTCCCGCAAAATGTTTACTGGGTATCAAGCCTGCATTTTATGCGTAAAGTTATGCATTTAGACCACGTGACCATTTACCATTGGGTAGTAACGTAGTGCTATAACGGTCATGCAGTTCCTCTGTTTTTTGTTTTTTTTGGTTGCATTTTTAAGGTTTATTTTTTACATTAATTACCACGGGACACGTCAGTACAAACAACCGTAAATCTATCATTTACTTAGGCCATCAAAACACGAGTAAATAATTAAAATCAAAGAGCCAAGCCCGAAGAAATCCAAGCTGGCTAAATTGGATTCATGATAGGATGTTTAAGCCTGTGAATGATCAAGAACCGACAAAAATATGTTTATTA
The DNA here is from genome assembly GCA_039720395.1 of Liquidambar formosana. Classification (NCBI taxonomy): domain Eukaryota; kingdom Viridiplantae; phylum Streptophyta; class Magnoliopsida; order Saxifragales; family Altingiaceae; genus Liquidambar; species Liquidambar formosana. The sequence goes on from CM077834.1 coordinate 5,959,867, forward strand.
TTATTATATTTTTATACTAGCTTAAATTTTAAATACATATTTTATAAACCTTGGGCTTGGTAAGGCTACAAACATGTTCGGTAAAGGCTCGATTGGATTCATTTATGTTTATAACAAAACAACCTCAAATGAACTAATGCTCATCTCAGCTGGACTTATAACAAGCATGGCTCAAATTTTAAAACAAATATTTAAACAAGCCAAACTGAAACACCATAAAATTTGGCTCGGCTACAACTCTAGTTTCCTAAAGAAAAAGGGTTATGGGAAGAAGCATGGACTACCTCCCCGGAGGTTCATTGGGTTCTCATTTGAAAATAGAAACAAAGACCCAAAAAAATGGAGCTAGGTAGTTCTCATTTGAAAACAGAAACAAAGACCCAAAAAAATGGAGCTAGGTAGCACACTAGAAGTTAAGCATTCAGATAGCCTAAGAGATCCATGTTCTATTCAGATCCACGCACCAAGAATATCAATCGTTTCTCTTCAATTGGACTCGATGTACACAAAAACCTTACTAAATAAATAAAAATAGCACATGCATTAACCAATCTAAGAGACAATGTCATCAAAACACTTTCTTCGAGAGGGGAAAAAAAAGAAAAGTAAAAAACAATCAGAATAATACAACTTGATGTGCCTTTGATCTCCTCGAGAGTTTTGACAACCTCTTACTAACCTCCAACTCAGTCTTTTCCGTCATGTTTTTCATTTTTGCAAAATTCAACGTATGCAAAATGGCCGCATTTTTTAGAAAATACTGAACCAGTTTCAGCTCTTCTTCCATCCCTTGGAATTCCCAAATTTTGATTGTCTTGAGGGAAAACATCAAACAACGAGGAACATGCTTGGGTGGACTCCACTGGAATTCTCCATTTCCTTGAGGTACAAGTCCCTAAACAAAAAAATAAATAAATAAATAAATAACAAAAGGTTCAAAGTTGCTACTTCATGAATCACCAGCCAGTCTAGTAATATATGTTCCTTGCCATTGTTTTTTTCTAGCTTTCAGCAAAAGATTGTGATTTCTTTGGACAGACTAGAGCATCATATAATATTACCTCCCGGAAGAAAAGAACTTGTAGATTGGGTGAGTTTTGAAGTAAGTCTAGAAGCAAATGCCATCCAAAGTTTAGCTTAACACCAAGCTCCAAACGGGTCAAATTATGAAGCATGGACAACTTGTAATGACATAATTGAAAAGCCTTCATGCAAGAAGAAAAAAAAAGGGCAATCAAGCACTTAAAATATCACCGGTCAAATCTACAACAAGCAATTGACAACTTAACATTGTAAAGAAAGAGTCAAGAAAGCTAACCTCCATAGATACACCAAATAAACGCAGAACCTTAACATTAGAGATCCCTCTAATAAGGTCAGAGAAATCATCTTGTTGACGATCATATTGATGAATTTGAACATAAGTTTCAATTATAGATTTTGGGTTCTTTGCGGAATAGCCTTCTGCTGAATGATCAAAGATTTTAAGGTATTCAAGCCCCGGGGCATCAATGATGATCTTGCGACTATTTTTACATATGAAGGGATGGATCATAGTCAAACTCTTTAGTGCAAGAGCAGAAATGTTAAAAACATTTTTTTTTTCTGTTAAATTCACATTCCTTTATAAGCAACTCTTCAAGCACAGGGCAGCTAGAAACGAGCGTCTGCATTGAGTTATCATCTTGAAATTCAACAAACTTGAGATGTAGGGTCTCCAATTTGGGTAAAGCAGCAGAAACAGGAACATCCAAAACAGACGTTGTATCTAGTTCGAGAGATACCAGGGTGCCACAAATTAAAACACCATGAGGTAAACACCCTAGAGAACTTGTTAAATTTACATTCCTTTATAAGCAACTCTTCAAGCACAAGGCAGCTAGAAACGAGCGTCTGCATTGAGTTATCATCCATAAATTCAACGAACTTGAGATGTAGGGTCTTCAGTTTAGGTAAAGCAACAGAAACAGGAACATTCAAAACAGACATTGTATCTAGTTTAAGAGATACCAGTGTGCCACAAATTAAATCACCACGAGGCAACACCTTAGAGATCCTGCTAAATTTACATTCCTTTATAAGCAACTAATCAAGCATAGGGCAGCTAGAAACGAGCGTCTGCATTGAGTTATCCAGAAATTCAACAAACTTGAGATGTAGGGTCTTCAGTTTAGGTAAACCAATGGAAGCCGAAGCATCCTGAACAACCGTTGCCTCTAGTTTGAGAGATATCAGTGTGCCACAAGTAAAAATATCACGAGGCAGCACCAAAGAGAAACAGAGATCAAGCTCTTGAACATTTTGCAGTAGTGCAGTGCAAATCCATATTTGAATAGGGTAGTACAAATAATCTGTAGGAAATTTGAGACGAAATCTTTGCATGTGTGACACATTACGTAAAGTTAACACTCTATCAACAAAAGTAACAAAGCGTTGTGTCTGAGTGCATTGATTATGCACCCATAACTCCACATCAAAGTCTAGATTTAGAAGTGAAGCCCACAGATACTTCCACCTAGTAGATAAAATGCAAGTTCCCACTGCATACTTTGTTGGAAGGAAGGATAGGATGTGGCCAAGAATTTCATTTGGTAAACAGCTAAATCTGTCCTTGCTTTCCTCAATTGCAACCTCCTCTAAAATCTTCTGGTGCTTCAGTGAAACGATAAGATTTTTTTGCTTTGCATTTGAATCCATGGTTTCTGTGATGGACCTCTTCAAGTCTTCATTTGGTTAATATTTATAAAATAAAAAAAAATAAAAAAGACACAAGAAATCAGAATTCCAAATTCTAAAGTTTACTATTGTTAAACCTAAAAGCTTCCTCTCGCATAAATCAACACACTAAAAACCACATTTTAGATTAGGCAAGCAGCCCACATAAGAGCCAGCTGCATTCAAGATGCACCTGAAGTGACTGTTTTACCGATCAGAAAAATTGCTTTGACCATTTGGGTCGATTCAAAGTATGAGTGAACAAAATCCTCCTCTTCCACAAATAAATTAAGAAGAGATTGGGAAAACATTAGAAAATTCAATGAGGAACACTAATGGGCTGTTTTGGCAAATGTGAAAACCTCGCTTGCAGAAGATTAGTCTGATTAATTTTGATTTCATACTATTTGGTAAATCTTTTTTTGATGTTAAACAGTTCAACTTTGTTATAAAAAGAAGGTATAAACACAGTTCTTTTCAAACTAATTGTGAGTTTGTTTGTTTAAAAACCAGATAACAGTTATAGACTTATCCAGTTTTTGAAGTTTTCAAATAGACCCTAATGTCAAAGACTTAAAGCCTTCCAAAAATTTAAAGTTTGGCATATCAACGAATCAAATCGAATAAAGGTTCCTTTAGGTAAAGCAATTTGAAGGTAATTTTATTGCTTGTAAGTAATAAGAAAAGAGAATAATAATGAATTTTACTTTCATCATTAAAAAAAAAAATTAAAAAAAATTAAAAAAATAAAAAATACTATTGAAATAGTGCCTAAACAATTGAAGCAAAAAATTTAAAAAAACAAAAAAAAATTTAAAAAAAAAGTCTGGAGACACGGTCTACCGAAGTTAACACAAAAAGGTAAGGAGGAAAAATAGAAAACTAATAAAATATATTGAATCTTATATTTATTTATTTATTTACAATAAACCGAGACGGCATATAGATGCAGTCAACTGAACCTTACACAACCATTAGGCTTCGTTGAGTTGAGAATCTCCAACCAACTCAATATTCAATTTTTTTCTCTTTTAGGCTCTATTTGGTTCGAGGATTTTATCAAGGAAAAAAAATAAAATATGAGAAATTATACTGTTTTTTTATTTGATTGCAATGGAAAATTGGTAGAAGAAGAATAATTGAAATAATTTTTACTTGGTATGATTTCATTTTTTTTCCTCCGCATTTTTTTTTTTCCTTTCTTTTTTTTTTTTCCATGGTAAAATCCATGAACCAAATAGAGGGTTAGGCTTTCAATTTCCAAAAACAAGAAGAAAAATATTTTATTTCCTTGGGTTTTTTCGCAGCAACCAAACAGAAGGTAACACTATATAAGTTTGTAGAAGGGAAAGAGAGAGCCGTGGAAAAAGAAAAGAACCTGCTATGGAAGGCTGGAATTTGGTGCAGATGTCGTTGACGCGCGGATGTGGCTGCAACATCAAAATCTCTTATACCTTAAGATTTAGACATAGGGTTTAATCTGAAACGGAGTTGCACTATAGTTGGAGTCTCACATTGGACAACACAAGGCGGCGTTTTGGTATTGAAATCCAATATTTCTACAACGTAAGCAAATATAGGCGGTGTTAGTAGAGGGAGGGGGGGGGGGGGGGGGGGGGGGTGGGGGGCAAAAGGGTTCGAATTAGTAGTGACAACTTGGGCCGATTCAAATCAAGAATTGAATCAATTTATTTGATTTGGTTTAATTCGGTTTGATTTGAAATTTTAGTCACGTGCCACAAATGGGGTTGATCAAAGAAGCTTAATATTTAAAAAAAAAAAAGATTTATCTGTCAAGAAGCTTAATAATTTTTTTTATTTTTTTTTGCTACAAAAATATTTGTCGTTTAAAAGCAAATTTAAGCAATGTTGTCAAACCAAGAATCAAATCCAACTCAGTTGACCGTAATTTGGTTCGATTTAAATGTGACCAAATATTAGTTTTGAACCAGGCTGAGCTAGACCGAACCAAAACGGACCGACTTGCAACCATTGTTGGAACCAAATCAATGGAAGAGTCATATACTAATCATCAAAGGCCCATTATTGAATTTTATGGAGAGGAGGATTGAATGAGTAGAACTTCAAATATCATAAAGGAGTTGTCGAGAAGTCTCACGTTTTGTTGTAATGAAGTAGTTGAAAAAATATTTTTAAATGAAATGAAGGAATTTCAGAGTAGAAAATTTATAACTATTAGAATTATAAAGTTGCTTGTTTGAATTCCAAGGGTAGTTCAATTGGCAAAGAATCCCGTCTCAGAAAGTAGATGTCCTAAATTAGACTTAGCTGGTTCATATAGGTTGTGGGTTTTATATGAGTTTGGGGTTTGCTTGAAAGGATTCTTCGTTATTAAAAAAAAAAAAAAAAAAAAAAAAAAAAAAAAAAAAAAAAAAAAGGGAAAGAAAGAAAGAAAGAAAGAAAGTAACTTGTTTCGTCGAACATTTTGGAAGTAGAAAATTTGCAAGCTGTTTTTTATTCCTATATTATAAATGGCAGCTGATCAACGCGACTGTTGCAACAATGATAAGATAAGATACCTCAGACAATTGGACTCATAGGAGAGAATACCATTGGGCACAAGTGTTGGTAAAGCAACTAATATGCTAGTGCAAAGGAAAATGCCAGTATACCCATCAAAATATTCCTAACTCCATATATTCCCACAAGAAGTGAAGCACAATCTATGTGGCATGACACACATAGGCTACAAATTTTTTCTTTTTTTTGTCTCAAAAATTAGCTGATGAGTGGTCCATGTCAACTGATGGCCATGGTAGATGAGAACAGAGTAACGGGTACTATAGCACTATTCATTGAAAGTATGGCTTATAAAGCACATGATTGCTTCGTAAATGGGCAATCGTTTATCTTAGAAATTGGTATAAAAGCATATGACATAGAATCATAGAAATCGACCGATGGCGCTAGTCTACTGACTCTAAACAAAGTTATGCAGGTAGGCAAAAAATCACAATGAAAAAAACTTATACTATACTCCAATTTCTTGCCAACTAAGCCTCTACCTTTGCGCTTAGATGGCTAATCATGACCTCTCTATTGGGTCTTGAGGCATGGCAACAATGGAAGCAATAAACAATTTTGGATGATCAGTTATTTTCTAATCTTTATAACAACCCAAAAAATGGAGAACACCTCCATAAACCTAACAAGAGTCACCACCATTGAGTGAACACATTACACATAGCTTTACTTTTCAATGTAGAAACTGAATAACAGAAGCTAAGCTACAACTAGACTCATTGACGATAAGAGAGTTCATGTTGAAATTTTCACAACCCCAACATCACAACAGCAAAAAGTTATCCAAATGATAATTCAATACTAAGAAATTTCAACTTCACATGCCTCTGAGGCGATCGGTAACTTCAAAACTCTGTTCTTAACATCATTTCGAGGCCTCCAACCAATTTGTAATTTCATCTTTTTCAAAATAATTGCATTCTTCAGGAAATACTTAACTATATTCATCTCATCTTTGCTCCCAAAAAACGATTTAACTTCAATGGTCTTAAGGTGGAACTTCAAACAAGATGGGACGTCTTGAGGCGGATACCACTGGCAATTGCTCTGCTTTACATGCAGCAAGAGACCCTAATTAACCAGAAAAACAATATAGTGGGTCATAAATATTGCTAGTTAATTGAATACTGTTTGGTTAATCATTTTAATATCATGTAAACTCACCGAATAAAACACAAGATTTTGTAGACGAGGCGATCTTTCAAGCAAGTCTGGCAACATTCGGAAACCAACATACTCGTCAGCACCAAGCTCCAAAAGGCTCAAATTAGAAAATGTAGGTAGTGCTAGCCTGTAATATGATAAAGCAATAGCCTGCCATATATAGAAGATAAAAATTATAATTAGCCAAATTCTAAATAATAATGTAAACCCAAAATAAAAATGATTTCAACTAAGAAATCTACAAAGAAGCTAACCTTCATAAAATCACCGGATAAATGTAGGGATTGAACTTTCCAAATTGCACTAATAATTTCAATTATTGATTCACCATGCTTATGGTTTCTATCATCCAGTTGTTGACCACTGAATCCAACATCAATATGAGCTTTCACGAGAGATTCTAGAGTGTTCAACGAAAAACCTTCTGGTACAACGTCGATGTAATTGAGGCATACAAGATTCGGGGCATTCACCACGATCTCATACTCACAAAATTTAGTAAAATATTCATACTTTGGGGAGCAATCAATTGTCAAACTCTTGAGTGCAATAGCAGAAACTTTGAAAGTACATATATTATCCAACCCACATCTTCGTACAACCAAATCTTCAAGCACAGGGCAGCTAGAAATAAGGTTTTGAACCGATTCGTCATCAAAAAATTCAATTTCATCAAGTAGAATACTCTTGAGATTCGGTAAGCAAATTTTACTAGGAACATTCAGAACAAATTTAGCACCTAGTTTTAGAACTGCCAGTGTTGGGCAAGTAAAGAGATTGCAAGGCAGCATATCAAACTTTTTCATGGAAATACAAAGATCAAGCTCTTGAACATTACGACGTAGTGCAGCACAAATCCATGCATTAACACGTAAAGCATCAACGTTTTCACCACACTTGAGGCGAAATCTATTGACATCTAATAAATCACGTAGAACAAACATTCTATCCACGAAATTCATGAAAGTCCTCATTTCATTCTCCTCTTGAGAACCCTCTTGAGAACGTGACAGTAAAAAATCGTCGAAATCTAGAGTAGAACGTGACAGTAAAGAACCGTCGAAATCTAGAGTAGGGATTGACAGAAAAAGGTACCTCCACCTGGTTGATAAAATGCTGGTTCTGACTGCATATTTTGTGGGAAGAAATGACAGGATGTGACAAAGAACCGTGTCTTGTAAACTACTGATCCTGTCTACGCCTTCTGTGGCTTCCATTGATTCACCCACCTTTGGGAACTTGTGGGGTTTGGGGTTTGAATCCATGGAACTGTTGATACTGTTATTAAGAAGGCAAAAGTGTTTTTCTCAAGCAATTTTTTACTATATGAGAGTATGAGACCATACGGAAAGGAAAAGAGCCTACTTATTGTATGCCCGTGAAAGATTGTAGTTGGTGGGTTCGGTGAGAATTAATGGAATTGGCGTTTTATACTCCACAAAGGCTGAGTTGCATTGTAAATTGGAGTTTCACTTTGGAACTTGACAAACGGAGAAGAAGCGTTTTTATTGATTCTCGAAAACAGTTTGGTGTTTTTTGGTTTTAGAGACTTCCTCCGAAAAATCATTTCCAACTAACCATAGTGGGCCCAGGAAATCAAGTCTCTGTAGCACCCAACGATCAAATTTCATGCATCTTCTCGATCATCAGTTAGTGTTCGGAATTTTTTATCTTTTGTTTTTTATATTTTTTTTATATTTTATATTTTTTTCTTTCTCGGCGGCATACTAAATGTCTAACCGGTAAACAAATCAAAATTAGGATGTTTATTACCAAGCACCACACGATCCACACGGAGCCACCAAATTTGGAAAATGTTGGTATGCTCATTGAAATACTCATCAATCACTCTCTTAACCATTTGATCTCCATCAAATCTATGGGTGGGACAAAAATGTTAGAGAATAGAAGAACTTGGGTGGGAAGTGGGAACCACTGTTTTGAAAAAAATAAAATAATGAAAACAATAGAGAGAGGATGATTCCAAGAGGGATCGCTGCTTAAAACAAAGATTAATGAGTGTATGAGAATTTTCAAATCAATATATTACTCTTTTTATATAATTTACCCAAAATTGATTAAAAATTTCCTTTCTAAAAACCCCTTGTACATGAAAATAGAGGGGTATCATGAAAATAGGATCATAATAGAAAGGGATTTTCTATAATTTACCCTAAATTTATTACAAGTTTCTTTTATAAAAATGGTTAGTGCACCAAATTTGTCAACTCACAAGGGGTTGGGATCCATCCTGTCCCAAATTTGGTTTGCCTATCATTTTTTGCGTCGTGAACCAAATTGATCCTAAGATTCTAGGAACGAATTGAACTGAATTGGTTAATTTCACCAAGTTGTGATAATTATACCAAGCTGTCAGAAGAAAATCGGACAGGGCTGGCAAGGAATCTGCGTAATTGTGCTTAGATGGCTTATCATATATATGAGCATCTCTAATAGGTCTTGATACATTTGCAAAGCTTGATCAACACTGATGATGATATGCTAGCAAATCGAAGAGATGCTCAATGTCACGGATGTAGAATGTTCATGCAAATCACGAGATGGCACGTCACAAACTTGAAATACAACAATGGCGACACATATTTGCCAGCCCCATCGAGCACCTGATCATTATACTGTATATATTTACATTGGGAAGGAGCTGTAAACAATTCTGCAAAATCAGTCACATTCTCATATTATCAACCAAAAAGAGAAGAAATATTCCATTAACTTTATCAAAAAGGAAGGGTACTGAGTCAATACATTGAAACCTTTAACAATAGAAGCTGAAAAACTAGAGCTAATTTCAGCCTAGACGCATTGCCAAATAGAAAGTAGTTGTAGCATTCATCAACTTAATTGTCACAACCTCGCACCCCAACAGCAAAAAGCGATTCAAATGTGCGATAAATCAATAAAAAGAAATTGCAACTTCACATGTTCTTGAGACCATTGGTAACTTTGAAAATTTCTTGCTAACCTTATTATGAGACCTCCGATCCGTACGTATTTTCATCTTTTCCAAAACACTGGCATTGTTCGGGAAATACTCTGCTATTTTCATCTCATCATTGAGCCCTTTAAAATTTTCAATTTCAATGGTCTTGAGGTGGAATATCAGACAAGAAGGGACATGTTGAGGCGGATCCCACTGGCATTTGTTTTTATATTCATTCAGCAGAAGTCCCTAGCCAAAAGAAAAAACATAGTGAGTCAAAATGGCTAGTTCAGTAATGTAAATTCTGATTTCATCTGAACTCACCTCATGGAAAACAAGAGTTTCTAGAAGAGGCGATCTTTCAAGCAAGTCTGGCAACATTTTCCATCCAACATAATCGTGAAAACCAAGCTCCAAACAGGTCAAATTAGAAAATGTAGGCAGCTCAAGCCTATCAAATGACAACCCAATAGCCTGCAAACAAGATGGAAACTCAACTCAAATTCTAATTAATTAGTAATGTAAACCAAAAAGGAAAAAATCTGATTGAGTAGTTACAAGAGAATGAAATTGCTGGGATAGCCAACCTCCATAAAATCACCAGAAAAATGTAGGAACTGAACTTCAGAGGTTGCCCTAATAATTGCAGTTATAGATTCACCATGTTTATGGTTGACATCTTTCTTTCCTTGAACGTCAAATCCAACATCAATATGAGCTATAGCTAGAGATTCCAAATTGTTCGCCGAAAATACTTCTGGTACTATGTCATTGTACTTGAGATATACAAGATTTGGTGCATACAACACCAGATTTTGGGCATTCAACATAAAACCACCTTCATTCTCCGCAAGGCAATCTATAGTCAAACCCTTGAGTGAAGGAGCAAAAATGTTAAAAATACATCTATTAACACAACTACATCCAAATATAACCAACTCTTCAAGCACAGGGCAGCCAGAAGTAAGCCTCTGAATCGAGTCGTCTTCATGAAATTCAAGATCATCAAGTTGAATAACCTTGAGATTGGGTAACCAGACCTTAAGAGGAACCTTCAGAACAAATTTATAAGCACCTAATTTTAAAACAACCAACGTCATGCAAGTAAAAAGATTGTGAGGCAGCTTCTCGAACTCTTTCATGGAGACATAAAGATCAAGCTCTCGTACATTTCGCCGCAGTGCAGCGCAAATCCATGCATTAACGCGTGAACTATCAACATCTTTACCACACTTGAGACGAAACCTATCTACATGGGTTATATCACGTAGAATAAACATTCTATCAACGAAGTTCATAAAAGTAGTAATTTCATTCTCTTCTTGAGGATGTAACAGTAATGAATCATCAAAGTCCAGACTAGGGATTGAAGCAAAAAGGTACCTCCACCTGCTTGATAAAATGCTGGTTCCCACTGCATATTTTGTGGGAAGAAATGAAAGGATGTGACAGAGAACTGAGTCCGGAAAACTACTGATCCTATCAAGGCTTTCTTCTGTTTTCACTGATTCTTCCACTTTTAGAAGCTTGTGGGGCATTGACGTTGAATCCATAAAATTGGTGATACCCTGCTTAAGAAAATAAAATTGTTTTTCTAAAGCAATTTTTTTTTTTTTTTTTTAAGATGCTACAGAAGGGGGTTAAAAAAAACCTCAGTGATATGCCCATGGAATCTTGAAGTTGATGGGTTGGGTGAGGATGGAGTTGGGATTTTTAAACTTCAGAAAGGTTGGGGATCAGTTGCTTTGTAAATGGGTGTTCCCACTTCCCACTTTGGAAATTAGCAACAGACGCAGCATTTTGTTGATTCCCGAAAACAGTCGGGGGTTTTTTGGTATTAGAGATTTTCTCGGGAAAATTCAATTCCAACAAACTGGCCATAATAGCACCACGGCTCAATAAAGGTGTTAATTTTTTACCTTCGAACAAACACAAATTGAGGTACGCAGTTACGAAGCGCCACAGTACGGAGCCAACCCATATAATTACATACCATATCATCAAAATCAGATTTCTTTTCCATCCATTCCATTCTAACTAAACAAACATGACCTAAGAATGTTTGCACTTTGCAGAACTCACTCTGCTTGATGGTTGCCCCAAGAGCCACAAATACATTTCACCCTCTTTGATTTCTAGACACCAACGTATGAATTTCACCATTCCACTTGACATAAGTTGAATCAACCTCTCTAGTAAAGACTCTTTATTTTTATTTTTTTCTTGGTGTGTGTGGATAAGTTCTATAGTTGTAGTCTATTGTATAATAAATAGCATCCAAACACACAAAGGAACGCAAATACATCACCAGTAAACCTAACTGTTAACACGCAAGGATAACATAGATGGTAAAGGATTGCAACTCAAGAACCGTACTTTAAGTCTCCGCTCCCTTACGATTAAATGGATGGACTTGCAAGTGGTTTATGCATCACAAGGGATTAGTTTAAACCCAATGATTTGAGATACCCCTCGTTTGGGGAAAAAAAAAAAAAAAAACCCAAACTGTTATAAAGGAACACTTGAACTGAGTTAATACATACCTTCACTTACAGCTGTACAAATTGAATAATAGAGGCTAAGCTACCAACTAAACTCATTGACAAAAGGAGAGCTCTTGGAGCATATATTGTCTTAACTATCAAAGATTGTGGACAGCATAGTTGCCCCCCATTGGAATATATATGCTGAAGATTCAGGACATTAAAACCAGACAAATCAACAATCGCTAATTCAATTTAAAGAAAATGTAACTTCACAAGCCATTGAGCCCCTTGGGAACTTCAAGACCTTCATTCGAGTTACCTGGTCGCTATGTATTTTCATCTTTTCCAAAACAATTGCAACTTGAGAAAATACTTTACTATACCCAACTCATTATTGTCCCCTCTACATGTCTTAATTTTAATGGTCTTCAGGTGATAGGAAAAACAAGAAGGGACAAAACGAGGCGGATACCATCGGCAATTGTTTTTATTTGCATTCTGCAGAAGTCCCTAAACAAAGAAAAAAAATACTATGGGTCATAACAGCTAGTTATGTACGTACTGTTTGGATGAAAATTTTAATTTCATCTAAACTCACCTCATAAAAAACAAGGGTTCCTAGATGAGGCCAGCTTTCAAGTAAGTGTGACAGCATTCGCCGTCCAGCATGCTCTTGAAAACTAAGCGCCAAACAACCAAGCTCCAAACGGGTCACTTTATGAAATGTAGGCAGCCCAAACCCATAATAAGGTAAGCCAATTGCCTGCATACAAGGTGAAAATTATAGGTACTCAAATTCTATACAGTAATAATAATAGACTGCGGAGAAAGCTAACCACCATAAAATCAGCAGACAAATGTAGGAACTGAGCATCATAGATTGATTCAAGAATTCCACTTATAGATTTCCAGAGGTGGTTGCTATCTTCCAATTGTTGATTGCCAAATCCAATATCGATATGAGCTTTCACTAGAGATTGTGCATTCTTCATAAAAAAACCCTTCTGGCACAAAGTCAATGTATTTGAGTTATACAAGATTTGGGACATTCAACACAATCTCATACTTGCAAAATTCAGAACTATATTCAATCCCCGACAAGCAATCTATAGTCAAACTCTTTAGTGCTGTAGCAGAAATGTTAAAAATACGTATATTATTCCATCCACATCCTCGTATTACCAAATCTTCAAGCACAGGGCAGCTAGAAATGAGCCTCTGAATTGAGTCATCATCAAAGAATTCAATTATATCAAGAAGAATAATCTTGAGATTCGGTAAGCAAACTATAGTAGGAACATTCAGAACAAATTTAGCACCTAGTTTTAAATCTGTCAGTGTTCCGCAAGTAAAAAGATTGCAAGGCAGCATATTGAACCCTTTCATCGAGATACAAAGACCAAGCTCTCAAACATTACTTTGCAGTGCAGCGCAAATCCATGCATTAACACGTGAAGCATCAACATTTTGTCCACATTTGAGACGACATCTATCTACATACTTCATATCACGTAGAATCAACACTCTCTCCACAAAATTCATAAAAGTACTCGCTTTAGCAACCTTCTGGCGACATACACCTAAGGAATCATCAAAGTCTAGACTAGGGATTGAAACAAAAAGGTACTTCCACCTGGTTGATAAAATGCTGGTTCCCACTGCATATTTTGTGGGAAGAAATGATAGGATGTGACAAAGAACTGCATCTGGTAAACTACTGATGCTGTCAACAGTTTCTGCAGTTTTTACTGCTTCATCTACCTTTAGAACCTTGGGGCTCATTGAGGTTGAATCCATGAAATTGCTGCCACTCTTCTAAAGAAAATAAAAGAGTTTCTCCAAAGAAAATTTTAATGAGATGAAACAGAACAGGAAAGAAACTATGGATATGTCTATGATCTTTGAAGTTGGTGGGGTTCTATGAGGATGAAGTTGAGGATAAGTTGGTTCGAAAATGGAGTTACACATGGGAAATTGACAACAGAAAGTAGAGTTTTGTTGATTTTTCAGAAACAATTTGGTGTAATTGGAATTGAGACTTCCTCTGAAAATCCAATTCCACCCATCTACCAAATGTCCGTAGCAGCCCACTTCAGAATCTTCAATTTAGAAGCATCTGAAAGCATGAAACATCTAATTATGGGTTCCAACGATCAACATATGGAAAATTACATCATTTTAGATTATTCCAGCAGCCCACTTCAAAACCTTCATTTTAAAGGTGACTGAAAACAGAGAACAATATCATCCTCTTCTTCAAATAAAACGAAGAGACATTATATAATTTAATGGTGACCAGAGGGGAACACTGCTGTGTTGCATTGTCGTTTTTTTTTTTTTTTTTTTGTATTTTTCCAGAAAATATACAAAAATTCTAGTAAAACTAAACCATTAAAAACCAAAATGTTTGCATTGATTTTGGAACATTATTAGGAATTGTTTGGTTAGCGATTTCAAAAGTTTCTTGTTTTAAGATGCAAAATGAACACAACTTTTGCCTTTTCAAAAAAAAAAAAAGTACTTCAGAAATGCTAGCCAAACCGTGACTAAACCTGAAAAAGGAATTTTGAAAGAGAAATCAACAAGACAAAATCATCATCATCATCATCATAATGTAAAAACAGCTGAAATCCAAAAGAAGTCTTTTGGATACACATTATTTTATTTTCCATTGGTTTTTCTCAGCAACCAAACAGAGGGTAACACTACATAACTTTCTAGAAAGGAAAGAGAAAGCCATGGTAAAGAAACGAACCTGCTATGAAAGGCTAGGAACTGGTGGCAGATGGTGTTGACGGATGTGGATGCAACACCAAAATCTCTTACGCCCACAGGTTTAGGGTTAAGGTTTTAATCTGAGAACTGCCATCCCCAAATCCCATAGATTTCTGCTGGAATTTTTGAATACCCCTTTCTTCGCGGTTCGATCTTTGAAGGCGTACACTGTGGCGCGAGCCCGTCAGATTCAGCCCATTATAAAAGCCCATCTTGCTATGGCATGGGCCAGATAGTGATGAGTAATACTGCTTTGGGAATGGCTATTGCAACCCCCCATTCTTATCACCCGAGCCCACACCCTTTAGGTTTTTAAGGTTTTATGCAAAATATAAAAGGTTTTTATGAAAACCGGTCATAATGTCCATTAGAAAACATCATTTTGAACAACTTTGTAGAAAAAAGTTTTTCTTAAATCTATCGTTTAAACATACTTTTTAGCCATTTATAGCATTTATTTCATTTTTTGCCAAAAAGTCTACCTAAACAATAAATTTTGGAAAAACTTTATTCTGCAAAATTGTTCAAAATGATGTTTTCTAGTAGACCATGTGACCCGTTTTTGCAAAAACATTTTATATTTTTCATGAAATCTTAAAAATCAAAAACAAAGGGGTGGGGTTATAAGATTGGGGGGTTGCAATAGCCGTTCCCTACTGCTTTTTCCGAATTTTAATTCAAATCTTCTTGCCAGAATAACGTGGTAGCAGGACTAACCGATCAAAAAAATTATAAAAGAAATACTCTCAATACTCATTATGGGCCAATGTGGCATCCCTCGCGTTATTTAGGCAAAAGAATTCGGACAATGGGCTATGCTAGCATAACAATGACAGCCAAATTATAATCACAAATGGATTTTAACCCACTTAAAAAAAATTCAAGGTTCATTATTTTTTGTGGCTATGATTTGATTGTCATTACTTAACAGTCTGTCATGCCATCATTTCTTTTTTGGACAATTTATCATTTTTCAATTGTAATATCATTCTAATTTTAAAATCAAATCAAATCCAATCCATGGACATACAATATTCTCTTTTATAATACTAGTAATCAAGCGCACGCGATGCGTGTGCAACACATCTTTTCAATTCCACTCTATCAATGGAACTGTTATGTCAGTTTCCAAGTTTTTTAAACCGCATGTGTGTATGAGAGAGAATTACGGGAAATAAATTGTGGTGGATTTTTAAAAGTTAGTAAAATTACCAAATCGTTTCTTAGTTTTATTAACTTATAAGGATATTTTAATATTTTCAGATGCAGTCCAACAACAAAAGGAATTGACTTTATATAGTAGTATAGATTAGGGTAATTAGAGTGCTGAGTGTGCATAAGCAAATGACCTGTTGGCCTAATGGCACCACCTATATTTTTTGAGTGATGGAGGTTTTCATTTTTTTTTTTTATTAGAAGAAATTCATTCAAAAGACAGAGTAACGCAACTACATATTTACAACACCACCACAAGAAAACAAGCTACACAGGGATCCCACAACAAATGCTGATTTAGATGGGAGAACCATGCTTGCCAAGAGCCCCTGCACAACATAACAGTTAGATAAAACAATCCTGGCAACACTCTATTGAGAGCTGATCAATCTCCGAACGCCGTGAAGCTTTCCCTGTTCCGAAAAATTGCATAGCGTGAACAGCCACCTCTTGATGAATAGAAACTTTAACCAAAGAACATGCCCTTCTTCTATCCCTCCACCTGCCTCTTGTGCCGACCAAAAGCCTCTACTTCCAGGCTAGCATACGTGTGCATGAATGCCGTTTCACTCCCATGTTGCAGTTCCCCATGACCCCAATCTTGGTCTAATTCATTTGACTCCTGATCAGAATCACTTAGGTACATGCTAGGAGCCCGAAAAATTTAAGCACCACTACGTCCACATGAACCAAGACTTAACTCTCTGTTCTTCCGACACCTGGACAGATAGCAAATAATGAAGAATGCATCTACACTCAAGTTTCTAACTTGATCTCTCTCAGCCCCTCTTTTCCCACTAAACAAATTGCCCATGATGACAAGACTCTCCTGAATCTCATATTTTCAGAGGTTTCCAATCATAAATTCTAACTGAGAATTGTAGAAGAGAAGACAACCTGATTATGCATAACAAGTCTACAAGCAAACAAAATAATTCCCTTACATCCTACCATCATGCGGTTGTGTTTAAAACAACTCCTTCAACTCCAGTGAGAATTTCTAAAAAACAGAACAGGTAAACAAGACCTTCCCAATTCATCCTTCAATAAATCTATGTCATAAATACATTTTACATTTTACCCTGACAAATGACGAGTGTCTGCCCAACTCTTTTCAGCCTCTAGTAACAAATCAAAGTAAATACAGAAAAAGAAAAGACATTCATCCAGACATCTCAGATAAACCTATAAAAATTAAACAAAAATCTATATTTCACTGCCTCTATTCTGTTTTCCAATATTTGAAGTATGAGCCTATTTGCTCAAAAACGGGTAAAAAAAAATTTTAATATTTACTTATCTTTCCAGTGCCTCCAACACCTTGTCCTTTAATCTTCCAAATGTCTCTAGATTTTGGGACTAATAGAATTCCAAATGCAGTTACATTAGCCACCATGTGCTACTTCGACAAGCCTAAGATTCACTGACATTGTTGGCTGCCAAATTGAAAGAAACTTCATCAATAACAGGCATATTTTGAACATGATCAAGGAGCACCGTAAGTTCTCTATGAACATAATTAAAACGTTCCTTAGAGATCAATGATTCTGTCAATAGAGTTGCTGCAAGAGAATGGAAGGCTTCAGAACACTCATCACTTATGCTTTGGGTGTTTTGATCATCCATGGGAACTAAGGAACTCTCCAATCGCCATCAAATCAGAAAGTACTTTTCTGGAAGTTGAAAATAGTTCTTTACCACAAGTACTCGAAGAGAATGTCTGCATAATATTCCCGAATGTTCAAATTCCTCACAGGAACAGTGAATTTGTTCATCTTCAGGAATCCAAATCGCAAGACACTCTCCTTCCATTTTCTTATAGTGTCACACGAGATACGATCCCATTAGCCATCTCTGTTGCTGCATATTGCATAGACTGCACAATTGCATGTTGTAACACATTGAAGACATATGGTGTAAGAATACTACGTGCATGTTCTTCAATAGGCATTGGGTTTGAGTAACTCTTCCGGAGAGGTACTACGTGATGGAGGTTTTCATTTCAAATGGCCCTACAACCCACAAAAAAACCAATTGGCTATGGGTTTGAGTAACTCTTCTGGAGAGGTAAGTGCCTAAGTAGTCATTGGGTTATATTCCATTTTCGAAAGAAGAAAAGGTAAATGCTAAATACCTATTATACATTTCACTGGGATGCAAGTGACAAGTTTTATTTTGCAATGATTCTGGATGGAGGCTCCAGTAGGCAACTGAATTTAAGCATACAAAATATTCAGCAGACATGGCAAAGGGAACCAATAGTCACCAAAATGAGAAGTAACCAATCATTCTAATTAAGACCTTGGTTTAACCGTAAACCAAAATTACTGTCGTCCTAGACAATGAAGATGGTTCACTATGGCTCTGTTTGGATCTCAGAAAGAATTAGGGAAAAGGAATGAAAATGCTGGGATTTACTTAGAAAATAATATTCTTTCCAAAGCATTTTTGCTTTTTTTTTTTTTTTTCCTTTCCTTAACCTCAAACCTTTGAAAATTCCAAACAGAGGCTAAGAAAATTTTAGGAAATTCAAGATTATCTGCCATTTCTCCTCAAGTTGACTCGATATACACTAGATCCTTTAGAAACAGTAAAGAAAAAAAAGTATTAACCCAGTCCATAACTCTTGTATTACTATTGAGATGAAATGTTGGAAATGCCTTATAAATCAGAAGGTAAGCTACAAAGAGACTATTAGCATTTTAAAGTATTCTTGACACAAAACTCATAGGTCATAACCCAATCACAGATCATTAGGTCATTAGACATGGCTGATGGTACGGATAGCTACCAATTTGAGTAACCGAACAACTCAAATGAGCAACTGGTAGCCATAATCCAACATCACAATGTTCTGAACACCACAACATTCCACTAGGGAGAACAATAAAATTCAAAACTAATCAGTCATTTTTCTTCTTCAAGTTGACCCATGAGGAGAAAAACATCTAGCAACCCAATATCTATTGAAAAAGAAAACAGAAGTACTACTCTGGTCCATAGCTACAGTTCTATTATAGAGATACCATGGCATAGATGCCTCACAAATCAAATCGTGCGCTATTAATTGAATAATTAACTTATAAGAAAAAAAAGGCTTATTATAAAAAAGTCATATTAACCTGTCATAACACTCTCCACATTATATTATATATATATATATATAGAGAGAGAGAGAGAGAGAGAGAGATTAACTAGATAAATCAACAAACAAGGAAGGTAGATATGTTCCAAAACAGATGATCCCATCAAAAGAGTCAGCCCAAAGTCGGGGACAAGGAGAAGTCATGAAATTACAACTGTACAGGATGTTGAATCACTTGGGAATGTCAACAACTTCTTACTAACCTTCAGTTCTTCTTTAGTCAAATGAGTGCATTTAATCAACTCGTGCAAAACTTTTGCATTCTTCAGCAAATACTTTACCAACTTGAACTCGTATTTCTGGCCTTTGAATGCCCAAATTTTAACTGTCTTAAGGCGGAACAGCAAACAATATGGAACCTGCTTTGCTTGATCTCCAGAAAAATTCTCCCCCATAGTGTACAATTCCCTGACCAAAAAGAATGAAAAGTTCAAAACCACTGTCTAATAACTAGGCAAAAACTCTTCATTATCCAAATGGATCACATTATGAAACGTAGGCAGCTCACGACAATATAACTTAAGAGCCTTCATGCAAGACAGATATATATATATATATATATATATATATATATATATATATATAGAGAGAGAGAGAGAGAGAGAGAGAGAGAGGGGAGGGGGGTTGTGATTGTTAAAACATTATAAAGATAGAGTTGAAAAAGCTAACCTCCATACAATCACCAGATAAATGTAGAAACTTAATTAGGCTCTTGCAACACTGGAGTAGAATTCATTGGGCTTTTGGTAGCAGCTCTCAAATCGTTGCTACCCGCTCCGGTAGTAAGTGAGTTGATCTTGCATTGAATAGACAACAATTCTCCTTTCAACATTTCGGTTCCTTCTACACTTACAATAGCTTTATCAACTACACGTGCAAAAAGTCTATATAATTCATTACGACGAACCAACAAACCTCTTTCACCCGCATCCTCCATGTTCACCCCATTGCCCTCTATGATTCTTAAACATTTTGCACCCTGTGTCCACCTTTTCAATATATATTTACCTGACAACTCAGTGTATTGTTTTCTAAAAATGAAATAATGCAACAAGTGTCTACATAGAATCCCCTCCCACTCAAAATTCTTACAACTGCAGCATACAATATCAGAAACCTTATCTTCCACAATCACCCGCACTCTGTCAGGTATCTCATCCTCTTCATTTTGCCTGTAGGTGCCTTTGTCATCATGAAGCACATGCCGAACCTCAGATATGGTCTGCATCTCATCATCCACCTTAACAAAATTCCTATACTTCATAGATTCCCACAACTGTTCTTGAAATTTTTCAAACATAGCACGTGTATAAACATCAGCCATTTGCTTCTCTATTGCGATAGGAGTCTTCAACATGGGTTGTTCTTGATGATCAACATGGTTGGCTTGTAACTCAACATACCTTTGTCGTGCAAGTGCCCTATTGAACCTTGTGAAAAAATCCATCAAAGAATTATTTTTGTCCACATACTTCTCGGTGAATGAATTATTACTCTCTTCTTTTTGACTATCTGACATTTTAGCAGAAAAACTGTGTTTCACAAAAGCCGGAACCCACCTATTTCGCATGTTAAACATTTTCTGTAACCAACCATTAGCATGTAACTCACATTCTTCAATGAGAGCAACCCATCTAGACTCAAACTCCTGTCGACTCTCTGAATCCCAAATACATAAGCAAAATTTCTGGTAATATTGCTTATAAGTGCGATAATTAAGCTTTTCAGAGAACTTGTTCAAAATTTTCCAAATGCAATACCTATGTGTGGTTGTTGGGAATACATGTTTAATAGCAATCTCCATAGGTGGATCTTGATCAGTAATGATCATCTTGGGTGGCTCACCTGGCATAGCTTTCATCCACTCCTCAAACAACCAAATAAAAGATTCATGGGTCTCATCACACAAGAACCCACAACCAAATGTTATTGTTTGTCCATGATGGTTAACCCCCAAGATTAGTACCAAAATCATTCCGTATCGATTTGTACTATATATAGTGTCAAACACAACAACATCCCCAAAAAATTTATACGCCTCTCTACTAGTTGCATCTGCCCAAAAGACATGTGAAATCCAATTCTCAGCATCTGTCTCAATGGTGTATGTGAAATAGGGATTTCTCTCTTTCTCAGCAAGGAAATGCTCATTCAACATTTCTACATCATGACTATCATTTGCTTTCCCTACATCTCCTCTAACATTTCTAATATCTTGTTCAGTGCATCTAATGTTTTGTAAACCACATGACTGCAACTTCAAAACACTCTTCCTTTCACATGGAGGGATATTTGCATTAGCAGGGGGTTGTGTCACTGACCTTTGGGCCAAAGAGGCATGCCGATGAGATGGTAAAAGTTGAACTTTGTTGGGGGATAAAAAAGTGTGGTTGTGTGCCTCAACAAAGAGAGACACTTTGAATTTGGAACCTGACTTCACAACGGCGAGTTTTGCCCTACAACACTCTCGTGTTAGCCCTCGACGCCTTTTTGGTTTTTTACTATCTCGGACTATTTTTTCACCTTCTTTTGAACACAGATACAACTTTCTCACTATTTCATTCTCCTTATTCTTTTGGCTCCCCCCAATTCGAACACTAAATCCAGCTTGCCTTGCATAATTGTTGTAAAAGCTATGAGTGTTATCCAAAGAGTCAAACTCTTGTCCAATGAAAGGTTTGTGTCCATGCATTACTGTGGGAATGTAACACATTTCCGAATTGGTTGAGGATGCGTCAAGGGTTTGTGTTTGTGGGTCTTCAAAATTACCATCTAATTCAATTGCAAGGCCCTCCATTTATCTGTATAAACAAAAAATCATAATAATGATTAAAAAAATAACACAACTGACCCAAAAAGAAAACAAAAACAAATTATGCGTGCATAACCCAGGAATTATAATTATGCCTACAAAAAAAAATGATTCAAAAAAATGCAGCAAATAAATAAAGATTATATGGAGAATTTCACAAAACTATATTGAGAAAATAATAAAACTGTAATAAATTGCCCTTAATTGACTGAAGCTTCATCACAAAAATCATCAGTTATCTTTCCAGCCAAACTCACTCATTGGGAAATGAGGATGGCATTCAATCTCCAGTCTCCACTTTTTTTTTTTTTTTTTGATAAGGTTCCAGTCTCCATATATTTGAACTCTAAACGTGGTTTTATGAGCAAAAGTGGTTGTATGAGCAGGTTTGATATTTTCCAATCATATTGAGAGTTGTCATCCGTTTGTTAAAGTTATTTTTTTTTAGCATCCATATGTTAAAGTTATTAAACATTGGTTAAGGTGAGGGAAAAAAAAAAACAAAAAGATGAAGATGAAGATGAGAAAAAATAAAAAGAAAAAGAAGAGACGAGAGCTTAAACTAGTCCTTGTTTACCACAATCAGATGCCTCCATATATCCACATAAATCTAAACTGGCCTAATAACAAAGTTAAATGAAATCGACTTAATCTCCAATATATGAAAGAAAAAAAAAAATCGAGTAATAAAGTCTTTTGTAGTATTAAGAAAAACATCCATTGTCAATCTACTCCCCAAACATTCATTGTAATATGAAAAACAAACCCAATCATCCGTTGTAGAAAGAAAAGCAAACCCAATCTATATTTTTTTTTCTTCCTTGCAAGACTCCATCAAACCCTCAATCTTTTACCTTATTTGTTTTTTATTTAAAAAAAATACAAATTAATTTACAGAACCAAAAGTGCTCAAAAGAAGCAAAGATAATTCTGAAAAAGCACTAGCATCCATGTCCGCATCAACAATTTTGCTAAGAAAATAATTCATCTAACAACAAAAAAGAAAAACAAAGCAGATCGTTCAACCTCTGCTAATGGGACCAATTTTTCGAAGGGAGGAGATAGGTACATGCCCAAAATGTTCAAATGAGAAGGCCCAATGGGCAGCTCCATTTGCAAAATGAGAAATTTAACACAGGCCCCAAAATTGGAACAGAGGAGGCTTGACACTTAAATTCGAAACGAAAGAGGCAATCAACGACTAAGGACCCAGCTTCCAACTTAGAGAGGAGACTTACAAGAAACCCAAAAAGCACGACTGTCCGCCGGAATGTTGCCGGAGTGAGAGGGTCTTGCTGCGGCGGCACAACAGGGGAAGAGGGGATCTTGCTGCGGCTGAGAGAGAGGGTCAGGCAGGTGAGGTTTTGGAGAGAAACGAAAAAAAAAAAAAAAAAAAACAGAGAGAGAGAACGAAACCAGAGGGGGGGGAAAAAAAGCACGACTTACCAGAAACCCAAAAAGCACGTCTGTCAGATCCGCCGGAATGTCACCGGATGGAGAGCGTCTTGCTGCGGCGGCACGACCAGCTGCGGAAGAAGAGGGTCACTTGTGAGGGTTTGGGTAGAAACGAATTAAAACGAAATAATAATAATAACAGCAGAGAAACCGCAAATGGCGGACTCACCTCAGGTAAACGGCGGTGTGCTTCACCGGATACGCCGGAATGTCGCCGGATCGGCAGCTGGATGGCGAGGTCTGGTCAGATCTAGGCTTCGTGGGAGAGGAATCGTGGTATTACCAAGTGATATATCATAAAGAGGTTGGCTCCATGGGTTCCCAGCTCGACCTGCTACTAGATTCCCCGTGTGTCAAAAGATTGTACGAACATATGGATTGTTTGGAGAGGTTAAGCAGCTAAATGGGCGGCAGCCATGGTGGATTGGCAACAGAGTAGTCTACTCAGTGTTATTTCAACTATAAATGAAGAGGGAACGCCTTTCGGCTAAAGGGCTGAGTAAGGCACGGTTAATAGCTCAGAATTTATTAATAAATAACTACTCCGTACATGGGTAACAAGGAAAGAAATAGAAATATTTTATTTTTCACAGTTACTGATGTGTTTGGTTGTTGAGGAATGGAGGGAGAACTGACATGACAAATATAGAAATAACTCACCCTTGTATTATATATGGCATAAGGGTAAGTTATTACTATTTTTAGCACAGGTTTTCAACACACCATTGGGGCAGCTCAATCTATGCTAAATGCTATAATATAGTAATTTCACAGGTTGTAGCTCACCACTAGAGATACTCTTACCATTTGAAATGGCTTACTTACCATTTGAAATTACCCAAAATGGCTCACTTACAATTTGAAGTGGCTCACTTATTATTTAGTGACCACTTACAATTTGAAGTGATTAACTTACCATTTGAAGTGACCAACTTATTATTTCCATCATATCCAATTTTTTGCTAGGATACACTAGGATTGGCCTAGAAAAAAAAGTTAGAAAAGTTAGGCTAAGGATCGAGAAGAGGCTTAGGCCATGTTTGGTTAAGCTTTTAGATAGTCCAAAATCACTTTTGAAGTTTAAAATCACTTTTTGACCTATTTGGCAGCTTAAATTATAATCACTTCTAAGTTTAAAAAATGATTCTATAATAAGCAAATTGCCCCAGTTTTTAATCAAAATTAAGGCGTCAACTTTTGCAGAGGATTTTAATAAATTTTAATATTTCTAAAACTACCCTTAATGCTTGAGTATGAAAACAATTTTTTCCACCCATATCCTTTAATAAAATGATAATAGCCCCACATTAGACTCAAGTTCTCTCCTCTCCTGCTGCTCTGCTCTTCTCTTCTACTGGCATTAATGTGTTGGTAACTTCAACCAACTTGGACCCATAGGATCTTAATTTAAACTTCAAATTTTCTCCCTTCCTATATTCATTGATTTATACTTGTTAGAATTTTTTCAAGAATTGATTCCATAAAATTTGGACTGGTAATAATTTTTTTAAAAAAATATCAATTCATGCTCTATTTTTTTTCTTTGTTTTAAGGGTGTTAAAAAAAAAAATCCATAAGCAAAATCCCTAGTAATACACCTTTGTGGGGTTGGTCAAGCGATCCAGTCTTGTATGTGTTTCTTAGAGGTTATCGTTTTGATGCTTCACCGCTTTTGTTGTTTGTGTGGATATGGGACGTCTCACTTGGGCTGTTAAGGAAATAATCTAAACTTAAATTTTGATAAGAGTACAACCTAGGATACCCCTAATCATTACTATTTAAAAAAAATATATCACTACTACTAATACCAAATAGTGTAAAAACATTAAAAAAATAATTTATCTTAAGGGATAGTTCAATCAATTCAGGGTTATAACAACTTCAGCAAATGTTCTTCCCAAACAAACAAAAAATCATTTTTAACTTTCACAGCACTTTTGAAATACAGTTTCCAAATAGAGACTTATTCTCTTCTACTACTCGTAACTTCTGGTTCTCTTCTGCTTTTGCCTAAAAGCAAAAGCTACAGTTTTACCAAACAGGGCCTTTAAGTGCATAATTAACCTCTAGAGATTTGTAACATCTTAGACGATCTTTAGTGATAAGTGTCAAATTTGTCATGCCCATACTATAGTTTGCTATACTCCAACACCAAAAAAAATATTTTGGCATATTCGTTGTTCCGTACCAATTCTAAAATGTTAAAATGTCACAACTATAGTTCCGTTATCTACTATTTAGCACAAGTTTTGACATCTTTAGAGCATTTCCAATACAAAGAGAGCAATTTTGGTGAGTTAAAAGTTATTTTTAATTCAAAAAGTATAAAAATAGTTTTCTACAGGAAAAAATAGCTCTTTGCAGTAAGAGCATCTCAAAGGATATGTACTAGCTAATTTTTTGCTACCTTATCTAGCAAAATGACATTTTTTTTTAAAGTAGCTATCTAGCTATCCAAGTGAATACCCCAAGGGCACTAATTATTTTTTAACTATTTGAAATTTTTATTAATAATCTTTCTTTTTTTTAATCATTTGGTGGAGAGATAGAAAAATGACTAAGGCAAATAGAGAGGACAAGTGTTATTTTTTTAACTAAAAATAATTTAGCTAGCGAATAAACGTAGTTAACCGAAATAAAGATAGCTAAAATAGCTAGTCATATGACTAGCTCCTTAGAGAAGGAAAAAAATGATTTGGCTAGTTAAAATAGTTAAGGGGGTTGGATAACTAGTCCCATTGGAGATACTCTAAAGCGGCTACTCCAATGCAGCAAAAGCTATTTTTGTGATATGGTCAAATAACTCAAAGCTAAATTAAAAGCCAAATCTAATTCTCAATTTAGCTTTAAGCTATTTTAGCTCTACCATTGGAAAACACCCTTTAAAGCTAAAAGTTATTTTTAGTTTTAACTCACCATTTACCTCTCCCATTGGAGATGCTCTAAAAAATGATAAAATGGCTCCAAACACCAAAATGCTATAATTTCGCCTACTTTTGAGTCCTTTATTATTATTTGATTCTTTTGGCATTACAATAGACAACACAATGGGAGTGTCCTCTCCCCCACCCCCCACCCAAAAAAAAAAAAAAAAAAAAGGTACCAAATTATAGCGTTGATACGCGGTGTAGTAGCACATACATTAGAGATGTTCATAATGGATTTTCACTTAATCTTAGGAGATAGATAAGTAGATTTTAGAACTAATGTTTGGAAAAGCCAAGGTCTTAAATTTGACGTGTCTCATTTAGGATCATTCATCTGTCAAATTTGTCTTGATGTCCCTTTGTCTCGAGAATTAGTTAGACCAGAAATCCTGATATAGCTGGGATAAAGAAATTTAAATAAATACGACTGCTCACTCTGCAATGTCTATCATTCAGCTGGTTTTTGTAAAAGATCACTTCTGGTTAGGGACCTCCCCCTAGTTGAAACAAGTAATAGGAAGCTCAATACTGTCCAAGTCAGATAAAGCCCACACCCCCTTACAGAATGCAACTTTTGAAGACTTTATATATATATCCCCTAGTTGAAACAAGTAATAGGAAGCTCAATACTGTCCGAGTCAGATAAAGCCCACACCCCCTTACAGAATGCAACTTTTGAAGACTTTTATATATATATATATAAAGGGCTGATCATGCACGAGATATCCTATAATATCTTGTTCGATCACGGCCGTCCGTTAGTGACACGCGCGCATTCACGCGTCCGCATGTGTCGCTCACGGATGATCGTGATTGAATAGGATATCCCACACATGATCAAAGCTATATATATATATATGTTTTTTTTTTTCCTTTTTTTTTTTTTTTTTTGGTACTAGACTTTATATAATTTCAACAGAGATTCCAACTAGTCCAAATGGCATTTAGGGAACTCATGGAGACCCAGAGTAAAAAGGCTACAAGTTTGAAACCCAAATCCATTGAAAAAATTTACTTTTATTTAAACAAACAATACATAGCTTAGGTAACCTCAATACATAGCTAAAGTGGGTGGCATAGCTTAGGTAACTTCAATACACTGCTTCTGGTGATATATTTATCACCAGAAGCAGTAAACAATTCTGGCTAATCAATGATTTTCTAATTTTCATATCAGCCCAAAAGGGAAGGAAACCTCAATAAACTTAATGGCTATGAAGAACCAACAGTCATTGGTGCCAATACATAGCTCAGGTAACTACAACTATAGGAGAAACTGAATAACAGAAGGTAAGTTGCAATTAAACTAGTTGACAATAAGAGAGTCGTCATAGCATACATCTTTTTTTCAAGGGAACCAAGGTGATATTGGTCACAACCTCACAAGCACAACACTGACAGGATGGAAAATTCAGAACATGAGGAAGACAGTCTAAACACAAAATCTCCAACACAGAAAGAACTTTTCAACAGTCTAAACACAAAATCTCCAAAACAGAAAGAACATTTCAAAATAAGAAATCAGGTCATTTCATAAACTTGACATGGCACTGAGCCCTTCAGTAACCTCACTAATTTCTTGTTCACCTTCAACTCTTCTTTTCCGGACAAACAACGATCAGTGTGTACTGTCAATGTTTTCAAAACTCTTGAATTCTTCAATAAATAGTCTACTGCACTATAGTCATATTTGAGCCCTCTAAAGCTTCCAATTTCAATTATCTTGAGGTGAGAAAACATACAAGAGGGCATGTCCTGAGGCGGAGTGAACTTGTGCAAACCATCGACTACGTAGTTTGAAATTCCCTGACCAAAAATGAAATACAGAATCATAACTACTAGTTAAGTAAAAAAATTGGGCAGTGCTAGATATATTGGAAGCCGTTACCGGTTTTGAATACTGGTACATGTGTCATCCACTTTTTGAGCATAAATGAGACATTTTTTCATCAAATTACAAAACTACCATCACCACATTAGCCAGTATTCATAATTAACCAGTCAAAATTGTGCATATATATATCTATCATTTCCCAAAAAATATATATAAAAAAAAGAAAGAAAAGGTAGTTTCAGCAGGAAAGTTTAATCTCAATCAAACTCACCTTATAAAACACTAGAGTTTCTAGAATGGGCGGCCAAGTAATTCTGGAAAAATTTGACATCCAACATATTCGGAAACACCAATCTCCAAACAGGTCAAATTAGGAAATGTAGGCAGCCTATTTTTATAAAGCCCAATAACCTGTGCACATGAAAATAATAATTACTCAAATTCTGAACTGGAATAAAACTATGTGCACAGAAAACTAACCTCCACAGAATTATTGAAAAAACGCAGGAGCTGAGCTTTAGAGATCCCTACAAGAATTTTAGCTATGGTTTCATCCCAATCATGTTCGTCGCCCAATTGTTCATAAGAGGATTTAACATAAATATGATCTTCAACTAGAGATTGAAGGTTCTCCACTGAAAATGCATCTGGTATAAAGTCACTGTATTTGAGATATACAAGATTTGGGGCATTCAGCACTATCTCATAGCCGAAAAATTCAGTACTATATTTACCAGACGCCAAGAAATTCATTGTCAACCTCTTGAGTGAAGGAGGAGATGTTAAAAATATAATAAATATGCATATCTTTCCACCCACATCTTTGTATAAACAAATCTTCAAGCACAGGGCAGCTAGAAATAAACGTCTGAATTGAGTTGTCATCCGGAAATTGAATTTTTTCAAGACGAATAATCTTCAAATTAGGTAAGCAGACCTTAGTAGGAACATTCAAAACAAACTTAGCACCCAGTTTTAAAACCACCAGAGTTCCACAAGTAAAAAGATCGTGAGGCAGCATAGTGAACTCCTTCATGGATATGCAAAGATCAAGCTCTCGAACGTTATGACACAATGAATCACAAATCCATGCATTGACACGTAATGCATCAACATTAGGACCACACTTCAGATGAAGTCTATCCACACATGCCACGTTACGCAGTACCAACACTCTCCACAAAATTCATAAAAGTATCATATCTCTTGCCGGATTTTCATTCGCCTCTCGGGGACGCACCAGTAAGGAATCATCCAAGTCTAGACAAGGGATTGAAGCGAAAAGATACTTCCACCTGGTTGATAAAACACTGGTTCCCACTGCATATTTTGTGGGAAGAAATGATAGTATGTGACAAAGAACTGCGTCTGGCAAACTACTAATCCTATCAACACTTTCCCCAGTTTCGACTGCTGCACCCACCTTTCTACGCTTGCGGCGCCTTGAGACTGACCCAGAAATAATATTAAGAATAGTAACGTCTGGAAGGGGACAGTCAGATTCAGGAGGATTCCTCATGACCCTAACTGATAAGCCCTTTTGAGAGCTTCAAGTTGGGAGGCTCTGTGAAAACGGAGTTAGGGTTTTGTACAAAGGTTGAGTGAGTTGTTTTGCAAAATGGGGTTTCACTTTGGATTTTGACAACAGATGGCAGCGAATTATTGCTTTTCAAAAACTGATGGTTGATTTTAGAAAACAAGTTTGGGGTTTTGTGACTTCTTAGGAGAATTCAATTCCAACCCATCAAAGTCAGACTCAGAAAAACAAGTCGCTATAGCACACAGCATACAAACTTACTCTGTGTTTAACATTGATACATCGAACAAACCAAAATGACTGAAAGTTATAGGAAAAAGCTATAAAAAAAAAAAAATATTACAAATCGAACGCATTAAGACTTCAAAGAAGAAATCAGGAAATTTTGGTGCAATAAAAAGCAAAACTACCGTTCGTTTTTCCGATCTGATGAGGACAACGATTGTATAGAGAGAGGGAGGGGGGGTGTCAGGGAGAGAAGGATTGGAACCTGGTAAGGAAAGGCAACGGCGGTGCATGCAGTGAGAGGTTGCCGGAATCTGACATTACGGTGAAAAGATATGGCCCTAGATCCGTTGGAGAAACTGTAGGGATCCAAGACAGTGACTGTCGGTGAGCGACGGCTCCGGAGAGAGAAACGGATGATAAAAGAGGGGAAGAAAAATAGATATGGAAATGAAAGAAATGATATTGAGCTCTAAAATGATCTTTTCCACATAGTGGCCCTATGTCAGAAGGCGGTGAACATTCTCTCTATTTAAGGAATGGTTCTGTGAAATACAATTTATAGTTCTTATATGAATTTGTGGACTTGGTTTAGATTTTATTAGACCCTTCAGTAAATAGAGAGAAGTCTTCCCCCTCGATATGAGTTTTTAACCAACTTATCCAACAAGTTGGCTTTTGTAATCATTTTGGAAACATCCCATCTCTGACTTCTCCCAGTCAATTCTAGCAAAGGAGGTCGGTGACGAGAATGGCTCTATGCCTTTTATATAATATCATTTACTTGCTTAATTTAATTTTGGCTTGTTAGACACTTAGACTTGGTCTTAGGTCAGCAAATATTACTGCTGGTGAATTTTCCCAACGATCTACCTTTTGTAATCATTTTGGAAACATTCCAATCTCCGACATCCCTCATTGGTTCTAGAAGAGGAAGTCAAGAACAAGATGAGTTTTCCAGAGGTTCCAAAAGTAGGTTCTTGCAAAGTGCCCCCATATAATTTCTCAAAAAATAATGTAATAATCAACAATGTTATTATTATTATTTATTATTTTGCTCTATGATTCAAATGCGTGCCGATTCAATACATAGAAATTGCAACTTCACATTTCCTTGAGATCACTTGTAACTTGGAAAATTTCTTCCTAACCTTATTTTGAAAGCTCCGATCAATATGTATTCTCATCTTCTCCAAAACACTCGCATTCTTCAGAAAGTACTCAACTATTTTCATCTCCTTACTAAAACCTCGAAATCTTTCAATTTCAATGGTTTTAAGGTGGAACATTAGACAATAAGGGACACGTTGAGGCGGATTCCACTGCCATTTGTTTTTACTTCGAGTGTACAGAAGATCCTAACCAAAGAAAAAATATGGTGAGTCAGAAGCCATCACCGCTAGTTAAGTTTGTTTGGATGTAAATTTTGATTTCATCTAAACTCACATCATCAAAAACGAGAGTTTCTAGAAGAGGCGATCGTTCAAGAAAGTCTGGCAAAATTTTCCATCCGTCATAATCGTGAAAACCAAGCTCCAAATGGGTCAAATTAGAAAATGTAGGCAGCTCAAGCCTATAAAATGATAACCCAATAGCCTGCATAAAAGACGGAAATTATAGTAACTCAAATTCTAAATAGAAACAAAAAAAAATCTAAGGAGTTCAAGAAAATTGATGAGAAACCCAACCTCCAGAAAATCAAGGCATAAATGAAGGAAATGAACTTTGGAGATTGCCTTTAGAATTTCAGTCATAGATTCACCATGCCTATGGTTGCCATCTTGCCTATGTTGAATGTCAGATTGAAGATAAATACGAGCTTTAAGAAGAGATTGTAGATTGTTCACCGAAAAGAGTTTTGGTACCCTGTCACTGTACTTGAGGTATACAAGATTTGGGGTATTCAACACAATCTCATAGTTACAGAAGTCAGAAAAATTTCCATTCTCAGCGAAGTAATCTATAGTCAAACTCAGCACCTACTTTTAAAACCACCAGTGTCCTGCAAGTGAAAACATTGCTAGGCAGCATATCGAAATCTCTCTTGAAGATATAAAGATCAAGCTCTCGAACATTACACCGTAGTGCAGCACAAATCCAAGCATTAACCCGTGAAGCATCAACATTTTCACCACATTCGAGACGAAATCCATCTAGATTCGTTGTATCACGTAGAATAAACATTCCATCCACGAAGTTCATGAAAGTACTAATTTCATTCCCTTCTTCTGGGGGAAGAAATATAGAATGACAAAAGTCTGGAGTAGGGATTGAAGCAAAAAGGTACCTCCACCTGGTTGATAAAACGCTGGTTCTCGTTGCATGTTTTGTGGGAAGAAATGATAGGATGTGAGAAAGAAGTGAGTCTGGCAAACTACTGATCCTGTCTACTACGCTTTCTTCAGTTTTCACCGTTTCACCCACCTTTTGAAGCTTGTGGACCATTGACGTTGATGTTGCGGAAATTAGTCCCAAGGATTGAATTGAAAATCACCACAATGGCAATTTGCACACTCAAATGAGAAATTAAAGAAATAAATAAAGAACAATCACTCAATACACAAAGCAATTTAACGTGGTTCGGCTAATGCCTACATCCACGAGATAACGATCAGAAAGTTTCACTATGAAAACAAAGAGTACAAGCAAATTACAAGAAAGTGGTTTCACACTCTCACGTACTCTCACCCACTGGATAGACACACCTCACAAATATTTTGTATATCTCTTCCCGAATGCAACTCTTTGCAATTCACCCTCTTTATACCAAATGATTGTCCAAGTCCCCTTTTAATAGTAAAAAAAAGGGGCTTACTTCCATAAGATAAGAGTTCAGGACAAAATATTCAAAGGACCTAAAGATATAGGTTGGCTAGAAAGTCTCCACCATAGGTACAAAAGTCACCTACCCATTTAATGAAAGTAAGACTTTCTTTCCTCAACTAAGAAGTTGGTTCTCCTTTTAAGACTTTCTTTTCTCAGCAAAGAAATTGGTTCTCCTTTCACCAGATTTCAAGAGGGGCATGTGGGGGGTAGCGCCGAATTTCAGCTAGCACATGCAATTCAATTAATATAGTTATATGCAGATTTCAAAGAATTCGGCTTTGAAATTTTGCCGGCGACAATCGAGCCATAAATTCAACAATTCTTCACCTTGGCGAGAATTAAAGCCAACTCTGCAACAATCTCCACCTTGACTTGAAATTCCTCAAGTCATTAAGAAGCTACCCATCTGATCGTCATCTCCAATGCATCTCTTAAAGCGCTTAAATTCATGAGATATTTA
Organism: Liquidambar formosana; assembly: GCA_039720395.1. NCBI lineage: Eukaryota > Viridiplantae > Streptophyta > Magnoliopsida > Saxifragales > Altingiaceae > Liquidambar > Liquidambar formosana. The sequence continues at coordinate 5,992,928 of CM077834.1, forward strand.
TTAAGTCCAAGCAATGCTCGAACTTGACTGCTGGAATTGCCTTGGTCAACATATCAGCTAGATTATCTTTAGTGCCAACTTTCTGTAAAGAAATTTCACCATCATTGATAATCTCCCGAACAAAGTGAAACCGAACATTAATATGCTTGGTCCTTGCATGATGAACTTGGTTCTTTGCCAAGTGAATAGCACTTTGGCTATCACAGAACACGCTAACGTGCTTTTGTGAAATTCCCAGGTCACCAATTAAACCTTAAAGCCATAAAGCCTTCTTCACGGCCTCGGTCATTGCCATATACTCTGCCTCAGTTGTAGACAACGCCACTGTTGGTTGTAACATAGACCTCCAGCTAACAGGACCACATGCTAATGTGAAAACATAGCCTGTTGTGGACCTTCGCTTATCCAAGTCACCAGCATAATCAGAATCCACATAACCACTGATATAAGACTTTGAACTGCTGTCCCACTGATACATTAATCCCACATCTAAGGTACCTTTCAAATACCTTAGTAACCATTTCACAGCCTGCCAATGCTTTTTTCCCGGATTTGACATGTATCTACTAACAACACTAACTGCGTGTGAAATGTCTGGTCGAGTGCATACTATAGCATACATCAAGCTACCAACTGCACTCGCATATGGAACATGCGACATAAATTCGCGCTCCTGTTCACTGTTTGGAGACATAGTTGCTGAAAGTTTGAAGTGGGCAGCCAAGGGGGTACTCACAGCCTTTGAGTTCTCCATACCAAATCGAGAAAGTACTTTTTCCAAATACTTCTGCTGCGACAAATACAATTTCCCCTTCTTTCTATCTCTATGAATTTCCATGCCAAGAATCTTCTTAGCTACACCCAAATCCTTCATCTCAAACTCTTTACTAAGTTGAGATTTCAATTTGTTGATATTATCCATGCTCCTAGCAGCGATGAGCATGTCATCAACATACAAAAGTAAGTAAATAAACGAATCATTTGGAAGTTTCTTAAAATACACACAATGGTCGTATTCATTTCTAGTGTAGCTTTGTTCTAACATGAATGTGTCAAATCTCTTGTACCACTGCCTTGGCGACTGCTTCAGTCCATACAGAGACTTCCTCAATTTGCACACATGTTCTTCCTTACCAACAACCTTAAAGCCATCAGGTTGTTTCATGAATATCTCCTCCTCCAGATCACCATGGAGGAATGCAGTTTTGACATCAAGTTGCTCTAACTCGAGATCAAAATATGCAGTAATGGCCAATAGAACTCGGATTGAAGTATGTTTCACCACTGGTGAAAATACCTCATTGTAGTCCACGCCTTCCTTTTGTGCATAGCCTTTGGCCACTAACCTTGCCTTGTATCTAACATCACTAGACCCTGGAGATCCTTCCTTCTTTGCATATACCCATTTACACCCTATAGCTCGCTTTCCCTTAGGCAACTTAACAAGTTCCCAAGTATGGTTCTTGTAAAAAGAATTCATCTCCTCACTCATGGCAGTCTTCCACTCCTTGCAATTACTGTCATTTACTGCTTCTTGGAATGTAGATGGTTCGTTTCCAAATATGGTAAGTGCATATGATACCATATCCTCAAAGCCATAGCGAACTGGTGCCTTGTGTGTCCTTTTGGGTCTGACACCTGCTAAGGATTGCTACTGCTGTTGCTCTTCAATTGTCCCTTCTTTTGGAACAATCTCATCATCAACCTCTGTTGATGTTTCAGGAATAGTGAACTCCACCTGCATAGAATCATTATTTTTCTCTTCCTTTTGCATGCTGGAAGTTTGTATAGCAGACTCATCAAAGGTTACATCTCTGCTGATCACGAACTTATGTAATTCAGGACACCATAATCTATAACCCTTGACTCCACTTGCATAGCCTAGAAAAATACCCTTCTTGGCTCTTGGATCAAGCTTACTTTCTTTAACATGAAAATAAACCGGACACCCAAAGATTCTGAGGGAATTATAATCAGCAGGCTCACTTGACCATACTTCATGAGGAGTTTTACACTCAATAGCTGTTGATGATGATATGTTGACAAGAAAGCAGGCTGTGTTCACAACTTCAGCCCAAAACTCTCTACCCAACCCAGCGTTGGATAACATACATCGTGCTCTTTCTAATAGGGTACGATTCATTCGTTCTACAACCCCATTTTGCTATGATGTTTCCTTTACAGTGAAGTGTCTTGCAATGCCTTCATCTTCGCAAAACTTCAAGAATGGCTTGTAGGTATACTCGCCACCATTGTCAGTTCTCAACCGCTTAATCTTCTTGTCAGTCTGCTTTTCCACTATTGCTTTCCACTTTTTGAATGTTTCAAAAACTTTATCCTTGCTCTTCAAAATATACACCCATACTTTGCGCAAGAAGTCATCAATAAAGGAAACAAAATACCTTGATCCCCCTTTTGAAGCTACCTTCGAGGGACCCCAAACATCCGAATGGATGTAGTCAAGAGTGCTTTTTGTGCGACGAATAGCTGTGCTGAACTTTACTCTGGTCTACTTGCCAAAGACACAATGTTCACAGAAATCCAGTTTACCCGTCTTCACTCCACCAAGAACACCTCGTTTGCTTAAGACATCCAATCCTCTCTCACTCATATGCCCCAAGCGCATATGCCACAAATGAGTAGAGATTGAATCACGATCATCTGACGTTGACACTGTTGCCTATCCTGTTACTGTACTACCAAATAGAAAATATAAATTTCCTATCTTACTTCCCTTCATCATGACTAGAGCACCTTGGACAACTCTCAGTACACTTGTTTCTGCCACAATCTTGCAGCCATTGGAGTCTAGAGCACCCAAAGAAATGAGGTTTTTCTTCAATTCTGGAACATATCGTACTTCTGTCAAAGTTCTCACAATTCCATCGTGCATCTTGATTTTGATTGTTCCTATCCCCACTGTTTTACAGGCCATGTTGTTGCCCATCAAAACAGTGCCACCGTTTACTCCTTTGTAGGAAGCAAACCAGTCCCTGTTGGGACAGATATGATATGAACAACCAGAGTCAAGAATCCAGCCATCAGATGTACTCTCATTGTAAGAAGAAACTGACAACACATTTTCGGCATTGTCCAGATTTTCCTCTGCAATAGCTGCATCAGAGGACTTGCCCTTATTTTTCTCGTCCTTTTCTTTGAGAATCAGACAGTCTACCCTGTAGTGCCCTTTCTTGTGACAATAGTGACATTTTGAATTCTTCCGACTTTTGGATTTAGATCTGCATCTTCCAGCTCCAGGTTTTCTACTATCTGTCCTCCCTCTAACAACTAAATCCTCTGCCTGAGAGTCGTTGCTAAGAGCCTTCTTCCTTTGTTCATTGGAGAGAAGCGTTGTTGTAACTTCATCATATTCGATGGTATCCTTCCAGTAGAGCAAAGTTGTGACTAAATGCTCATACGAGTCTGGAAGTGAGGACAATAGATTTAGGGCTTTGTTTTCGTCTTCTAACTTAACATCTATGTTTAGTAGTTCAGAGAAGATTCTACTAAACTCGTTAAGATGGTCATGCATTGATGTGCCTTCCTTCATGTGAAACGTGTAGAGTTGTTTCTTCAGGTACAGTCGGCTGGTTAGAGATTTTGTCATGTAGAGACTCTTCAGCTTTAACCAAATTGTCGCAGCTGATTTCTCATGCATAACGTTGTACATAATCTCTTTCATCAAACATAACCAAATGGTACTGCATGTTTGGAGATCGTAGTCTTCCCAGTCTTCATCAGAAATATCTGAAGGCTTACCCTTCAGTGCTTTGTGTAGTCCTTGCTAAATAAGGACATCCCTGACTTGGACTTGCCATAGTCCAAAATTGTTCTTCCCGTCGAATTTCCCTACCTCGAACTTGGCGTTCGACACCTTTGCAAGTTTTGCTGCCATCTTTTCAAAAAAAAAAACCTTGTCTCTGATACCAATTTGTTGCGGAAATTAGTCCCAAGGATTGAATTAAAAATCACCACAATGGCAATTTGCACACTCAAATGAGAAATTAAAGAAACAAATAAAGAACAATCACTCAATACACAAAGCAATTTAACGTGGTTCGGCTAATGCCTACATCCACGGAATAACGATCAGAAAGCTTCACTATGAAAACAAAGAGTACAAGCAAATTACAAGAAAGTGGTTTCACACTCTCACGTACTCTCACCCACTGGATAGACACACCTCACAAATATTTTGTATATCTCTTCCCGAATGCAACTCTTTGCAATTCACCCTCTTTATACCAAATGGTTGTCCAAGTCCCCTTTTAATAGTAAAAAAAATGGGCTTACTTCCATAAGATAAGAGTTCAGGACAAAATATTCAAAGGACCTAAAGATATAGGTTGGCTAGAAAGTCTCCACCATAGGTACAAAAGTCATCTACCCATTTAATGAAAGTAAGACTTTCTTTCCTCAACAAAGAAGTTAGTTCTCCTTTTAAGACTTTCTTTTCTCAGCAAAGAAATTGGTTTTCCTTTCACCAGATTTCAAGAGAGGCATGTGAAGGGTGGCGCCGAATTTCAGCCAGCACATGCAATTCAATTAATATAGTTATATGCAGATTTCAAAGAATTCGGCTTTGAGATTTTGCCGGCGACAATCGAGCCATAAATTCAACAGTTGATTCCATGAAATTGGTGATACTCTTCTTAAGAAAACAGAAGTGTTTTTCAAAAGCAATTTTTAACGAGATTTTATGGAAGGGGGAAGAATAAAACTACTGACATGCCCATGAAAGCTTGAAGTTGAAGGGTTGAATCAGGGTAGAGTTGGGATTTTATACTCCACCAAGGTTGAGGGTGAGTTGCTTTGTAAATTGGAGTTTCACTTTGGAAATTGGCAACAGAAGTGGCGTTTTATTTGATTCCCAGAAACAGTTTGGTGTTTTGGTAATTGGGACTTTCTCCGAAAAATTCAATTCCAACCAACCATGAAAGCCCGGCTCGAGAAAGAAGCCCCTGCAGCACACTACGTCCAAACTTCACACTCTGGTTGTACAGTGTTCAAACTTCCACATTCTCCGTTGTGTTAATGTTTGACCTTCGAAGAAACACAAATTGAGGTGCGCAGTTACGAAACACCACAGCTCGGAGCCAGCCATATATTTACATACCTACACCACTACCATCAAATTGAGGCAAAATCTATTCTCTTTTTCCCTGTAAAATCTCAAAATACCCCTTATTATTATGTTATGTTAAAGATTTAAAGAGGGTAAAATAGTCATATTATATTAATTTAAATTCAAATCCACTCAGGCACTCACTCATAACAATTTGTAGTCTTTTTTTTTTTTTTTTTTTTTAGGTTTCAATGGAAGGACTGGACCTCCTCAAACCCTACCACCACCCAACCAACTGAAATATTTCTCATTGGTAATTTCCTTTTTTGCTTTTAGAACAAAAATAATTCATCTGTCACTCTTTTTTGCCTTCATTACTTCTTTTTGCCAACGAGTAATAACAACAGCTACTTGCAGATGGCGGTAGCTATGGAAAGGTGGACAATGGTTGCGAACTTCTTTAACATTTGCTACAAACCTTGACAGTTTCTTTCCAACACTGTTACACATTAGCTACTAAGGCAATTGATCTTAGGCCATGTTTGTTTGGTTGGAATGAAATGAAATCATATTCCACTTCATTCCAAATAGCAGGTTTTGATGAGGATATTTGAATGGAAATTTAATTAAATAATTTGTTTGATTAGCCATTTCAAATCACTTTTCATTTGAGACTACTTTAAGCATTGAATCAAATTTCATTCCCATTCATTCCATTCCAACCAAACAAGCATGGCCTTAGGGAAATAAGAGTTAGATTTCAAGACGGACAATAATGTAATCAAAAGATTGTGTTAAAAATACGTGTATCATTTTAACACTTCACACCAAATTAGAGTGACCATCTGACGTGTCCGTGCTTAGCTAAGGAGGCTCTAGTAGGAAAGTGAACTTTTAATTACATACAACAGTTCATTAGACATGGCTAATGGTATGGATAGCTAGCCCCCAATTTGAGCACGCCCAACAAGTGAAATGAGCACCTTAGTTAAAAAATAAAAAAATAAAAAAAATTAAAAAAAAAGTCAAATGAGCAACGGGGCAGCCATAATCCAACTTACAATGTTCTAAACACAAACATTCCACTAAGAAGAACAATAAAATCCTAAAATAATCAGTCATTAACTTCTACAAATTAAATCCCATAAGAGAAAAACATCCAGCAACTCAATACATATTGAGAAGAAAGCAAAAGTATTAGCTAGTCTGATCCATTGCTCAGGTATTATGACAGAGAGACGACGACATAAATGCCTCACATATCAAATGGTGAGCTATAAATAGAAAATTACCTAATAGAAGGGAAAAAAAAAATCTTACTATAAAAAATTCAGATTAACTAGTCATGACCACATCCCCACATTATTGAGAGAGAGAGAGAGAGCTCACCCAGATAAGTAATTAAATAAGGCAGCCAGATATATTCCAAAACAGATTATCCCATCAAAAGAGTTAGCCCAAATTAAGGGCACAAGAAAATTTATGAAATTACAACTTTACAGATTGTTGAACCCCTTGGGAATGCCAACAATTGCTTACTTACCTTCAATTCTTCTTCTTTAGTCAAATGAGTGCCTATAATCAACTTGTGCAGAACTTTGGAATTCTTCAGCAAATACTTTACCAGTTTGAGCTGATATTTCTGGCCTTTGAATGCGCAAATTTTAATTGTCTTAAGGCGGAATAACAAACAATATGGAACCTGCTTGTGTGATCTCCGAAAAAATTCTCCCCCATAGTCTACAAGTCCCTGACCATAAAGAATGAGAAGTTCAAAACCACTGTCTAATAACTAGGCAAAAACTCTTCATTAAATAGAAACTCACCAGTTGAAGACACAGAGCTACTAAATTAGGGGAGCTATTTAGTAAGTCTGGCAGGATTTCCCATCCAATATGTTTGTTAACATCAAGCTCCAAATGGGTCACATTATGAAACATAGGCAGCTCACGACAATATAACTTAAGAGCCTTCATGCAAGACAGGGAAAAAAGAAGCCAATCAAACTCTTGAAAGGTGACCAATCAAATCTATCAACTAGCAAATCATATATATATGTATATAGTGAGAGAAAGGGAAGGGGGAGTGATTGTTAAACATTATAAAGAAAGAGTTGAAAAAGCTACCTCCATACAATCACCAGATAAATGTAGAAACTTAACACTAGAGATCCCTCTAATAAGATCGAGCACATTTTTACCATAGCAATAGCTTCTTTCATCTAATTTTTCAGTGCTTAGATCAACATGAACTTGAGCTTCAATTAGAGAATGTAGGTTATTCACCAAATAACCTTCCGCTACATAATCAATGAGTCTAAGGTATTTGAGACTTGGGGCATCAATGACGATCTTGTACTCACAAAATTCAGTACTATGTTCCCCGAAGAAGGCACATTCCAAAGTCAAATGCTTGAGTGCAGGAGCAGAAATGTTAAATAGACGTATATTTTTCAATCCACACTCCTCTATCAGCAATTCTTCAAGCACAGTGCAGCCAGAAAAGAGCGTCTGTATCGAGTCATCGTCCATAAATCCAATTGAATTGAGATGGAGGGTCTTGAGACGTGGTAAACTAACAGAAGCAGGAACTTTGAGAACAAATATAGAACACAGTTTTAAGAACACCAGTGTTCCACAATTAAAAAGACTATGAGGCAGCAGCTTCAAGTCTTTTGTGGAGATGCATAGATCAAGCTCTTGAACCTCACGACGCAGTGCAGTGCAAATCCATGCATTAACATGAGAGCAATCACAATTTGGACCACATTTGAGACGAAACCTGTGGATGCATGACACATTACGTAGAAGCAGCACTCTGTCTACAAAGCGTGTAAAGCTTACTCTCATCTCTCTTATGGAATACCTGAAAAGTTTTTCCTTACATAACAGTAATTCATCGTCAAAGTCTAGATTGGGGAGTGAAGCCCAAAGATACATCCACCTAGTGGATAAAATGCAAGTTCCCACAGCATACTTTGTGGGAAGAAAAGATAGGATGTGGCAAAGAACTTTGTTTGGTAAACTGCTGATCCTGTCTTTGCTTTCCTGCAAAACCTTCTGAAAATTTGGTGAACAGTTGATGTCATCTTCTCTTTCTTCAATTTTCACGCGTTTTGAGTTTGAATCCATGGTTTCTACAATGTTGTTCCTCAAGTCTCCTTTTTGTTGGTAATCATAAGTAAGAAATTAAAAGACCAGAGATCAGACTTTGAGTTTGAATCGTAAAATTTTTCATTATTTAAGCAATAGAAAAAAAATCTACTCAATTACTATTAAATACAACTATTTTGCTATATTTGAGTTAAGTAATTTCAATTTCTGGGAGGCAAGGGATTGTTGGGCTATGTTCTCAAAAAAAACTTTTCAGAAACTTGTTCTCAAAAAATTGTAGTAAAAAAATTTGAGAACATGTTTTCAATGGCTTTGTTCTCCTTGAAAAGAAAACAAAAAACAAGAACTCAAGAACATCATTTTGATCTTTCTTGAAAACAAGCTGTATTCAGGGAAAAATTTCAAAAAATAGTTTTTGAAAACACGTTTCGAGACATGATTTCTGCACCGTTTTCTATCTTCTATGACTTAGGAACCAAAAACTATTTCTGAGGACATGGCCAAAGAGGCCATAATTACCTTATAAGCCTGTAAACTTCCTAGTACATGAAACTCATAATATTATGAGTTCCAACCATCACACATAATTACATATTTCATGCTTATAGTAGAAGTCTTGGGCTACCAAACATGAAGATGCAAGTCAAGTATTAAAAGTGGCCACTTTGTACTAAAAAACAGAGGTTAGGACTGAATCCAGTTTACCCCCTCCCACCCAGGACGCATGTATTAGCAAGAGCAACACTGGGTAATGGCTTTTTAACCTTTTTTTCTCTTTTTCTTTTTTCATTTTAAATTAACAGCCCACTCTCCAAAAGCCCCCTTTATAAAGCATCAGGAAACGAAGAACAATATCATCCTCGTCTTTAAACAAATCGAGAAGAGATCAACAACATTACATAATTTAGTGATACCCAAAAGGGAACACTAGGTTTAAGCATTCTTATATTAAATTTTGTATGTTGCCAAAAAATATATTACAAAATAATATGCATTACTCTGTAGTATTTACTTAAAATAAAACTACTCCGTAAACAACTAAAAACCCAAAAATGGATTTAGGGATAAGCAGTACCAAAACCATCGTTATCATCATACATCCATATGAGAGCAACAGAACAGTAAAATGCAAGGAAAATCCCTTCTTCTTTTTTTTTTTTTTCTTTTTTTTTAATTTTTTAAAAAGAGACAAAATCAATGAAACTTACAAAAGCAAAAAAAAAAAAAAAAAAAAAAAAAAGTGCTCCCCCGATGGGAAAATTACTGAGCACCAAAAAAACAAGGAACAAAAGCAATATTTGATTACACAACAAAGCAGACAGAAGACAAGAATGGCTCTCAGCAAACCCCAAACGAAGTGAGAAATCATAAGTCTCTCTCTCTCTCTCTCTCTCTCTCTCTCTCTCTCTCTCTATATATATATATATATATATATGCATAAATCAGAATATGAAGAAAAATAAATAGGCATACCAAGTGGTAGATCGTAAGAGGTTGGTGTCTCCATGGGTTCATGCACGGCTCGATCTGCTACCAATATTTCCTGTGTGTCCAGAGATTGCACGAACATATGCATGTTTGGAGAGGTTAAGCAGCCAAATGGGCATTTGGGTGTATTCCTGTCTGGAAATATGAAAAGGCAAGCCATGGTGGATTGGTTGTGGTTGCAACTTTTGAAGACCAGTAATTGGCAGCAGAGAGGGGTCCACTCAGTGTCATTTCAACTATAAATGAAGAGGGAACGACTTTTGAGAATTAGGAGCAGGTTAGCGTGTCTGCCAAAGGGCGCCTGGCTCAGGGTTGACAAGGGGCTTGAGTGCTTTGTTTACCTCATTTGCGTAGCATCTTAGACATCTTTCATAGTGAGGATTTGGGTTCATCTGTCGATTCTAAAAATGTTAATTTTTATCCAATAATTATGTTTCTTTTTTCCGGTCATTATATAAGACCATACACGATGGAGGGGTTAAAATTCTTACAAGCTAAAGTAATTTAATCAATTAAAAAGTTACATGTGGACATTTTAGTTTTGACTAAAGAAATTCACTATTTCAAAGTTAGACGTGCTCTAATAGAGTTGTTAAAACTCTTTCTATTTAGTGCTCATGTCAGGTAGAAATCACTTCAATGGAGTTATTATTGAGCTGAAGCATCATCAATCCATACAAGAAACGAAAATAGCTTTCGCTTTTTCCCGATTTGGAATCTGTCAAACACAAGAAACGAAAAAAAAAAAAAATGATAAACAATTCATAAGTGCCAAGATGGCACATTACTGGCATTATTATCTGTAGCGGCAACTTTAACTTCTGATTGGTTTAACTCTTGCTTTAACATGCTCATTGGAGCATCAAAAAGCATCACCTGCCTTTTAAATATAAAAGGCTGACACTAAAAAGGGGGTTAACAACATCATTGTGGATGCTCTAACCCAAGCACCCAAATAACACATTTTGACATATCCCCTCCAACGGCAAAATGTTAAAAATGTCACATCTACAATTCCTTTACCCACCATTTAGCACACCTAGCCTTTTTAACATACTAGAATGCTAAAATGGTCCCAACGCCAAAATTATATAATTTTGCGGATCCGGATTTAGTGAAATTTGGGACTTTAATTGTATGGTAAAGTTACTGTTAGATTAACGCCATGTAGCAAGAGAGAAGAAATGACGATTCAAATTCGTTAGTAGTAAAACAGTTCTCAGATTTTGTGGTCTCAACTGTTTTGTTACCAACGAATCCAAGCCATCCCTTCTTCTCTCTTGCCATATAATGTCAATTTAGTGATAACTTCACTACGTAGTTATAGTCCCAAACTTCACCAAATCTCAATCCTAATTTGGCATGTTTTGAGGCCTTTAATATTATTTTGTACCATATTTGAAGAAATTTTGGCATTACTACAATAGAGCACATCATTGAACAGTTATTTTTTTTAATTTTTCTGTTCCTCCTCATTTGTGCCAAATTATAACATTGACATGTTGTGTCGATCATTACACATTAAAGATTTTCTTAATAAACCTTTTACTTAACCTTAAGAGATAGATAAGTAGTTCTTAGAATTAACGTTTGGAAAAGTATAAGGTTTTAAATTTGACTTCTCATTTAGGATCATTCACCAATCAAATTTATCTTATTGTCCACTTTACCTGTATCTAAAGAATTAACTAGACCAAAAATCTAAATAGCTGGAATATTGAAAAAAAAAAAAAAAAATGGAAGCTTCCAACTAGTCCAAATGGTATTTAGCGTATACATGGAGACCTCGAGTAAAAAGGTTACAGGTTGAAACCAAAATCCATTGAAAAAAATAGTCTTATTTAAAAAAACAATAAACAACCCATGGCTTAGGTAACTTCAATACATTGCTAAGGTGGGTGGCATAACACTACTAACATATTTATCATCGGAAGCAATAAACAACTCTAGCTAATCAATCAATTTCTCAGTAAAGAGAAGGAAACCTCAATAGTCTTACTGGCTGTCAAGAAACCAAAATAAAATGCTGGTTTTGACTGCATATTTTGTGGGAAGAAATGATAGAATGATAAAAGCCTGGAGTAGGGATTGAAGCAAAAAGGTACCTCCACCTGGTTTATAAAATGCTGGTTCTGACTGCATATTTTGTGGGAAGAAATGATAGGATGTGAGAAACAAGTGAGCCTGGAAAACTTCTGATTCTGTCTACGCTTTCTTCAGTCTTCACCGATTCACCCACCTTTACAAGCTTGTGATCCATTGACATTGAATCCATGAAATTGGTACTACTCTTCCTAATAAAACAGGTGTTTTTCAAAAGCAATTTTTAATGAGATTCTATATGCCCATGAAAGCTTGAAATTGATAAGTTGGGTGAGCATGGAGTTGGGATCTTATACCCCACGAAGGACTAGGATCCTAGAGTTGCTTTGTAAATGAGAGTTTCACTTTGGAAATTGGCAACAGAAGCAGCGTTTTATGGGATTCCCAAAAACAGTTTGGTGTTTTTGGTAATTGGAACTTTCTTCGAAAAATTCAATTCCAACCAACCATGAAAGCGCGGCTCAAAAAAGAAGCCTCTGCGGCACACAACATTCAAACTTCATACTCTGGTTGTACAGTGTACGAAGAAAAACATCTTCAAGTTAATCCCATAAGAGAAAAACATCCAGAAACTCAATATCTATCGAGAAGAAAACAAAAGTATTAGTCTGATCCGTTGCTTAGGTTTTATTATAGAGACACAATGGCATGAATGCCTCACATATCAAATGGTGAGCTATAAATAGAAAATTACCTAATAAAAGGAAAAAAAAAAAAATCTTATTATAAAAAGGTCAAATTAAATTGTCATGACCACATCCCCACATTATAGAGAGAGAGAGATAGAGAGAGAGAGCTCACCTAGATAAATAAATAAGGCAGCCATGCAGATATATTCCAAAACAGATTATTACATCAAAAGAGTTTAGCCCAGAGTAAGGGCACAAGAAAATTTATGAAATTACAACTTTACAAGATTGTTGAACCCCTTGGGAATGCCAACAATTGCTTACAAACTTTCAATTCTTCTTCTTTAGTCAAATGATTGCCTATAATCAACTTGTGCAAAACAGATTTTTCTATGCAATTATTGAGTTATTAATTGCAGCTTAACATATGCCCTTAGGACACACATTAAGAAAACCCCTAATATATTTATCATCGGAAGCAATAAACAACTTTGGCTAATCAATCAATTTCTCATTAAAGAGAAGGAAACCTCAATAGTCTTAATGGCTGTCAGGAAACCAACACAGTCATTGTGCCATTACATAGCTCAGGTAACTTCAACTATCAGAGAAACTGAATAACAGAAGGAAAGTTGCAATTAAACTAATTGACAATAAGAGAGTCATCATAGCATACATCTTTTTTTCTTTTTCTTTTTTGGAAGGGAACCAAGGTGATATTGGTTGTGACCTCACAATCACAACATTGGCAGGATGGCAAATTCAGTACATGAGGAAGACAGTCAAGACAAAATCTTCAAAACATAAAGAACTTTTCAAAATAAGAAATCAGATAGTTTCATAACTTGACATGGCACTGAGCCCTTTAGTAGCCTCAATAATTTCTTGTTCACCCTCAACTCTTCTTTTGCAGACGAACAACGATCAGTGTGTACTGTCATTGTTTCTAAAACTCTTGAATTCTTCAGTAAATAGTCTACTGCACTATTGTCATATTTGAGCCCTCCAAAGCTTCCAATTTCAATTGTCTTGAGGTGAGAAAACATACAAGAGGGCACATCCTGAGGCGGAGTGAACTTGTGCGAGCCATCAACTACATAGTTTGAAATTCCCTGACCAAAAATGAAATATAGAATCATAACTACTAGTTAAGTGAAAAACATTTCCCAAAAAAATATAACCAGTCAAGGTTGCCGGTATATCTATCATTTCCCAAAAAAAAAAAAAAAAAATATATATATATATATATATAAGAAAAAAAAGGTAGTTTCAGCAGAAAAGTTTACTCTCAATCAAACTCACCTTATAAAACACTAGAGTTTCTAGAACAGGCGAGCTGCCAAGTAATTCTGGAAAAATTTGACATCCAATATATTCGGAAACACCAATCTCCAAACGGGTCAAAAATGGAACTTTTCAGAAAGAAGAAGAAAGATGGGGAAAAGAAGAGAACCTGCTATGAAGGGCTAGAAATCGGCACAGATGGAGTTGTTGGATGTGGCTGCAACATCAAAATCTCTTACACCTTAGGATTTGGAGATATACGGAAAGTGTTTTGAGCCCATTTTATACATTAGGGTTGGGTGCGGGTCGGTTTAGAGCGGTTTAAAAAAAAATTATCAACCAACCCACTTATAACAGGTTGTAAATTTTTCTACCCGCCGTCAAACCGTAAGTGCTAAAAACCGGTGGGTTGGTTATTTTTTTAAGCGGTTTGTCACTAACGGTTTGGGCGGGTTTGGCACGTTGTATCATGCCTTTTCTAATTGAGACATTTCTAATATATTGGGCGCACCTTAGCTAATTAGTACGTTATAAATAAATTAATAAATCAAGAAAATATAATTATTTAATGTGGTTAAGTGAAGCTTGTTACATACTTACATAGAATTTTAATTCCAAATATGAAAATTATGATTTTATGAGATTTAATGTTGATGAAATTGGTAATAGTTAATGTTATTAAAGGTTAAAAGACCCAAAACTCAACATCCTAGCAAAATACTAATAAGATAATACATTATTATGAAATTAGAGATAGTTTATATTTATAATTTTATACATATATTATTAAAGGCGGGGCAGTTTGGTTTATTGGCGGTTTGACAAAATTCAACCCACCAACCAAACCAAATCGCCAATTTTATTGCTCAATCCGCCCAAACCGCACCACTAACCTCTCAAATCGTTTGGGTCGGTGTGGAATAGAACAGATTGGTTTGGTTTTGTGGATTGAGCGGTTTTTTGCACATCCCTATTATACATACAAATAGTTAAAATGGGAATCATTGTAAGTTGGAGTTTTACTTTGGAACTTAAAAACAGAAACAGCGTTTTTGCTGATTCCAAAAACAGCTTGGTATTCTCAACGAAAATGGATCGTCATTTTGAAGCTTTGTAATTTTTCTAGTTGCTCACATGGAAGGACTTATGGCCCTCACGCGTCCGTCTATCTTCCAGGGTGACCTTCTAAGTCTTACCAATCTGACGAATATACCCTTTACATCCTTCTTTTTTTTTTTTCTTTTTTTTTTTTATAGCTTTGAACATTAAAAAAAAAAAAAAAAAAAAAAAAAAAAAAAAAAAAAAAAGAGTATAAACACTTCTTTATAAAGCTTGAATACAAGGTCATTGATTTAATCTTTAATCACTTCCTTAAGGTGGATTGAGAATATGTATCATTGGAAGCAGTAAACAATTCTGGCTGAGGAGTAATTTTCTCATCCTCATATCAGGCCAAAAGAGAAGAAAACCTCCATAGACTAAACAACTGCCAGAAATGAGCACAAGTATTGAGTCAATACGGACATTGATTTATAACTGTAGAAACCGAATAGAGGAAGCTAAGCTACAACTAGATTCATTGACAATAAGAGAGCTCTTGTAGCATATATCGTCTTGACTGCCAAAGATTATGGGCAGCATGGTTGCCTCTCTTGGAAAATGTTGAAAATTCCAGACAAAAAAGTAAGACAAATCAACAACAAATGCTAATTCAATGCAAAGAGAATGTAACTTTACAAGCCGTTGAGCCCCTCGGGAACTTCAATAACTTCTTGCTAACATTCATTTGAGTCATCCGGTCAGTATGTATTTTCATCTTTTCCAGAACACTCGAATTCTTCAGAAAATACCTTACTATACCCAATTCATTACTGTGACCCCTAAATGTCGCGATTTCAATGGTCTTCAAGTGATAGGAAAGACAAGAAGGGACAAGACTAGGCGGATACCACCGGTAATTGTCTTCATTTTCAATCTGCAGAAGTCCCTACCCAAGGAAAAAATATAGTAAGTCATAACTACTGCTAGTCAAGTACTGCATGGATGAAAATTTGGATTTCATCTAAACTCACCCCATAAAAAACAAGAGATTCTAGACAAGGCCATCTGTCAAGCAATTCAGGCAACTTTCCATCCAACAGGGTAATCTAGACGACCAAGCTCCGTACAACCAAGCTCCACCCAGGTCGTTTCATAACATGTAGCAGTGCATACCTATGAAAATTTAACCCAATAGCCTGCATACAAGATGAAAATTATAGTTACTAAAATTCTAAATAGTAATAGGACTAAGAAATCGCAGAGAAAGCTGACCTCCAAAAAATCGCCAGAAAAATGTAGAGATTGAACTTTAGAAAATGCTCCAAGAATGTCACTTATAGCTCCAAAATAGTGGTAATTGCTATCTTCAAATTGTTGACTGCTGAATCCAACATCAATATGAGCTTTCACTAGAGCTTGTAGATTCTTCACTGAAAAACCTTCTGGTACAAAGTCAATGTATTTGAGGTAAACAAGATTTGGGGCATTCAACACAATCTCATACTCACAAAATTCAGTACTATATCCATTTCCCGCCAAGCAATCTATAGTCAAACTCTTGAGTGCAGGAGCAGAAATGTTAAAAATACGTATATTGTTCCATCCACATCCTAGTATAACCAAATCTTCAAGCACAGGGCAGCTAGAAATAAGCCTCTGAATTGAATTGTCATCGAAAAATTCAATTTTATCAAGAAGAATAATCTTGAGATTCGGTAAGCAAACTGTCGTAGGAACATTCAGAACAAATTTAGCACCTAGTTTCAAACTCGTCAGCATTTCATGAGTAAAAAGATGGCTAGGCAGCTTATTGAACTCTTTCACAGCTATAAAAAGATCGAGCTCTCGAACATTACGCTGTAGTGCAACACAAATCCATGTATTAACACGTGAAGCATCAACATTCTGAACACATCTGAGACGAAATCTATCCACATACATTATATCACGTAGAATCAACACTCTCTCCACGAAATTCATAAAAGTACTCACTTTGACAGCCTTTTCACGACATACCCGTAAGGAATCATCAAAGTCTAGACTAGGGATTGAAGCAAAAAGGTACCTCCACCTGGTTGATAAAATGCTGGTTCCCACTGCATATTTCGTGGGAAGAAATGATAGAACGTGACAAAGAATTGCATCTGGTAAACTACTGATCCTGTCTACGCTTTCCATAGTTTTCACTGCGTCACCTACCTTTAGAACCTTGTGGGGCATTGAGGTTGAATCCATGAAATTGACAACAGAAAGCAGTGTTTTATTGATTTTTTGGAAACAATTTGGTGGATTTGGTATTGAGACTTCCTCCGAAAAATCCAATTCCACCCAACTACCAAAGCTCAACTTATAAAACAAGTCTCCATAGCCGCCCACTTCAAATTCTTCAATTTAAAAGCATCTGGAAGCATGAAACATATAATTATGACTTTATAAGTATCAGGCCCACTTCAAAACCTTCACTTTAAAAGCAACTGGAAACAGAGAACAGCATCATCCTCTTCTTCGAATAAATGGAGAAAAATATGAAAAACGTTACATAATTTCATGATAAACAGAAGGGAATACTAGCGTTTTGCATTCTCGTAGTTCTCTTTTTTTTTTTTTTTTTTTTGGCCATAAAAAAATAAAATAAATTAAATTAAATTAAAAAAAAAAAAAAAAAAACCTTATCCATTACGAAGGTTCAAATAAAACTAAACAATTTAAAACCAAAATATTTGCATTGATTAGGAATTGTATGATTAGCAGTCTTTGGAAATTCTCGTTCTAAGAGACGGAATGAAAGAACAAATTTGCTTTCAAAAGCCAAAGAAGTACCCCAGAAATGATAGCCAATGGTGCCTAAACCCGAAAAAAAAGGATATTGAAAGAGATATCAACAAGACAGTAACATCATCATCATCATCATAATACAACAAAAGCTGAGCACTGGGAAAAAAAAATGAAGAAAAGTCTTTGAATACACATTAATTTCATTTCCACTGGATTTTCTCAGCAACCAAACAGATGTTAAAACCAAACAACTTTCTAGAAAGGAAAGAGAAAGCCATGGGAAAGAAAAGAACCTGCTATGAAAGGCTAGAAATTGGTGGCAGATGGTGTTGACGGATGTGGATGCAACGTCAAAAATCTCTTATGCCTAAAGATTTAGGGTTATGGTTTTAATCTGAAAAGCGAAAAGTAAAAACTGCCCCGCCCATGGATTTCTGCTTCATTTTTCAAATCCCCCTTTTTTTCCCGGTTCGATTTTATATAGGGCAGAGAAATACGGAGTAACCAGTTACGCGACTTATGCCAATGGCCCTTCGGCGGTTCGGCCTAATTTCATTTCCCGCCATTATTTATCCGTATAATCTTTCATTGAAGCACCCTTATTTTTCTTTTAGAACTAAAAGATTAAGGGGCTAAATAGTAATATCATTTTAATTTTGAACTAAAATCCAATCCACTAAATTATCAGAAAATAACAAGCATTTCTTGCAACCTATTACAAAAACCAACTATAGTATCATCATTAGAGGGCTATTTGGCAAACTTGAAAACTTGGTTAACTGATGATATGTTTAGCTAATTTTGATTTCATACTGTTTGGTAAATCTTTTTTTCTTACTAATGGTTTAGTTTTGTTCTAAAAATAACGCATAAACATAATCTTTTTCAAACCAACTGTGAGTTGGTCTATTTAAAAACTAAATAATAATTGTAAAATAGACTTAGTTTAATCCAGTTTTTGGAGTTCCCAAACAAGCCCTAGGAGTGCAACTCGGTTCAATTCATTTTGATTTTTTTTCTCTCCTTCTTCTTCATAGGAAACAAGCAAGAAGAAGAGTTACATTAGCCTAAAAGAAACTCTAGCTGCATCGGCAACAAGCAGGTAGCTAGCCTAGCCCATCAGGAGGATAACTAAACCCACATATATAAAAGCTCTGATATGGAATGACCCAACTTTTATTTTATTTTTTTAATTTTTAATTTTAAAATTACTCTTTATAGATTAAGAGTGTGATTGATTGCATATGTACGTTCTAAGACTTTGGCTAAGGGGACAAATCAATATTGCTTATTTGGTGGGGTTGGTGATGTGGCTTTTAAACCTTATATACAAATCTTACTTTTGTACCTCGTCATGGAAGTAGGAAGACCTGCTATATGATAAACCCAGCACCAAATCAAGTAGACAAATTAATTACATACCATGGGTGGTGATCTCACACTCATCGGAATGAAAAATAAAGGCACAGGCATGGATATTGCAACATAATCTTTTTATTTCTGAAGTATTTATTTTTAGATTTGATAAGCAACAAGAAGATACTCCCTCTGTTCCATATTAAGTGTCCTCTTTAAAAAAATACGTTTTTTAAGAAAACCCTATTAAATGCTTTCACATCAATGCATATGTTTTGAAATTCAAATTTTGCTCTTAAGTGTGTAAAACATTAGAAAAAGGGAGAATACTTTTTTAAGGGTATTTTAGGAAATGAATCAAAAATGAGCATTGACTTTTGAAATATGACAATTATTTTGAAACATCCCAAAAAGGAAAATAGGACACTTATTTAGGAATGGAGAGAGTATTATTAATTAAAAAATGAAGGAAAAATACAAGAGGAGGACGATCAGACAAGATCCAGAATACCAAAAAATAAAAAAAAGAAGAGAAATTGCAATCTTTCTCTTACAATGCATCAGAATGTGTATGTTTCAGAAAGAAAAAAAAAGAAGAGAGATTGCAAGCCATTTTTTGTCGATATGAAGTTCTAAATTGATGAAATCGCAAAATGTGGGCAAATCATAATTATATTGAAAGGAGAAAGCAAAACTTTTCATAAAATGAAATAGTTGTCAAGAAGAACATTTAAAAGAAAAAACCACAAGATAGTTCAGATTCCACAAACAGCTTCAGTTCATTCAGAAGCATGTCAAAACTAAAGGAGGCAAAGCTGACAACCCTTAGAGCCCCTTGGATAGCTTGACAATTCCTCGCGGCCTTCATCCCTTAAACATCCGCAATAAATTTCAATCTTCTTCAGAACCTTTGCATTCTTCAACAAATACTCCACTACATCGTACCTGGCTGCTTCGTCATCAGAGTCACAAAAGTCACAAATTATAATCTCCTTGAGGTGTGATATCAAGCACTTAGGCACACGCTTCGGTGGCCTCCAAGGTCCGAACATTATAGAGCTCATAACAGCCTAATGCAACAAAAGTAAAAAAATTTATAAGCTCATAAACTACAACCACTCTGACTGAAATCATATGTTATATCTCTACTCACCGGCCCAAGGACAAGAACTTCAAGGTTAGGTGATCTCTTAAGAAAGTTTGTGAGCAAATTCCAGCCAAAGTTACTAACAGCGAGATCCAAGTTGGTCAAATTATGAAATGTAGGTAGAGCAACATGATTAGCGTGCATGAGACACTGCACAAAAGGCGGCAGATGTAAAGGGTAGGAATAGGCTAGGTTAGGGGTTCAAATCCCATCCACTATGCAGGAAAAAAAAATAATAATAAATGATATTTACCAGGTTTAAAAAATAAAAATAAGAAAATGAGAGAACTTACAAATAGAGCATCGTCAGATACTGATAGAAACTTTACATTTGAGATCCCACGAAGAAGCTTATATACACGATCGCCAAAATCTCCAGCATCCACAAATTCTCCCATGAGATGTTGAACATCAATATGTGCTTTAATCAAGGAAGATAAGTTGCACAACGAATAATCCTCAACCATATAATCTCTAAGACTCAGATATTCAAGATTTGGTGAATCAATCACGAGCTTGCACTCATAGTTTTTATAGTCAGAAGCACTTATTAAATCATCGAAGAGAGCATCTATGGTCAATCTTTTCAGTGAAGGCGAGGAAACAATAAAATCCCATTGGTAATCCCATTGATACTCACTTGTCCCTCTTACATCTCTCCATATAACCAATTCTTCAAGCATGGGGCAGCCAATGAAGAGCTCCTGAGCGGAGTCAGCTTTGGAAAATATAACTGCTACGAGGTGAAGAATCTTGAGACTTGGAAGCCAAACTGAAGCAGGAAGCTCTGGAATTAGAGAACTCAGTTTCAAAACCACCAGTGTTTTGGAGGTAAATAGCATTTGAGGCAAATTCACATCATATCCTATATACAAGCCCAACTCTTGAACATTACGCTCAAGTGCAATTCTAATCCATCCCTCAACAATAGACGGATTACAAATTCGATGCAATTCGAGGGTGAATTTTTTTAAGTGGGAAACATCACTGTGAAGTAACACTCTGTTCACGAAGTTAATGAAGGATTGACTTGTTTCTGGACTCTCATATTCGTCCCTTGCTAACAGTAAAGTTTCAACAAACTCAAGATTAGAAATGGAAACCCAAACATATCTCCATCTTCTCGATAGAATGCTAGTTCCCACTGCAAATTTCGTCGGAAGAAATGAAAGTATGTGACAAAGAACCTCGTCCGGCAAATTGCTAATCCTATCTCTGCTATGGCCACAACCTGAATCCATTACTTCTGTGATGCTCTTCCTGAAACATATGTTTTCATTTCATGGTTAGACGAAAAACAAAATCATAACAACTAACAAAAGATTCCTTAAGTTGGAAAAACTAAACAGAAGAAGAATTCTCAGCAACCAAACAGAGGTAAAACTAGCGAAAAATGGAACTTCTCAGAAAGAAGAAGAAAGCTGGGGAAAAGAAGAGAACCTGCTATGAAGGGCTAGAAATCGGCACAGATGGAGTTGTTGGATGTGGCTGCAACATCAACATCTCTTACACCTTAGGATTTGGAGTTATACGGAAAGTGTCTTAAGCCCATTTTATACATACAAATAGTTAAAACGGGAAGCATTGTAAGTTGGAGTTTTACTTCGGAACTTAAAAACAGAAACGGCGTTTTTGCTGATTTCCAAAAAAAAGCTTGGTATTCTCAAGGAAAATGGATCGTCATTTTGAAGCTTTGTAATTTTTCTAGTTGCTCACATGGAAGGAATTATGGCCCTCACGCGTCCGTCTATCTTCCAGGGTGACCCTCTAAGTCTTACCAATCTGATGAATATACCCATATATCTTTTCCTCTTTTGGCTTTGAACATAAAAAAATGAGTATAAACATCTCTTTATAAGTTTGAACACAAGGTCATTGATTTAATCATTTCTTTATAAGCTTAAACTCAATGTCATGCACTTAGTAAGATAAAACCCATCTTTGGGCAACCCAGTTAATAAGGGCGAACTTAGGATTGTATAGTTATGTATACGGTCATGGGTTCGATTTCCCGTTAAGACAACTCAATATTTAAATGAGGAGCCGTGGCAGTGGGTTGTTGTGCTAGTCTCCCTGAAGATTTAGGTTTTATGGGTGGGTGACCTTATTGTAGGATGGTTCCTTGTTATAAACAAAAACAAAAAGAAGATAAATATTACTAAATTACCATGCCATCGACAAAATAAAAAGATCCGGCTAACAACATTACCGGCCTATCTTCGCATGATTCACCTAGCAAAAAGGTAACTCAAATTACAACAGCAACTAAGGCCTAACCGCCTAAGCCTGGATGATCTGCCACTATTGGAGTGTTTTTCAGAAGTTCCTTGCTTTGGCCCTAAGCCGCTAACAATCGTCGCCTCTTAAAATGCAAGTCTAGAAGATCATTGTTCTTTGATTTTTAAAAAACAAGAGAATTTTTGGTTTTTGACATTTCGTTCAAAAAATTTTAATTATATCATTTAACGAACTATCAAACTATCAAAGCTTGACTTTAAACAAGCAAATAAATTGATCAGATCATGAAATGCAGGCATATCATAATCATATTGAAAGGAAAAACATTCTCATTTAAAGTAATAGTATTCAAGAAAAAATTTAAGAGAAATGAAACAAGTTCACCGGTTAGTACAGATTCTACCGACCGGTTCAGTTCATCCACGAGCCTGTTAAAACTAAAGGGGCATTGAACTACATTACAACAATGAACCTAAAGATTAGAATTACATCATTCCAAGAAGCTCAAGTACAAATTTACCATTACCCAACTAACAAAACAAATACAGATAGAAGGGTGCCACAAGAAACTCCAACCATGGCCAGATTGGGAGGTCATGCAACTGCAATGAATATATTTAGAAAAGTACAACTTCATAACCATAAGTTCTATAAGTGACAAAGAGAATAGGCTTAATGAAGATTCAATATTCCCATTGGAGAACAAAATTTAAAGGGAAAAAAAAAAAACTCTCACTAAATAAAATTTAAAATTCTTATAAAAGATGAGGAATGCACTTATGCACCAGAACGTCAGAAAAGGAGACTGAGTTGACAAGTACTTGAACCCCTTGGAAAGCTTGACAATTTCTCACGAACATCATATTTTTCCTCCAAATCTGGACAATAAACTGTCATCTGCGTCAAAACTTTTGCATTCCCCAGCAAATATTTTATTGCTTCAAGCTCATAATCTACCAGATCAAATAAACTGATATCAATTTCTTTGAGGTGTGATACCAAACAGTTAGGCACATGCTGTGGCAGACTCCAATGTTGAGGCATATCAATGGTTCTTTCTTCCTAATGCAACAAAAAGAAAATTATAAGCTCATAAAATGCAACAATTCTAGCTGAAATCTTAAATTATATCTCGACGAACCTTACAAAAGGAAAGAACTCCTAGATTAGGTGAGCTTTTAAGCACGTCTGTTAGGAACTTCCAGCCAAAGCCGCAATAACAACTGAGCTCCAAATGAGTCAAGTTATGAAATGTAGGCAGAGTATTATCATTAGCATATTGGAGAAACTGCATGGGAGTTGGATGCAAATATTAGAGTGATTTTGGTAAAATATTATAATATAATTAAACACTCGATTCAACAAAACCTCATCCCAACTATTTAAGGCCAGATACCCCTTTTGGCCATTTTGCTCCATTCGAGACCATACCTACTCCCTACATAGGATATAAAATTATAGGTTTTATTTTCACTAGGGTTTAACCATAGGCTTTGTGCTAGTTGTCAGTCTAACATAACCCTCTTCCAATCTCCAGGCTTACAACAAACTGTAATAAAAGATGAGGTCTTTAACACAACATAAGCAATTATATTATATTATATATATGTCAATATGAAAACAAATCAATTAAATGATTACAAGTATTAATCCATAGAAAAAAACTTATCATAACGGACAAGTAGAGAAATCTTACACCCATAGTTATAGCAGTTACTGATAGTAGCTTAACATTTGAGATCCCATTAAGAAGCTTATATACACGATCACCACAATCTTCATCATCCACAAATATGCCGTCAAGTGTTCCAACATCAATAATTGCTTTACACGAAGCAGATAGGTTGTTCACTGAATAGTCATCAGACCAATAATCAGTGAGACTGAGGTATTCAAGATTTGGGGCATTAACCTCGAGCTTGCACTCATAGTCTTTGAAGTCAGAGTCATGCATATTACAATATATGATCAAACTTTTCAGCACAAGCGAGGAAACATTAAAATAATATTGATTATCCCATTCTGATCTTCGTATTACCAGTTCTCGAAGAATTGGGCAGCCAATGAAGAGCTTCTCAATTGAGTCAGCATTCTTAAATATAACTGAATTGAGATGAAGAATCTTAACACTCGGAAGCCAAATTGAATCGGGAAGCTCGGTAACATAGAGGTAACTCAGTTCCAGAAACACTACTGTCTTGCAGGTAAAAAGCATACAAGGCACATCCATATCATATACCATACTCACAAAGAGCTCTTGAACATTACGCTTAATTGCAGTGCAGATCCACTCGTGAACAATGCTAGAATTGCGGTATCGGGAACACCTGATATGGAATTTTTGTATATGGGGAAAATCACCAAGAATCAACACTCTATTCACAAAATTATCAAAGTGTTGACTTGTTTCTAGATGGTTTCCTTCACCCAAGAGTAATTCTTCATCAAGGTCAAGATTGGGGATGGAAGCCCAAAGGTATCTCCATCTTTTCGACAGAATGCTGGTTCCAACTGCAAATTTCGTTGGGAGAAATGAAAGTATGTGACTAAGAATGGCGTCCGGCAAATTGCTGATCCTATCTTTGCTATGCCCACGACCTGAATCCATTACTTCTATGGTGCGCTTTCTGAAACATATACTTTCTTTTAATGGTTATACAAAAATCAAATCAAAACACACACAAAAGACCCCAAAAAATATAAGTAAAAATAAAAATAAAAAGAATTATCTAACATATAATATCACTACAGTTTTCTCATCTTAAGTTGGAAAATTAAGAAAGAAAACACAACAAAATGCTTAAAACCCCAAAAGCTCTGTTTGATGAGCTTTGCTGTGTTTTTGCTTCTCTCTGTTGGACTTCTAGTCCAATTTGTATTCTTCTCTTGATTAATACAACTCGTTGCTTATCAAAAAAAAAATCAATGATTGAGTCTTAAAATTTTTTCATAATTGGGACCAGAGAACACAGTCTACTGAGCTTCATACAATTATTTGGCTTTGTCAGGAGTGAATTATCAAACCCAGAATTCCACTACAGCTGTTTCTTCTCTACTTCACGCCCTAAAGCTCTGTTTGGTTGCCGATAAAGGGTAAGGGGAGAGAAAAGGGAAAAAAAAAATTTAAAATTTTGATTATTTTTATTCGGACTCAACGACACAAAAACATACAGTCAATTGAACCTAATACAACCATTTCGCTTGGTAGAGCTAAATTTTTTTCATTTTTTCAAAACCAAAAAATAATAAGGTGACAAATTTTCTTTTCCTTCCGATTTTCCCACCAATCAAACAAAGGGTATCGATAAAGAAGAAAGCTGAGGAAAGGAAACGAACCTGCTATGAAAGGCTCCGAATTGGTACAGATGGTTTTGATGGATGTGGCTGCAACATCAACGAAAGCATTCAACCGTCCTTTTAGATTGTTTCACTGTGGAGCTTCACAACGAAAGTAGCTTTTGTTTCAGTTTTCTATGACGAGGATGCGATGGTGACGAGGGATCCAGAGACGAAGGAGGGGGTACTCCTGGTACCAATCGAACGGCCCGGATTATTGGCTGTAGCAGTTGTCCCACTACGATGGCTCTCCGTATGATTTGGTCGTCGTCCCCATTCTTCTCGGACTTGAAAATCCCGTTCTGGCTTGACCACATTTGATTTTATTAGCCAAGTCGATCAGGTTGGGGAGGGCCCAAGAATGATAGCATCAACCCCGCCTGCCCATTTTCCCCATTTTTGTTAATTTAAAATAAATAAATAAATAAATAATCTTTTGGGGTTATAATCCGGCGCCATCAAATGTTCGAAACCACGCGAAAATGTTTGATCATTTTTAAACTTGTTCCCAGGTTTGGTTTGAGAAGGAGAGATTATATACGCTGAAGGATTAGTCGGGGCAAAGCCACTGACACCCTTGTTAACCTGGAAGTCCCCACCCCACAGCCCAATATCATTCCAACAAAATGAATTGATCAGCTCTATCATAATGGTCAGATTTGAGCAAACTTTAAGCCCATCAATGGGACAATAAATGTATGAATGTTATGTTCAGCAGATGGCCTTTAAATACACGTCTTTCCGTCCAATAGTCTAGCATTACAATCCAATAGAAAAAGACATCAAATTTTTATTCCATTGCCTTCTAAAATTAAAACATGTATCCAATCATATGTTACATTTGTCATACTTAAATTATCATATTAAGTTTGTCTTGCTCATACAAAAATCAATGGGAATATATATATACTTGATGATAGAAGGACTAATATATATATATACAGTTCCGTTCCTATCAGCTTCAGCTGATATACCTTATATCAGCGTGAGCCAATCGTGACCGTCCATGGCTTTCCTACTCCATCTAAGGGCTGAAAATGATATGCTTCCAAACGTGGTCAAACAGACACCTCCATAGGCTTCAGCTGGCTTTTGCAGGCCTGTTTCACCATTACATCACACCTCGAAAAGCGGAATGGGAGAATTATGGTTCAAACCCATTAACCCATTACCTTATTCATCAGACGAGGCTAACCCATCTAACCCATTTCCCATCTTCACCAAAGTTCTGCAAGGAGAAAATCACTCCCTCGCCACCGCGCACAGCAAACATCGGAGCTACCGGAATCGCACCGCCGGCGAACTGGTGAGCTGCATTTTCCTTTCTTTTTTTTTTTCATTTTTTTTTTCCTCCAAACCCTCCCTCACACCGTGTGAGCTAACCCATCTAACCCATTTCCCATCTTCATCAGACATGCTCTGCAAGGAGAAAATCACTCCCTCGCCACCGCAGCAACACCGGAGTTACCGGAATCTCACCGCCGGCGAACTGGTGAGCTGCATTTTCTTTTCTTTTTTTTTTTTCTCGTTTTTTGCTGTGTTTTTTTTATTTTCTTTTCTTTTCTTTCATCCAAACCCTCACAGTGAACCCCCATCACAACAAGTCCCCCACCGCAGCAAGACCCCCCACCGCCGGCGACCTGACACTCAGGTGAGTCTTCACTCTGTTTTCTCATTTTTTGCCCTTTTTTTGTTTTTTCATCCAAACCCTCACGCCGTCCCCCAATATATGTGTATTGTGTATTAGCAAGTTTTTTTTGGGAAAAAAAAATTATGTTTGAATGTAGGGAATAATCTGTTATGGGCTTTCTTATTATGTTCGTGGAGTGATAATGAAACCAAGAGGACCTGTTTTTGTGAGTGCTTTATACTTTGGATTTTGTTTATTTTTTCCAGAAATTTTATCACAGTTACTTTGGTCAGCTCTAAACTTTGTTGAGTGAACCTATTGGTTGTTGAGGCAAATATAGTGTGAATGTTTCTTTTTCTTTTCTTACATTTTTTTTTATTGACTTTTTCTTTTACGAAAATTACTGAAGCCAATAATGGAAAGAAGCCCAATACTAAATAAATTTTAGGAATTTTCAAATCGATGGCCCTAAAATAAATTTATTGGAAAGAAATGAATATTCTAAAGTGTATAGAAGGGTTGCTAAAATTATACCATGCAGAAGCCGACTCTAATGTTATTAAGCCCTTCTTTCAACAACAAAAAAAAAAAAAACTTATGAATCCCTGGAGTGGTGATGGTAATACTTACCAAATTTAATGGCTCATATTCATATACATAAATTTAAGAGCATTCAGTTCCATACATGTTTACCTCATGAGCATCTAATAATAACTTCTGAGCTTGATATATGATATAAACAATACTTTGTACGTTGTGACTTCCACATATAATTCATCTATTGCATTCATTTCTTGAATTGTGGGTTGCTTTGAAAGGCATGCAAGCATTTAGCCATTTAGGCAGGTGCGTACAATGAGGACCTGTTTTTGTGAGTGCATTAATTTAGTCCCTTGGCAGAATCTTCTTTCTTTCTTTCTTTCTTTCTTTCTTTCAAAGAATAATTCAACAGGTCTTTGAGCTACACAATGGAACTAGTGGAATACCTTGAGCATAGTAAGATTGCGCATAGTAAGATTGACAATTTCGATAAACACTATTATGCATCGTCATACAATGTGAGGAACTAATTATTGTTACTCATAGTATGATTTTCCATTATTATTGTAATGTGGAACTAATTATTGTTATTCGTTATTATTTCCATGATTAGGTTGGGAGATGCTAGGGATTTGTGTAGTGGGTTCGTGAATGGGAGGATGAATTACAAAAGTTGAGCACGTGACGGATATAGTTGGAGTGGTAGGCAGGGAAGATATGAAAACATTGATAGCCAACCATTGTCCAAAGAAAATGACAACCGGATTGGAAATAATAACCAAATTGAAGGAATCCGCGAAGAAATAAAAATTTTGAACAGTTTGATAATTTTGTTAGTAACCATTGTAATATTAATATTGTAGATGTTTAAAAATTAATTTCTTAATTTCTATGTATGAAGCAATGGATGTTTTTTGTGGACTCATTCAGACCTCTCTTCTTCATTATTTTATTTTATTATTTTTTTTAGGTATGCAACAAATGTATATAGACACCTGATCCCATTCAGACATCTTTTTAGAAATTAGTAAAGTATGAGGAAGATGCCAATTTGTTAGGATGTGACTTACCTTCATTGAGGAGTAGTGTTTTATGCATCCCTTTCAAGTATGTTCAAGTAACTGATAAAACAATGTCAACTTGATATTGAAAAGCAGCATGTCGATGGATCCATTAATCATATTTTTATACAACAAACTCAATTTAATTAAATGGGCTTCAAGATTGTATGTTTTATGGGGAGGAAAAAGTCCCAAATCTCATGACACAGTCAATAAATTAGGGAGAATAATGACCTACTAACAGCACGCATAGGAATGGTTTCAAGATATTTCTATATAGAAACATTCGAAGTTCAGACTCTTCACATGACAAAAATGAAACCCATCCACACACCACAGGTTGGGATTTGAGAATAGGCAAGGTGTTTTTTTATCTTTTAGCAAAAATAAATTAGGCTCAAGATGGGTTTAAAAGCTTAAACTACTGCAACACCGAGAACAAATATGAAAAAAAAGGAAAAAAGAAAGAAGAAAAAGGGTGTCACATTATCGTCCCATAACCATAGAGTTTGTTACAATATTTGACGAACAATTTCCAGAGCTAAATGGAAGTGGGTAACGGCAATATGGGCAGCTGTTCGGCACTTCGAATGAAAGCATGATATTCAGATAAAGTGGATAATTGCAAATAAACAATCTCATGAGTAGATTGCATTCAATCTGGCAAATAGATAAAGTGGGAGTTCAATTGGTGTCATTGCCCACATGGTATTGCAAATAAACAATCTCATGAGTAGATTGCATTCAATCTGGCAAATAGATAAAGTGGGAGTTCAATTGGTGTCATTGCCCACATGGTACCACCAAATAATAGGTCATTGCAACAGATTTTAGGTGTCATTGCTCACAATTCTTTTGTGCATGATATCGGAATATCCAAAGTATTGTGCACCCACACATACGTGCCACTACCTCCAATCTCTCTTGGCTTTCAAAGAGTCTATTTTTTAAGCCCACTACTTCTTAGATATAAAAGGCAAATATATATGTGGAGATTGCATATATGCAAACATGCTCATAAACTAATATTATATGCAACCTAATATAAGAAAAAACACTACCAAGCATGAAACATTTAATAGATTGTAAAAGTCATTGTTCAAAAAGTGTTCAAACTTTTTGCTATTGTTTCCCAAAAAAACAAAAAAGACAGCAATATCAACAATGAATATCATCAACATATTTCTCCCCCATTGTCCCATCACCTATCTGTGAACCCTACAAAAATAAAAATAAAAAATAATAATGTTAAAAACAAAAACAAATAATTATAAAAAATAAAAAATAAAAAATAAAAAAAGTATGTAATAGATATAAATCCTATTAAATCCCATCCACTTACCCGTAGAAGAAAACACATCATCATTGGATACAGGACCATGGCTACATGAAGTTCCAAAATTAGTACTACGAGCAGGTCTACAAGATAATCAAATACTCAATTATTAGCATGAAATTATAAAAATAAAGTATGTACAATAAGTAGTTTAATTGTTTAAAATGATCAACTAGTTCCATTGTGTAGCTCAAAGACATGTTGAGTTATTCTTTGGAAAAGAAAAAAAAAAAAAAAAAAGACCATGCCAAGGGGACTAAATGCACTCACAAAAACAGGTCCTCATTGTACGCACCTGCCTAAATGGCTAAATGCTTGCATGCCTTTCAAAGCAACCCACAATTCAAGAAATGAATGCAATAGATGAATTATATGTGGAAGTCACAACGTACAAAGTATTGTTTATATCATATATCAAGCTCAGAAGTTATTATTAGATGCTCATGAGGTAAACATGTATGGAACTGAATGCTCTTAAATTTATGTATATGAATATGAGCCATTAAATTTGGTAAGTATTACCATCACCACTCCAGGGATTCATAAGTTTTTTTTTTTTTTTTTTTTTGTTGAAAGAAGGGCTTAATAACATTAGAGTCGGCTTCTGCATGGTATAATTTTAGCAACCCTTCTATACACTTTAGAATATTCATTTCTTTCCAATAAATTTATTTTGGGGCCATCGAATTGAAAATTTCTAAAATTTATTTAGTATTGGGCTTCTTTCCATTATTGGCTTCAGTAATTTTCGTAAAAGAAAAAGTCAATAAAAAAAATGTAAGAAAAGAAAAAGAAACATTCACACTATATTTGCCTCAACAACCAATAAGTTCACTCAACAAAGTTTAGAGCTGACCAAAGTAACTATGATAAAATTTTTGGAAAAAATAAACAAAATCCAAAGTATAAAGCACTCACAAAAACAGGTCCTCTTGGTTTCATTATCACTCCACGAACATAATAAGAAAGCCCAGAACAGATTATTCCCTACATTCAAACATAATTTTTTTTCCCAAAAAAAACTTGCTAATACACAATACACATATATTGGGGGACGGCGTGAGGGTTTGGATGAAAAAAAAAAAAGGGCAAAAAATGAGAAAACAGAGTGAAGACTCACCTGAGTGTCAGGTCGCCGGCGGTGGGGGGGTCTTGCTGCGGTGGGGGACTTGCTGTGATGGGGTTTCACTGTGAGGGTTTGGATGAAAGAAAAGAAAAGAAAAAAAAAAACACAGCAAAAAACGAGAAAAAAAAAAAAAGAAAAGAAAATGCAGCTCACCAGTTCGCCGGCGGTGCGATTCCGGTAACTCCGGTGTTGCTGCGGTGGCGAGGGAGTGATTTTCTCCTTGCAGAGCTTTGTCTGATGAAGATGGGAAATGGGTTAGATGGGTTAGCTCACACGGTGTGAGGGAGGGTTTGGAGGAAAAAAAAAAAAGAAAAAAAAAAGAAAGGAAAATGCAGCTCACCAGTTCGCCGGCGGTGCGATTCCAGTAGCTCCGATGTTTGCTGCGCGCGGTGGCGAGGGAGTGATTTTCTCCTTGCAGAACTTTGGTGAAGATGGGAAATGGGTTAGATGGGTTAGCCTCGTCTGATGAAGAAGGTAATGGGTTAATGGGTTTGAACCATAATTCTCCCATTCCGCTTTTCGAGGTGTGATGTAATGATGGACCAGGCCTGCAAAAGCCAGCTGAAGCCTATGGGGGTGTCTGTTTGACCTCATTTGGAAGCATATCATTTTCAGCCCTTAGATGGAGTAGGAAAGCCATGGACGGTCACGATTGGCTCACGCTGATATAAAGTATATCAACTGAAGCTGATAGGAACGGGCCCGTTCCTATCAGCTTCAGCTGATATACTTTATATCAGCGTGAGCCAATCGTGACCGTCCATGGCCCGTTCCTATCAGCTTCAGCTGATATACTTTATATCAGCGTGAGCCAATTGTGACCGTCCATGGCTTTCCTACTCCATCTAAGGGCTGAAAATGATATGCTTCCAAATGAGGTCAAACAGACACCCCCATAGGCTTCAGCTGGCTTTTGCAAGCCTGGTCCATCATTACATCACACCTCGAAAAGCGGAATGGGAGAATTATGGTTCAAACCCATTAACCCATTACCTTCTTCATCAGACGAGGCTAACCCATCTAACCCATTTCCCATCTTCACCAAAGTTCTGCAAGGAGAAAATCACTCCCTCGCCACCGTGCGCAGCAAACATCGGAGCTACCGGAATCGCACCGCCGGCGAACTGGTGAGCTGCATTTTCCTTTCTTTTTTTTTTCTTTTTTTTTTTTCCTCCAAACCCTCCCTCACACCGTGTGAGCTAACCCATCTAACCCATTTCCCATCTTCATCGGACAAAGCTCTGCAAGGAGAAAATCACTCCCTCACCACCGCAGCAACACTGGAGTTACCGGAATCGCACCGCCGGCGAACTGGTGAGCTGCATTTTCTTTTCTTTTTTTTTTTTTCTCGTTTTTTGCTGTGTTTTTTTTTTCTTTTCTTTTCTTTTCTTTCATCCAAACCCTCACAGTGAAACCCCATCACAACAAGTCCCCTACCGCTGGCGACCTGACACTCAGGTGAGTCTTCACTCTGTTTTCTCATTTTTTGCCCTTTTTTTTTTTCATCCAAACCCTCACGCCGTCCCCCAATATATGTGTATTGTGTATTAGCAAGTTTTTTTTGGGAAAAAAAATTTTGTTTGAATGTAGGGAATAATCTGTTCTGGGCTTTCTTATTATGTTCGTGGAGTGATAATGAAACCAAGAGGACCTGTTTTTGTGAGTGCTTTATACTTTGGATTTTGTTTATTTTTTCCAAAAATTTTATCACAGTTACTTTGGTCAGCTCTAAACTTTGTTGAGTGAACCTATTGGTTGTTGAGGCAAATATAGTGTGAATGTTTCTTTTTCTTTTCTTACATTTTTTTTTATTGACTTTTTCTTTTACGAAAATTACTGAAGCCAATAATGGAAAGAAGCCCAATACTAAATAAATTTTAGGAATTTTCAATTTGATGGCCCCAAAATAAATTTATTGGAAAGAAATGAATATTCTAAAGTGTATAGAAGGGTTGCTAAAATTATACCATGCAGAAGCCGACTCTAATGTTATTAAGCCCTTCTTTCAACAAAAAAAAAAAAAAAAAAAAAAACTTATGAATCCCTGGAGTGGTGATGGTAATACTTACCAAATTTAATGGCTCATATTCATATACATAAATTTAAGAGCATTCAGTTCCATACATGTTTACCTCATGAGCATCTAATAATAACTTCTGAGCTTGATATATGATATAAACAATACTTTGTACGTTGTGACTTCCACATATAATTCATCTATTGCATTCATTTCTTGAATTGTGGGTTGCTTTGAAAGGCATGCAAGCATTTAGCCATTTAGGCAGGTGCGTACAATGAGGACCTGTTTTTGTGAGTGCATTTAGTCCCCTTGGCACGGTCTTTTTTTTTTTTTTTTTCTTTTCCAAAGAATAACTCAACATGTCTTTGAGCTACACAATGGAACCTAGTTGATCATTTTAAACAATTAAACTACTTATTGTACATACTTTATTTTTATAATTTCATGCTAATAATTGAGTATTTGATTATCTTGTAGACCTGCTCGTAGTACTAATGTTGGAACTTCATGTAGCCATGGTCCTGTATCCAATGATGATGTGTTTTCTTCTACGGGTAAGTGGATATATATATATATATATATAAAAGATGATGATCAGGTAAGCACGTGCTGATATAACTTACATCAAAACCTGCATTGGGAGTTGTACCTTGTGCATTAGTGAGATGTGAGGTGTATTGAATCAATGCAAGGGGTACAACCCCCAATGCATAGTGCTGATGTAACTTACATCAGCACGTGCTGATGGGATCACCTCTCTCTCTCTATATATATATTAGTATATTAGTCCTTCTATCATCAAGTGTACCTGATGCAATTTTGCATCAAATGTACTTCAAAATTCTTATGTGTGACTTGTATTTGATCAAACCAACCATAAGAATTGTAAAGTCGAACTCCTAAGAATCTCAAACTCTCAAGAATTCGAAATGCCAAGATTTTAAATTTTCGAGAGTTATGATCTGGGTACGAGGCCCCTGTTGATCATTTGATTGAAATAAAAGAGGGCTTCTTGTAGCAATTGAGATTGTATATGAGCATTGATGGTTGTTTCGTAGAGAATAGTATTGTTTGGGTTTGATTTCAAATGGGGCTGTGTGAGATGATGGAAAAGAGATGAAGGGGTGAAGGATGAAGAGGAAATTCGACCAGAGAGAACTTGTAGTAGGAGTGACTGGGCATGTGATGATGTATCGGAGGAGAGGAGTATGTGTAGGATAACGAAGATGGATCAGTGGGTGTGCTGAAAGCCTTGAAGGATTGAGGAATTGAAGAGTGAGAGAGCTTTGAGCGGTGGGCTTTTCACCACTTCTTGGATGAGAAAGGACGCTTGGTGGGTTAGCAACATCTTCCTGTTTTACAAGCTCCATTGCCCGTTTCGTCTGCGTTGGCCTCTTATGACTTCCCTACGCTCCAATGAAGCTCCCGTCCAGTCTCCCCACCCCAATGGCCTTTCTTAAACTGCACTGTTCCTGAACACTTTGTGAGATTAGAGTAGAACCCTTCATCCACCGACGTGTAAATCACCTAATTATCCGCATAAATACAATATCCAATTTAATGGAGATGCCCATAGAAACAATGTAACCTGGTTTGCTTTGCCGTGTCTCACCAGCCCCAAACATTCACAAAGCCCCAGATTGAGAGAGACGAGAGAAAGAAGAGAAAGAAACGAGTGTTACCTGTTGACGACTCAGGCTGGCGACGGCGAGGGCGAAGGGCGGAGATCCTAATCACGGGAGATAGAGGGGCTAAGAGGTGAGAAAGTTGCGAACTGGGGGAATGCTTTGTCATGGGACAGGGGGAGAAAATGCCGTATGGAAGAGGCGAAAGAAAAAAGGGGGAATTACAGTTCAATTTCATATGACTACTAACTCCATAGTCAACAACAAATAACTTAACTAAGGATGACTACTAACTGAAAAAGAGGCAGTAGTAACACCGCTTTTAGCACAAATTTATTTTATTTTATTTTTTTCTTGTGGCTTTAACACAAGTGCACAACATTATAAAATAAAAATAAAAAGTACTACACAGAAGTAAAGCCATGTTTTATACATGTGTAGTGTACTTGCTTTGGTTGGTTTAAGTAAAAAACCATATCAAATTCAAATTTAAGTAAAAAAGGCCAACAACCTTCTCTAATCCTATACTAGCTATATCAAATTTGGGGAAACTCAAATTTTTCTTTAACTCTGAGGGCATCAAAACTATATTCAAATATGAGGGGCAAATCAATCAAAAGTTTTAACAGTTATATTTGGTCGAAAACTCATTGAATATATTGTTGGAGACTTGTTGGAAACTTGTTTCTCTCTCTATCTCGGCGTTCTTGAATGAAAAAGGTTCCTTTCTCCTTCTTTTATCTTTCCCTATTTGTCTTCAAGCTGTCCGATCTTTGTTGGGTTCATAGGTGATAATACCACGATTCTAAGATTTACAAATAAGAGGAGAGAAGAATAAGTGAGAGAGAGACAAGAAAGAGAGAAGAGGGCAAGATATGAGATGAGAGAGACGAGAAAGATAGAGACTACTTGCAAAACTCAATAGTAAAAATGGAAAGGGAGAGATGAGAGAAAGAGATGAGAGAGAAATATCCCGACTCTACTCACTATTATCTCTTTTACCTCATTATAAAACTAACCAATCCTATGGTACCCTAGCAAAAAATTTCCTCTAAACCCATTTTATTTTAAATTTCCTTTGTGGCTGTATTAGACACTCACTCCCCCCCCCCTTTTTTTTTTTTTTTTTTTTGGATAACGATCAGAGATATCCCAACTTTGAGAAAACTTCCATATAAATTAATAATTTAAGTGATCCTGATTCGATAGTTTGAAATAAATGTGCACATGAAATTCCAATCTGCGATACAAGAGTAGATGACTACTTTCCCAACCTTACTCCCAACTATAATACTCTTATCAATGTACAATTTTGAATATGTTTTACTAGGAGTACTTCTCTTCCTCTTTCATGCATATCTTAAAAGAACAGACATTATAAATAACAAATAAATTGAATCCATTACTTCATCTTCACCATAATCGCCTTTTTATTCAAATCATTTTTAAGCATTCGTTTACACGGATAGTAGATGTGAAAGAAAGTATTGGTCATATTTTATCTTATTATGTCATTTGTATGTGGGTTTCATTAGATGGTTCTACTACCTTTTACTAGTGCTAGCATAAAAAGGTTTAATCAGTTCTAATCGTTAATGTTAATGGTTTAATTGTGACATAGTCAATTGAAGTCTCATATGGGAAAATGAATCAATTACAACTTTTACTATGTAATAAAAAATTATATTGCTTATATTTATGTCATAAGACGACGAGGCTTATGTCTAAAATTGTCATGTCAACAACTAACAAATAAAGATCAAAACTCACCCATCCCTTGGAAAAATTATATGGTGTGACGGACGTATACGCCCCTTTAGACATAGACCACTCCTCATGTGACAGCTAGTCGTGCCATGTCTAGGGAGGACATACCCAGCACACCAAATACAATTGCCATTCCTTCAACCTCATTTAATTGTATTTTTCTCCTACATATTTAAAGAGGATAAAGCGTCATAAGTAAGAAATAAATATGTTCAACTTTTTTCACCTTATTATCTCATTTTTTTGAATCTCTTAATTGTTTTGAGTCCTTTTTTTTCTTTTTTTTTTGAAGGGTATGATTGGAAGGGTTCGAACCCCTAACCAATCCTACTCCTACCTTTTACCGTACTCTCACTCACCACTAGGTTAATCCTGGTGGCTTTGTTTTCAATCAAGTTGAGAGCGAAATTAATCAGTCAAATAAAGCCACATATATTAGACAAATTCAAGGTAGTAATAATAATAAGAAGAAGAACAATTAGAATTGTCATAATTCACATCATAATCATTCAAAGATATTCACAAGTTAAAACTCAAAAATCAAAGGAGCTTGTCAAAATAAGGAAACCAAAGGCACACACAGACATATTCCAATCCTCCTTCTAGCTATATATCATTGATTCATTGCACAAGTATTGAAAAGACAAATTTCTCCTTCTAGCTATACATCAATGAATAAGTATTGAAAAGACAAATTGCGAGCCCTTTTTTGCAAACGCCCAGCTCTGAATTTGATCCAAAGTCGTGAAATGCAGGCATCTAACCATCATATGGAAAGAAGAAAGCCTTCTCATGAAAAGAAAGACTCCCTAGTATTCAAGGAAAACTTTAAAAGAAACCAAACAAGTCTACCAGTTAGTACAGA
The DNA here is from genome assembly GCA_039720395.1 of Liquidambar formosana. NCBI lineage: Eukaryota > Viridiplantae > Streptophyta > Magnoliopsida > Saxifragales > Altingiaceae > Liquidambar > Liquidambar formosana. Next base: position 6,030,473 of record CM077834.1, read on the forward strand.
TTTTACAAGCAGGTTCAGTTCATCCAAGAGCATGTTAAAACTAAACGGGCATAAACAAAATAAAATGAAACATGAAAAGAAAATAATGAATGACCTAATATTGAAGAATCTGCAAATTAAAAGTAGGCCACTCTACAGAGCTCAAGTACATAATTACCATTACCCAATTAACAAAACAGCAAATTAGAAACAGGTATAATGCTACCACATGGAACTCCTACAGAGGCCAAATTGAGGTCATGAATCTGCATTGGAGATTTAGTAGATTTACTATATGATTTTGTAACCTCAAGTTCAACAGGCAGTAAAGAGAGTATGCATAATGAAGATCAATATCCCCATCAGAAAAAAAGAAAAAAAAAAAAAAAAAAAAAAAAAAAAAAAACCACTGAATATAATTAGACATTCTCACAAGAACAGAGGAATGCATCCACAACTTCAGAAAAGGAGACTAATCTCACAATTCCCATCTGAAACAGGAAACCTTGATAATCTCTCACGAGTAGAAGAAGATTCTTTCCCCGAACGTAAATCTCGACAATCAATTGTGATCTTCTTCAAAACTTTTGCATTCTCTAGGAAATATTCTATTGCTTCAAACTCGTATAATGCCCCATTAAATTCAATTATTTCAATTTCACGGAGGTGCGATTCCAAACAGTAAGGCACATGCTGTGGAGGACTCCAATGTTCATCCATCTCAAGGGTGTAAATTTCTGACTAATGCAATAAAAGAAAAAGAAAAATAAGAGCTCATAAACTGCAACAATTCTAGATGAAATCTTTATCAAAAAAACTATTCTAGATGAAATCGTATGTTATATACTTGTATCTAAACACACCTTCTCAAGGACAAGAACTTCTAGATTAGGTGAGTTTATAAGAAAGTCTGTCAGAAAGCTCCAGTAATTGGCACCATTAGCACTGAGCTCCAAATGAGTTAAATTATGAAATGTAGGCAGAGTACAGTCATTATCGTCGACAAGATGCTGCATAAAAGATGGATGCAAACATTATAGTTCTTATGGTAAAATATTATAATATAATTCAATACTCAACTCAGCAAACCTTATCCCAACTAATTAAGGTCGGATACAAGAATCCCTCTTTGGCCATTTTGCTCCCTCTGGGACCATACCTACTCCAACATAGGATCTAAGATCTTAGGATTTGTATTCACAAGTGTTTAACAATGGGCTTTATGCTAGTTGTCAATCTAACATAAACCTGCCTCCAATCTCCAGGATTGCGACCCACCATAACAAAAGAGAAAGCCTTAAAGACATCATAAACTCAATTTTAAAGTAATAAGAATATGAGAATAAAACATTAAAAAAATTACTAGTTTTATCTGAACAAACTTCTCATAATGGATAAATAGAGAAAACTTACTGCCATAGTTTCTTCAGATAATGTTAGGGATTTAAGGTTTGAAATCTCCCAAAGAAGCTTATATACATGGGGAGCATAACCAAATCCTAAAAATCCTCCACCAACTTGTCCAACATCAATATATGCTTTAAACAAGGAAGATGGGTTATTCAATGAATAGTCAACAGACCCAAAATCTGAGAGACTGAGGTATTCAAGATTTGGGGCATCAACTTTGAGCTTGCACTCAAAATCTTCAGATTCGGATGTGCTTGTTTTATCCATGAGATGTATGGACAGAACTTTCAATGCAACTGAGGACACATTAAAATCCCATGGAGTATCCCAATTCCCTTCTTCTATAACCAGTTCTTCAAGGTCCGGACATCCATCGAAAAGCTTCTGAAGTGAGTCAGCTTTTGTAAATGTAAACGATTTGATATTAAGAACCTCGAGATTCGGAAGCCAAACTGAAGCGGGAAGCTCAGGGACAGAGCTCAATTTCAAAAACACCAGTGTCCTGCAAGTAAAAAGGATGCGCGGCAAATCCAAATCCTTTACCTTTTTCATGTTCACCCAGAGCACTTGAACTTTACGTTTAATTGCAGCGCAGATCCATGAGCGAACAATGTCTGGATTGCAATATCGATGGCATTTGAGACGAAATGTTTTAATAGACACATCGCTGAGAAGTAACACGCTATTCACAAAATTAACGAAGTGTTGACTTGTTTCCGGATAGTTTCCTTGATGTAACAATAGATTATCATTAAACTCAAGATAAGGGATGGAAGTCCAAAGGTACCGCCATCTTCTCGATAAGATGCTGGTTCCCACAGCAAATTTGAGCGGAATAAATGAAATAATGTGACAAAGAACTGCGTCTGGCAAATTGCTGATCCTATCTCTGCTATGCCCACGACGCAAATCCATTACTTCTGCAAGATACTCTTCCTAAAATATACATTTGCTTGTTATGGTTATACGACCACCACATCAAAACACACACGCAAAGTGAATTATCTACCACATGATATCACTAGTTCACTACAGCTATTTCATTCGTTGTTGAAAACCCAAAAATGAAAAAAATAAAAACAAAGGGTTTCAAACTCCAAAAGCTCTGTTTGGTTGTTGAAAAAATGGAAAGGAGGGGGGGGGGGGGGGGGGGGGGGGGAATCAATAATTCAAATTTTGTTAAATGGGAAAAGAGAACACAGACTATTGAGCTTAATAGGACTATTCGGCTCGTGAATCATCCAAAACACAGGATTTTATTACAGCTGTTTCCTTTCTTGTTGAAAACTTTGAGGAAAAAAAAAAAAAACAACCAATAAGCTTCAAACTCCAAAATCTGCATTTGGTCGCTGAGAAAAGGTCGGAAAATTAGAAGCAAATAAATCAATATCTGAAGTCCCAAATTTTTCATTACTTCAGGGCCCAAGAACAAATACACATTTCAGTAAACAATTTGTTGATTTGAAAACAAATCAAAAAAATTTCACATTTTTGGAAACAAAAGCAACAGAGATCATTGGATTCAAAAAATTTCTTTTCGCTTAAACTTCAAGTTGCCAAAATGAAGAGGAAAAATCTTTTATTTTCTTTCCATTTTTCTCAGAAACCAGACAGAGGTTAAGACTAATAAAAGCGAACCTTTCGGAAGAAAGTAGAAAGCTGGAGAAAAGAACAGAACCTGCTATGAAAGGCGAGAAATTGGTGCAAATGATGTTGATAATTGTCGCTGCAACATCAAAATCTCTCACACCTACAGATTTAGGGTCCCTTCAGGGTTTCATCTGGAAACTGTTAAGCTGATTTCATACATGCTGTTCAAAGGGGCGCTTGGTTATAGAGTTCAATTTTGGGAGACAACAGAAGGGGATATTCGTTTTTGCTTTTGTTTTTGTTTTTGTTTTTATAACACACGTAATAGCACACAAATACAAATGAGAGAGTCCAAAAGAAACCCAATAACTATAAAATTAGGGTTTGCTTACCGTTTGCCTTTAGGGCAGATGTTAAGGTAGAATTAATAATCTAATTATTATATGAAAAATTATGTTTTCATAGTTTTCTAAATATTTTCATATTTTTTTAAACAACTTTTAATATTTATAATGCATTTTTATCATTTCTAATGCAATAATTAAATCATTAATTGTAACTTAATATGTGCCCTTAGGGCACATGTTAAGAAAACCCATAAAATTAACCTATACTCAACTTTCAAAAGGCCTTTATTAGCATCCCATGACTTATTTTTAATCCCCACTTATTTTACATTTTACAAGATTTTATATAAAACATAAAATATTTTCATTAAAAGTGGTCGTGGGATATTTTCATTTTTTTTTTATAGAATTGTGCAATCTATTAGAAAATATCATTTTGAATAACTTTGTAAAAAAAATATTTTTCAAATCTGTTGTTTAAGTGAATTTTTTGACTAGTTACAGATTATGTTTCACAAATGACAAAAAAGCTTGCTTAAACTATAAATTTTGGAAAAAATTTCTTTTACAAAATTGTTCAAAATGATGTTTTCTAGTGAACCTTGCAGTCACTTTTCATGAAAACTATTTATATTTTTCATAAAATCATAAATTATTAAATAAGTAAGGATGAAAAACAAGTCTTGTGGTGCCAATAGAGGCTCCCTTTTCAAAATAGCCTAACTCTTGAAAAACATGTCAAACCTCATACACTCTTAATGCCCACCTTGATTAGCCAGTGGGAAAAGATTTTGTTGATTTTTCCAATCAATTTGGCATTGAAGCATCCTAGCATCCTACAGAGCCAGCCACAGTTGTATAGCCCTCCAAGCCCTTGGCTACCTGAGCGAAGGCCCAAACCCACAGAGACCTTTACAACCCGAACCGAGACCCATGGGCACAGACCGAGTTGCAGAGTCTCTTCAATAAGCGCGGGGACATAGCACCTCCGAATTGCGGTAAAAGGGCTCACTGAGTTCCATTTCAAGGACTGATTCTCACTCCTCTCTCTCTCTCTCTCCGCCTTTGATTATCAGAGAACTCTAGCATTGATCGGACGAGCAAACCACTGATGAGCTCTGAAATGGAAATCAACCTGTTCGAGGACAACGACGAGGTCGAAGAGATTGGAACCCATCAAGGTAAACATCAATCAGTGCCTTTTTTTTGGAAATTGAATGGCTCCGTTAGTTTTTTCTTAGCGTTTGAAGCTATAAATCAAATCATATAGGATGAACCCATTGGAGAGAATTGGAGTTATAACTGCAAATTAGTGGTATATATGATCAGTTTTAGGATTTGTTTGAAATGCCATCATTTTCAAAATTTCACTACAATGCCTGAGGAAAGCTGCTATTTTTATTTTTTTTGTGGGGGTGGGGGTAACGGCCCCATTCATGGCAATGAATTTCTATGTAAAATTGAACATAAAACACAATGGGGCTGTTCAATTTCTAAGGGAGGTCCAAACACGCCCTCATAGTTTGAAATTTTAGAATTCGTGAGACTTTATCATTGATATTGCAATTTACAACAATACACAGTTTATTTATCACCATGTTGATCGTATAAACATGGCTATATGTACATGAGGCTCATGATTTGGTGCTGTTATATATGTGTGTGTGTGTGTGTGTGTGTGTGTGTGTGTGTGTTGGGTTATGGAATGTGATTTTGAATGTTTTGAATTGTTAAAGAAGCAGAGATTGATATTGGAAGCGATCAAGATAACCTAGAAGGAAATGATAGGGAAGAAATCAATACTGTTGTACATTGTCACGGTGAACCTGTAATTGGAACAAAGGTGCATGGTGAAGATGAAGCTTACAGCCTTTATAATGATTATGCCGTACGAGTCGGTTTTAGTGTTCGGAAAGGAAGTTGTCGATACGACCGTTCTGGGGCTTTAAGGCAACGTACCTATATGTGTTCAAAGCAAGGGTTTTATCTTGATGCTAACCCTTACGAAACAAAAAATCTCAACAAATTGGAGGCTAGAACTGGTTGCAACGCTAGTATTCGTTTTACAGTGGAAGATGGTGTATGGGTGGTTACCCACTTCAATCCAGAACATAATCATGAGTTTGCTAAGGCAGAAGAAAGACAGTATTTAAGATCAAATCGAAGAGCACAAGATGTTCAGGCCGTCAGGTCCATTGTCAATGATGGTATAAGAAAGACAAAGCTGGACTCCTCTTTATCCAAAGAAGGCAGTGGGGCTGGAGGTGTTGGATTTATGAAGCGAGAATACGTATTTTTGCATGCAGAAAAGTTAAATGTGATTGAAGCAGGGGATGGACAGGGTGTAATAAACCTTTTTAAGCACAAACAAGCTGAAGATCCTATGTTTTTTTACACAGTGCAAGTGGACCAAGAAAATCGGTTGGCAAATTTCTTTTGGAGAGATGGCAGATCGAAGTTCGACTATGGCTGTTTTGGAGATGTTGCAGTATTTGATTCCACATATCGAATCAATAAGTATAATATGGTTTGTGCTCTGTTTTTGGGGGTTAACCATCACTGGAAAAATGTGTTATTTGGCTGTGCCTTTTTAGTAGATGAGTCCACTGCTTCATTTACTTGGTTGTTTGAAACATTTTTAGAATCGATGGGGAATCAACATCCAAAGACCATTTTTACAAACCATTGTCAGGCAATGGCAAATTCCATTGAAAAGGTGTTTCCTGACACACACCATCGTTTATGCCTGTGGCACATCAACAAAGATGCTGCACGACATCTTTCTAATCTTTATGAAAATCCAGATTTTAAGACGCAGTTCAACAAGTGTCTTCAAGGTTGTCATACTGAAACAGAATTTCAGTCCACTTGGGATGACTTGATCGAGGGTTTTAATCTTTCAGATAATAGGTGGCTCAAGACACTGTATGACCTTCGAATAAAGTGGTGCAAAGTATTTAGCCCTGATACTTTCACTGGCAAGATAACATCATCTCAAAGAACTGAGAGCACATACAGTGTTTTTCATTCTATGTCAAGCAAAAGAATGAATCTTACCCAATTTGTGTGTCAATATGAGGAAATTGTGAGGCAGTTTCGTTCAGATGAATTGAAAGAAGATTTTTGTTGCAATCAAGGTGCACCTCCGAAAGTAGTTAGTAATAGCGGAATTTTGAACTGTGCTGCTGATGTTTATACCCATAAAATATACAAATTATTTGAAAGTGAGTTTGTTGCAAGCTTAGGAGTGAAGATGGAAGAAGTCAGTGGTGATGGGACAGTTCACTCTTATCAACTAAGTGTAGAGGGCCATAAAAGAATGCACATTGTGCAATATAACTCTTTCGATTGCACTGTCATGTGTAGTTGTAAAATGTTTGAATCCATGGGATTGTTGTGTCGTCATGCTCTAAGGGTGATCAATGTAAATAATATTACTAAGATACCGGCCCAGTTCATTTTGAAGAGATGGACGAAAAGTGCAAAGAATGGGTTGGTGGTATATGATGATGGAAAACCATCATGTGAGAATGAGAAATCATCAGTCACATTGCGCCTCAATGATTTAATGCATACGGCCTACAATATCATGACTAAGAGTGCATTGAGTGCTACCACTACTAAAATAGCTAAAGAAAAATTAGCAGAGATAGTGGAGCTAATTCAAAGAGATATCACTACTTTGAATGTGGATGGAAATCTTAGTAAGGAAGATGATGATTCCATTTTTAACAAACCCACTGGTCATGCTAATAACATGAATTGCTCAGTTAATGAGATTCCAGTGTTGGCTTCCCCATGTGTGAGACTAAAAGAGGTAACAAATGCTAGATTGGAAAGCAAATTGGAAAAGCGTAAAAAGAAGGCTTTTAAAGATTCAACCACACCTCCTCAGCCTAATCATATTGTGTCTGGTAAGAAAATTTTCTATGAATAAAATGCTGCTAGTATCGATTCCTGAATGTTTATTCACACTAATAGTCATTACTTGTTTGTGTAGAGAAAAACAAACAACCAACAATTAGAGGTCCATCACAGATCTCATTTCATGCGCCACATAATCCAACATTCTTCCGTCCACTCTTTCCTCCCCTTGGTGTACCAATGGGTTCAAACTTTCATAATCAGGTGTGCTTTTAGTTGTTTTATATTCTTATTTATATATATAGTTGTTTGATGATAGATTATAATTACTAAGAATTGTGTAGTTTCTTCCAACCACTGGTATGCCGCCAACCAATGTGTATTCCCATTTTCCTCCGTCCATTCAGGTATTATTTCAAATTTAAAGCTCATTAGTAATTTAGTATGATGTCATTCCTTTGAATTTTTATAGACACTACTATAATTGTAACCAGGGTCCTTCTCCAACTTGGACTATTGGTCATCCCAACTTTCGTTTTACAAGTATGCTTCAAAGTAATGATGCGATGCCGCATTTGAGTCAGGTATTACATGGATATACTTTTATTATGGGAATGGTTTAACAATTAGCATATTACTGGATTGGGGTAAATTGGCATTAGTGCTTTTGCATTTGTAGGACTCATCCACAAGTTCCATTGGAAATCAAACGTTTGGACAACTGCCTCACTAAAGCCAGGTTTGAATGATTACATAGTTGGATTATGTCTCATCTAAGATTAGTTAGTTTTCTAATATCAATTGATATGTAATGTAGGAATCCTTTTCATATGGTTCTGAACAATTGCATCCAGTAAAAAAATGATTCTACTTGCCAATTATCCTACTTGAATTGTTTGTAAGGTAATGATCGTAGAGATAGTGCTTTTAAATTCCTGAATGTGTCATCATATTGATTAGAATTAATGTTTATTGAAGATGTTTGAGTAACATGTCATCCAGTTGTTCTATACATACTGAACTTTGGTCATCAAGCTGTTAAAAAAAAATCACGATTGACTTGGGAATTATTGTTTTGCAGGTGACGTTGATGAACCATAATTTGGTTGAGTGTTATGGATCACCTTATTTATCATCTATGGTGCTTAGCGGAATGATTTTGGTGATGGTTGAGAGGTATAAGTTGTTGCTTATGGCATTATGGACATGTCTGGAGTTGAAATTTGCTTCATATGTTTTGTTGATCTTGGTACCATATTGTGGTAATTTCACTAGCATGTAGATGAGCTTGGACACTACCTACATCTTGGTACTATTTTTCTGGAAGATTGTTCCTCATGCTTTGATGTGGACTTTGTGGCTAGAGAGGAAGGGGAGGATATTTGATGGTGCAGAACTCTCTTTGAGCAGCTCAAGGACAAATTTATAGGTTTTTCTTTTTCTTTTTTTACATGGGAATATGGGCAATACACATGATAGGATTTCTTTTGATATATATATATATTTTTTTGGATGTTTTGAAATTGTAGGACTCCTAGACCCTGTGCTGGGTTTTTTTGTGCATACGTCGCATGTACTTGGTTCTTTGCCTTTTGGCTAAAAAATATTACTTCATCGAGAAAAAAAAAAAAGTGAAAAATAATGTAGCGTTATTTATTTATTTATTTATTTTAATTTTTTTGAAAGGATGGCCTTGTATTGAGTCTAAATTTATATCACCAACATCTGGAACTTGATCTGGATGGGCTTGGAATGTGGGTTTGTTATTACTGGATTCAGTTGGAATGTTCTGGGTTTTATGTGTTAATACGTCATTTCTGGATGGTTTTATATACTGATAGGATTACTTGTTTATTGGACATTTTGTTTGTACCAACAAGTCTTCGTTACTGTTTTAGTAAATCTAGTTCAAAGAAATATCACTACTTTGGTTGTGGATGGGAAATCTTAGTAAGGTAGGTGATGAACCCACTGGTCATGCTAATGACATGCATTCCTCTGTTAATGAGATTCCGGCGTTCGTTTCCCCATTTTGAACGACTTTGTAGAAGAAAGATTTTTCAAAATGTCATTTAAGTGGACTTTTTGGTCATATAAAGTCACCAAGGGTAGACTAACTTCTCCAGATTTTATGAAAAATATAGAAGGATTTTATGAAAACTGACCCTGTAGTTCATTAGAAAACATCATTTTGAGCAACTCTGTAGGAAGAATGTTTTTTCAAAATCTGTCCCTTAAGTAAACTTTTGTCCATTTAAAGTAGCTATTCTTCCTCCAAATTTAAACCTTGACAGTAAATTGTCATCTTCTTCAGAATTTTTGCATTCTCCAGCATATATTTTATGGCTTCAAGCTCGTATTCTTCCCTATGAAATGCCTTGATTTCAATTTCCTTGAGGTGCAACACCAAAGAGTTTGGCACAAATCGTGGCAGAGTCCAATGTTCAACTGGATTAGTGCTCTTTTTTCCCTAATGCAATGAAAAGTATGTCCAAACTGGACGCATTCTCCAACGGATATTGCTTTCCCCACTATCTTCCGCTTGGAAATGTTGCACTCCTTCATTGTAAAGGCAGCCATTAAGTCACCATTTCTAGTACTGTCATTTCTCTTTAGATCCATTAGATATATCTAGGACCTCAGTGATTTGCTACTACTATTCCGAGTGTTTTTCACTAGTAGTTGCTTACTTCATGGTTGGCCCTAACTAACTCATTTTCCAAGCTCAAAGCAAACTCTGACACGACAGATTTTGCCACAAACATTCCTACACAGTTTTACCCCTTCTCGGTTCAAATGCAATCATTCTACTTGGCAACTTGGCACACCAACTTACAGAATAACGTATCATGAACAGGTAAAAGGGTGCCATGAGAAATTCCTACCGTTCATATTAGGATTATATAATTAGAATAGCCATATGGTCAAGCAACTACATTATTTTGTCTCCATAAGCTTAAGAGGCTATAAAGACAAAAAAATAAGCCTGATGAAAAAGATTACTATTCCCAGCAGCGGGGGGAAAACAACCCAGAACACAACTTCGCATTCTCAGAAAAGAGGAGGAATGCATCCACAACTTTAGAAAAGGAGAATAAGTCGACAATTCCTTGAGCCCCTTGGAAACTTTGATAATTTCTTGCAAACACAAGATTTTTTCTCCAAATCTACATATTTACAATTAACTGCCATTTTCTTCAACACTTTTGCATTCTCCAGCATATACCCTATGACTTCAAGCTCGTATTCTTCCCCTTGAATATCCTCGATTTCAATTTCCTTGATGCGCAATACCAAACAGTCAGGCACACACAGTGGTGGAGTCCATTGTTCATCATCCAGAACAATACTCATATTTTCCTAGTGCAACAAAAATAAATTTCAAGCTCATAAACTGCAACAGTTCTAGTTAAAGTCATAAATTATATCTCAACGCACCTTAAGGATAAGAAATTCCAGATTTGGTGAGCTCTCAAGAAAGTTAAATAGAAACTTCCAGCCCAAATCACCATCAACGCCAAACTTCAAATGGGTCATATTATGAAACTTTGGCAGATTATAACCATCAACCTCACTGAGAGACTGCACAGGAGATGGATACAAATATTTTAGTGCATTTGCAAACTATTATAATAATATAATAACATACGAAAATACCAAAGACCTGGGATCAAATCCAGCCTTAATCAGAGGCTTGGGGCCAGGGGTGGGTGTTCTGGGGTTTGGGGAGGGCTACCCCCTTGTTGTCTAGCCGGGCTGAGTGGACCTGCCTTAGTACTACATATACATATTACTCGACTCAACACTAGCTTAACCCAAACATTTAAAGTCAAACACAAGAATCCTTTTCTGGCCATTCCACCCCATCCAAGATCATATTTAGTCCCTAGAGAGGTTCTAAAATTTTAGGATTTATTTTCACAAGAGTCTTGAGTTTCTGACTATTGGTTTTATGCTACTTGTCAACCTAACACAACCCTCCTCCGATATCCTGGCTTAAGACCCACTGTACTAAAAAGATGAGGCCTTAAACACCACATAAGTGGAATTTAAAAATAATAAGCAAGTGACTATATAACTTCAATGATTACAAGAGTTTATTCAAAGAAACTTAACATCATAATGGACAAGTAGAGAATACTTACAGACGTGGTTCCATCAGATAATGATAGAAACTTCACACCTGAAACCCTGCTAAGAAGCTTATATAGACATTCACCATAAGATCTAGCTCCTACAAATCTATCACTACATTGATCTACACAAATATAGGCTTTAACCAAGGATGATAGGTTCCCCACCAAATATTTGTCGGACCCACTATCATTGAGCTCGAGGTATACAAGATTTGGGGCATTAATTACAAGCTTGTACTCATGATTGTCTGATTCCTCAAGAACAAATTTCACTTTCAAATGTTTCAGTGTAGGAGATGAAACATTAAAGTCCCACTGCTTATCCGAGTACCATCTTTCTATGAACAATTCTTCAAGGACTGGGCAACCACATAAGAGCTTCTGAGTTGTGTTGTCACTCATATATTTAACCGCACTGAGATGAAGAATCTTGAGACTCGGAAGCCAAACCGAAGAAGGAATATCAAGACCAATTTCAGATTCCAGTTTCAAAAACACAAGTGTCTCACAGGTAAAAAGCAAATGAGGCAAATTCACAGGTTTTTCCATGTAAAAGAAGAGATTAAGCTCTTGAACATTACGCTTAATTGCAGTGCAGATCCATGTATGAATAAAAGCCTCGCAATAATTACCACATTTAAGCTCGAACTTTTGAATGCATGATACATCGTTGAGAAGTAATACTCTATTCACAAAATGAACAAACTCCATTGCTCTTTTTATATCTTTTTCACTAAACAACAAACCGTCGTTGAAGTTAAGATTAGGGATGGAACCCCAAAGGTACCTCCATCTTCTTGATAAAATGCTGGTTCCCACTGCAAATTTTGTCGGAAGAAATGGAAGTATGTGACAGAGAACCGCATCTGGTAAATTACTGATCCTATCTATACTAGGCCCACGATCTGAATCCATTACTTCTGCAATGATCTTCCTAAAACATAATTTTTCTGCAAAAACGAAATCAAAACATACACACACACACAAACAAAAGACAAAAAGGTGAATTATCTAACAAGCAATATAACCACATCTGTTTCATCTGTCGTAGAAAAATAAAAATAGAAAAAAAAATATATCAAATCCCCCAAAGCTCCGTTTGGTTGCTGAGAAAAGGTAGGACAAGGAAAAAAAAAAAATCAGTATTGTTAGTTTTAAAAATTTTCAATAATTGAGACCGGAGACCACAGTGCACTAAGGCTAACACAAAAGTTTGGCTTCGCCGAGAGTGAATTAGCTAACATAGAATTTTTACTACAGAGGTTTATTTTTTGTTGATAACAAAAACGAAAAGCTTCAAACCCCAAAAGCTCTGCTTGGTTGCTGAGAAAAGGTGGAAAAATTAGAAGAAAAGATATCAAATTCCTTATAGAATATTTTTTTCTTACCTAGGACCTGACAACGCATCCACATGTAGTCATCTGAGGCTAGTACAAATTATAAGGCTTCGTTGAGTTGAAAGTTATACACTGTAAAAAAGAAAAAAAAAACCAACAGAAATCAAAAGATCCAAAATTTTATTCTCTTTATACGCTTTGAGTTGCTAAAAAGAAGAAGAATAGTTCTCTTCTTTTCCTCCCGTTTTCTCAGTAACCAAACAGAGGATAAACTCATAAAAATGAGCTTTTTCAAAATGGAGAAAGCTGGGTAAAGGAACGAACCTGCTATGGAAAGCTACAAATTGGAGCAGATCAAAATCTCTAATACATACCCAAGTTAGGGTTGGGTTCAATCTGAAATTTGTTAAGCTCATTTCACATTTCATACACACTAAAAAATTCTTTTCTTCCCATTTGAAAATTGAGTAAAATAGCTTCCATTTATTTTATTTTTTATTTTTTTTCATTTTTCAAATACTCTTTCTCTTTAGTACCCTTTTTTGTTTTTTTTTATTGGGTCTGAAAATAAGGATTTTTTTTTTTTTTGGGGGGCCAGAATAGCATTGTATACCCGCACCATAAGTAGGGATGGGGTCGGTCCGGCCTGTGAATCCTTTTTAATCCATTTTTAGTCATGCTGGGCCGGGCCTATTCAAAATTTGATGGAGACGGTGGTTGCCACCACTCAACATTAATTGTACCTCCAAGTCTCCAACCCCTTGTATTTTCTCAAAATTTCATGAAAATTATAAAATATTTTCATGAAAACTCTTCACATTGTTTGTTAAAAAACATTATTTTTAACAACTATATAGAAGTAAATTTTTTTCAAAATCTATTGCTTAAGTAAACTTTTTGACCCGTCAATGGTTCTTGGGTTTAATGGCATGTCTCATCCCAATAAATGGTGGGGTTTGTGAAGGTTTTGGTTTCGACTCCGCATGTATGTGTAGGTTTGTTTAATAAGAAAATAGTAAACTTCTTGACCCATATACAATTGCTATTTCATTTTTAAAGGAATGTTTCAATTTTTTATATTTATTTATAAGTTTCTCCTTCCGCATAGTTGTGATTATCAACTCCATCTCATTGCATCTTGATTTGATAAAAACTTAATTCAGAGAAGAGTAAGAATCCAAAATTATTCTGGATAATTAAAAATGTCCAGTTAACAACATTCATATGTAAAGGTTCCATCGTCTTGTGTAAAGGTTCTAGTTTTTTCTTTTTTTTTTTGGTCTGAAGGATATACACAATGAAGCCAATGTCGGACTACCGGCAGGCCGATAACATCATTGGTTAGTAAAGGCCCCAAGCCAGGAGGGGGTTCAGTAAGCAGGATCAGCGCATTATAGGAATGGCTCCAGTTAGCTATGAAGTCCGCACATGAATTTCCTTCTCGTAGGACATGAGAAATAAAGCAGTTCCATTGCCTAGAGAAATAGTCTCTACAATCCAAACTCAGTGGACCATAGGGATGGAAATGGGGGTCACCCATCAGAATGAGGCGAACAGCAACTTCACAGTCAAATTCCACCACAAGAGATGTGATGCCATGGTCCCAAGGAATCTTTAGACCCATTCTTATACTGCAGAATTCAGCTTCTGAGGCTAAAGGTGTTTCCCAGCCCAAAGGCTTAATCCATAACCCACCCACCTTGATCATTGCGAAAAAGACCGCCCATCCAAGCAGGGCCAGGACGCCCATAACTACTACCATCTAAGGTTCTATAATCTTACTCAGAAGTGATTGATACTGATTCCAAGATGATTAACATAGCAGGAATGGATTATGTGCCCGTTTGGGAACACTTCTGGGCGGTCCAAACGCACTTCTAAGGTCCAAAAGCACGTTGCGGGCCTGTTTGGGTAAAAAAACGAAAAGAGCTTCCAAGCCCAAAGGCACGTTGGGCCAGAAGCTGATTTTTGTTACTTCTCCAAAACGTGGTGCGGACCGTGTAGCGGGAAGCTTATTTTTGTTTAATGAAACTTTTGAAATGCCAAATATACCCTCGCATTACAAACTGAAAGAAAAGAAATACCCTTTACATCCTCAAGAACCACATTCCATCTTCGACCTCCCCTCTCCCCTTCCCACCGTCATTCTTTGCTGAAGCTCTTCTCTCTCCCACCTCTCCCATCTCTCCGACGGCTTTGAAGATTCGCCGGTCTGTGCTCCAGCTGCTTCTACCAGGTAAAACTCTTCTCTCTCATTCTTTCGTTCTACGTTCTATAGGCTTTTCTTCTTCCTAATCTTCTAGGGTTTTTTTCTTTATGATATTCTAGGGTTAAAGATTGGGCATATATTCAAATCGAAAGAAACTAATGAAAAAAGTATAAAATTTGGGGTTAGGCTTTGTCTATATTCAATTGAATCACAAAGTTTTCTTTCATCGGCAAGCAAAGGTGGATAACTTGGCTTGGAAGGGGGAAGGTGCTGAATCTTGTACAAAATATATCGATGGTGTTATAATTGGTGTAGTGAACTATGAACCTGAATTCGAAGATACTACTAGAATCTAGAGATGTTAGAAAAGAAATTTATTATTAAGGGTGGTGCGGGTGTGGGGTGAATGGAAATTTGATATTTGGTCTTCCCCCTTTGTTGAAAATTATTTTAGGATTTTTTTATTTGATGTAGAAATATCCATGAACATAGACTCCCAAATTTGGTGTACGTTCAAAATTTTAGGAGGATTTAAGTCTTTCGGTAACTAGATGGCTGGAAAGGATTCATGTAACTGACCCCTAGTTGTCTTTTATTTAGGCATAGTTGAAATGAGTTGAATATTTGATGTCTCTGTGACTGGGTATTAGTTTAGAAGTTAGGGCATGAACCCAAACAACCGCCCCCTGCCCAGCCTTTGGGGGTGGGTGGGGGGGAGGGGGGAGCTTGAAAATTTTTCTGAAGTAGATCTTTTCGAAATTATGTTACATTGCATTCTAGCATGAAGGGAAACATGTGTTCCAATAGTTACATTTCAAGCCACTAGTGCATTTTTTGTTATTATTATTTAGGAAATTATTCTCATTACAACAAGCGGAGCCTTAGGATTTTTATTCTTTTTGTCCAACTTTCTCATGGTATCTTGTTCTACTTCTTGCTATGATTGCTTCTCCAACTCTCCATTATTTTCATTTCTCATCTTGCATCCTGTGTCAAAACCAAATTTTGCTAAAGCTTCCTAGGTCATTTTAATGTCCTTAGGAATTGCCACATTCTATATCTGAACAACATTTTTATGGTAAGATTCTGTAAATGAGGCCTACAAAGGTAGAGCCCACTAATAAATCTCCCATGTATTAATCAGACACTATTTATGTTGTTTCCTTTGGGAAGTTGCTTGTTATAGTTAACAAAGGAAATCAACTCGGTCAAGATCTCAAATTCAAAACATGACTAGAACCCAGCTACCATACAGAGAGGCTTTTACTAGATGGCAAGTATGGTTGCAAAAGGTAAGGGGAAGGCAAGTGAGGTCGAAAAAGGTAAGGACAAGGATAAGGAAACTGGGATGCTAAGGCACATGACATATGGGTGGATTTTTTTGTTGCCGAGGTTCGAGCTGGTAATAGGACAGGGACAACCTTTAGCAGGCAGGGCTGGAAAAATTTGGTGGCAAATTTTAATGCTGCCACAGGAAGAGATTATGATAGAAAACAACTAAAAAACCGCTTGGATACTGTGAGAAAGGATTGGGTGCTATGGGAATTTTTATTAGGGAAGGAGACTGGACTTGGGTGGGATTCTGAAAGGC
This sequence comes from Liquidambar formosana, assembly GCA_039720395.1. Lineage (NCBI taxonomy): Eukaryota > Viridiplantae > Streptophyta > Magnoliopsida > Saxifragales > Altingiaceae > Liquidambar > Liquidambar formosana. The sequence goes on from CM077834.1 coordinate 6,046,936, forward strand.
AAACAGTTGCGGCTGACGATGAATGGTGGGAGAAAAAGATACAAGTAGGTAGTTTTGAATATATTTTTATAGTTATAAATGCAATATCATTTTTTATCTAATTATTTTTTTTAATAGACAGATGAATCCAGAAGTTGCAAAATTTCGTATAAAGGGGTTGGACCACTGCCATAAGTTGGATGAAATATACCGTCCTGTGACAGCCACTGGAGCCAGGGCTTGGGCACCTACCTCTGGGGAACTACCTCCTATGTATGAAAATTGCCCTACAGAAAATGATGGTGATGCAGGGAGTGATGAATCTGAGGGAGATGATCTTCGGGGTGTCTCGGCATTGGACAACATCACTACAAATTTTGGTAGTGGTGTTGGACAAAAAAAAGTGCTCAAGCAAGGCAAAAAAGGAAAAAAGCTATCTGCAGCTACAAAGTTGTCTAAACAACTTGATAGGATTTGTGATGCAGTTGAAAGTCGAACTTCGGTTAACTCAATGCGATCAGATATACTTGGGTGTAGCATTCAAGAGGTCCTCAATCACATGGCTACAATGCCTGAATGCCCAAGAAAGAGTGAGCTTTTCATGTTGGGAACCAAATTATTCATAAAGAAAGAGAATAGGGAGATGTTTGTTCGCTTGGGGGATGATGACACACGACTTGAGTGGTTGAAACAAGAGCAAAGGGATAGAAAAGCAGCTTGTTCGAATTGTTGTGGAACTTAAGGAAGCCTCTTGGTTATTATATTTGAATTTGCGGTTATGTATTGTTATTGCCACATGTTGGCTACACAGAACCAATGCTTTTTTGTTGCCGTCTAGGTAGAACTTATGTTTTGTGGGATTTATGAACTTATGCTTATTATGGATGTTAATCATATGCTTATTTATTTTTGAAATGCTTAACGTATTAGAATTTATTTCTCATGGAATTGCTTGACTAAAGTGATATTTGATTAAATTAGGAGTATGGATGACATGTATTAGTAATGCTTGCCATAAATTATATTTAAACATATTAGGAATATGGATGCTATTTTTGGTATATGCATTTACTAAATTTTGTTCATTTGGAAATTAGGAATATGGACGATGAAGAAATGGATGACGACACTTTTTATTCACTTGTTCTTGGGGCTGTAAGTAAAGTAGTATCTTATCATAACAATTTCCTAGTGAAGGAACCTTGTAGGGACTCTCCTCACACGGGAGTGAAATTTATGATGGAGATACTTCGTGGGAATGGCACACGTTGTCATGAAATGTTTCGTATGGAGAAACACGTATTTATGAAATTATGTGACAAGCTTAAAGGTTTAGGACTACGTGCAACTCGAGGGGTAATGTTGGAGGAGGCAGTTGGTATGTTCTTAATGACGTTAGGGCATGGTATTGGAAACCGAATGATTCAAGAACGGTTTCAACATTCTGGTGAAACAGTTAGTAGGCAATTTGCTAATGTGTTACATTATGTGTCATGTCTAAGCAATGAGGTGATAAAGCCAATTGACAATTATGATGAAGTCCCATCACATATTCGAAGGAATCCAAAGTACTGGCCATACTTTAGGGTAACTTTTGCACACATTCTTATTATAAACTTATGTTTTTATTTACCTATATATATAATATGTCCATTTTTACTATTGGTAGGATTGCATTGGCGCAATAGATGGGACTCATGTTCGAGTAAAACTTCCAGTGGAGGAGCAAGCCCCCTACATTGGTAGGAAAGGCCACCCCACTACGAATATTATGGTTGCATGTGGGTTTGACATGAAATTCACATTTGTGTGGCCGAGATGGGAGGGAAGTGCGCATGATACACGCATATTCTTTGATGCATTACGGGATCCGAAATTAAAATTTCAAAAACCTCCTGGTGGTTCGTATTGGGTTTATATTTATATATATTTTCTTTTATATATATATATGATGAATTGCAATGATTTATGGTTCCTAATTTAATTGCAGATAAATACTATTTAGTTGATGTTGGCTATCCTAATATGAAGGGTTTCTTAGCCCCATATAAAGGAGAAAGATATCACCTTCCCGAATTTCGAGGTGGTAGTCAACCTCGAGGGCCTAAGGAGATATTTAACAAAGCTCATTCATCCTTACGAAGTATGATAGAGCGCACATTTGGTGTGTGGAAGGCACGGTGGGCCATCTTGGATAGCATGCCTAATTATAAGATTGACACACAAACAGCTATTATTGGTGCATCAATGGCGCTCCATAACTTCATAAGAAATGAGACCATTACTGATATGGCATTTCAAGCATTTGAGGATACTGAAGATTACTTGCCTGTTGAAAGTGGTGATGAGTCAAATTTTCGTGTAACAATGGATGATAGTGTGATGGGAGTTATTCGTGATAATATTACTAGAGAGCTTACGGGTATGTAGATGCCAAATTATTGTATTAACCTTCTTTTTTCTTTTTGTTTTTTGGGTAGAAAGACAATTCCAAACTATAGGCATTTTGAACAAAACGGTTGACTTCTAATTTGGCATGACTGTCTTTTTAAGTTATAGAGAAATGTCATATTATTGTATGAGCATTTTATTATTAGTATTATTATTTTAATTATTTTATATATATATATATATATATATATATATATATATATATATCATGAAAAGAACTCTAAACTATGATAATTTTCAACAAAATATTTGACTTGTAATTTTGGCATGATCCTCTTTTAAAGTTATGCACTTTAATAAAATTAGAGTAAAAGCACTTTTATTGCCAAACAGGCTAAATAATAAGCACTTATGGTAAGGGTAATAGTGTCATTTCAGGACTACAAGTCACTTCAGGACTTTACTTGCCAAACAGGTAGAAAAGCACTTTCAACATCCAACAGCACTTTTGAAATACAATTCCCAAACGCAATACAAGCTTCAGAAGAGAAGTGGAAGGCTTTTGCTGTAGCAGAAGAGAAGTGGAAGCTTGTATTGCGTTTGGGAATTGTATTTCAAAAGTGCTGTTGGATGTTGAAAGTGCTTTTCTACCTGTTTGGCAAGTAAAGTCCTGAAGTGACTTGTAGTCCTGAAATGACACTATTACCCTTACCATAAGTGCTTATTATTTAGCCTGTTGGCAATAAAAGTGCTTTTACTCTAATTTTATTAAAGTGCATAACTTTAAAAGAGGATCATGCCAAAACTACAAGTCAAATATTTTGTTGAAAATTACCATAGTTTAAAGTTCTTTTCATGATATATATATATATATATATATATATATATATATATATATATATATATATATATATATATATATATATAATAATTAAAATAATAATACTAATAATAAAATGCTCATACAATAATATGACATTTCTCTATAACTTAAAAAGACAGTCATGCCAAATTAGAAGTCAACCGTTTTGTTCAAAATGCCTATAGTTTGGAATTGTCTTTCTACCCAAAAAACAAAAAGAAAAAAGAAGGTTAATACAATAATTTGGCATCTACATACCCGTAAGCTCTCTAGTAATATTATCACGAATAACTCCCATCACACTATCATCCATTGTTACACGAAAATTTGACTCATCACCACCTTCAACAGGCAAGTAATCTTCAGTATCCTCAAATGCTTGAAATGCCATATCAGTAATGGTCTCATTTCTTATGAAGTTATGGAGCGCCATTGATGCACCAATAATAGCTGTTTGTGTGTCAATCTTATAATTAGGCATGCTATCCAAGATGGCCCATCGTGCCTTCCACACACCAAATGTGCGCTCTATCACACTTCGTAAGGATGAATGAGCTTTGTTAAATATTTCTTTAGGCCCTCGAGGTTGACTACCACCTCGAAATTCGGGAAGGTGATATCTTTCTCCCTTATATGGGGCTAAGAAACCCTTCATATTAGGATAGCCAGCATCAACTAAATAGTATTTATCTGCAATTAAATTAGGAACCATAAATCATTGATATTCATCATATATATATATAAAAGAAAATATATATAAATATAAACTCAATACGTACCACCAGGAGGTCTTTGAAATTTTAATTTCGGATCCCGTAATGCATCAAAGAATATGCGTGTATCATGCGCACTTCCCTCCCATCCCGGCCACACAAATGTGAATTTCATGTCAAACCCACATGCAGCCATAATATTCGTAGTGGGGTGGCCTTTCCTACCAATGTAGGGGGCTTGCTCCTCCACTGGAAGTTTTACTCGAACATGAGTCCCATCTATTGCGCCAATGCAATCCTACCAATAGCAAAAATGGACATATTATATATATAGGTAAATAAAAACATAAGTTTATAATAAGAATGTGTGCAAAAGTTACCCTAAAGTATGGCCAATACTTTGGATTCCTTCGAATATGTGATGGGACTTCATCATAATTGTCAATTGGCTTTATCACCTCATTGCTTAGACATGACACATAATGTAACACATTAGCAAATTGTCTACTAACTGTTTCACCAGAATGTTGAAACCGTTCTTGAATCATTCGGTTTCCAACACCATGCCCTAACGTCATTAAGAACATACCAACTGCCTCCTCCAACATTACCCCCCGAGTTGCACGTAGTCCTAAACCTTTAAGCCTGTCACATAATTTCATAAATACGTGTTTCTCCATACGAAACATTTCATGACAACGTGTGCCATTCCCATGAAGTATCTCCATCATAAATTTCACTCCCGTGTGAGGAGAGTCCCTACAAGGTTCCTTGACTAGGAAATTGTTATGATAAGATACTACTTTACTTACAGCCCCAAGAACAAGTGAATAAAAAGTGTTGTCATCCATTTCTTCATCGTCCATATTCCTAATTTCCAAATGAACAAAATTTAGTAAATGCATATACCAAAAATAGCATCCATATTCCTAATATGTTTAAATATAATTTATGGAAAGCATTACTAATACATGTCATCCATACTCCTAATTTAATCAAATATCACTTAAGTCAAGCAATTCCATGAGAAATAAATTCTAGTACGTTAAGCATTTCAAAAATAAATAAGCATATGATTAGCATCCATAATAAGCATAAGTTCATAAATCCCACACAACATAAGTTCTACCTAGACGGCAATAAAAAAACATTGGTTCTGTGTAGCCAACATGTGGCAATAACAATACATAACCGCAAATTCAAATATAATAACCAAGAGGCTTCCCTAAGTTCCACAACAATTCGAACAAGCTGCTTTTCTATCCCTTTGCTCTTGTTTCAACCACTCAAGTCGTGTGTCATCATCCCCCAAGCCAACAAACATCTCCCTATGCTCTTTCTTTATGAATAATTTGGTTCCCAACATGAAAAGCTCACTCTTTCTTGGGCATTCAGGCATTGTAGCCATGTGATTGAGGACCTCTTGAATGCTACACCCAAGTATATCTGATCGCATTGAGTTAACCGAAGTTCGACTTTCAACCGCATCACAAATCCTATCAAGTTGTTTAGACAACTTTGTAGCTGCAGATAGCTTTTTTCCTTTTTTGCCTTGCTTGAGCACTCTTTTTTGTCCAACACCACTACCAAAATTTGTAGTGATGTTGTCCAATGCCAAGACACCCCGAAGATCATCTCCCTCAGATTCATCACTCCCTGCATCACCATCATTTTCTGTAGGGCAATTTTCATACATAGGAGGTAGTTCCCCAGAGGTAGGTGCCCAAGCCCTGGCTCCAGTGGCTGTCACAGGACGGTATATTTCATCCAACTTATGGCAGTGATCCAACCCCTTTATACGAAATTTTGCAACTTCTGGATTCATCTGTGTATTAAAAAAAATAATTAGATAAAAAATGATATTGCATTTATAACTATAAAAATATATTCAAAACTACCTACTTGTATCTTTTTCTCCCACCATTCATCGTCAGCTGCAACTGTTTGCCTTTCAGAATCCCACCCAAGTCCAGTCTCCTTCCCTACTAAAAATTCCCATAGCACCCAATCCTTTCTCACAGTATCCAAGCGGTTTTTTAGTTGCTTTCTATCATAATCTCTTCCTGTGGCAGCATTAAAATTTGCCACCAAATTTTTCCAGCCCTGCCTGCTAAAGGTTGTCCCTGTCCTATTACCAGCTCGAACCTCGGCAACAAAAACATCCACCCATATGTCATGTGCCTTAGCATCCCAGTTTGCCTTATCCTTGTCCTTACCTTTTTCGACCTCACTTGCACTACAACAAAAATGGCTTTCCACGACTTGAAATTAACGACTTGCATGGTTGCAAGCCATTAATAAGGGTCTTTTACGACATGCTTATTTAGCATGTCATTAAAAGACCATAGGTAGACACAATTCACGGCGTGCAATAGAAGCGTGTCGTCAATGATATCTTTCACGACGTGCTTTGCACGTCGTAAATGCTCTCCCGAAAAATGCCATTTAACGACCTACTTTATACGTCGTTAAAAAAGAGACCACCCGACGCCTTCTTACGTGGAGAATTCCCCTTCTTTGTTACGACATTTTTTTCATGTCGTTAATAGTCTAACGAGTTTTCCTCATCTACGACGTATTGTGCACGTCGTTAAAAGAGCATCAAAACTCCGTCAAATTTTTAGCGGGTGTCTTGCCTCCCTTTACTGAATTTTCCCCTTTCTTTTTTTTTTTTTTTTTTTGTGGGTGCTGTACTCCCATCTCCCACACTTTTTCCCCTAAATTTCATTCTAAACTAGGGCAAGTCAAGATCCGAAACCATTTTTGGCGTCCATTCCTCTCGATGAAGGCTTGGCTCTCCTCCTCCAAGGTCCATTCAGAAGATGCGCCAACACCTCGACCCCTTTCTCCACATCCTTCGTCGATCTCCACAACAGCATTGATCGAGCTTCGGCTTTCAAGAGCTTGACGTCGTTGGCTTCGGTTCCTCTGCAACCCATTCTAAGCTAGGGCTGGCTGATGCTTTACTCTTCCATCTCTCAACCTTCAATCGCTCAATCTTTCGGTATCTCATTTTGAATCGACGGTGCGTGACGGCTGGAAGAGTGAACTACTCGACGGTATGTCTGAAATTTCTTGAAATTTCTGGTAGATTTTTTCTAAGGTATTCGGTATCTTAACGCTACTAGGTCGGAAAGCTCTTTCTGTGTGTGTGTGTGTTATATCTGTGTGTGCGTTCTTTAGAAGAAGGTACTTTGCTCCTCTGACTCGTATACCACTCTCGATTGATTTCTTTATTTTCTTTGAGGGGATTCCTATTTAAAGTTGCAGACTTTGTTGAGTGAAATGGCTGAATTTTGGTGGTGATAGATCTGTCGGAGCATGGGGGCTCAGGATCTGTCTAATTTAATGGGGAAAAGGGTATGTGCGTCTCATCTTCATCCTGGCAGAGTTGCTTAAAGAGGAACGAATTCCCCTCTCGATTGTTTATTGAAGTAAAAGAAACCTAGAAATAGAAATAGAGAATTTTTTATTGAAGTAAAAGAAACCCAGCCATGTTCTGTTTACTCTCGATTGTTTCTCCTCTAATTCTTGATTGATTTTTGACATATATACTCCTGCCAAAATTACGACTTAGAAGTCTTGCATGCAAAATCCGTAAAATTTTCTTTCCACTGCTGCTCCATCAGCCTTTAATCCTCTTCTAGTATCACTTTGATCATTCTCTCTGTTTGCAATTCAATCCCCTTTGCTAGTGCAGTTCTGGTTTGGATGCTGTGTCCGACAATTTGGGTCTGACTCATCTCCTTTGCCGGTATGGTTTTATTGTGTTTGTGTGCATCAGGAGATATATAAAATTAGGCCGCATTTGGGCCTCTCCTGGAAACTGAATGGGTCCATTACGTTTTGCAAATAATTTGAGGCTACAAATCCATGATTGAAATGGGGCTATTTAGGAAAAATGGAGCCATAAAAAGTAACGGTATTGGATGTGGGTTTTGGTTTGAGTTTGCAATAGTGGTGGCTGTTTAGTGTAGTTTTTGTGTTGGTGTGGGCTATTCTTTCTCTATTGGATTGCATGCTTGTACAGAGGGACACTCAAAATTAAATAATAATTTTCCTTTTCATGTGTGTAGTAGTGCAACACAGACAATGTGTTCTTGCCCTCCTAATAATTATTATTACTTCTATAATCTTTTAATTTGTAAAATAATTATGATTAAAATTAACAATCTGGTTAGCAAGATTTTTGGTGACACCCAACTGTGTTGCAACCCATACACTATAGCTAGTAAAAGAACTTTAGGGTGCTGAGTTGTAATGCATAGACAGCAATAAATCGTCGGGCTTTCCAAAATTTGGGTGACAAATTTTTTTTAAAAAAACTTGTTGATAGATACTATTTCTTGGAAGCACCTAAGCATCTAAGTGTGCATGAATGGATGAATGGTAATCAGCTTTATTAGCAGAGTAATGCAAGAAATGAACAGAATTCATCTAATAATGAGTGGCTCAGGACATGCATGTTAGAAATTTTTTTGCACAAATCACTTATAAACTAAGAAGTCACCTGAGGTAATCATATAAATTCTTATGCTTTCTTTGTTACTCTACCCAACATATCTATTGTTTTTGTCATATTATTTGGCTTTTCCAAAATGACATGGCATAACATGAATTTCTCTCTTATGGACCTTTGGCAAGTGTTTCTCCTTTGTTTGTTGGTTGGGTGTAGCATCTGTTGGTTCAACACCGTATGCTTTGTTCTTTGTATTTGAAATTTCCCAGCTAATCGACCTCTTGCAATATCCCTCACGATTAGCTTCAATAGCGCAAGTGCAGTACTATACACCCTTGCTGCAAATTCGATCAACCCATCATCGAGTAGCCAAGTAGTTGTACCTAGTAGGCTGGTATAGTTGACTGAAGGCACTACTCTGTACTCCTTTTTCTCTGCAATCAAACAGAGGGTTGGTTCTCATCTAGGTATGCTCTATCTAAATAGAATATGGACTATAGATTTTACACTAAATTTTTTTTGATACTTTTAACTTTCTCATTTTCTATAATGGTTTATTTTTTATATTTTAATTCTTCTTCTTATTGTTATCTTTTGGCTTGCAGGTACTATTATTCTTGCGCCTCCGTTGCCATAAATCTAGACTTTTAGAAAATTTTCTTCTTGGTCATATGGAATTTTCACTGTTTGGTCATTTTTAAGTCATGGGCTCTGGGCTTATGCTGCATTTTTTATCATATGGAATTTGTAGTCTCTTGAAGTTTTCTTCATGTTTAGAACTAATTACTCAATAGCACTGTGAAACCAATGGAAAAATGAGCAATGAAAAAATTTTAAGCAAAATATGTGAGATTATGAAGACACTGTTTCATAATGTTTGTGGGATTGAGAAAATATGTGAGTTTACGTTGTGAAGATTATGACGACACTTAACACTTATGAAGACACTAACACAACTACAATTACTGTTGGTTGCTCAAGTATTGGCTATTCTAGGTCCAATTATGCACCCTGGCCTTTTTACCTTAGCATTATTTCTTTGTAGTTTGGTTGGCTTTGGCATTTTTTTTAATGCATTCTTACTTACACCGTAGCTTTTTCTATATTTTGAAATTACCTATATATGTTATTGCATTACTTAGAATTTCTCCAAATTTAGGTTTGCTCAATTGTTATCTTTATCTACCAATATTTCTTACCACTAATAATAAATTATATTGTTTTCTATTTCAGGGACATTAGGTTGAGGAGGCATCTTAGCAACTCTTCTAGTTTTTGAGATTCATGAGGAGGCTAGCTAGCTATTTTAGGCCAAGGAGACAGCAGCATTGAAAACCCATTCTCTCTTTTTGATCTTTATTTTGACATTCCTATAAATTTTGTTAGTCCAGTTTAGAAACAATATATGTACTTTAACTTGATGAATGGATGAATGTTTTTTGAATTGGGTTCAATGTAATTATTCAAATTATAGATGATGTTAATTGTACATTATTAATGCAAATAGGAAAAAATGATTTTAATGAATGATTTTTTTTATGCGTTGGGCAATGATAGACATGGCATTTGAAAAGTAAAGCAGGAAATAGGATATCCAAAGTAGGCTATAAAAAAAAAATGATTAAAATCCACGACATGCAATGCATGTCGTAAATACATTATACACGACGTGCAAAGCAGTCGTGGAAAGTTTTTTAGCTCAAATGCCATTCTATTCACGACGTGCAATGTACGTCGTGAATGCATATACTTATTACGACGTGCAGGTTGTACGTTGTGAATGCATCTATTACGACGGGTAAAACATGTCGTGGAAATTTTTTGAGCTCAAATGCTATTCTATTCATGACGTGCAATGTACGTCATGAATGCATATACTTATTACGACGTGCAGGTTGTACGTCGTGAATGCATCTATTACGACGTGCTTTGCATGTCGTTAATGTATCTATTACGACATACAACTTGCATGTCGTGAATGTGTGTACTTATTACAACGTGCAATGTACGTCGTGAATGTATCTATTACGACGTGCAAGGCACGTCGTTAATGTATCTATTACGACGCGCAACGCACGTCGTTAAAAAGTCTCTACTTTCCATGGCATGGCCCTACACGACATGCGGATGTGCGTCGTGAAAACTCATTTACGACGTGTTTCGCACGTCGTGAAAAGTGATTTTTCTTGTAGTGTTGCCTTCCCCTTACCTTTTGCAACCACACTTGCCATCTAGTAAACATGTTATGGTATTATACAAATCATTTGTAATATTATGTCAAGCACTAGCACTAGCAAGTATTGAAAACAGTTTACTTTGACTCATGGTTTTACATCTTTTAAACAAAAATAGCTTCAACAAGACTTGAAGAGGCAGAGCCATAATTGCTAACATATTTACACCAGAAATATTAACAGAACCCAATGGTAGAGGAGGCAATTGAGACAGCTAAAAATAAAATAAGAAGCAAAAAATAAAAACTGATCCCTTGCTGTAAAGATGAAAGGTTGTCCTATGCCCCACCCCCACTTGGGATTTTAAATGCACTCACAAGTTGGGACAATTCCGCATACTAAGAAGCATTTCTCCAAATGAACATGTGGGTGGTCTAACTTTATTTCAGAAGAGTAACAAAACATTTCATTTTCAGCACCTCCCTTGCTCAAATATTACTCAAACAATTACTATTACTAAATGGACTATTACGAATCAATATCACCTATTGGAGGATAAGATAGCCCAAAAAGAGAAGCTGTACAGTTCACAGATCAAGTTTTTTATAAGGTCATTGACTTTAATCTCATTGAAACCACTGCAGAAAAAAGAAATAACACAGAAAATAACCTCCACTGAAATGATTTTCAAACCAATACATTACCCAGAGTCCCAGACATGGACAAAATCAATCAACAAGAAACAAAGTGCTGGCCATTATATTGGTCAATTAATGGGTAAAGCAACAACCACAGCCAATAGTTATCTCTGTATTACTATTATTCTAGTAGCATACAATCAAAACTCTATACTAGTATTTTTGCAAACCACTTCTTCAGTCATTGAAAGCTAAAAGGCCTAATTCAATTATGTTGTATCAAGATGATGACAAGGAAAAACATCAAAATAGAAAAAAGGGGAAATTGGTGAACTATTTTCCGCCCTTGGTAGCATCATGGACCATGGTGCACCATTCAAGACCACTTGGGGGTACACAAACTTTGTCCGGCCTGGTAGATCAATAAACCACTGATTTGTTCTCTTTATGAGTCCATGACAGTTTAAAAAGGATTGCCAATGGGAACACTGAAGGATAAATTCAAGATAGAAGCAAGTGACAGCATCATCCTTAGTGGTCAATTGCCTCACTTTATTGCTTGGCTTTAAGAACATAGGTGATATATAAAGGTCTTATACAAAACCAAATAAAGGTCTACACATGATCATCTGTCATAAGGGCATCCAACTGATCCAAGTCGATCTTTATATATAACTTAACCCTAACATGTTGAAGAAAAAACAAAGAAACTTATTTAATTCCAATTTAAACACCATAAAATCATTCCAAGTCTCATAAAAACTCTAGTAAATAGCACAATGGAGTACACGATTCAAATTTTACTGGACATCCAAATGTGTAGGGTCTGTTTGGAATTGAGAATTGAGAATGGTCTAAAGTATATGAAAACAAAATTGGGCAATCTCTAAGTCTCAATATCATCATGCCAGAAGTTGATTTAGGCTCCCTTTGGATGATAAATTAGCACAGTAATTGCCCTGTGTTAATGCCTCATGCTCAAACTCCACAAATTCTAGGAAGAAATTTCAACTTTCTTTTAGTTATTCACCCAATAATAATCAATACAACCATAAAATGGCCCCAGTTCCCCTCCAAAAATCTTCTATCTGAATAACTTATAAGCTCATTGAAATCAACTCAAATATCCCCATTACAAACTTACAATACAACTACTATATAAGCTCTCCAATTGAATGTAAGTGTTCATGAGATTAGCTTCTTGGGCCTTTGAGAGAATCATCCAATGGATTCCTCCAGATGGCAATAAGTCTCACGAATTTGAGAAATCAAATTACCAAAAGTGACGATTCCAAGATTTTACCAATTTTTTAAAATAGGTGACTTTCTTAGAAAACTGATAGGCTCTAGAGCCAGGAACAAGACAATCACTACAATTCCAGTAGGAATTATACGGATTATCTAAACATCAAGAAATGAAGCCATCTTTCAACTTCAACATCCTACGCTCCTCTTTTAACGCTTGAAAAAGTAGCAAAAGCAAAAGCAGATAGCTAACGTCAAAACCTCAGATTATATTACCCTAATCAATTGAATATAGACAAATCCTAACCCCAAATTTTATACTTTTTTCATTAGTTTCTTTCGATTTGAATATATGCCCAATCTTTAACCCTAGAATATCAAAAAGAAAAAACCCTAGAAGATTAGGAAGAAGAAAACCTATAGAACGTAGAACAAAAGAATATGAGAGAAGAGTTTTACCTGGTACAAGCCGCTGGAGCACTGACTGGTGAATCTTCAAAGCCGTCGGAGAGATGGGAGAGGCGGGAGAGAGAATGGTTTCGTGCCTGTTCTCAAACAATGACGGTGGGAACAGGGGCGAGAGGGGAGGTCGAAGATGAACGTGAGTCTTCAGGATGTAAAGGGTATTTCTTTTCTGTCAGTGTGTAATGTGAGGGCATATTTGGAATTTGAAAAGTTTCATTAAACAGAAATGAGCTTCCCGCATCACGGTCCGGCATCAGTTTTGGAGAAGCAACAAAAATGAGCTTCTGGCCCAACGCGCTTTTGGGCTTGAAAGCTCTTTTGATTTTTTTACCCAAACAGGCCCTCAACGTGCTTTTGGGTCCTAGAAGTGCGTTTGGGCCGCCCAGAAGTGTTCCCAAACAGGCACTATATATGGTTGTGAACCTAAGGAGTGTTCTAAGATTTGGATCTCAATCAATGAAAAGTTGAAGAGCCTAGTGATACAGGGACTTAACCAATACTCCCAAAAGCCACCGCTGATAAGAGCGTGATTAATCCCTTTATCCCATATATTTGGATCTCAACGGAAAGTTGAAGAATAATTTATCACTTCCCCCTCCCTCTTTGGAAAGTACTAAAAGACAACCTGAAAACATTCAATGACCACCAAAAAAAAGAAGAGAGAGTACTGCTGAATACTATAAACACAATTGCTATATGCCTATTCAAACCTAAGACCCAATAATTAAACACAACTATTGTGACGAAAATCAATAGAACTGGCACATTTCCACATTATAATCACACGAGGATGATCACTCCTTAACCTAATAACGCAAAGAATCCTGTCAAAATAGAGATAATAAAAGGCATAGATGGGAGATTCCAATCCAGTCCATTGTGAGCATCTTCAAAAGGAAACATATATATACATATATCTGGCTGAATTTCAAGACATTTTTGTCAACACTCAGGTCTTGAATTGATAAATCATGAAATGTGGGGTTACCTCAACCATACTGAAGGGAGAAAACCTTCTCATTAGAAAATAAAAAATAAAAAAAGGAGTGAAAAGCACAAATACGCAATTACCAAAAACATAGCATGAACAAGTAGAAGGGCAGTAACTACTGGACCAGATGAAGATTATACAATTAGAACAGCTATTTGTAAAAGACACCATATGTTTTTGTCTCCATACATTTAAGAGGCTATTTTGATAAAGCATACATTTAGGAGGCTATAAACGCAAAAGAGAACGCACATGAGGAAAGGGATCACTATTCCCATCGGAGGAAAAAACCACCAAACAAAACTCAACATTCTCACCAAAAAGGAATGCATCCGCACCTTCAGAAAAGGAAACAAAGTTGACAACTCTTTGCGCCCCTTGGAAACCTTGATAATTTCTTGCAAACACTAGATTCTTCTTCCAAATCTAAATCTTGACAGTTAATTGTCATCCTCTTCAGAACTTTTGAATTTTCCAGCATATATTTTATGGCTTCAAGCTCATATTCTTCCCTATGAAATGCCTTGATTTCAATTTCCTTGAGGTGCAGCACCAAACAGTGAGGCACATGTTGCAGCGGAGTCCAATGTTCATCTGGATTAGCACTCCTTTTTCCCTAATGCAATGAAAAGAAGTTACAAACGCATAAACTGTGACATTTTTAATTGAATCCATACATTATATCTCAGCTCACCTTGCTAAGGATAAGAACTTCTAGATTAGGTGAGCTCTCAAGAAAGTCTGTCAGCAACTTCCAGCCAGGGCGACCAATAACACAAAGCTCCAAATGGGTCACATTATAAAATGTAGGCAGATTGAAACCATTATTATCACTGAGAGACTGCACAGGAGAGAGATACAGATTTTAGAGTCCCTTTTTTGAGATTCATTTTAGAGTCCTTTTAGAAACTACTGTAAATAATAAAACACAAAAGACATGGGCTAGCCTGCTGGTAATCTTTACTGGAGACCTAGGATTAAATTCCGCCTCCATCAAGCTGGCAAGGCTAAGGGTGTTATGGGGATTTCAGGGAGTGGTACCCCCTAGTGTAGCCCATGGGCTGAGTGGACTTTTTTTTTTACAATTCTATTCTGGCATTTTTGCTTTATCCAATGCCATACCAGGTCCCAATATAGGTTCTAGCTATAATTTTAAAATTCAGATTCAATAGGGTCTGATTACTTGTTCCATGCTAATTGTCAATCTAAAGTATCTCCCCTCCAATGTCTAGGCTGCAAACCAATTATACAAAAAAGTATGGCCTTCTATAGTGCATAAGCAAAATTTTAAAAACAATAAGCATCTAAAAATATAGAAATTCATTAATCACAAGTATTTATCCAAAGAAACTTGACATCATAACGGATAAGTAAAGAAAACTTACACTCAAAGTTTGATCACATAAGGATAGAAATTTAACATTTGAGATCCCGCTAAGAAGCTTATATATACGATCACCAGAAAATCTGGATCCTATATTAATATATGCTTTAACCAAGGATGATAGGTTCTCCACCAAATAGTTGTCCGAAGCATAATCATTGACTATGAGGTATCCAAGATTTGGAGCATTAACCAGGAGCTTGTATTCACGATTGTCCGATTCCACATCCTGCGTAAGCTTAAAAGAAAAATGCAAAAATTTCAATGTAGGCGATGAAACATTGAAATCCCATTGCTTATCCTGTTCCCGTCTTTCTATAAACAATTCTTCAAGGACCGGGCAACCACATAAGAGCTTGTTAGCTGTGTCGTCATTCATATATTTAATCGAATGGAGATGAAGAATCTTGAGCCTTGGAAGCCAAACAGAAGCAGGAATATCGATATGAATTCCAAGACTCAACTTCAATGACACCAATGTCTCGCAGGTAAACAGCTTATGAGGCAAATTCATAGGTTGACTCATAAAAAACAAGAGATTGAGCTCTTGAACATTATGCCTGATTGCAGCGCAAACCCATGTGTCAACAAAGGTCTTGCAAAAATCACCACAGGTGAGGCGGAATTTTTGAATCTGCGACACTTCGTTGAGAAGTAGCACTCTGGTCACAAAATTAACAAAGCTCTTGTAAGTCCCTAGACTTTTACCACACTGTTCAAGCCAAGGTCCCCAATCAACGCTGTTTGTTGGCGGAGATGTAAACACGACCCAACTTCGATCTATTAATAAGCCGTCGCTAAAGTCAAGATCAGGAATGGAAGCCCAAAGGTACCTCCATCTTCTTGATAGAACGCTGGTTCCCACTGCGAATTTCGTTGGGAGAAATGACAGTATGTGGCAAAGAACTGCATCTGGCAAATTGCTGATCCTATCTCTGCTACAACTACGGCCGGAATCCATTACTTCTATGACGCTCTTCCTAAAACATAAGTTTTGGCAAACCAAATCAAAACACAAGAACAAAAAACAAAATGTGAATCATCTAATGCATAAAGTATTTCATTTGTGAATGAAAATATATAAATTCAAAATAATAAAAGAAAGCAAAAAGCTTCAAACCCCTCAAAGCTCTGTTTGGTGGCTGAGAAAATGTGGAAGAAATAAAAGAATATAAATCAATATCTTGAAAATCTTAGATCTTTTTTTATTACGTTGGACCCGAGAAGACATACATATGCAGCCAACTAAGCCATTGAAAATTTTCAATCCTGGGAAGCAAAAACAACAGAAATTTTCCAAAATTTATTTTTATTTTTTAAAGATTTGAGTTGCCCAAAAGAAGGAGATAATTCTTTTGTTTTCCTTTCATTTTCTCAGAACCCAAACAAAGGGTAAAAACTAAATAACTTTCCAGAAGCAAAAAGCCAAGGGAAAGAAAAATAACCTGCTTTGAAAGGCTAGAATTTGATGCAGACGGTATTGAGGGATGTGGCTGGAACATCAAGATTTCTTGTATCTAGAGATTTAGGGTTAGGGTTCAATCTGAAATACGTTAAACTGATTTCATAGAAGACCAAAAACAAAACAATAGTTGTATTTCTCGGGCATATGGGGACGAGATTTTTCTTCTTCCTTCTTCTCTGTTGTTTTTTTTTTGGGGGAGGGGGTTGTTATAAAATGGCGGGAGTTGTAAGGGCGAGTTTGGTTTTCCAAATACAAATTAAACACCTTTGTTTGGTTTTTTTTTTTTTGGGCCAATCGAGGAGTATCTAAAGCCTTTGGACTTAGATTTATCCCTGCAATCAAAACACCCACAATCCCATACATTCCATAGTAAAGGTAGAAACTCGAACTCGAAACCTCTATTCATTAGTTATGGTTTTCCATTTACGCTAAAATCATGGGTTCAAATGCAAATTAAACAATTACAGATTGAGAATAAATTCATTAGTTTTGAATGAGCCTATTTTAAAAAAGTGTAGTTGCAAGCATAATTAATTTTATAGGATAAATTTAAGAAATTCATGAAATGCTTTTATTTTGAATTTTTATTCTTATTTTTATTAGAACATCATCCCCTTCTATTTTCCTATTTAAGATGATATGTTTGTTCCTTCAATATTACGTGACAAACCTGTATTTGTTTAATTTTCATTTAGATGCTCAAAGGGCCCTTAATTGTTTTATTTTAGACAAGGGTTGAACATCTCATAAGGACAATAATTTAGAGCTGTAAACTAGCCGAGCTGAGTCAAGTTGAGTAATAACTTGCTCAGGCTTTGACCGGCTAAATTATGAAGCTCAAAAATAAGAAATGAGCTTGGCTTGTTTAACTTAAAAGCTGAGTTCGAACAAGGCTTTTATCAAGTCAATCTCGAATTGAGCTCAAGTAATCTCACAACATAATACACGAATGAGGAAACCCACATACAAGACATAATCCAAATCGTCACAATCACTCTCTGTTGAAGAAGCCGCTTCAGAGTGTATTAAGGTCTAATGCATCTACTCCACAATGTATGCAAGTAACCAAGACATCACTTTTGGCTGTGCAAATGATAACCAAGGCTTTAAATTTAGAGGTGGGATCGCTAGGATTCTGGGCATGAGCTTGTGCCCTATTTCTTTATCAGGCCAACTGGCCAATCTGAGCAAGAATCAGCTTTCTTACTGCTCGTCCCATGCTGCATCGCCAACTTTACAAGTCCAATACAACTCCTTTGAGATATGGTGCAGCTGAAATGTCCCTCAGCGCGACACTCCATTTTCAGGATGCTGAATTTGAAGTTGTACAAAAAAGTTTGTTTTTCCATTTATGGTGCAGCTGAAATCTCTCGGTTTGACACTGCAGCCGGAGGGAGGGATAACAGTTTTAGAGCATTTCCAATAAGTCCATAACTGAATCAATGGTTCATTTCTGACGTTGGCAAAAGGACGCTAATTCGATAGAGGAGAAACGAGGTAAAAAATTCTACAGACTCATCATTGTCAGATCAATCCAAGCTAACTAAAACTAAACCACCGGAAAAATTTTAGAGGTCACACAGTTCCAGTAGGCGAATAAAATTCCATTGTAAAGTTTAACTCAAAGTAAACACTACTGATAAGAAAATGATATGAAAATTGCGCTAGATGTTTTTGTGAACCTAAGGAGAGTTCTAACATTTGGATCTCAGTGAAAAGTTAAGTCATCACTTCTCTTTATCTCGGGAAGAACTGAAACACAAAACATAGACATATTCAATGACCACCACCGCAAAAGAACAGAGTACCACTGAATAATGTAAAATACAATTGCAGTGCCTGTAAAATGTAAAGACCCATTAATCAATTTAACAAAGCAAATCAGATATAAATCAGTAAAATTGTCAAATTTCCACGCCATAATCGCAAAAATACATTCAAGCCTTCACCGAAAAATCAAAGGACTCCTCTCAAAACATAGAAGATAAAGCCACATTTAGGCAGATTCCAGTCCAATATTACATCTGCATCCTAAAGCAAGAAAAAAATATATCTAGCCAAATTTAAAGAAATTTTGTCAACACCCAGCTCAAAATTAATCAAATCATGAAATGCAGGCATACCACAATCATACTGAAAGGAGAAAACCATCTCATCGAAAAAAATAAAATAAAAATGGTCGACCAAAATGCTAAAAGAAATAAAACAAGCTTAGCAGTAAGTTAAAAAATTATACAAACATGGGTTTTGTTCACTTAAAAGCATGTTGAAACTAAATGGAGAAAAAACAACTTAAAAATAATAATGAATAAATTGAGCGAGCTTAACTGACTTCATTCAATTATCTAATAACAAAGAACATACAGACTAAAAAGTAAGCGACTATACCAATTACCATGCTCAAACTCACAATTGTCATTGCCCAACTAACAAAGTGACATATAACAAACAGGTACAAGGTGCCATTTTAAAGTCCAAAACAGGATAGATTGCGATGATATAATTAGAATAACCATTAGGTAAAAGTCACTACGACATTATGCCTCCATATCTGGCTAAAGACAGAAGAGGAGGAACCCACCACAACTTTAGGAAAGGAGACTAAGTTGACAACTCCTTGAGCCCCTTGGAAATCTTGATAATTTCTTGCAAATTGAAGGTGCTGCTTTCTTTTTATCTAAAAGTTGACAATTAATCGTCATCTTCGTCAAAACTTTTGCATTTTTTAGCATATACTTTATCGCATCAAGCTCGAATTTGAAACCAAGAAAACCCTTGATTTCAATTTCCAAGAGGTGAAACACCAAACAGTTAGGCACACGCCGTGGCGGAGTCCAATGATCATCTGGTTCACCGCTCCAAGTTACCTAATTCAACAAAAACAAAATACAAGTTCATAAACTGCAACAGCTCTAATTGAAAACATACATTCTATCAAAACGCACCTCCTTAATGATAAGAACTTCTAGATTAGGTGTGCTCCCAAGAAACTTTGTAGACATCTCCCAGGCAAAATCGAAATTAACATCAAGCTCCAAAAGAGTCAAATTATAAAATGTAGGAAGATTATAACCATCACTACATCCGAGAGCCTGCACAGACAATGGGCAAAAATTTTATATTGCTTTTGGCGAATAATTATAATACAACAAAATACAAATGTGTTGGCTGGCCTGGCAGGTAAAGTAACTACTGGAGACCTGGGATCAAATCCCGTCAACATCAGGTTTGGGGGTCCATGGTGTTCTGGGGATTTGGGGGAGGGCCATCCCTTGCTGTGTAGCCCAGGGGACAAGTGAGGTTTCCTTAGTATGATAGATAACCTTATCCCAACTGTTTAAGGTCGGATACAAGGAAACTACTCCCTACATAGGTTCTAAAATTGTAGGATTCATATTCACAAGGGTCAATAGGTTCTATGCTGGTTGTCAATCAAATATAACAAAACTTTAAAAATAGTTAGCATATGAAATTAATATTCAATAATTACAGGTATATATCCAAAGAAGCTTTAAAATCATTATGGATAAGTAGAGAGAACCTACACTCAAAGTTGTATCAGCTAATGATAGAAACTTAATGTTTGAGATCCCACTAAAAAACTTATATATACGTTCACCACGAAGTCTGGGATATCCCCATATATGAATGTGTGCTATAACCAAGGATGATAGGTTCTCCACCACAAAGCCTTCTGACATAATATCAACAAGATTGAGGTACACAAGATTTGGGGCATTTATTACAAGCTTGTACTCACAATTGTCTGAACCGTTAAAGAATACTGTCAACCGTTTCAGCGTACGTGATGAAACATTAAAATCCCACTGCTTATCCTGGACCCGTCTAATTATAACCAATTCTTCAAGAACAGAGCAGCCACGAAAGAGCTTTTGAGTCGCATCATCATTCATAAATATAACCAAATTGAGATAAAGAATCTTGAGACCCAGAAGCCAAACCAAAGTGGGAATATCAATGCCAATTCCATAATCCAGCCTCAAATACACCAGCGTCTCACAAGTAAAAAGTATATGAGGCATATTCACAGGTTTTTTCAACGAAAAGTAGAGGTCGAGCTCTTGAACATTACACTTAATTGCGGTGCAGATCCACGTGTGAACAAAGTGCCGACAATATTCCCCGCATTGAAGCTTGAATTTTTTAATGTGCGACACATCCTTGAGAAGTAACACTCTATTCACAAAATTAACAAAACTTATTCTTTGCAAATCTCTATCACACCTGCTTGGATGTAATACTAAACGATCGTTGAAGTCAAGATTAGGGACGGAAGCCCAGAGGTACCTCCATCTTCTTGATAGAATGCTAGTTCCCACCACAAATTTCGTCGGAAGAAGTGAAAGTATGTGACATAGAACTGCATCAGGTAAATTACTGATCCTATCAATGCTACGCCCACGACCAAAATCCATTACTTCTGTGATGCCCTTCCCAAAACCCAATTTTTCTGCAAAAACCAATTCAAAACAAACACATAAATTCACTAGATTCATTCCAGCTATTTCATCTGTCGTTGAAAAATAAAAAAAACAGAGAAAAATAAAAAAAGCTTCATACCACAAAATCTCTGTTTGGTTGTTGAGAAAAGGTCGGATAGGAAAAAAACAAATTGAATATTTTGAGGTTTAAAATTTTTCATCAATTAGAACCGGAGGACACAATCTACTGAATCTAACACAATCATTCGGCTTCGAATAAGTTAACACAGAATTCCACTACAGCTATTTCATTTGTTGTTGGAAAATTAATAAGAACAATATACAAAAGAAAAAAAACGAAGAGCTTTAAAACCCAAAAGGCTCTCTTTGGCTGCTGAGAAAAGGTAGGAAATGTTAAATTACGAAGAAAAGAAACCACAATCTTGAGTCTGAGAGTTTTATTTATCTGGGACCCAAGAACATACACATGCAGTCATGAGTCAACTGAAACTAAAAGGGTCGAAAATTTCAATCTGAACAAAAATAACAGAAAAATCATGAGATACAACATTTTCTTTTCTTTTGTACTTCAATTTGCCAAAAACAGGAAGAACAAATATTTACCTTCTCTTCCGTTTTTCTCAGCAACCAAACAGAGGGCAAAAGTAAACAAGTTTCTAGAAAGGAAAGAAAAAGCCATGGAAAAGAAACGAACCTGCTATGTATGGAAAACCGGAAATCGGTGCGGATGGTGTTGATGAATGTAGGTGCAACGTCAAAATCTCTTCTATCTAAAGATTTTAGGGTTATGGATTAACCTGAAAACTGCTCAGCTGATTTCAAATTACACAGGGGACGAAAAAATGGAGGCTTCGGAGTTTTCACAGTGGAAGTCGACAAGGTGGAGTTTTGTGTGATTTTCTTCCCCTCCAAAATTGAATTCGATGTGACTTTTTACTTTTCCAAGGCGTATACTCTGTAGAAGTTCGGCCTTAATTTCTTTCTCATCTACATTTTGGGTGGCGCTACGTTCTGCAAAAGACGCCACATCTGGATTTTCAAATGTTTTTTTCATCTCAAATTGACATGATAGGTGAAATAGCAAGCCTTAATTTCTTTCTCATCTACATTTTGGGTGGCGCTACGTTCTGCAAAAGACGCCACATCTGGATTTTCAAATGTTTTTTTCATCTCAAATTGACATGATAGGTGAAATAGCAAGTCACACCAGCAAGTTACTTTAGAGCACGAGAGGCAGCGTAACCCCATGACATGTTTTTTTCAAATTTTTAGGAAAATGCTTAGGGGTGGCAATTTGGACCCGCCCCATAGGAGTCCCGTCCCGTCCCGCTCTCATAGGGGCGGGTTTTTTTGAAAATTTTTGGTTCTCGGTTCAGGTATGGGTTTTTTTTAAAAATTTTCATCGGGTTCGATTCAAGGATGGTATTTAGAAGTCCCGACCCGCAGAACCGACCCGTACCACAGACCCGCCCCGCCCCGCATGTGCTTTTACATTTTTACCCTTATATATATACACATCCTAATGTGTATTTTGGGTTAAAGAGTCTTTAACAAAGACTTAAGTCAACAGTAACATACACGATACACAATAGACATACCCCAGATCTGCCGACTGCCGCCCCTCTCCTCTCCAGCCATTCTCTGCCAGTCTCCCTCGACCCTCGTCAGTCGTCCCTTCTTCACGCGAATCAAACGACGGTGCGACAGAGTCCGCTGTCCGCCATCCGCCGTCCGACGCTAGTCCTCGAGTTCACCCTCATGGCCAACGCGACCTCAGCAATCAGCATATCACCCTTACGGAGTCGCGGTTTCACCAATCACCACTCGCCGTCTCTCGCCGTGTTTCGTCGCCGGATCTGCAACAGATCTACACTAGATCTGCCGGATCTACAGCAGATATACACCAGATCTGTCGGAGTGCCGGATCTACACCAGATCTCACCTTCTCTCGCCGACGCTGACGTCGCTGTCTCTAGCTCTCTGTCTCTCTCCTCTCACCACTGTAAGTAAGCCACTCATTCACTCAACTACCCTTTTATAATTTGATTCTCTTTCAATTTCAATAATCAAGATATATTTTACATGAACTCACTACTCAGGGACGAAACTACCGAATTGTGTTAGGGCCAAACGGGGCCATGGCCGAAATTTTTTTTTTAAATTTTTTGTGTTATATATGTACATATACTTGCATAACCCTCATAAAACCAAGCTTTAATGGAACAATAATATTTTTTGAAATGTGGCTTTTGCCTTGTTAGATGTAGGTGGTTGTGTATGGCAGGTGGTTGTGTATGGCAGTATGGATATTTGAAATGTAGTTGTTGCCTTGTTAGATGTAAGTGGTTGTGTATGGCAGTAATGGATATTTGAAATCTATGGTTATTGCCTTTTTTTTACTTATTTTTCCTATGTTTATTTGATATTCTTCTATTTGTAAAAATTATGTTGGGAAAATTTTTTTTTTGCTTGGGCGGGGCGGGGCGCGTTTTCTCAGGAAACCATAGGGTCGGGGATGGGATTGAGTTTCTGAAACCCGTCGGGTTTAGGGGCGGGTTTGGTACTACGGTTTTAATGTTAGGGTCGGGGATGGTATATGGTCGACCCGCCTCATTGCCATTCCTAAAAATGCTAGTTGTCCTTATATTTTATTATATATTTAGGTAAATTATAATAAGACCTCTTTTAAAATCTGACTATTACAAATACATCTCCTTACGTTTTTAAAATTACACTGATACCTCTTACTTTACAAAATAAACTACAAAGAGATACCTCCTTCTAACTTCCGTCCATTAATCCGTTAAATCATATTCAAATTTTTTCAAAATACCCTAACTATCCTTAGTGGATGATAACTTCTATGTTAAATGCATATAACTCACCAATCCAATAGTTCATCCAATACTTTTGAATTTTTTAATTATTATTGATAAACAACTAAAAGATTTTATATATATATATATATATATATATATATATATATATATATATAAGAAAAATGCTAAAAAAAAATTAAATTTTCTGTCCAACTGATGTGGTAGTTGTCAAATTTGCTCTTTAGAAACAATTATTTATTTAATTAAATTTTTAATTGATTTGCAAAATAAAAAATAAAAAAATTGATTTGCTAAGTTGCCACCTCATTTGAGTAAGTAGATTTGAGTAAAAAAAAAAAAAAAAAAAAAGGATTATGTAGCATTACTTATATGTAGAAATAAATAAAAAGAATTATTACAATGGAGATGCACGTATATAGGTGGCAAATGAGGTGATAACTTGGCAAATCATTTTTTTTTTTATTTTTTTATACATTAATTAAATAGATAATTGCTTCTAATGAGCAAATCTGATGGCTACCACATCAGTTGGACAAAAATTTAAGCTTTTTGGCATTTTTCTTTTATATATATATATATATAATCTTTTAGTTGTTTATCAATAATAAATCAATCAATCAAATGTATTGGATGAATGTGTTGGACTGATGAGTTATATGCATTTAACATGGAAGTTGTCATCTAATAAGGGTAATTAGGGTATTTTGAAAAAAATTGAAAGTGATTTAACAGATTAATGGACGGAAGTTAAAGGAGGGGGTCTTAATGTAATTTCAGAAACGTGAGGGGTCTATTTGTAATTGTCAGATTTTAGAGGAGGTCTTAATGTAATTTACCCTATATATTTTGTGTCAATAAGTAAGAGTTATTTTAATTTTTATGATTTAATTATATCAATGGGTACTATAATTTTATTCTCTTATTTTCTCGTAATAAGGTAAAATATAGAAAAAAAAAAGTGAAATTAACTTGCATTTTCTTCTTTTTATTATTATTATTGGCATCGAAGACTTGTTTTCCACTATTTTTGAGGTTTCTTAAAATTTTATAAAAAACATATAAGAGGCTGTTTAGGATTTTCAAGAGATTAGTTAAATCAAGATCCACCTTGATACAATATCTAGTTTTACTTGAAATCAACAAAGAGTTGGTTCTCACTTCCCAACTTTTTTACAGCACAAGATTCAAATACTTACCAAATTTCCAAAGCAAAAAACCAATCAACCTTAACCCCCAAAAAACCCAGTTATCAAGTTTGGCAAACACCCCCTAATCTTGTAATAGAGTTGTGATAAAAGATAGAATTGGGAGTTGTGATGAAGAAAGAGAACCAGGATGGATGAACATTTTCCTTTATTAGTAGGGAGTTGAATGTCCCACATGATGAGAAATTCTTATCCGCATAAATTTAAATCTACCAAGTTAGATCCCACCGATTTTTTGCAAATTCTTGAGATTTTGTAATTCTCACATCAGTCTTAAGATATGAACAATCTCTATTTACAAATAATGAGATTATGTAGTAATCAAAACCATTAAATCTAACCACATTAGACTATATTATATATTTTTAAATCAATAAAGTAAAACAATATATATGTCTAAATTTATTTGGACAAACCATAAATCTATTGTGTCACCAACTGAAACAACTAGCTTTCGATCCACAGATGTGCCAACGACATATTCATAAAGGGAGGACATTCTATGAAGCATTCAATCCATGTTGTACAGACCCTGGGGACGAGGACGACGATAAGGAAGGCGATGGCAGCAAAAAGCTTCTTATGGCCGAAAATGAATCCTTCGGGAGTAATTTCTGAGAGAAAGGGATGAGATCTAGAGGGATGAAATCTAGATTTTTGTGATTTTTGAGAAAGAGAGAGAAAAGGAGAAGGGCAAAAGGTAGAATGTCAGATTATTGCCAGATATTGAACTCATTCATCCCAGTCGAGAGAGAATAACTATTCCTTCGTACAAGGGAATGAGCCCTACAAAGAAATCACAATTCCATTCCTATGGGCCTACAAACACCTCATTTTTTTTCACCAATGGTATGCTCATTCCATTCCTTCCTCCTTTCCCACCTAACAAACATAGCCTAAGGACTTTGTTTGATCGGAATCGGAATGGAATTGAAAGTTCTGATTCCCTTATTCCGACCAAACAAACAAAGATGATTAACACAGCAAGCATGGTTTGCATTAAGGGTTGATTACTTCTATCCTCCCCAGGAAGAACTAGATATGCATCTTTTAAAAAAAAAAAACAAAAAAAAAAAAAATTTTGGTGGAATTTTCAGCCTTTCCCCCTCTCAATACCCAGCTTTAAATTGATCAAACCATGACATGCAGACATATCGCAACCAAACTGACAGAAGAAAACCTTCTCATGGAAAAAAATAAATTAAATATAGTAGTCAAACAAAATGCAAAAAGAAATAAAGCAAGCTTACCCACTACTTACCAGTTGGCTAAAGATTATACAAGCATGGGTTTTGTTCATCTAAGAGCATGTTAAAAAGAATGAACAAAAAAAAACCTCAAAAGATAATGAATAAATTGAGAAAGCAAGCTTAACAAACTTCAACGAATTATCTAACAAAGAATCTAAAGATTAAAAGTAGGTCACTCTAACAAGCTACATCACAATTATCATTCTCCCCCACACCTTTTTAAAAATAAAAAATAAATAAAAAAACACACATAATCACGAACAGGTAGAAGGGTGCTACATGGAACTCCAACAGACGATAGAATGGGATTATATAACTAGAGTAACCATTTGGTTAAAGTCACTGTGACATTATGCCTCCATAAGTGTAAGAGGCTAAAAGAGAAAAGAAAACAGGCTTGATGAAAAGGACTACTACTCCATTCAGAGGAAAACCCACTAAATAGTACAACTTGATACTCTCACAAAAGAGGAGGAATACAACCACAACTTCACAAAAGGAGACTAAGTTGACAACTGCTTGAGACCCTTGGAAAGCTTGATAATTTCTTGCAAACAGAAGATTCTATCTTTGAAAGTCCATATCGACAATAAATTGTCATCTTCTTCAAAACTTCTGCATTCTTCAGCATATACTCTATTGCTTCAAGCTTGTATTCTCCAGCAGGAAATTGTCTAATTTCAATTTCCTTGAGGTGCAATACCAAACAGTTTGGCACACGCTGTGGTGGAGTCCAATGTTTACCTGGTGTAGCGTCCATAGTTTCCTAATGCAACAAAAAGAAATTACAAGAAAAAACTCCAACAGTTTTAGTTTAAGTCATCCATTATATCTAAACACACCTGTGTAAGGGTAAGAACTTCAAGATTAGGTGAGCTCTCAAGAAAGTCTGCTAACAACTTCCAGCCAAATTCATAACAAACACAAAGTTCCAAACGAGTCACGTTATAAAATGTAGGCAGATTGTAACCATCACTATTTCTGAGAGACTGCACACGAGATGGAAACAAATATTTTAGTGCTTTTGGTGAACTATTATAATACTACAAAATACAAAGGTGCTAACTGAAATGCTGATAATTAAAGTCTACTCAATACCTGGGATCAAATCCCGCATACAACAGGCTTAGGGGTCGATGGTGTTCTAGGGATTTGAGGGAGGGCCATCCCTTGCAGTGTTACCAGTGTAGCCCATGGACCAAGTGACCTTTCCTTAGTCATATATATATATATATATATATATATAACTCAACACAACCTTATACCAACTGTTTGTACGTAGGACACATCAATCCTCTTCTGGAAATTTTGTTCCATCAAAGGTCATAACTAAAACCTATGCAGGTTCTAAAATTGTAGGATTCATATTCAGTAGGGTCTAACTATCTGTTCTATGCTAGTTGTCAATCTAACATATCAAAATTTAAATAAAAAAAACACTAAGCATGTGAAAATGTAATAGTTCATTAATTACAAGAATTTATCCAGAGAAACTTAACATCATAAAATAGATAAGTAGAGCATACTTACAAGCACAGTTCCATCACCAATCGATAGAAACTTAACGCTTGAGATCTTGCTCAGAAACTTACATATACGTTCACCATAAAGTCCAGATCCTACAAAACTATCACTATATTGTGATACATTAATAGATGCTTTAACCAAGGATGATAGGTTCTCCACCAAATAGTTGTCCGACCCAAAATCAAAGAGGTCAAGAAATACAAGATTTGGAGCATTAATTACAAACTTGTACTCATGATTGCCTAAATCATCAGGATATAAGACTACTGTCAAACGTTTCAGTGTAGGCGATGAAACGTTAAAAAACCATTCTTTATCATTATCTTGCCTTGTTATATCCAATTCTTCAAGGACCGGGCAGCCACATAAGAGCTTCCGAGTTGTGCCATCATTCATAAATTTAATGCAACTGAGATGAAGAATCTTGAGACTTGGAAGCCAAACCGAAGCAGGAATATCAAGTTCAATTTCATTACCCAGTTCCAAAAACACCAACGTGTCACAGGTAAAAAGCATACGAGGTAAATTCATAGGTTCTTCCACGTCCAAGTAGAGTCTGAACTCTTGAACATTACGCTTAATTGCATTGCAGATCCAAATTTGAACAAAGGGCTTATAGTATTCACCGCACCGAAGAAAGAATTTTTTAATACATGCCAAATCCTTGAGAACTAACACTCTGTTCACAAAATTAACAAAGCTCACTGCTCTTTCCATATCTTTATCGCACTGGATTGAATCTATCAGTAAATCATCCTCATAGTCGTAGAAGTCAAGATTAGGGATGGAAGCCCAAAGGAACCTCCATCTTGTTGATAGAATGCTGGTTTTTACTGCAAATTTCGTTGGAAGAAGTGAAAGTATGTGACATAGAACCGCGTCTGGTAAATTACTGATCCTATCTCTACTATGCCCACGACCTAAATCCATTACCCCTGTGATGCTCTTCCTAAAACATAAATTTTCTGCAAAAGACAAATTAAAACAAATTCATAATATCACTATTTTCACTCCAGCTATTTCATCTGTTGTTGAAAAATCAAAGATAGATTAAAATAAAAATCTCGGATAGCTCGGAAAACAATCAAAACAAACTCATAATACCCCAAAATCTATGTTTGGTTGTTGAGAAAGGAAAAAAAAGCAAATTGAATATTTTGAGTTTTAAAAATTTCGTTAATTAGAACCGGAGAACACAATCTACTGAGTCTAACACAACCATTCGGCTTCAAATTAGATAACACAGAATTCCCCAATACAGCTATTTCATTTGTCGTTGGAAAATTAATTAAAAAAAAAAAAAACAATATACGAAGGGAAAAAAACAAAGAGCTTTAAAACCCAAAAAGCTCTGTTTGGCTGCTGAGAAAAGGTAGGAAAAGTTAAATTACGAAACCACAATATTGAGTTTGAGAGTTTTACTTTTTTCCTTCCGTTTTTCTCAGCAACCAAAAAGAGAGTACAAGTAAGTAAATAACTTTCTAGAAAGGAAAGAAAAAGCCATGGAAAAGAAAGAACCTGCTACGGAAGACCGGAAAACGCTTCAGCTGATTTCAAATTACACAAGTGGACGCTTTAGAGTTTTGACGTTGGAAGTCGACAAGAAGGTGGGGTTTTGTATGATTTTCAAAATCAATTGGGTGTAACTTCTTGTACTTTCCCAAGACCGTATAATTTCCCATCTTACAATTTGGGTGGCGCTACATTTCCTTCTTTCAGACGCTACATTTGGATTTTTAAAATTTTTTTCAACTTAAAGTAGGGGTGCAAAATGATTCGGGCTGACCGAAGGTTGGATTCAATTTAAATAGTAATCGGTCCGATTTTGATTTAAATTTTAAAATCTTGAATTAATTATGTTCAGTATACAATTTAGGAGGTTTTAAAATTAGGTCGAACCAAATTTTTTTTAAAAAAAAATATATATATATATATATAAGGGCAGGGCTATTTCCACAGCCATTTTGGCTGCATCCACAGCCCTACCAAAAAAGATAATGAGTTTACCCATTTTACCCCCACATCCCCACGTCTTATGTCTACTCCTCTCTCTTCTCTTCTTCCTCATCCTATTTGTCTCTCTCACACAGATCTGATTTATCCCCACCCCACCCAAAAAAAAAAAAGAAAAAAATCTGCGGTTGAAAGAACATAAAGAAGAGAGTTTAGTGTGCCCACTTAACCCCCCCCACCCCCACCTCTCTCTCTCTCTCTCTCCCCTTCTCCACTCTCGCCCAATCTATAAATCAATTGCAACCTTCACCGGATTCAACAGCAAAAACGCATCCTCCTTCAAAACCAATTGTGCAGTGAAATTAAGTAGACATCATCCATAGACGTGTGCTCCATTTCTCTAAAATTTATGGTCTTTTGTTCATGATTCATTTGTTCTAACAATCACCTTAATAACAATGTAACAAATATATAAGAAACTGTGGTCTCTTAACTAAAATCATTGTTTGGAATGAAAATTTTTTTTGACATTGCCATTATTTGTCATACTGAATAAAAAAATTCATAAGTTTTTGATTTCCCTGTTATGAAAGTGTATTTTTACTAAGCTAAGGCCAAAACCCCTAATTTTATCAAGGTAAACTTTGGAGATGGATCAGCTTCAGATCGAGTGAGCTTCCAGAGCAGGAAAAAAAGACGCAAAAGAGGGAAGTCTGGGCAACACGATCCAATTACTTGTATATATACAAAGTTACGCTTCGTATAGTTCCCAATTATGGATATCAGGTCTGTCGTTCTTGTGATTGGATGTTTTCTTCTCGTTCTATTGAGGCGTGATGGGATAGAAAGTTGGGTTTGAATCTATGAGGAGAAGAAGAGGAGCTCGATTCACATAGAATATTGTCCGCTTGGCTCGGATAGAGAGAGGGGGAGAGAGAAGAAATTCAAAGTAGAAGGAGAAGAAGGGAAACGTGGGACACAAGGGTACATTGGGTAAATTAACAATACATTTTAGTTGGGGCTGTGGATACAGCAAAAATGGCTGTGGAAATAGTCCCTCCCTATATATAATTATATGTTAATATTATTGTATTATACTCCATAAATAAGTATTATTCAATGAATAATAATACTTATTCAATAAATTTCTTACCTTTTACTAAAAAAAAATAAAATAAAATAAAACCCCAAGAACCAGACCGTTTTTTCTAGTCTAATCCAATGCCTATTCTGGTCCGATTTTGACTCAAATTTTAGTATCCCAAATTAGTTCAATCCGGTCCAGATATACCTCTGGCCCGGACCGATTTGCACCCCTATCTTAAAATGATATGACAACTGAAATAACACTTCATAAATTCAGAATGAGTCTGCTACGGTCATGTGGTATCAAGAACTAATAGAAACCAAGTAAAGTAGGATTATAAGACTAAAATGTAAATTGATAATCCCATTTTACTTTATTCTTATTGGCCTGTGACACTACGTACATACTAGACTACAAGTTTTTCTCATTCAGACCAATAGGCAATTGAAAAAAACTTCCATGTAAACCCACGATCCTAATTTACTTGGTTTTCATTAGCCTTCAACATCACTTGGCCCATGTCACAATTGCATGGAAGTTCTTCTCATAGGCAACCTAATGCAATATTTACTAATGCAATATTGTGATAGGTTTCAACAACTCTCTTTAACAAAGGCAAAAATGGCCCAAGTTCAGACACCACCGCGTAACCTAATGATACTCTCTTTGTTTTGTGTTTTTTTTTTTTTTTTTTTTTTTTTTTTTTTTTTTGTGTCTAGTGACATCCGCCAATTCAATGGTAACAAAGCAAAAAATTAGGTAGAATACTTACAGGCTCACTTTAAATAGAAAATAGATCACTTCAAATATTAGATGATCATTAAATGATAAATAAGCTTATTATAAACTATTTCAAATAATAAATAGGTTACCATTTGGCATGATATGTTAAAAACTTTATGAATCACATAATAGTAGGTAAGTGCCTAATGATATATAAATATTGTTTTCTATTTAAGATGGTTATAATGTGTATAAATATTGTTTTTATTGGCAACCGTTACCTGCAACAAATTGTGAGCATTGAAAGGCTTTCGCTACATATATATATATATATATATATATATATATATATATATATTAATAAGTATTGAAAGGCTTTTGCTAGCCGTTGCCTAAAGGTTGTGTTCTATATAGCCGTTTTGAGGTGGCTACTTTCTAGCCTAGCTGTTGAGGCTTCGTGAGTAGAGCATTATCGGCTGAGGCTCCCATCTATTCTTATAGCTACACGTATGTGTATAGTTATTATAATATTTACATATTTTCATCATATCATACTCACATATATTACTTTGAAGTAAAAGCTGTAATTGTGTGGAGCTTTTGCTCTTAGGATAAAACATATATATTTATCTTACAATGTGTTGTAAATATTTGATTTAAAATTAATTTATTTTTATTTATCATTATTTGTGATTTTTATTTCTAATTATTATATTTGATTAGTGTAGGTGTAACTTATATTGGTGTTTTATTTTCCCATTTTTATTTTACTTTATGGTGGTGAGTTAGTAGGTGGAAGTAACTTTCACACCACTAACTCATTATACCATTGTGGTTGAAGGTTACTCATTTTATTTATTTATATATGAATTAAGTAAGGAGATGAAAAGATGTTGAAGAAGAGCTTGTTCATGCTGAAATTTTTAGCACCTATATCTCCCTAATTGTTATACACTTTGATTTTATTTTCATATGTTTTATAAATATATTTTGTGTATTTGGAGCATATGAGTGATTTGAGATTCGTGGGAAGTCTTAGTTGCACACAACGCTACCCGGAAGATCATTATATTTTTGGAGAAAAGCGTCAATCAAACCTAGTGCAGACTGGGGCGTATTTTCTCTAAGGATAGCGCATCATGCGTGCCTTGATCCACAGGCTATTCTAAACTCTATATCTTCTAATATTATTATTGTTTATTGTTACTGATTAAATTCATGTTAATGTTTATTATGTAGTAATTGATTTAAATAGAAATTCCTAACACTATAATCAACACAACGTATGTGGTTGGACTATTATATCCTGAGAATGATGTGTTAGTGAACTTGTTGTATTGGATTCATTTCCACAAAAACATGTATCATCTTAAAAAGAATGAGATACTTGTACACGTTTACCCGTAACATTGTTTCATTATTGTTTTTATCTTGATTTTTATTTCTAATTTTTATCATAAATCCTTAACATTGTTTCTAGGTGAAATTACCTTCTGCCAACGAAATCCTCAAAAAAAGCTTGGGAATGAAAAGCCAAGAGGGTATTTTGGTTTTTTTTTATTTTTTATTTTTTATTATAAATAAATAAATACAAAATGAACCTTTGACTGCATAAAGGAGGATTGCACAAGAAAACGAAATGGCTAGAGAGCTAAGATCAATTTCTTTTGAGTCCCACAAACAATGTAGGGTAACAAAATTGATGACCACTAGATGCAAGAAAACGTAATTCAGAGAGGAGGGCGCAAAATGTGTCAACTAATTTGTACTTGTTGCATCAATCCGACCTTACATTCTCATTTTAGATGTCCCAGTTGCAGTGAATAAAATTCATTACTCTAAGGGCTTGTTTGTTTTGTCAGAATCAGGGGAATCAGAACTGAATCTGATTCCCCTAATTCCGAACAAACAAACAGAGATGATTAACACAGCAAGAATGGTTTGCATTAAGGGTTGATTACTTCTATCCTCTCCAGGAAGAACTAGATATGCATCTTCCAAAAAAAAAAAAAATGGTGGAATTTCCAGCCTTTTTTTTATTCCCCCTCAATACCCAGCTTTAAATTGATCAAACCATGAAATGTAGGCATATCACAACCAAACTGACAGAAGAAAAACCTTCTCGTGGAAAAAATAAAATAAAAATAGTAGTCAAACAAAATGCAAAAAGAAATTAAGCAAGCTTACCCACTACTTACCAGTTGGTTAAAGATTATATAAGCATGGGTTTTGTTCATCTAAGAGCATGTTAAAAAAGAAAGAACTAAAAAAAACTCAAAAGATAAAAATCCATTTTTTACTTGAAAATATGTACATAATTTAAAATTTTTTATTCATGAAATTTAATTGATTTCAAAATTATACATAGATTCGCTATTCTATTATAAATGACTCGTCAAACTTAATTGATCAAAAGACAAGTGAATCAAATAAACGAAAAATTGAATTAAAGCACACCCTTAAGTGTGCCTAAGGGGATTAGCCAGGTGCAAAGCATTTGGAATCTCCTGATATCCAAAAATAAAAATAAAAAGTGTGGTTCAGTAATTTAGGCCCAAACTCATGATCTTCTCTACTTAAAACTTCATACCATTCTTTTGGGAGGTTCATGCTCAACAACATTTATCTTCTAAGAAAATAGCTTTGCTCAACACCCAGCTCAAGTTCACAATTATCATTGCCCAACTAACAAAATAGCATATCACGAACAGGTAGAAGAGTGCCACATGGAACTCTGACAAAGGCCAGATTGAGATTACATAATTAGAAAAATAATTCGATAAAAGTCACTGCGATAGTATGCCTCTACAAGTGTAAGATGTTAAAGACAGAGAATAGGCTTAATGAAAAGAACCACCACTCCCATCAGTGTAAAACCACTAAGTACAACTTGGCATTCTCAATAAAGAGGACGAATGCAACCACAACTTCAGGAAAGGAGACTAAGTTGACAACTCCTCGAGCCCCTTGGAAATCTTGATAATTTCTTGCAGACAGAAGATGCATTCTCCTGACCTAAATTTTGACAACCAATAGCCATCTTCTTCAAAACTTTTGCATTCTTGAGCATATATTCTATTGCTTCAAGCTCATATTCAAAACCAAGAAATACCTTGATTTCAATCTCCATGAGGTGAAACACCAAACAGTTAGGCACACGCCGCGGTGGAGTCCAATGTTCAGCTGTACCATCCTCTGGATAATCCTAAGGCAATAAAAAGATATTACAAGATCGTAAACTCCAACAGTTTTCTAGTTGAAGCCATATATCTAAACACACCTGGTTAAGGATAAGAACTGCTAGGTTGGGTGAGCTCTCAAGAAAGTCTGTTATCAACTTCCAGCCAAAATCGAAACTAACATCAAGCTCCAAATGAGTCATTTTATAAAATGTAGGCAGATTATGACCCTCACTATCTCTGAGAGACTGCGCAGGAAATGGACACAAATATTATAGATTTATAGTGCTTTTGGTAAACAAA
Source organism: Liquidambar formosana (assembly GCA_039720395.1). Taxonomy (NCBI): domain Eukaryota; kingdom Viridiplantae; phylum Streptophyta; class Magnoliopsida; order Saxifragales; family Altingiaceae; genus Liquidambar; species Liquidambar formosana. Next base: position 6,082,232 of record CM077834.1, read on the forward strand.
TATATTATAAAAAATTACAAAGGTGTATGCTGGCCAGCAGATAAAATAACTACTGGAGACCTGGGATCAAAATCCCATCTACATCAGGTTTGGGGGTAAATGGTGTTCTGAGAGATTTGGGGGAGGCCATTCCTTGCTGTGTAGCCCATGAGCCAAGTTTTCCATAGTATGATAGACAACCTTATCCCAACTGTTAAGGTTAGATACATGGATCCTTTTTTAGTCATTCGGCTCCATCAAAAGCCATAATGCAGGTTCTAAAATTGTACGAGTCATATTCAGAAGGGTCTGACTGTAGGTTCTATCTCGTTGTCAAACTAAGGTAACAAAATTTTACAAATAATAAGTATATGAAAATAATAATTCAATAATTACAGGTATATATCCAAAGAAACTTTAACATCATCATGGATAAGTAGAGTAAACTTACAATCATAGTAGCATCAGCTAATGATAGAAACTTGATGTTTGAGATCCTGCTAAGAAGCTTATATATACATCCACCGCAAGGTCTGTATCCTCCCGATACATTAATGTATGCTTTAACCAAGGACGATATGTTCTCCACCAAAAAGTGGTATGACCCAAAGTCATCGATATCGAGGTATACAAGATTTGGGGCATTTATTACAAGCTTGTACTCAAGATTCCTTCTCCAGTTTCCATAAAGGAATCGTACTGTCAAACGTTTCAGTGTGCGAGATGAAACATTAAAATCCCATAGCTTCTCCTCATCTCTTTCTATAAACAATTCTTCAAGAACAGGGCAGCCGCGAAAGAGCTTTTGAGTCGCATCATCATTCATATATATAGTCATTTCGAAATGAAGAATTTTGAGACTCAGAAGCCAAACCAAAGTGGGAATATCAAGGCCAATGCCAGAACCCAGCTTCAAAACCACCAACGTCTCACAAGTAAAAAGCATATGAGGCATATTCACAGGTTCTTTCATGCGCAAGCAGAGATCGAGCTCTCGAACATTACATTTAATTGCAGTGCAGATCCACGTATGAACAAAGGGCTGACAATATTTACCGCATCGAAGCCGGAATTTTTGAATGTGCAATACATCCTTGAGAAGTAGCACTCGAATCACGAAATTTACAAAGCTCATTGCTCTTTCCAAATCTTCATCACACCGATTTGGATATGAATCATCATCGCAAAAGTCAAGATTAGGGACAGAAGCCCAAAGGTACCTCCACCTTCTTGATAGAATGCCGGTTCTAACTGCAAAATTCGTTGGAAGAAATGAAAGTATGTGACATAGAACCGTGTCTGGTAAATTACTGATCTTATCTCTGCTATGCCCACGATCTGAGTCCATTACCTCTGTGAAGCTCTTCCTAAAACATAATTTTTCTGCAAAAAGATATCAAAATAGACATATAAAACCACTTGATCCACTCTAGCTATTTCATTTGTAGTTGAAAAATTAAAAACAGAGAGAGAGAGAGCGAGAGAAATTTTTTGCTTTGTACCCCAAAATCTCTGTTTGGCTTGCTGAGAAAAGGCCGGAAAAGAAAAAACCAAACTGAAAATTTTAAGTTCTAAAAGTTTTCATAATTTAGAACCGGAGAACACAGTCTAACACAACCATTCGGCTTCGGATAAGCTAACACAGAATTCCACTATAGCTATTTCATTTGTTGTTGGAAAATTAATAGAAACAAATTAAAAAACAAAAGCAATAGAAGAATGCTTTAAACCTCAAAAGCTCTGTTTGGTAGCTAAGAAAATGTAGGAAAGGGAAAGTTACAAAGAAAAGAAACCACAATCTTAAGTCTGAGAGTTTTAATTACTTGGGACCCGAGAACACGTACACATGCAGTCAAGTGAGAGTAAAACAACAGAAAAATAATGAGATTCAACAGTTTCTTTTCTTTTATACTTTAAACTGCCAAAAACAAGAAGAAAAATATTTACGTTTTCTTCCGTTTTTCTCAGCAACCAAACAGAGGGAAAATGTAAATAACATTTTAGAAAGGAAAGGGAAAAGCCAGGGAAAAAGAAAAGAACCTGCTATGGAAGGCTGGAAATTGGTGCGCGTAGTGTTGATGACTTGAGGGATGTAGGTGCAACATCAAAATCTCTTATAGCTAAAGCTTTTGGGGTTAGGGTTTAATCTGAAATCTGTTCAGCTGATTTCAAATTACACGAGTGGTTAAAAAGGAACACGTACACATGTGGAATGATATTAATCAGGTATATAAACATTTTCAAAAATTTTATTAAAAAAAAAAAGAGAAGATTATAGGTGACATCAAATTTTTATGTCTTAACTTCTAACTCAAATCAAAAGGTGAACCGTAAAATCAAGTATGCTGAGCATGGGAAGTGGAGATTAGTCGAATTCTGATAATTCGGATATCTCGTTGCTTGAAAAAAATATAAAAAAAACACACGAACACACAATTCTGAGTAAAGATAGTGAAGCTCATGGATGTGGATGATACATTGTATATAGATATGTGTCGCAGTCTCTTATAAGAGGATTGAAATAAAATTTAGGAAATAAAATAAGTGCATGTAGCATTTTTCATTTCTTAAAATTATGTATAAATTTCTTCTTTCATTACTTGCCACACTAAGTGAGATATATATATATATATATATATATGACAACCTGGTGGGATGAATAATAGCATTTTCTTTGACCAAAAGAGTTGAATGTCTTTGTGTGATACTCAGGGTAGATACAATTTTTGTTTTGTTTTTTTATTTTTTATTTTTATATTAGAGAATAGATATAGTTTTTGGTAGGCCAGTAGATTCAGTTTTGAGAGTCCCTAATGAAACGGAGAAGAATAAGAGCTTCTGAGTTGTGTTGTCACTCATATATTTAACCGCATTGAGATGAAGAATATTGAGACTCGGAAGCCAAACCGAAGAAGGAATATCAAGGCCAATTTGAGAATCCAGTTTCAAAAACACTAGTGTCTCACAGGTAAAAAGCAAATGAGGCAAATTCACAGGTTTTTCCATGTAAAAGAAGAGATTGAGCTCTTGAACATTACGCTTAATTGCAGTGCAGATCCATGTATGAATAAAAGCCTCGCAACAATTCCCACATTTAAGCTTGAACTTTTGAATGCGTGATACATCGTTGAGAAGTAATACTCCATTCACAAAATGAACAAACTCCATTGCTCTTTTTATATCTTTTTCACTAAACAACAAACCGTCGTCGAAGTTAAGATTAGGGATGGAACCCCAAAGGTACCTCCATCTTCTTGATAAAATGCTGGTGCCCACTGCAAATTTTGTCGGAAGAAATGGAAGTATGTGACAGAGAACCGCATCTGGTAAATTACTGATCCCATCTATACGAGGCCCACGATCTGAATCCATTACTTCTGCAATGATCTTCCTAAAACATAATTTTTCTACAAAAACGAAATCAAAATAGAAGGTGAATTATCTAACAAGCAATATAACCACATCTGTTTCATCTGTCGTAGAAAAAAAAAATGTCAGATCCCCCAAAGCTCCGTTTGGTTGCTGAGAAAAGGTAGGACAATATTTTTAGTTTAAAAATTTTTCAATAAGTGAAACCGGAGAACACAGTGCACTAAGGCTAACACAAACGTTTGGCTTCGCCGAGAGTGAATTAGCTAACATAGAATTTATACTACAGAGGTTTATTTTTTGTTGATAACAAAAACGAAAAGCTTCAAACCCCAAAAGCTCTGCTTGGTTGCTGAGAAAAGGTGGAAAAATTAGAAGAAAAGATATCAAATTCCTTATAGAATATTTTTTTCTTACCTAGGACCTGACAACGCATCCACATGTAGTCATCTGAGGCTAGTACAAATTATAAGGCTTCGTTGAGTTGAAAGTTATACACTGTAAACCCAAAAAAAAAAAAAAAAAAACAACAGAAATCAAAAGATCCAAAATTTTATTTTCTTTAATACGCTTTGAGTTGCTAAAAAGAAGAAGAATAGTTCTCTTCTTTTCCTCCCGTTTTCTCAGAAACCAAACAGAGGATAAACTGATAAAAATGAGCTTTTTCAAAATGGAGGAAACTGGGTAAAGGAACGAACCTGCAATGGAAAGCTACAAATTGGAGCAGATCAAAATCTCTGATACATACCTGAGTAAGGGTTAGGGTTCAATCTGAAATTTGTTAAGCTCATTTCACATTTCATACACGGTAAAAAAATCTTTTCTTCCCATTTGAAAATTGAGTAAAATAGCTTCCATTTATTTATTTATTTATTTTTTCATTTTTCAAATACTCTTTCTCTTTAGTACCCTTTTTTTTTTTTGGAATTTTTTTTGGGGACAGAATAGCATTGTATTTGTATACGCGCACTATAAGTAGGGATGGGGTCGGTCGGGCATGTGAATCCTTTTTAATCCATTTTCAGTCATGCTGGGCCGGGCCTATTCAAAATTTGATGGGGCCGGTTGTTGCCACCACTCAACATTGATTGTACCTCCAACGCCTTGTGATTTCTCAAAATTTAATGAAAAATATAAAATATTTTCAAAATTTATTGTTCAAGTAAATTTTTTTGACCTTGGCCATTATCTTTGAGTTTAATGACATATCTCATCCTAATAAGAGGATAAGGTTTATGAAAATTTTGATTTCAACTCTCCGTGAGTACGTGTGTAGGTATGTGTTTGCTGTGCTCCTATCATATGGCCAACTAAAAAAATAAGTAAACTTTTTGACCCATATACAATTGCTATTTCATTTTTAAAGGAATGTTTCAATTTTTTATATTTATTTATAAGTTTCTACTTCCGCACAGTTGTGATTATCAACTCCATCTCATTGCATCTTGATTTGATAAAAACTTAATTCAGAGAAGAGTAAGAATCCAAAATTATTCTGGATAACTAAAAATGTCCAGTTAACAACATTCATATGTAAAGGTTCCATCGTCTTGTGCAAAGGTTCTACGTAGTTGGGTTTTGTTTTTTTTTTTTGGCAGTCTGAAGGATATACACAAGGGAAGCCAGTGTCGTACTACAGGCAGGCCGACAACATCATTGGTTAGTAAAGGCCCTAAGCCAGGAACGGGTTCAGTAAGCAGGATCAGCCTATTATAGGAATGGCTCCAGTTAGCTACGAAGTCCACACATGAATTTCCTTCTCGTAGGACATGAGAAATAGAGCAGTTCCATTGCCTAGAGAGACAGTCTCTACGATCCAAAATCAGTGGACCATACGGATGGAAATGGGGGTCACCCATCGAATGAGGCGAACAGCAACTTCACAGTCAAATTCCACCACGAGAGATGTGATGCCATGGTCCTAAGCAATCTTTAGACCCATTCTTATACTGCAGAATTCGGCTTCTGAAGCTAAAGGTGTTTCCTATCCCAAAGGCAAAATCCATAATCCATCCACCTTGATCAATGCAAAAAAGACCACCCATCCAAACGGGACCAGGACTCCCATAGCTTCTACCACCTAAGGTTCCATAATCTTACTCAAAAGTGATTGATACTGATTCCAAGATGATTAACGTAGCAGGAATGGATTACATATGGTTGTTGTGAACCTAAGGAGTGTTCTAAGATTTGGATCTCAATCAATGAAAAGTTGAAGAGCCTAGTGATACAGGGACTTAACCAATACTCCCAAAAGCCACCGCTGATAAGAGCGTGATTAATCCCTTTATCCCATATATCTGGATCTCAACGGAAAGTTGAATAATTTATCACTTCCCCCTCCCTCTTTGGAAGGTACTAAAAGACAACCTGGAAACATTCAATGACCACCAAAAAAAAGAAGAGAGAGCACTGCTGAATACTATAAACACAATTGCTATATGCCTATTCAAACCTAAGACCCAATAATTAAACACAACTATTGTCACGAAAATCAATAGAACTGGCACATTTCCACATTATAATCACACGAGGATGGTCACTCCTTAACCTAATAAAGCAAAGAATCCTGTCAAAATAGAGATAATAAAAGGCATAGATGGGAGATTCCAATCCAGTCCATTGTAAGCATCTTCAAAAGGAAACATATATAGACACATATCTGGCTGAATTTCAAGACATTTTTGTCAACACTCAGGTCTTGAATTGATAAATCATGAAATGTGGGGTTACCTCAACCATACTGAAGGGAGAAAACCTTCTCATTAGAAAATAAAAAATAAAAATAAAAGGAGGAGTGAAAAGCACAAGTACGCAATTACCAAAAACATATCATGAACAAGTAGAAGGGCTGAACTACTGGACCAGATGAAGATTATACAATTAGAACAGCTATTTGTAAAAGACACCATATGTTTTTGTCTCCATACATTTAAGAGGCTATTTTGATAAAGCATACATTTAGGAGGCTATAAACGCAAAAGAGAACACACATGAGGAAAGGGATCACTATTCCCATCGGAGGAAAAAACCACCAAACAAAACTCGACATTCTCACCAAAAAGGAATGCATCCACACCTTCAGAAAAGGAAACAAAGTTGACAACTCTTTGCGCCCCTTGGAAACCTTGATAATTTCTTGCAAACACTAGATTCTTCTTCCAAATCTAAATCTTGACAGTTAATTGTCATCCTCTTCAGAACTTTTGAATTTTCCAGCATATATTTTATGGCTTCAAGCTCATATTCTTCCCTATGAAATGCCTTGATTTCAATTTCCTTGAGGTGCAGCACCAAACAGTGAGGCACATGTTGCAGCGGAGTCCAATGTTCATCTGGATTAGCACTCCTTTTTCCCTAATGCAATGAAAAGAAGTTACAAACGCATAAACTGTGACATTTTTAATTGAATCCATGCATTATATCTCAGCTCACCTTGTTAAGGAGAAGAACTTCTAGATTAGGTGAGCTCTCAAGAAAGTCTGTCAGCAACTTCCAGCCAGGGCGACCAATAACACAAAGCTCCAAATGGGTCACATTATAAAATGTAGGCAGATTGAAACCATTATTATCACTGAGAGACTGCACAGGAGAGAGATACAGATTTTAGAGTCCCTTTTTTGAGATTCATTTTAGAGTCCTTTTAGAAACTACTGTAATATAATAAAACACAAAAGACATGGGCTAGCCTGCTGGTAATCTTTACTGGAGACCTAGGATTAAATTCCGCCTTCATCAAGCTGGCAAGGCTGAGGGTGTTATGGGGATTTCAGGGAGTGCTACCCCCTAAGTGTAGCCCATGGGCTGAGTGGACCTTTTTTTTAACAATCCTATTCTGGCATTTTTGCTCCATCCAATGCCAGACCAGGTCCCAATATAGGTTCTAGCTATAATTTTAAAATTCACATTCAATAGGGTCTGATTACTTGTTCCATGCTAATTGCCAATCTAAAGTATCTATCCTCCAATGTCTAGGCTGCAAACCAATTATACAAAAAAGTAAGGCCTTATATAGTGCATAAGCAAAATTTTAAAAATAATAAACATATGAAAATATAGAAATTCATTGATCACAAGTATTTATCCAAAGAAACTTGACATCATAATGGATAAGTAAAGAAAACTTACACTCAAAGTTTGATCACATAAGGATAGAACTTTAACATTTGAGATCCCGCTAAGAAGCTTATATATACGATCACCAGAAAATCTGGATCCTACATTAATATATGCTTTGACCAAGGATGATAGGTTCTCCACCAAATAGTCATCCGAAGCATAATCATCGACTATGAGGTATCCAAGATTTGGAGCATTAACCAGGAGCTTGTATTCACGATTGTCCGATTCCACATCCTGCGTAAGTTTAAAAGAAAATTGCAAAAATTTCAATGTAGGCGATGAAACATTGAAATCCCATTGCTTATCCTGTTCCCGTCTTTCTATAAACAATTCTTCAAGGACCGGGCAACCACATAAGAGCTTGTTAGCTGTGTCGTCATTCATATATTTAATCGAATGGAGATGAAGAATCTTGAGACTTGGAAGCCAAACAGACGAAGGAATATCGATATGAATTCCAAGACTCAACTTCAATGACACCAATGTCTCGCAGGTAAACAGCTTATGAGGCAAATTCATAGGTTGACTCATAAAAAACAAGAGATTGAGCTCTTGAACATTACGCCTGATTGCAGCGCAAACCCATGTGTCAACAAAGGTCTTGCAAAAATCACCACATGTGAGGCGGAATTTTTGAATCTGCGACACTTCGTTGAGAAGTAACACTCTGTTCACAAAATTAACAAAGCTCTTGTTAGCCCCCAAACTTTTACCACACTGTTCAAGCCAAGGTCCCCAATCAACGTTGTTTGTTGGCGGAGATGTAAACACGACCCAACTTCCATCCATTAATAAACCGTCGCAAAAGTCAAGATCAGGAATGGAAGCCCAAAGGTACCTCCATCTTCTTGATAGAACGCTGGTTCCCACTGCGAATTTCGTTGGGAGAAATGACAGTATGTGGCAAAGAACTCCATCTGGCAAATTGCTGATCCTATCTCTGCTACAACTACTGCCGGAATCCATTACTTCTATGACGCTCTTCCTAAAACATAATTTTTGGCAAACCAAAAAAAAAAAAATCAAAATCAAAATGTGAATCATCTAATGCATAATATAAGTATTTCATTTGTGAATGGAAATATATAAATTCAAAATAATAAAAGAAAGCAAAAAGCTTCAAACCCCCCAAAGCTCTGTTTGGTGGCTGAGAAAATGTGGAAGAAATAAAAGAATATAAATCAATATCTTGAAAATCTTAGATCTTTTTTATTACGTTGGACCCGAGAAAACATACATATGCAGCCAACTAAGCCATTGAAAATTTTCAATCCTGGGAAGCAAAAACAACAGAAATCTTCCAAAATTTATTTTTATTTTTTAAAGATTTGAGTTGCCTAAAAGAAGGAGATAATTCTTTTATTTTCCTTCCATTTTCTCAGAACCCAAACAAAGGGTAAAAACTAAATAACTTTCCAGAAGCAAAAAGCCAAGGGAAAGAAAAATAACCTGCTATGAAAGGCTAGAATTTGATGCAGACGGTATTGAGGGATGTGGCTGGAACATCAAGATTTCTTGTATCTAGAGATTTAGGGTTAGGGTTCAATCTGAAATACGTTAAACTGATTTCATAGAAGACCAAAAACAAAACAATAATTGTATTTCTTGGGCATATGGGGACGAGATTTTTCTTCTTCTTCTTTTCTTCTGTTTTTTTTGAGGGGAGGGGGTTGTTATAAAATGGCGGGAGTTGTTAAGGGCGAGTTTGGTTTTCCAAATACAAATTAAACACCTTTGTTTTTTTTTTTTGGGCCAATCGAGGAGTATCTTAAGCCTTTGGACTTTAGATTTATCCCTGCAATCAAAACTCCCACAATCCCACACATTCCATAGTAAAGGTAGAAACTCGAACTCGAAACCTCTATTCATTAGTTATGGTTTTCCATTTATGCTAATATCATGGGTTCAAATGCAAATTAAACAATTACAGATTGAGAATAAATTTATTAGTTTTGAATGAGCCTATTTTAAAAAAGTGTAGTTGCCAACATAATTAATCTTACAGGATAAATTTAAGAAATTCATGAAATGCTTTTATTTTAAATTTTTACTCTTATTTTTATTAGAACATCATCCTCTTCTATTTTCCTATTTAAGATGATATGTTTGTTCCTTCAATATTATGTGAAATACCTATATTTGTTTAATTTTCATTTAGATACTCGAAGGGCCCTTAATTGTTTTATTTTAGACAATGGTTGATCGTCTCACGAAGACAATAATTTAGAGCTATAATCTAGCCGAGCTGAGTCGAGTTGAGTAATGGCTTGCTCAGGCTTTGACTCGCTAAATTAAGAAGCTCAAAAATAAGAAATGAGCTTGGCTTGTTTAACTTAAAAGCAAGTTCAAACGAGGCTCTTATCAAGTCAATCTCGAATTGAGCTCAAGTAATCTCACAACATAATACACAAACGAGAAAACCCAAATACAAGACATAATCCAAATCGTCACAATCACTCTCTGTTGAAGAAACCGCTTCAGAGTGTGTTAAGGTCTAATGCATCTACTCCACAATGTATGCAAGTAATCAAGATACCACTTTTTGCTGTGCAAATGATGACCAAGGCTTTAAATTTGGAGGTGGGATCGCTAGGATTCTGGGCATGAGCTTGTGCCCTATTTCTTTATCAGGCCAACTGGCCAATCTGAGCAAGAATCAGCTTTCTTACTGCTCGTCCCAGGCTGCATCGCCAACTTTACAAGTCCAACACAACTCCTTTGAGATGCGTTTTGTACAGCATTATAGTCACTTCGGAGTCCAAAAAAAAATAAAAAAAAATCCTGATCCAAGTTCTATATCCGGACTGTCATGATATACATGATAATTTTCCGAAATATCCCTCAGCGCGACACTCCATTTTCAGGATGCTGAATTTGAAGTCGTTCAAAAAAGTTTGTTCTTCCATCTATGGTGCAGCTGAAATCTTTCGGTTTGACACTGCAGCCGGAGGGAGGGGTAACAGTTTTAGAGCCTTTCCAATAAGTCCACAACTGAATCAATGGTTCATTTCTGATGTTGGCAAAAGGACACTCATTCGATAGAGAAGAAACGAGTCATCACTTCTCTTTATCTCAGGAAGAACTGAAACACAAAGCATAGACATATTCAATGACCACCACCGCAAAAGAACAGAGTACCACTGAATAATGTAAAATACAATTGCAGTGCCTTTAAAATGTAAAGACCCATTAATCAATTTAACAAAGCAAATCAGATATAAATCAGTAAAATTGTCACATTTCCACGCCATAATCACAAAAATACATTCACGCCTTCACCCAAAAATCATAGGACTCCTCTCAAAACATAGAAGATAAAGCCACATTTAGGCAGATTCCAGTCCAATATTACATGTGCGTCCCAAAGCAAGGAAAAAATAAATATAGGGGAAATTAGCGAAAAGTCTACTTTTACAGGACTTATAGAGGCATAAATCTATGCAGCAAACTTATGAATCCATAAGTCTACTTCTAAGTAAAATGAGTTTACTTTTGTAACCGTGGTAAATGCATAAAGTCAAGTTTACCCTTAAGTGTTATTTTTTGTTTTCAAATTTTAAAATGACATAACTTTTGATTTAGATATCAATTTCCCATAAAATTTATATATTTGAAATCTATTCGTCAAGCTTTTCGAAACAAGACCCATGATGAAAATAAAATTATGTATAAAAAAAAAATAGTTAAATTGATTACATATTAACTTGTATCGGTTTTAAAATAAATAAACATGTAACTATTTTAATGTGGGTTTAATTTTGTACAATTTTCCATACAAAATTATTAAATTTAATAGATGTAACTATTGAATCAGTTAAATTGATGTGTTTGAAACTAAAAATTTGTAAGATTTAAATATTTTGTGACTAAAATTTAGTCATAATTGACTTAAAAGTAATTTTTTTCATGTAACTATTTTTTTATGGGTTCAGTATATACTTCAGTTACAAGTAGATGTTTGCTCAGATTTAATTGATTTTTTCTTTTTGGAAAAATTAGGAAAAAAACTAATGATGAATATAAAATTATGTATAAAAAAATATTAAAAAAAAACTGTTACATTGATTATATGTAACTTTCTAAGAGGAACCTTTTGCTACATAATATGAAGGGGTAATATCGTCTGAAAATATCTAAGAGGGACCTTTGGCTATATAAGATTTTATGATAAACTTATGACTGCAAAAGTTTAACTTTATAGACTTGTGGCCAAAGTCCCCAAAAACATACCTAGCCTAATTTAAAGAAATTTTGTCAACACCCAACTCAAAATTAATCAAATCATGAAATGCAGGCATATCACAATCATACTGAAAGGAGAAAACCATCTCATCGAAAAAATAAAATAAAAATGGTGTTGAAACTAAATGGAGATGAAACAAAAAGAACAACTTAAAAATAATAATGAATAAATTGAGCGAGCTTAACTGACTTCATTCAATTATCTAATAACAAAGAACCTACAGACTAATAAGTAAAGCGACTATACCAACTACCATGCTCAAACTCACAATTGTCATTGCCCAACTAACAAAATAACATATAAAAAACAGGTACAAGGTGCCATTTGAAAGTCCAAAACAGGATAGATTGCAATGACATAATTAGAATAACCTTAGGTAAAAGTCACTACGACATTATGCCTCCATAACTGGCTAAAGACAAAAGAGGAGGAACACACCACAATTTCAGGAAAGGAGACTAAGTTGACAACTCCTTGAGCCCCTTGGAAATCTTGACAATTTCTTGCAAATTGAAGGTGTTGATTTCTTTTTATCCAAAAGTCGACAATTAATCGTCATCTTCTTCAAAACTTTAGCGTTCTTTAGCATATACTTTATCGCATCAAGCTCGAATTTGAAACCAAGAAAACCCCAGATTTCAATTTCCAAGAGGTGAAACACCAAACAGTTAGGCACACGCCGTGGCGGAGTCCAATGATCATCTGGTTCACCGCTCTGAGTTACCTAATTCAACAAAAACAAAATACAGGTTCATAAGCTGCAACAGCTCTAATTGAAATCATACATTCTATCAAAACGCACCTCCTTAATGATAAGAACTTCTAGATTAGGTGTGCTCCCAAGAAACTTTGTAGACATCTCCCAGGCAAAATCGAAATTAACATCAAGCTCCAAATGAGTCAAATTATAAAATGTAGGAAGATTATAACCATCACTACATCCGAGAGCCTGCACAGAAAATGGGCAAAAATTTTATATTGCTTTTGGTAAATAATTATGACACAACAAAATACAAATGTGTTGGCTGGCCTGGCAGGTAAAGTAACTACTGGAGACCTGGGATCAAATCCTGTCAACATCAGGTTTGGAGGTCCATGGTGTTCTGGGGATTTGGGGGAGGGCCATCCCTTGCTGTGTAGCCCAGGGGCCAAGTGAGATTTCCTTAGTATGATAGATAACCTTATCCCAACTGTTTAAAGTCGGATACAAGGATCCTTTTCAAGTCATTCTGCTCCATCGAAGGACATAACTACTCCCTACACAGGTTCTAAAATTGTAGGATTCATATTCACAAGGGGGTTCTATGCTAGTTGTCAATCTAACATAACAAAATTTTAAAAATAGTAAGCATATGAAATCAATATTCAATAATTACAGGTATATATCCAAAGAAGCTTTAACATCATTATGGATAAGTAGAGAGAACCTACATTCAAAGTATTATCAGCTAATGATAGAAACTTAACGTTCGAGATCCCACTAAAAAACTTATATATACGTTCACCACGAAGTCTGGTATATCCCCATATATGAATGTCTGCTTTAACCAAGGATGATAGGTTCTCCACCACAAAGTCTTCTGACACAACATCAACAAGTTCGAGGTACACAAGATTTGGGGCATTTATCACAAGCTTGTACTCACAATTGTCTGAGTCGTCAAAGAAAAGTGTCAACCGTTTCAGCGTAGGTGATGAAATATTAAAATCCCTCTGATTATCCTGATCCCGTCTATTTATAACCAATTCTTCAAGAACAGAGCAGCCACAAAAGAGCTTTCAAGTTGCATCATCATTCATAAATATAACCAAATTGAGATTAAGAATCTTGAGACTGGGAAGCCAAACCAAAGTGGGAATATCAATGCCAATTCCATAATCCAGCCTCAAATACACCAGCGTCTCACAAGTAAAAAGTATATGAGGCATATTCACAGGTTCTTTCAACGAAAAGTTGAGGTCGAGCTCTTGAACATTACACTTAATTGCGGTGCAGATCCACGTGTGAACAAAGTGCCGACAATATTCCCCACATTGAAGCTTGAATTTTTTAATGTGCGACACATCCATGAGAAGTAACACTCTATTCACAAAATTAACAAAACTTATTCTTTGCAAATCTCTATCACACCTGCTTGGATGTAACACTAAACCATCGTTGAAGTCAAGATTAGGGACGGAAGCCCAGAGGTACCTCCATCTTCTTGATAGAATGCTAGTTCCCACCACAAATTTCGTCGGAAGAAGTGAAAGTATGTGACATAGGACTGCATCAGGTAAATTACTGATCCTATCAATGCTACGCCCACGACCAAAATCCATTACTTCTGTGATGCCCTTCGCAAAACCCAATTTTTCTGCAAAAACCAATTCAAAACAAACACATAAAATCACTAGATTCATTCCAGCTATTTCATCTGTCGTTGAAAAATTAAAAAACAGAGAAAAATAAAAAAAGCTTCATACCACAAAATCTCTGTTTGGTTGTTGAGAAAAGGTCGGATAGAAAAAAAACAAATTGAATATTTTGAGGTTTAAAATTTTTCATCAATTAGAACCGGAGGACAGAATCTACTGAATCTAACACAACCATTCGGCTTCGAATAAGCTAACACAGAATTCCACTACAGCTATTTCATTTATTGTTGGAAAATTAATAAGAAAAATATACGAAAGAAAAAAAAAAACGAAGAGCTTTAAAACCCAAAAAGCTCTGTTTGGCTGCTGAGAAAAGGTAGGAAATGTTAAATTACGAAGAAAAGAAACCACAATCTTGAGTCTGAGAGTTTTATTTATCTGGGACCCAAGAACATAAACATGGAGTCATGAGTCAACTGAAATATTAAAACAACTAAAATGCAAAAACCAAAAAAAAAAAAAACACCAAAACAACTATATGTATTCGTTGGGTTGAAAATTTTAATCTGAACAAAAATAACGGAAAAATCATGAGATACAACATTTTCTTTTCTTTTGTACTTCAATTTGCCAAAAACAAGAAGAAAAATATTTACTTTTTCTTCCGTTTTTCTCAGCAACCAAACAGATGGTAAAAGTAAACAAGTTTCTAGAAAGGAAAGAAAAAGCCATGGAAAAGAAATGAACCTGCTATGGAAAACTGGAAATCGGTGCGTGTGGTGTTGATGAATGTGGGTGCAACCTCAAAATCTCTTCTACCGAAGGATTTTAGGGTTATGGATTAACCTGAAAAGTGAAAACTGCTCAGCTGACTTCAAATTCCACTAGTGGATGAAAAAAGGCACGCTTTGGAGTTTTCACAGTGGGAGTCGACAAGGAGGAGTTTTGTGTAACTTTCTTCCCCCTCAAAAATTGAATTCGATGTGACTTCTTGCTTCCCCAAGGTGTTATACAGAAGTTCGGCCTTAATTTCCCCTCTGCATTTTGGGTGGCGTTACGTTCCTTCTGGAAGACGCCACATCTGGATTTTTAAATTTTTAGACCTCAAAGTGACATGGCAGGTGAAATAACAGGCCGCATCAGCAAGTTACTTTAGAGCACGAGAGGTAGCAAAAGCCCATGGAATGGTGTTTTTTTTTTTTTTTTTTTTTTTAATGTTTTTGGTAAATTGTATTTTAGGGTTTAAAATTTTTTTATTTTAAAATTTAATGTTTAAATTGCATTAATTTAATATTTAAATTATTTGTTGAGTTGTAATTTAGAACATGTTAGAAATTTTTTTATTATCCCTATTTTACTTTTTTTATAGATTTGAAAACACTATTATACCGTTATAAACATTTAATAAACTTTTATATTTTGATTATATCTAAATTACTTTGCTGTCAAATTTATAGTTTTATAAATAAAAAATATAAAGATTTATTAAATGTTAACAAGGATATTATAAAAAAAAAGAAGATTAAATTAAAGTGATTCATATTTAGTTAAAATATAAATGTTTATTAGATGTTGATAGGGGGTAAAAGAGGATTTTCAAACCCATAATAAGGGTAAAGTATGAATAATACTAAAAATTCTAACAATAGATCCGAAATTACAACTCAACTAATAATTTGGGTATTGAATTGATGCCATTTAAAATGAAACTTGATCCAAACTTTGAATCCTAAAGTGTAATTTACCATTTTTTTTTTTAAGACTTCTATTGGCACTGAAGATTTGTTTTTCCCTACTATATAAGGGGTTGTTTGGTATTTCCAAGAAATTAGTTAGACTAAGACCCACCTTGATACAATATCTGACTTTACTTAAAATCAACAAAAAGTTGGTTCTCACTTCCCAACTTTGAGAACCAACCTTTTAGACACATTATAGGATATAAATTGAACTTCCATACAAGATTCAAAAACTTACCAAACACTCGTAACAAAAAACCAGTCCACCTTACCCCCACAAAACCTAATTATCAAGTTTGGCAAACACCCCCTAATCTTGTAATAGAGTTATGATAAAAATGTGGACGTGGGAGTTGAGATAAAGGAAGAGAACCAGGTTGGATGAATAACATTTTCCTTGATAGGGAGTTGAATGTCCCACATGTGATGGGAAATTCTTTTTCGCAGAAATTTAAATCTCCCAGGTTAGATCCCCAGGCAAACTCTCGAGATTTTGTAAATTTCACATCAGTCTTAAGATATGAACAATCTTTATTTACAAATAACGAGATTATGTAGTAATCAAAACCATTAAATCTAACCACATTAGACTATATATATATATATATATATATATATATATATATATATATTAAATTAATAAAGTAAAACAATATATATGTCTAAATTTATTTGGACAAACCATAAATCTATTGTGTCACCAACTGAAACAACTAGCTTTCTGAAGATCTGGCAACGACATACTCATAAAGGGAAGACATTTTATGAAGCATTCAACGCTAACCATGTTGTATAGACCCACCCCAACCTGGGTAGTCCAGTAGGTTGGGAGCTTGGGATGAACTTCAACTCAAACATCGTGGGTTTGATTCCCGTTAGAAGCACACATGTCCTACTTGACGTACAGGTCAATTGGAGTGGTTTGTGCACCCAGAGTTTTACTTAACAAGGTCGAGTCCGCACAGCTTGGTCTTGTTGGAGTTTCCTCATCATCGAAAAAAAATAAAAAATAAAAATTGTTGTATAGACCCTGGAACTGCAATGATGCCTGTAAGGTCATTCTGGATGCGTTTATACAAAATTTCAATCACTTTCCTAAGTTTCCCTTGCACGACAATCCATTATCAAGAGGCTAAATTTGAAGTTGTACCAGATTTTTATTTTTTTTTATTATTTTTCATTTATGGCCTAGCTTAAGTCTTTTGCTTGACATTGAGCCCAAAGCAAAGGGTAACAGTCTTGGAAGCATTTTCAACAACAGAATCAAATTAAAGGTTCATATATAATATTGGCAAAAGGACACTCATTCATTTGGACACAGCGCGAACCATGCACGAAGCATTTGCACCAAACAACACCCATTTTCAACTCCCCCCCCCCCCCCCCAAAAAAAAAAAAAAAAAAAAAAAACCCCCCTTCTCCCCTTGAAGCCTTCAATACCATCAAGGGGTAATAGTATTGGTAGCGTTCCAGCATTTTTTTTTTTTGTGAACACACAGCTGATGGAAAAAGCGGTCTTTTTCATTAAGCCTCTTAGAGCATCCACAATGGAGAGGTTAAAATTCTGACCAGCTAAAGTAATTTAATCAATAAAAAGCCTACACGTGGACGCTTTAGTTTTGACTAAAGAGATCCATTATTTTAAAGTTGGACGAGCTCCAATGGAGCTGTTAAAGCTCCTTATTTTTAATGCTCATGTCAGGTAATGGAGTCATCATTGGGCTGACGCATTATCACACCCTCAATCCATACAAGCTTTAGCTTTTTCCCGGTTTCGAAGCTGTCAAAAACAAGAAACGACAAAAAAAAAAAACATAAACAATTCATAAGTGCCAAAGTGGAACGTTACTGACAGTGCTATCTGTAACGGCCACCTTAACTTCTGACTTGTTTAAGTCTTTCTTTAACATGCTCATTGGAGCGTCAAAAAGCTCACCTGCCTTTTAAAATATAAAAGCCTGACACTAAATGGGGAGTTAACAGCATCATTGTGGATGCTCTTACACTTTATCACTTCTACCAAATGGTTTTATAGTTATATAGTCTCAATCTGTCCTGTGTCAACTTCCAAGAGGTAAAACAAAGAATCTAAAGATCAAAGGTACTACTTCACTATAACATTCTCAAGTTCACAAATAAGATATCATGAAAAGGTAGAAGGGCGCCACATGGAAATCCAACAGAGGTCAGATTGGGATTATATAATTAGAATCAACATTTAGTAAAAAGTCACCATGACATTTTGTCTCCATAAGTGAAAGAGGCTAAAGACAAACGAGAACAGACTTGATGTAAAAGACCACTACACCCATCAGGGGGAAAAACAGCTAAATAGAACTTGACATTCTCACAAAAAGGAGGATCGCAACCACAACTCCCGATCAAGTAGCCTAAGTTGACAACTCCTTGAGCCCCTTGGAAATGTAGATAATTTCTCGCAAACAGAAGGAGCGTTTTCCATATTATCTAAATTTTGACAATTAATTGTCATCTTCTTCAAAACTTTTGCATTCCCAAGAATATACTCTATTGCTTCAAGCTCGTATTCGAAGCCAAGAAATTCATTGATTTCAATTTCCACGAGGTGAAACTCCAAACAGTTTGGCACACGACGTGGTGGAGTCCAATGTTCACCTGGTTCAGCGGTCAGATTTTCCTAGTGCAACATAAGGAGATCACAAGTTCATAAACTGCAACAGTTCTAGTTTAAATCATACATTATACCTAAACGCACCTCCGTAAGGATAAGAACTTCTAGATGAGGTGAGCTCTCAAGAAAGTCTGTTAGCAAGTTCCAGCCAAAATCACCATTAATACCAAGCTCCAAATAAGTCAAATTATAAAATGTAGGCAGATCATAACCGTCATCAAGTGCGAGAGACTGCAAAGGAGATAAGCATAAACATTATAGTGATTTTGGTATAATATGACAATACAAGAAAGTACAAAAGGTGTTGGATGGCCTGTAGGTAAACTGAATACTGGAGAACTGGGAACTGGGATCAAATTCCCGCTACATCAGGTTTGGGGGTCAATGGGGTTTTGGGGATTTGGGAGAGAGACATCCCTTGCTGTGTAGCTCATGGGCTGAGTGAGCTCTCCTTAGTAACACAGACAACCTTATCACACAAATTCAAAACTGTTTAAAGCCCGATACAATGACCCTTTCCAGTAATTCTGCTCAATTGAAGGCCATAACTACTCTATATACAGGTTCTAAAATTGTAGGATTCATATTCACAAGAATGTTTCTATAGGTTCTATGCTAGTTGTCAATCTAACATAACAACATTTAAAAAATGGTAAGTGTACGAAAATAATAATTCACTTATTACAGGTCTATATCCAAAGAAACTTTAACATCATAATCGATAAGTAGAGAAAACTTACCCACAAAGTATACTTAGATAATGATAGAAACTCAACATTTGAAATCCCATTAAGAAGCTTATATGTACGTTCACCATAAGGCCAGCTGGATTCCACATTAATGTATGCTTTAACCAAAGATGATAGGTTCTCCACCAAAAAGTCTTGTGAAAAAAAATCATCGAGTTTGAAGTATACAAGATTTGGGGCATTTATTACAAACTTGTACTCAGGTTTATCTAAGCTTTCTGGAACAAAGTCTACTGTCAAACGTTTCAGTGTAGGCGATGAAACATTAAAATCCCATTGGTCATCCAGTTCCCGTATTATGAAAAATTCTTCAAGAACAGGGCAGCCGCAAAGGAACTTTTGAATTGCATCATCATTCACATACACAACCAAACTGAGATGAAGAATCTTGAGACTCGGAAGCCAAACCAAACTGGGAATATCAAGGCTTATTCCAAAATGCAGCCCCAAAAACACCAGTGTCTTACAGGTAAAAAGCATATGAGGCAAAGTCACACGTTCTTCTTCCATGCAAAAGTATAGATCAAGCTCTTGAATATTACATTTAATTACTGTGCAGATCCACGTACAAACAAGGTGACGAAAATATTCACCACATCGAAGGCGGAATTTTCCAATGTGTGACACATCCTTGAGAAGTAGCACTCTATTCACGAAATTAACAAAGCTCATTGCTCTTTCCAAATCTTCATTACACCAACTTTGATAGAAACCATAATCGTAAAAGTCAAGATTAGGAATGGAAGCCCAAAGGTACCTCCATCTTTTTGATAGAATGCTAGTTCTCACTACAACTTTTGTCGGAAGAAATGAAAGTATGTGACATAGAACTGCATCAGGTAAATTACTGATCCCATCTATGCTATGCTCACAACCTAAATCCATAACTTATGTGATGCTCTTCCTAAAACATATTTTTTCTGCAAAAACAAAAAACAAATAAAAAAACTAGATTCCAGCTATTTCATATGTGGTTAAAAAATAAAAATTAGAGAAATATAAAAAAACTTCATACCCCACAATCTCTGCTCGGTTGTTGAGAACAGGACGGAAAAGAATAAATAATTTGAATAATTTGATTTCTAAAGGTTTTTATTACATAAAAGCGGAGAACACGGTCTACTGATGCTAACACAACTACACAAGTACACAATCATTGTGCTTCGAATTAGCTAACAAAGAATTCCGCTACAGCTATCTCATTTGTTGTTGTTAGGGAAAAAAAAAAAAAAAAAAGCCAAAAGCTCTGTTTGGTTGGTGAGAAAAGGTACGAAACGAAAAATTACAAAGAAAAGAAACCACAATATGGAGTTTGAGAGTTTTAATTACTTGGGACCTGAGAACACATACATATGCAGTCAATAGATAATAAACCCACTAGTTGTCTACATGTTGAGTTGTAAATTTTCAATCTTTAGAAAACAAAAAAAAAAAAAAATTGAGATTCAACATTTTCTTCAATAGTATATATAAAAGGTGCCAAAACAAAATGAAAAATATTTTATTTTTCGTTCGTTTTCTCAGCAGCCAAACAGAGGGCACAACTAATTAACTTTCTGGAAAGGAAAGAGAAAACCATGGAAAAGAGAAGAACCTGCTACGAAAGGCTAGAAATTGGTGCGGTTGGCGTTGATGGATGTGGGTGCAACATCAAAAACCCTAAAATAAACCTAACCTAAAGATTTCAGGGTTCGGGTTTAATCTGAAAACTGATCAGCTGATTTCATATACCCAATAGTTAAAAAGGGACGCTTTATTATTTAATAATGGCCCGTTTGGGAGTTTCAAAAATTTGATGAGACTGGTCCAGTTCATAATGAGATAAACCATTTTCTTTACTTTTATACTTTAATTTGCCGAAAAACGATAAGAAAAATATTAACATTTTTTCTTCCGTTTTTCTCAGCAACCAAACAGAGAGTGTAAGTAAGTAAATAACTTTCTAGAAAGGAAAGAAGAAGCCATGGAAAAGAAAAAGAACCTGCTATGAAAGACTGGAAAACGGTTCAGCTGATTTCAAATTACACCAGTGGAGGCTTTGGAGTTTTGACACTGGAAGTCGACAAGAAGGTGGGACTTTGTATGATTTTCAAAATCGATTTGGTGCAACTTCTTGTAGTTTCCCAAGACCGTATACTTTCAGAAGGCCTTAATTTCCCCTCTGACATTTTTGGTGGCCCTATATTTCCTTCTTGCAGACGCCACATTTGGATTTTTAAAATTTCTTCATCTTAAAGTGATGCGACAACTGAAATAACATGCCATAAATTGGAGTGAGCCCTTTGTCACAATCGGAGCTATCACAAGTTAATAGGATCAAACAAAATAAAATTTTAAGACTAAAAAATACAATGATGATTTTATTTTGTTTAGTTTTCATTAGCTTGTGATATTATTTAACTATATCATAATTATATAAGAGATTTTCTCCATAAATTCAAACTACCAGGCAATCTAATGCAGCAGTGTGAGAGAATGAGTCTTTCATGTAACTGTGTGATACGACTGCATGGTATCAATTGTGAGGCCAAAAAAGTATTCTAACAATTTCATTTTACCTGACTCCTATTGACCTGTGACACTACATCAGTCGTATTGTAATTACATACAAGTTTTTCTCAAGAGGATCTCCATTGTTGTAAACTATATTACATATGCTATTGTTATTTTAATATATGTTACAGTCTCAAATGCTATAATTTGACATAATGTGCTTTAATGGTGCAAATGATATCTCTTTCCTTTTTTTTTAACTAACTTTGTGTAATTTTATACTCCCTCTATTTCTATTTAAGTGGCCTATTTTTCTTTTTGGGATGTTTTAAAAAAATTATCACATTCAAAAAGTCAATAATTTTTTTTATTTGATTTCCTAAAATATCCTTGAAAAGGTATTATTTCTTTTACAATGTTTTGTACACTTGAGAGTAAAATTGGAAAATTGAAACATATGTGTTGATGTGAAGCATTTAATAAGGTCTCCTAAAAAAAAGTGTTTTTTCAAAAGGAACAGTCAATTTGAAACAGAGTCTCATCAAGAGTGTTTTAAATATAGCATAAGGGTAAACTATTGTTATTTTTTAACACACCATTAGAACACCAATAAAGTATATTATTGCTAAAGTATAACAATAGTACATCTTTTAATGCACCATTCGACATGCTCTAACTAAGTTTCAACAACTCTCTCTTTCCCTCTCTTTCTTTTCTACTTCTTCTTTTTCTTCCTTTTTTATTTTTAAAAAAGAAAAAAAATTTATACGACAGAAGGGTTTCAAACCTCTATCATTTCCTAATCTCATCCTTTGTTCAATCCACTCTCAACACTAGACTAGTCACAGTGACTTTTTTCAACAACTCTATAACAAAGACAAAAATGGCCCAAGTTCATGGATCACGTAACCTAATGATACTGTATTTGCTTCTTCCCCCTTTCTTTTTTTTTTTTTTTTTTTTTTTTTTTGGGGGTAAGTGTCGCTGGCTGATTCAATGGTATCCAAAAAATTGGGTGCCATACTTATAGGTTCAATTTAAATAGAAAATGAATCATTTTAAATAGTAAACAATTATTAAATAGTAAATGAGTCGCTTTAAATAATAAGTTAGCTCATTGTAAACCATTTCAAATGATGAAATGGGCCACTCCAAAAGGTGAAGAAGCATGATTTCCTAAAAACTTCCTAAATAGCGTAAAAGTACGTAAGTGCCATAATTATGACATGCTATAATATGGTTTGCCAAGGCTTTGTTTGTTGGATTATTTTAATAAAAATAATATTTTTTTTATTATTATATATCCTTTGGCTTTATTACTTCTATTTAAGATGGTTATAATGCATATAAATATCGTTTTTATCGGTGAGGCTTTGTGAGTAGAGCATTATCGGCTGAGGCTCCCCATCTATTCTTATGGCTATACGCACATGTGTGTATAGTTACTATAGTATTTACATATTTTCATCATATCATATTCACATATACTAGTTTGAAGTAAAAGGTGTATTTGTGTAGAGCTTTTGTTCTTTGAATAAAACAAATTTGTTTATCTTACAATCTATGTGATTGGACTGTTACATCCTGAAAACGATGTATTAGTGAACTTACTGTACTGAATTCATTTCTACAATAACACAAATCTTCTTAAAAAAAACGAGATACTTGTACTTCAACCTGTCACTTTGTGTTTACCCGTAAATTGTTTCATTGGTTATTAAAAAAAATACAAAATGAACCCTTGACTGCATAAATTTTTTTATCCAAAAAAAAAAAAAAAAAACATTTTTTTATCTCTCACATTTGAACAGAGCCACTCCGGATCCATGAATACGGGTCTTACACTCTTAAGTGAGAAATTTGAGGGTTTTTTTTTTTTTGAAAAAAACACAAGGTAAAACTGGCTTCGCTCGAGCGTATACCCATCTATCCCAAAGCACAATCCTAGTGTTAGCTTGCATATAATTACTAATTAACCCACAATAACCTTTAAGTAAGCGGGGTTGATTAAGACAGATTATAATCTCAAATGTTAATCAATACCATTACGATTGCGAGCACAGCACGAATCATCGGTTCCCTATATGACGTCGGCAAAAGAACACACTTGTTGAAGGAGGATTGCACAAGAAAGCGAAATGGCTAGAGAGCTAAGATCAATTTCTTTTGAGTCCCACAAACAATGTAGGGTAACAAAATTGATGACCACTAGATGCAAGAAAACGTAATTCAGAGAGGAGGGCACAAAATGTGTCAACTAATTCGTACTTGTTCCATCAATCCAACCTTACATTCTCATTTTAGAGGTCCCAGTTGCAGTGAATAAAATTCATTACTCTAAGGGCTTGTTTGTTTGGTCGGAATCAGAGGAAATCAGAACTGAATCCAATTCCCTCGATTCCGACCAAACAAACAGAGATGATTAACACAACAAGAATGGTTTGCATTAAGGTTGATTACTTCTATCCTCTCCAGGAAGAACTAGAAATGCATCTTCCAAAAATAAAAATTGGTGGAATTTCCAGCCTTTTTTTCCCCCCTCAATACCCAGCTTTAAATTGATCAAACCATGAAATGCAGGCATATCACAACCAAACTGACAGAAGAAAAACCTTCTCATGGAAAAAATAAAATAAAATAAAAATAGTAGTCAAACAAAATGCAAAAAGAAATTAAGCAAGCTTACCCACTACTTACCAAAAAAAAGTGTGGTTCAGTAATTTAGGCCCAAACTCGTGATCTTCTCTACTTAAAACTCCATACCATTCTTTTGTGAGGTTCATGCTCAACAACATTTATCTTCTAAGAAAATAGCATTGCTCAACACCCAGCTCAAGTTCACCATTATCATTGCCCAACTAACAAAATAGCATATCACGAACGGGTAGAAGAGTGCCACATGGAACTCCGACAAAGGCCAGATTGAGATTACATAATTAGTAAAATAATTCGATAAAAGTCACTGCGATAGTATGCCTCTGAAAGTGTAAGATATTAAAGACACAGAATAGGCTTAATGAAAAGAACCACCACTCCCATCAGTGCAAAACCACTAAATACAACTTGGCATTCTCAGTAAAGAGGACAAATGCAACCACAACTTCAGGAAAGGAGACTAAGTTGACAACTCCTTGAGCCCCATGGAAATCTTGATAATTTCTTGCGGACAGAAGATGCTTCCTCCTTACCTATATTTTGACACCCAATTGCCATCTTCTTCAAAACTTTTGCATTCCTGAGCATATATTCTATTGCTTCAAGCTCGTATTCGAAACCACAAAATACCTTGATTTCAATCTCCATGAGGTGAAACACCAAACAGTTAGGCACACGCCGTGGTGGAGTACAATGTTTAGCTGTATCATCCTCTGGATAATCCTAAGGCAAGAAAAAGATATTACAAGATCGTAAACTGCAACAGTTTTCTAGTTGAAGCCATATATCTAAACACACCTGGTTAAGGAGAAGAACTTCTAGCTTGGGTGAGCTCTCAAGAAAGTCTGTTATCAACTTCCAGCCAAAATCGAAACTAACACCAAGCTCCAAATGAGTCATTTTATAAAATGTAGGCAGATTATAACCATCATTATCTCCGAGAGACTGCGCAGGAAATGGACACAAATATTATAGATTTATAGTGCTTTTGGTAAACAAATATATTATAAAAAATTACAAAGGTGTATGCTGGCCTGCAGATAAAAAAACTACTGGAGACCTGGGGTAGTTGGTGTTCTGGGGATTTGGGGGAGGCAATTCCTTGCTGTGTAGCCCATGAGCCAAGTTTTCCATAGTATGATAGACAACCTTATCCCAACTGTTAAAGTTAGATACAAGGATCCTTTTCTAGTCATTTGGCTCCATCAAAAGCCATAATGCAGGTTCTAAAATTGTATGATTCATATTCAGAAGGGTCTGACTGTAGGTTCTATCTCGTTATCAAACTAACGTAACAAAATTTTACAAATAAGTATATGAAAATAATAATTCAATAATTACATGTATATATCCAAAGAAACTTTAACATCATCATGGGTAAGTAGAGTAAACTTACAAACATAGTTTCATGACCTAATGATAGAAACTTGATGTTTGAGATCCTGCTAAGAAGCTTATTTATACGTCCACCGTAAGGTCTGTATCCTCCCGATACATTAATGTATGCTTTAAGCAAGGACGACATGTTCTCCATCAAAAAGTGGTATGACCCAAAATCATGGATATGGAGGTATACAAGATTTGGGGCATTTATTACAAGCTTGTACTCAAGATTGCTTCTCCAGGTTCCATAAAGGAATCGTACTGTCAAGCGTTTCAGTGCAGGAGACGAAACATTAAAATCCCATTCCTTCTTCTCGTTTCTTTCTATATACAATTCTTCAAGAACAGGGCAGCCGCGAAAGAGCTTCTGAGTCGCATCATCATTCATATATATAGTCAATTTGAAATGAAGAATTTTGAGACTCGGAAGCCAAACCAAAGTGGGAATATCAAGGCCAAAGCCAGAACCCAGCTTCAAAACCACCAACGTCTCACAAGTAAAAAGCATATGAGGCATATTCACAGGTTCTTTCATGCGCAAGCAGAGATCGAGCTCTCTAACATTACACTTAATTGCAGTGCAGATCCACGTATGAACGAAGGGCTGACAATATTTACCGCATGTAAGCCGAAATTTTTTAATGTGCGATACATCCCTGAGAAGTAGCACTCGAATCACGAAATTTACAAAGCTCATTTCTCTTTCCAAATCTTCATCACACCAACTTGGATATGAATCATCATAGCAAAAGTCAAGATTAGGGACAGAAGCCCAAAGGTACCTCCACCTTCTTGATAGAATGCTGGTTCTAACTGCAAAATTCGTTGGAAGAAATGAAAGTATGTGACATAGAACCGCGTCTGGTAAATTACTGATCTTGTCTCTGCTATGCCCACGACCTGAGTCCATTACCTCTGTGAAACTCTTCCTAAAACATAATTTTTCTGCAAAAAGATATCAAAACAGACATATAAAACCACTTGATCCACTCTAGCTATTTCATTTGTAGTTGAAAAATTAAAAATAGAGAGAGAGAGAGAGAAATTTTTTTTGCTTTGTACCCAAAAATCTCGTTTTGGTTTGCTGCGAAAAGGGCGGAAAAGAAAAAACCAAATTGAAAATTTTGAGTTCTTAAAGTTTTCATAATTTAGAACCGGAGAATACAGTCTGCCGAGTCTAACACAAGCATTCGGCTTCGGATAAAGCTAACACAGAATTCCACTAAAGCTATTTCATTTGTTGTTGGAAAATTAATAGAAACAAATAAAAAAACAAAAGCAAAAGAAGAATGCTTTAAACCCCAAAAGCTCTGTTTGGTAGCTAGGAAAATGTATGAAAGGGAAAGTTACAAAGAAAAGAAACCACAATCTCAAGTCCGAGGGTTTTAATTACTTGGGACCCGAGAACACATACACATGCAGTCAACTGAGAGTAAAACAAGAGAAAAATAATGAGATTCAACATTTTCTTTTCTTTTAAACTTTAAACTGCCAAAAACAAGAAGAAAAATATTTACTTTTTCTTCCGTTTTTCTCAGCAACCGAACAGAGGGAAAATGTAAATAACATTTTAGAAAGGAAAGGGAAAGCCAGGGAAAAAGAACAGAACCTGCTATGGAAGGCTGGAAATTAGTGCGAGTAGTGTTGATGACTTGAGGGATGTAGGTGCAACATCAAAATCTCTTATAGCTAAAGCTTTTAGGGTTAGGGCTTGTGGGGTTTTGTATGATTTTCAAAATCGATTTGGTGTAATTCTTGTACTTTTCCCAAGACCGTATACTTTCAGAAGGCCTTGATTTCCCCTCTGACATTTTGGGTGGCGCTACATTTCCCTCTTGCAGACGCCACATTTGGATTTTTAAAATTTTTTCACTTTAAAATTTTTTCATCTTAAAGTGACATGACAACTGAGAGATACGAGGGAGGGATGACGGAGAGGCGTTCGGATTCGGTGCAGAGAGAGAGAGAAAGATGGGGTGGGTGGTGGGTGGGTTTAATCATTAATGACTTAATGAGGGGTTATTCAAGGAGAGAAAGAGACCGATGGGCTAGGTGGGGGGGATTAATGTTATTTTTCCTTTTTTTTCTTTTTTTTTTTTCTTTATTCCTTTTTTGGGAAGAAATATAATTAACCAACAACAATAGAGGGGGAAACATGCCAAGGTCCTAAATTCTATGGGAGTCCACTTTTCTAACGAATTTCCACAACTATGCGTAATTCTTAACCAATCAATGTTTCCACTTTCTCTCTTTTCTTTACTTTTTCTTTTTGGATAAATTGCGATGAACTCATAAACTACAGGTGAGTAGATAACTTCTTTTATATTTTAATTTTATTAATGTGTTTTTTTAATATTTTAATTTTTGTTAATGTATCCCACTGTCATTCGTTATTGATAAAATTTAATGAAAATTAATCATGTGATTATATACGTGATACCGTTAATAGATTCGTGTTGTTTAAAATTATCGGAACCCTCGTCGACGTCATGGCCAATTGAGTAATCATCAACAATTAATTTTGTCTTCCAACTAAATTAGGGGACACATTGACATAATTAAAGTACTAGTAATTGAGCACACGCAATGTGTGTGCAAAACATCTTTTCAAATTTCTACTTTATTAGTATAACTGTTATGTCAGTTTCACTGTTATGTCAGTTTCAAATTTTTAAACCGCATGTGTGTGTGGGAGAGATTTAAGGGGAATAGGTTATAGTGGGTTTTTCAAAGTTAGTAAAATTACCAAATCGCCTCTTAACTTTATTAATTTATAAGGGTATTTTAATATTTTCAGGTGCAATCTAATCACAAAGGCAATTGGCTTAATATAGTAGTATAGAATAAAAGGGTTATTTGCTAACCTCTGGTACTTTAGGGGGTTTTCTGTAATTTACTTTCTTTTTTTTTATGGTAAAATACAAAATATCTCCTCCTATTATTATCCATTTTATAGGTTACCCCCATCTAATAAAAAAAACCCCACATTTTGCAGCTTTTGGGGTTAGGCCGTTAGGGTTTAATCTGAAATCTGTTGAGCTGATTTCAAATTACACGAGTGGTTAAAAGGGGACCCTTTGTTATTCAGTCGCAACCCAAATTGGAGCTTTTGACTTTTGAGCTCAACAACAGAAGACAGCGTTTTAATTGATTTTCAAAATCAATTTGTTGTGACCACTTTTATGGATTGCCTTCTAGTTGTCTCGTGCACATGGGACCAGATACCTTCACGTGTCTAATGAGATTAATCAAGTATATAAACATCTTAAGAAATTTTATTTTAAAAAAAAAAAAAAACAGAAAAAGATTATAGTTGACATCAAATTTTTACGTCTTAACTTCAAACTCAATTCTGAGTAGAGATAGTGAAGCTTATGTGTGTGGATGACATTGTATATATATGTATGTGTCCCACTCTCTTACAAGAGGATTGCGATAAAATTTAGGAAATAAAATAAGTGCATGTAACATTTTTCATTCCTTAAAATTATGTAATAAATTTCTTCTTTCATTACTTGCCACACTAAGTGAGATAAAAAAAATAAAAAAAGATGAGAACCTGGTGGGATGAATAATAGCATTTTCTTTGACCAAGAGTTGAATGTCTTTGTGTGATACTCAGAGAGTACATACAATTTTTATTTTTAAATTGGAGAATTGGCCCTAGTAGATTCAGTTTTGAGAGTCCCTAATGAAGTGGAGATGTGGGTAATTAATATTAGAGAAAAGTGATGCTAATTTATTTGTGGGATGGAGTATTGGCAAAAGGACACTCATTCATTTGGACACACTGCGAACCATGCAAGAAGCATTTCCATCAAACAACTCCCATTTTCAACTAAAAAAAAAACCCCACCTCTTATCGAAGCCTTCAATATCACTTCTACCAACTGGTTTTATATGTAGTCTCAATCTGTCCTGTACACCTGTGTTAACTTCCAAGTGGTAAAACAAAGAAATTAATGGCTCGTTTGGTTATCCGATTCGAAATTAAACAATTCAAAAAAATTTACTTTAAAAGCATAAATCTATCACCTTGAATTAGAATATTTTAAAAAATTATAGTTATCACGATAATTGATGTTGTAGAATCAATTTTAAAGAATTCATGGAATACCATTATTTTGAATTACCATTTTTATTTGTGATGATAACTACCATTTTCTTGAAATTGTTAATTCAAAATGGACTATGCTTTCAACCCATGTAAAAATTCTTGAATTGTTTAATTTCGAATTGGACAACCAAACAAGCCATAAAGGTATTACTTCACTATAACATGCTCAAGTTCACAATTATCATAATTGCCCAAATAACAAAATAAGATATCATGAAAAGGTAGAAGGGCGTCACATGGAAATCCAACAAAGGTCAGATTGGGATTATATACTTCGAATCAACATTTAGTAAAAAGTCACCATGACATTTTGTCTCCTTAAGTGTAAGAGGCTAAAGACAAAAGAGAACAGGCTTGATGACAAGGACCACTACGCCCATCAGAGCGAAAAACAGCTAAATAAAACTCGACATTCTCACAAAGAGGGAGGAACGCGACCACGACTCCCGGAAAAGGATCTCAAGTTGACAACTCGTTGAGCCCCTTGGAAATGTAGATAATTTCTCGCAAACAGAAGGAGCTTTCAACTTATTTCTTAAACATTGAAAATTAATTGTCATCTTCTTCAACACTTTTTGCATTCCCGAGAATATACTCTATTGCTTCAAGCTCGTATTCGAAGCCAAGAAATTCCTTGATTTCAATTTCCACGAGGTGAAACTCCAAACAATTTGGCACACAAAGTGGTGGAGTCCAATGTTCACCTGGTTCAGCGTTCAGATCTTCCTAATGCAACATAAAGAGATCACAAGTTCATAAACTGCAACAGTTCTAGTTTAAATCATACATTATATCTAAACGCACCTGCTTAAGGATAAGAACTTCTAGATTAGGTGAGCTCTCAAGAAAGTCTGTTAGCAACTCCCAGCGAGAATCACAATCAAGATCAACCTCCAAATAAGTCAAATTATAAAATGTAGGCAGATTATAACCGTCACCAAGTACAAGAGACTGCAAAGGAGATAAACAGAAACATTATAGCGATTTCGGTATAATATGACAATACAAGAAAGTACAAAGGTGTTGGATGGCTTGTAGGTGAAGTAAATACTGGAGAACTGGGAACTGGGATCAAATTCCCGCTACATCAGGTTTGGGGGTCAATGGTGTTTTGGGGATTTGGGAGAGACTAGAGAGACATCCCTTGCTGTGTAGCTCATGGGCTGAGTGAGCTCTCCTTAGTTACACAGACAACCTCATCACACAAATTCAAAACTGTTTAAAGCCGGATACAACGATCCTTTTCCAGTAATTCTGCTCAATTGAAGGCCATAACTACTCTTTATACAGGTTCTAAAATTGTAGGATTCATATTCACAAGAATGTTTCTATAGGTTCTATGCTAGTTGTCATCTAACATAACAACATTTAAAAAATGGTAACGGTACGAAAATAATAATTCACTTATTACAGCTCTATATCAAAAGAAACTTTAACATCATAATCGATAAGTAGAGAAAACTTACCCACAAAGTATTATTAGATAATGATAGAAACTCAACATTTGAAATCCCATTAAGAAGCTTATACGTACGTTCACCATAAGGCCTGCTGGATTCTTCCAACACATTAATGTCTGCTTTAACCAAAGATGACAGGTTCTCCACCAAAAAGTCTTGTGAATAAATATCATCGAGTTTGAAGTATACAAGATTTGGAGCATTTATTACAAACTTGTACTCACGTTTATCTAAGCTTTCTTGAACAAAGTCTACTGTCAAACGTTTCAGTGTAGGCGATGAAACATTAAAATCCCATTGGTCATCCTGTTCCCGTATTATGAAAAATTCTTCAAGAACAGGGCAGCCACAAAGGAACTTTTGAATTGCATCATCATTCACATACACAACCAAACTGAGATGAAGAATCTTGAGACTCGGAAGCCAAACCAAAGTGGGAATAT
This sequence comes from Liquidambar formosana, assembly GCA_039720395.1. Lineage (NCBI taxonomy): Eukaryota > Viridiplantae > Streptophyta > Magnoliopsida > Saxifragales > Altingiaceae > Liquidambar > Liquidambar formosana. The sequence continues at coordinate 6,113,992 of CM077834.1, forward strand.
CAAGGCTAATTCCATAATGCAGCCTCAAAAACACCAGCGTCTCACAGGTAAAAAGCATATGAGGCAAAGTCACAGGTTCTTCCATGTCAAAGGATAGATTGAGCTCTCGAATATTACATTTAATTACTGCGCAGATCCATGTATGAACAAGGTGATGAAAATATTCACCGCATTGAAGCCGGAATTTTTCAATGTGTGACACATCCTTGAGAAGTAGCACTCTATTCACGAAATTAACAAAGCTCATTGCTCTTTCCAAATCTTTATCACACCAACTTGGATGGAAACCATAATCGTAAAAGTCAAGATTAGGAATGGAAGCCCAAACGTACCTCCATCTTCTTGATAGAATGCTAGTTCCCACTACAACTTTCGTTGGAAGAAATGAAAGTATGTGACAAAGAACTGCATCGGGTAAATTACTGATCCTATCTATGCTATGCTCACAACCTAAATCCATAACTTCTGTGATGCTCTTCCTAAAACATAATTTTTCTGCAAAAAGGCAAAACAAACAAACAAACAAATAAAAAAGCTAGATTCACTCCAGCTATTTCATATGTTATTAAAAATTAGAGAAATATAAAAAAGCTTCATACCCCAAAATCTCTGCTTGGTTGTTGAGAACAGGTCGGAAAAGAATAAATAATTTGAATAATTTGAGTTTTAAAGGTTTTTATTAAATAGAACCGGAGAACACAGTCTACTGAGTCTAACACAACTACACAATCATTGGGCTTCGAATTAGCTAACAAAGAATTCCGGTACAGCTATCTTAATTGTTGTTGTTAGAAAGCAAAAAAAAAAAAAGCGCCAAAAGCTCTGTTCGGTTGCTGAGAAAAGGTAGGAAAAGAAAAATTACAAAGAAAAGAAACCACAATATGGAGTTTGAGAGTTTCAATTACTTGGGACCTGAGAACACATACATATGCAGTCAATAGATAATAAAACCACTAGTTGTCTACATGTTGAGTTGTAAATTTTCAATCTTTAGAAAGCAAAAAAAAAAAAAAAATTGAGATTCAACATTTTCTTCAATAGTATATATAAAAGGTGCCAAAACAAAATGAAAAATATTTTATTTTTCGTCCGTTTTCTCAGCGGCCAAACAGAGGGCACAACTAATTAACTTTCTGGAAAGGAAAGAGAAAACCATGGAAAAGAGAAGAACCTGCTACGAAAGGCTAGAAATTGGTGCGGGTGGCGTTGATGGATGTGGGTGCAACATCAAAAACTCTAAAATATACCTAACCTAAAGATTTTAGGGTTAGGGTTTAATCTGAAAACTGATCAGCTGATTTCATATACCCAATAGTTAAAAAGGGACGCTTTATTATTTAGTAATGGCCTGTTTGGGAGTTTAAAAAATTTGATGAGACTGGTCCAGTTCAAAATGAGATAAACGATCCCTTTTCTTTACTTTTATACTTTAATTTGCCGAAAAACGAGAAGAAAAATATTAGCATTTTTTCTTCCGTTTTTCTCAGCAACCAAACAGAGAGTGTAAGTAAGTAAATAACTTTCTAGAAAGAAAAGAAGAAGCCATGGAAAAGAAAAAGAACCTGCTATGGAAGACTGGAAAACGGTTCAGCTGATTTCAAATTACACGAGTGGAGGCTTTGGAGTTTTGACACTGGAAGTCGACAAGAAGGTGGGGTTTTGTATGATTTTCAAAAGGGTAAAATATATTTACACCCCCTGTGTTTTTTGACTATTACACTGACATCCCTTATCATTTCTAAAATTACACTGCCCTTCCCTATTTTAGAAAATAATATACATATTCCTCCATCCATTAACCAATTGTTTAGAAAGTTAACGGCTATAGCTAACGTCATGTAAAAAAATGGGCTAAAATACCCATTTTACCCTTATTGAAACCAAAACGTTGCGTTTGGCGTGGAGGATACTCCCCCAAATCTGAACGAAGCCAAACCTCACCCTCAAGCCCTCACACCCTCAAGACCTAGAACCCAATCTTGCAGCCATGGCCATGGACGAAACTCGTGCGTTGACAGTGGCCAACACGGATTGCAGCAATGGAGTTACGGCGGTGGCGGAGCGAGTGCTGCTGCTGCTTCTTCTCTTCTTCTTCTTCTTCTTTGTGAGAATGGGAGTGATGAGGACGATGGTGATGGATCTGCTTCACCCAAACGTAACATTTTCCGGTGGGGGTTTGGGATGGGATCTCCGACGGGTTGACGCCGGCAACCATGGGGACATCGTGGTTGGGGTTGTAACAACTCATCGGAAAAAAACTCGCCGTCGAACCAACTCGCATGTTGGGGTTGTAACAGAGGAAGACATGGTGCGATCGTGGAACAACGGCATTGGGGTGTTAGATCTGGTCAGATCTGAGATGACGGTACCGTTGGCGGGTATCTTCTTTGGCAATTTCTTGAACTCATATCAGTTTTTGATGGGTTTATTAATGGGTTTGCCATATAGCTTTGAACCCAGTCGAGTTTGGATGCTATGGGGTCTCATTATTGGGGTACTTTAGGTTTAATTCAAAAGGGTATAGTGCCATGAATGGGTTTGTTAAGAGCTTTGAAGTTTGAACCCAATTTGAACCCAGTTGAATGGGATGGAGGGGTTTTCAACTAGTCGCTATGGGAGAGTGGGATGGGTATTGGTTGTCGGCCCACGCAGATCTGATGGGCAGAGGAAAAGAAAAGAAAAAGGAAGAGAAGAGCAGGGAAGAGGACAGCGTTAGACCCGAGCTCTTCGCCGAAAAAAATGGAGTTCGCCGGCGTTCGAGGCTGCTCCATCGACCCTTGTTCTTCTTCTTTCTTCCTCACCGTCGACGCACTCCCTCCGGTCGGCAACCCCCGTTCTTCTTCTTTCTTCCTCTTCCATTGTCTTTCTTTTTTTCTTTTTTCTTTTTTTTTTTTTCTCTTTTTTTTTTGCATACCAACTCCCCACTTCGTCCCCAGCGAAACGACGCTGTTTTAAAGGAAGGGAAATTCGGTCATTTCACCATTCCATTTACTTTGTTAGTTAAGTCGTTCTGACAAGGGGAGGTTAGTGTAATTTCAGAAAGTATAGGGGGGTCAGTGTAATAGTCAGTAAATAGAGAGGGTGTAGATGTATTTTACCCTTTTCAAAATCGATTTGGTGTAACTTCTTATACTTCCGCAAGACCGTACACTTTCAGAAGGCCTTAATTTCCCCTATGACATTTTGGGTGGTGCTATATTTCCTTTTCCTTCTTGCAGACGCTGCATTTGGATTTTTAAAATTTTTTCATCTTAAAGGGATATGACAGTTGAAATAACATGCCATAAATTCGAGTGAGTCTTTTAACCATGACACAATCAAATAGTGCCACAAGTCAATAGATCATGAAATTATGAGGTTAAAAAGTATATTAATTATCCTATTTTATTTTATTTTCATTAGCTTGTAACATTATTTCGTTATATCATAGTTACATAAAAGTTTTTCTCCATAAATTCAGACCACCAAGCAACCTAATGCAGCAATGTGAGCAGTGTGAGAGAGTGCGTCTTCCATGTAACTGTGTGATATGGTCACGTGGTGTCAATTGTGAGGCCAAAAAAGTACTTTGACAATTTCACTTCGCTTGCCTCTTATTGACCCGTGACACCACATAAGCCTTGTTACAGTTACATACAAGTTTTTCTCAAGAGGATATCTAGTGTTGTGAACTATATTACATGTGTTATTGTTATTTTAGCATATGTTACAATCTTAAATGCTATAATTTGACATAATGTGCTTTAATGGTGCAAATGATATCTCTTTCTTTTGTTTTTTTAACCAACTTTGTGCTATTTTATACTCCCTCTGTTTCTATTTAAGTGGCCTACTTTCCTTTTTGGGATGTTTCAAAAAAATTGTCACATTCAAAAAGTCAATAATTTTTCTTATTTGATTTCCTAAAATACCCTTGAAAGGGTATTCTTTCTTTTACAATATTTTGTACACTGAGGGTCAAATTAGAAAATTGAAACATATATATGTTGATGTGAAAGTATTTAATAAGATTTCCTAAAAATGCATATTTTTTCAAAAGGGACGATCAATTTGAAACGGAAGGAGTATCAAGAGTGTGTCAAATATAGCATAAGGGCGAACTATTATTATTTTTTAGTACACCATTAGAGCACCAATAAAGTGTGTTATTGTTTATATATAATAATAGCACATCTTTTAGTCCACCATTAGAGATGCTCTAATTAAGTTTCAACAACTCTCTCTCCCTCTCTTTCTTTTCTTCTTCTTCTTCTTCCCTTTTCTTTTTTTTCTTTTTTTTTTTAATTATACAATTGGAGGGTTTCAAACCTTTATCATTTCCTACTCTTATCCTTTATTCAACCCACTCTCTGCACACTAAACTAGTCACAGTGGCCTTTTTCAACAACACCATAACAAAGGCAAAAATGGCCCAAGTTCGATCATCACGTAACCTAATGATACTGTTTTTGCTTCTTTTCTTTTTTCTCTTTTTCTTTTTTCTTTTGTTGGCTAAGTGTCGCCGGCCAATTCATTGGTACCCAAAAAATTGGGTGCCATACTTACAGGTTCACTTTAAATAGAAAATGAATCATTTTAAATGGTGACGATTATTAAATAGTAAATGAATCACTTTAAATAAAAAATGAGCCCATTATAAATCATTTCAAAGGGTAAATGAGTCACTCCAAAAAGTAAATAAGTATGATTTCCTAAAAAAACCTTTGTAAAAAACGTAAAAGTAAATAAGTGCATGTGATAATTATGACATGTTATGCGGTTTGCCAAGGCTTTGTTTGTTGGATTATTTTAATAAAATAATAATATTATTATTATTATATATCCGTTGGCCCGATTACTTCTATTTAAGGTGGTTATAATGTGTATAAATATTGTTTTTATTGGTAAGGCTTTGTGAGTAGAGCATTATCGCCTGAGGCTCCCCATCTATTCTTATAGCTATACGTATGTGCATAGTTACTATAGTATTTACATATTTTCATCATATCATACTCCTATATACTACTTTTAAGTAAAAGGTGTATTTGTGTGGAGTTTTTGTCCTTTGAATAAAACAAATTTGTTTATCTTACAATAGATGTGATTGGGCTGTAATATCCTGAGAACAATGTGTTAATGAACTTGCTGTATTGAATTTATTTACACAAAAACACAAATCGTCTTAAAAAAAACGAGATACTCATATTTCAATCCGTCACTTTGCGTTTACCCTTAACATTGTTTCATTATTGTTTCTATCTTGATTTTTATTTCTAATTTTTATCCTAAATCCCTAACATTGTATCTGGGTGAAATTACCTTCTGCCAACAAAATCCTCAAAAAAGCCTGGGAAAGAAAAACCAAGAGGGTATTTTGGTTTTAAAAAAGTACAAAATGAATCTTTGACTGAATAAATTTTTGTTATAACACCACACGCAACCCCCCTCGATCATATATGGAAAGATAAACCGATACATAACAATGAGTTAGATTGAATTAAAGATTAAGTTGTTAAGGAATAGATCAACAATGTATCTTAAGCTAATATTTTTCTTATTATAAAAAAAAAAAAGCTTTTTTTTTTTTCTCTCTCATATCTGAACAGAGCCACTCCACATGGATCCCACATGAATACATGATGAGTATGGATCTTACAATCTCAAGTGAGAAATTCGAGGTTTTTTTTTTTTTTTTTTTTTTGAAAAAAATGGAAGAAGGGAAGAATGGCTTCGCTCGAGCATTTACCCATCTATCCCAAAGCACAATCACCTTTAAGTAAGCAGGGTTGATTAAGTCAAATTATAATACCAAATGTTAAATCAATACCATTACGATTGCGAGCACAGCACGAATCATCAGTTCCCTATATGACGGCGGCAAAAGGACACGCTTGTAGAAGGAGGATTGCACAAGAAAGCGAAATGGCTAGAGAGCTAAGATCAATTTCTTTTGTGTCCCACAAACAATATAGGGTAACGAAATTGTCAAATTGATGATCACCAGAAGCAAGAAAACGTAATTCAGAAAGGGCACAAAATGTGTCAACTATTTCGTACTTGTTGCATCAATCCGACCTTACCAATAGTCTCATTTTAGAGGTCCCAGTTGCAGTGAATAAAATTCATCTGTTAAGGTTCTCTACTCTAAGGGCTGGTTTCTTTGGCTGGAATCGGAATGGAGTTGAAAGTTCCGATTCCCCTGATTCCTTCCATTCCAATTCCGACCAAACAAACAAAAATGATTGACATAGCAAGAATGGTTTGCATTAAGGGTTGATTACTTCTATCCTCTCCAGGAAGAACTAGATCAACATCTTCCCAAAAAAAAAAAAAAAGGGGGAATTTTCAGCCTTCGCGCCCCCCCCCCCCCCCCTCACTCTTTCAATACCCAGCTTTAAATTGATCAAACCATGAAATGCCGGCATATCACAACCAAACTGACAGAAGAAAATGTTATCATGGAAAAAATAAAATAAGAATAGTAGTCAAAGAAAATGCAAAAAGAAATAAAGCAAGCTTACCCACTACTTACCAGTTGGTTGAAGACTTGAAGATTATACAAGCATGGGTTTTGTTCATCTAAGAGCATGTTAAAAAAAGAAAAAAAAAAGACCCTTAAAAAGATAATGAATAAATTGAGAAAGCAAGCTTATCAAACTTCAACAAATTAGCCAACAAAGAATCCCAAAGATTAAAAGTAGGTCACTCTAACAAGCTAACTCACAATTATTATTCTCCCCTACACCCATTTTTTTTTTTAAAAAAAAAAACACATATCACGAAGAGGTAGAAGGGTGCTACATGGAACTCCAACAGACAATAGAATGGGATTATATAACTAGAGTAACCATTTGGTTAAAGTCACTGTGACATTATGCCTCCATAAGTGTGGGAGGCTAAAATAAAAAAGAGAACAGGCTTGATGAAAAGGACTACTACTCCATTCAGAGGAAAACCCCACTAAACAGTTAAATACAACTTGAGGAGGAACACAACCAAAACTTCACAAAAGGAGACTGAGTTGACAACTCCATGAGATCCTTGGAAAGCTTGATAATTTCTTGCAAACAGAAGATTCTATCTCTGAATGTTGACAATGAATTGTCATCTTCTTCAAAACTTTTGCATTCTTCAGCATATACTCTATTGCTTCAAGCTTGTATTCTTCAGCAGGAAATTGCCCAATTTCAATTTCCTTGAGGTGCAATACCAAACAGTTCGGCACACGCAGTGGTGGAGTCCAATGTTTACCTGGTGTAGCTCTCATAATTACCTAATGCAACAAAAAGAAATTACAAGAAAAAACTCCAACAGTTCTAGTTTAAGTCATCCATTATATCTAAATGCACCTCCATAAGGGCAAGAACTTCAAGATTAGGTGAGCTCTCAAGAAAGTCTGTTAACAACTTCCAGCCAAATTCATATAAAACAGAAAGCTCCAAACGAGTCACGTTATAAAATGTAGGCAGATTGTAACCATCACTATTTCTGAGAGACTGCACACGAGATGGAAACAAATATTTTAGTGCTTTTGGTGAACTATCATAATACTACAAAATACAAAGGTGCTAACTGAAATGCTGATAAAGTCTACTCAATACCTGGGATCAAATCCCGCATACAACAGGCTTAGAGGTCGACACTGTTCTAGGGATTTGGGGGAGGGCCATCCCTTGCAGTATAGCCCATGGACCAATTGACCTTTCCTTAGTCATCTATAAATTTTATATATAACTCAACCTTATACCAACTGTTTGTAAGTAGGACACATCGATCCTCTTCTGGAAATTTTGTTCCATCAAAGGTCATAACTAAAATCTATGAAGATTCTAAAATTGTAGGATTCATATTTGGTAGGGTCTAACTATCTGTTCTATGCTGGTTGTCAATCTAACATATCAAAATTTAAATAAATAAAAAAACACTAAGCATGTGAAAATGTAATAGTTCATTTATTACAAAAATTTATCCAAAGAAACTTAACATCATAATAGATAAGTAGAGCATTTTTTTTTTTGGGATAAGTAGAGCATACTTACATACACAGTTCCATCACAAATTGATAGAAACCTAACGCTTGAGATCTTGCTCAGAAGCTTACATATACGTTCACCATAAAGTCCAGATCCTACAAAACTATCACTATGTTGTGATACATTGATAGATGCTTTAACCAAGGATGATAGGTTCTCCACCAAATAGTTGTCCGAGTTATAATCCAAGAGGTCAAGAAATACAAGATTTGGAGCATTAATTACGAACTCGTATTCATGATTGTCTAAATCATCAGAATATAAGTTTACTGTCAAACGTTTCAGTGTAGTCGATGAAATGTTATATCCAATTCTTCAAGGACTGGGCAGCCACATAAGAGCTTCTGAGTTGTGCCATCAGTCATAAATTTAACGCAACTGAGATGAAGAATCTTGAGACTTGCAAGCCAAACCGAAGCAGGAATATCAAGTTCAATTTCATTACCCAGTTCCAAAAACACCAACGTGTCACAGGTAAAAAGCATACGAGGTAAATTCAAAGGTTCTTCCACGTTTAAGTAGAGTCTGAACTCTTGAACATTATGCTTAATTGCATTGCAGATCCAAATTTGAACAAAGGGCTTATAGTATTCACCGCACCGAAGAAAGAATTTTTTAATATATGGCAAATCCTTGAGAATGAACACTCTGTTCACAAAATTAACAAAGCTCACTGCTCTTTCCAAATCTTTATCGCACTGGATTGAATCTATCAGTAAAACACCCTCATAGTCGCCGAACTCAAGATTAGGGATGGAAGCCCAAAGGAACCTCCATCTTGTTGATAGAAAGCTGGTTCTTACTGCAAATTTTGTTGGAAGAAGTGAAAGTATGTGACATAGAACTGCGTCTGGTAAATTACTGATCCTATCTCTACAATGCCCACGACCTAAATCCATTACCCCTGTGATGCTCTTCCTAAAACATAATTTTTCTGCAAAAGACCAATTAAAACAAATTCATAGTATCACTAGATTCACTCCAGCTATTTCATCTGTTGTTGAAAAATCAAAGATAGAATAAAATAAAAAGGTAGGAAAACAATCAAAACAAACTCATATTACCCAAAAAGCTCTGTTTGGTTCTTGAGAAAGGAACAAAAAATGAAAATGAATATTTTGAGTTTTAAAAATTTTCGTTAATTAGAACCGGAGAACACAATCTACTGAGTCTAACACAACCATTCGGCATCAAATTAGCTAACACAGAATTCCCCACTACAGCTATTTCATTTGTTGTTGGAAAATTAATTTTTTTTTTTTAAAAAAAAACCCAATATACAAAAGGAGCAAACAAAGAGCTTTAAAACCCAAAAAGCTCTGTTTGGCTGGTAAGAAAAGGTAGGAAAAGTTAAACTACGAAGAAAAGAAACCACAATATTGAGTCTGAGAGTTTTATTTATCTGGGACCCAAGAACACACACATGTAGTCATGAGTCAACTGAAACTAAAACAGCTATTTGTATTCGTTGAGTTGAAAATTTCAATCTTTAAGAACAAAAACAACAGAAAAAAATAATGAGATACACCATTTTCTTTACTTCTATACTTTAATTTGCTGAAAAACGAGAATAAAAATATTTACTTTTTTTCTTCCGTTTTTCTCAGCAACCAAACAGAGGGTACAAGTACGTAATTAACTTTTTAGAAAGGAAAGAAGAAGCCATGGAAAAGAAAAAGAACCTGCTATGGAAGACTGGAAAACGGTTCAGCTGATTTCAAATTACACAAGTGGACGCTTTGGAGTTTTGACAATGGAAGTCGACACGAAGGCGAGGTTTTGTATGATTTTCAAAATCGATCTGGTGCAACTTCTTGTACTTTCCCAAACTGCATACTTTCAGAAGGCCTTAATTTTGGGCGGCGCTATGTTTCCTTCGCCAAGACGCTACATTTGGAGTTACAAGATTTTCTCATATTTAAAGCGGCATGACAACCATGGTTCAAAGTTTCCGTCTGGTTCGCATCTCATTTCGTTTACGTTCATTTTGCTCTCACCCAATACATCGCGTCTAAGATGAGATGCAATTTTATATAAGAAAAATAGTTTAAAAAAATTCAAAAAAATCATAGAAAATTCCTAAAAAATATGATGATTACATTGGAACCATCAAATAAGCAAAATAATGAACTCAATGCACATAATATGGTAAAAAAAACATAAAAATAAGCGCTAGTACACTAATATATAATGAAATAACACTATATTTATGTTGTAGATTAGAATATACACCCAAGGAGCATAAATAAATATCATATAAATAGTATTTTCATGATTTTTTTTTTTTTAAATCTGTGTTTTATGAAAAAGAGTTAGCATTTGCAAAAAAAAAAATTAAATTTATAAGTTCCAAATAATTTATGCTTAATTATGAGTTCATGATGATTAAAAAAATGTGTAACAATTTTCTAAATTTAAAAATTAAGATTTTCGTAATTTTTTATCATTTATAAAAAAGATTTACCATTTATTAAAAAAAAAAATCACACTTATAAATGTATGATACATGATATGGGAAAAAACGCTAAAACTATAGGTGTTCACTAGCATTTAAAAAAAACAAATGAAAAGAAGAAACCAAAAAAAATCTCAACCCACTTTAAAAATGTCTTACTTTCCCCACTCCCAGTGCTTATAAAAAAACAGAACAAAAACAAGACAAAAAAGAAAAAAAAAAGAGGAAACCTTATAAGTCCATGGGTCTGGACCCTCGACCAGTCGACCCAAAGTATGCTTGCGAGGGCGAGGCCGTATGCTTGCGAGGGCGAGAGAGGAGAGAACAAGTGACGCGATAGAGAACTAGAGCTCCACTGCCGACCGTCGACCTGCTTGATCGGCTGCTTCTCCCGGCCACCGCAGCCGCTGCCGTTACCGCTACCGCCGTCGTTAGCTGCCGCTGCAACTATCGCCGACCACAGGCACTGCTACTGCTGCTGCTCTCGCTGCCGGCCACCGGAGACACCCACTGCAACACCACAGGATCTGGATTCCACCAACAAAGACGACAACACCCACCAGCTATGCTCATAGTGAGAATGGAGAACAAAGAGAGAGAGGGGGGAAGATTGAGCTCGTTGTGAGAGAAATCGGGTAGGCCGTATGGTTTATTCGTAGGCATAGGTGCATAATTTTCTCCATTTCAGGCAGCTTTCTGCAAGATCACATAGGCAAAAAGATGCTCTCGTACGAATTGGACGAAATCTCGTTCGATTCGTCCCGAGATTTCGATTTCTCACGCTTCTCGTTTCATCTCGTGCGAGATCTCGACATTCTCGGCCGATCGAGAAGTGCTTCTCCCACGTATATGCCTGTATCGGCCCTAGTTCTCGTATCGGAGGGCGGCGAGACCGGATTGTCTCGGCGAGATCTCGGCCGAGACAACCGAAACTTTGAACCTTGATGACAACCGAGGCGACTAGGGGTTTCTCTTTTTCAGTAATTCCTTTTACTATTGATTTGTAATAAACTGACTACTAACTTTACTATAAACTACTTTAAACAAAAACTAGTTGATAGTCAAAACATCGCTCTTGGGAATTACTCTTAAATAAGGCAAATGCATTTGTCATTTCCCTTTTCTTTTTCTTTTTTTCCCTTTTCTTTTCATCTCTAGCAGGGCTCAGGCAGTCGAATGAGACTTCAAAATTTTGAAAAAAACATAAGGATCCAACTTAATTGGTATGCTCGTAGTAGATTCAATATAAAAAAAAGTAAAAAGTAAAAGTAAAAGTAAAAAAAAACATTTTTTTTATAAGTAGATGAGAAAAAGTTCAAATCCAAGTTTAAAGGGCCTCAAATTAGAGTTCAGATATTACAACTCCTTTAAGTGATCTTCCCACCCCATTAATTAGTGGGGTGGGAATATCCTAACCCAAGTCCATGTACAATGACCCAAATGGCCAAATAATCTATTCAACTCAAGTCCAAAAAAAAAAAAAAAAAATGCAAACATTCAACCCTAAATCAGATCAAATTTAATGCCTCTTTCAGTTTGCTCTAACCTCCTCCTCTTTTCCTTTCTTAGTGCTCTTAACCTCCACATCAAATCAAAATTCTATTTGAAAGATTAAAAGTATTTGATTATCGATCAGACAAAGAAGTCAGATACACCGTACACCAAACGTCCAAACCTCTCTTTATTTTCAGTTCTTAATCTATATAAAAAAAATTTAGTAATCATATATGTAAGCACTAAGAAAAAAAATTGTTGGGTATAAATTTAATTATACACATGAATATATATGTATAGAGGGTCTCATTTTAGGAGTTCGCCTATGACTCGAAAAAACTCAAAACTAGCCCTGATCTTTAGATCCCTATCCTGATTCTTACATTTGTACATGATATCACATACTCTCTCCGTGCCATAAATATAAGTAATGTTTGACAAAACACGAAATTTAAGAAAATGTCATTATTGTATTGACTTGTCATTTATAAATTCTATTTTTGTAAAAATACTTTCATCTTTTTTGTATTAGGTTTTATGTTGAAAATAAATATTAAAATAACAAAAGGTAGTGTAAGAAACTTTAAAAATTAAATAAATAAATAAATTATTATTTGATTTTTCAAAGTGGACAAACATTTTGGAACAAAAAATATAACAAAAACGACTTACCTTAATGGGACGGAAGGTGTATAAGAAGTGAGATCCTATATAAGTCCCTAAAACCCTTTCACTACATATTTGAAGAGAAATCAAATATTGCTAACTTTGTTACCTACCACGATCTGTTAGAGGCACTTAATTAGAGATGCTTTGAGGTTTTGAGATAGCAAATCTACCTTTATTGGAGCCTTGGAGTTGCTCTTATACGGTCGTTTACATCAACTTATAATCATGTCCCAACTTTTACACAATTCTGATTCAAAAAAATATAAAACAAGGCTAGCGACGCTCATTATAGAATTTTTTTTTGAATACAAGTATGAATTCTCTCAGCCTATCCACCATGACTTCCAATACAGGAATTAATTACCCGTCAATGAAGATATGTCCTATCAACCTTTACTACATTTATTACGTCTAAAGGATTGACCAGAAGGTTTGAACCCAGAACCTCATTATTGGTATTCTAATCATGAGACCATCTTAGCCACACCTCATGATTTAGAATTTTAAATAACTATCACATATTCTTATTCTTGTAGTGGAGTTTTGATAAAAAATGGACTGAAGGAGGGAGTCGTGGTAAAGGAGGAGAACCACGTGATGAATATAACACTTTCCTTGGTAGGGAGTTGAATGTCCCACATGTGATGGAAAATTCTTTTTCGAAGAAATTTAAAATCTCCCAAGTTATATCCTCAGGCGAACACTGAAACTTTGCGAATTCTCCAGATTTTATAATTTTCACATCAATCTTAAGATATGAAGAATCTTTATTTACAAATAATGAGATTATGCATAATCAAAACCATTCAATCTAACCACATTAGACTATATATATATACTCCCTTTGTTATTAAATAAGTGTCCTACTTTTTTTTTTTTTTTTTTTTTTTTGGAGATGTTTCAAAATAATTGTCCTATTTCAAAAGTCAATGATCATTTTTAATTTATTTCCTAAAACACCTTTAAAAAGGTATTCTCACTTTTTCTAATGTTTTACACACTTGAGGGCAAAATTGGAATTTCAAAACATATGCATTGATGTGAAAGAGGGCACTTAATTTGGAATGGAGGGTTTTCTTAAAAAAACGTGTTTTTGTAGAATTTCCAATCATTTAATAGGGTTTTCTTAAAAAAACGTGTTTTTTCAAGAAGGACACTTAATTTGAATCGGAGGGAGTATATATTAAATTAATAAAGTAAAACAAGGTCATTTTGGATGTGTTTACACAGAATTTCAGTCACCTTCATAAGTTCATGCAGAATTTCCAGTCATTTCGGATGCGTTTATGCAGAATTTCCTTATAGTTTTCCTAGCTTGCATGACATTCTTTTTTAAAAGGCTGAATTTGAAGTCTTTTGCTTGACAGTAGCCCAGAGCAAGAGGCACGTAACAACAGTCATAGAAGCATTCTGAAGTTTCAACGACAGAATCAAAGGTTCATATATAATGTTGGCAAAAGGACACTCAATCCATTTGGACACAGTGCGAACCATGCAAGAAGCATTTCCATCAAACAAATCCCAATTTAAACTCAAAAAACCCCTACCTGTTATCCAAGCCTACAATCTTTTGCTTGACCCTGAAGCAGGAGAGAGGGCTTAAAAGTCTTGGGAGCTATATTTTTTATTTTATTTTATTTTATTTTTATAACGGTGAAGGCTCTTTGGACCCACACATAGAACCTAAACTCCGAAGGAACATAGCAATCCACCGCCATAACCCCCACTTAAATCTTAGCTTGTCCTAATACAGAATCGAACCTATGAGTGTACGTCTAACCATACAATCACAAGTTCGTCCTTCTTAATTGGGCTACCCAAGGATGGGTCTTGAGAGCATTTTAAATGACAGAATCAACTGTACACATATCGATAACTCATTAAAGGATGATTGCACAAGATATTTAAAAATCAAAATACAATTGCCGTGGCTTTTAAACGTTGTAAAGAACCATTAATCAAACAAATCAAATGCAAATAAATCATTAGAACTGTCATATTTCCACACCATAATCGTAAAAATATATTCACTCTCAACAAAAAATCAAAGGAACCCTGTAAAAATATAGAAAATAAAGTCACAGAAAGGCATATTCCAGTCCAGTACTAGGTATGCATCTTCAAAGAAAGAAAGAAAGAAAAATGACATGGACGAATTTCAAAACCTTTTTCAGTCAACACCCATCTCAGAAATGATCAATTAAATTATGAAATGCAGAATATCACAATCATACTGAGGAGAAAACCATCTCGTGGAAAAAAAAAAAAGCTAGGTAAGCAAAATCCTAAAAGAAACAAAGCAAGCTCAGTAGCTAGTTAAAATTATACAAGCATGCGTTTTGTTCATTTAGGAGCATGTTAAAACTAAATGGAGATAAAACAAGAAGAATAACTTAAACATAATAATGAAGAAATTGAGCAAGCAAACTATATTGAATTATCGAATAACAACGAATGTTCTAATATATGTAATTTGATTAGTGATTGTATATCTCTTATGTACATGGGCTATGCCCTTCTTTTTAATACAAATTTACTTCTTCAAAAAAATATATGTATGTAATTTGAATAGAGGCAGAGATGATGGACCTTAAATTGCATCCGTAGTAGGTTCTTCAAACAATTTTTTATTTTCATTATTATGTCTTTTCCTTCCAATTTCTTGGAACATAAGGTTAAAATTGGGTTAGTATAAAAAATCTATTTTTTAGTTGAAATTATGTACATAATTTAAAATTTTTTATTCGTGAAATTTAATTGTTTTCAAAATTATACATAGATTCGCTATTCTATTATAAATCACTCGTCAAACTAAATTGATCAAAAGATAAGTGAATCAAATAAACGAAAAATTGATTTAAAGCACACCCTTAAGTGTAGTTCAGTAATTCAGGCCCAAGCTCATGATCTTCTCTACTTAAAACTCCATACCATTCTCTTGTGAGGTTCATGCTCAACAACATTTATCTTCTAAGAAAATAGCATTGCTCAACACTCAGCTCAAGTTCACAATTATCATTACCCAACTAACAAAATAGCATATCTCGAACCGGTTGAAGGTTGCCACATTCTAGAACTCCAACAAAGGCTAGATTGAGATTAAATTAGAAAAACCATTCGACAAAAGTCACTACAACAGTTGGCCTCTATAACTTGGCATTCTCAATAAAGAGGACGAACGAAACCACAACTTCAGTAAAGGAGACTAAGTTGACAACTCCTTGAGCCCCTTGGAAATCTTGATAATTTCTTGCGGACAGAAGATGCTTTCTTCTTACCTAAATTTCGACAACCAATTGCCATCTTCTTCAAAACTTTTGCATTCTTGAGCATATACTCTATCGCTTCAAGCTCATATTTGAGACCAAGAAATTCCTTGATTTTAATCTCCATGAGGTGAAACACCAAACTGTTAGGCACATGCTGTGGTGGAGTCCAATGTTCAGCTTTATAGCCTGTATCATCCTCCGGATAATCCTAAGGCAAGAAAAATATATTACAAGATCGTAAACTGCAACAGTTTTCTAGTTGAAGCCATATATCTAAACACACCTGGTTAAGGATAAGAACTTCTAGGTTGGGTGAGCTCTCAAGAAAGTTTGTTATCAGCTTCCAGCCAAGATCAAAATTAACATCAAGCTCCAAATGAGTCATTTTATAAAATGTAGGCAGATTATAACCATCACTATATCTGAGAGACTGCGCAGGAAATGGACACAAATATTATAGATTTATAGTGCTTTTGGTAAACAAATATATATATAAAAAATTACAAAGGTGTATGCTGGCCTGCAGATAAAATAACTACTGGAGACCTGGGATCAAAATCCCACCTACATCAGGTTTGGGGATAGATGGTGTTCTGGGGATTTGGGGGAGGCCATTCCTTGCTGTGTAGCCCATGAGCCAAGTTTTCAATAGCATGATAGACAACCTTATCCCAACTGTTAAGGTTAGATACAAGGATCCTTTTCTAGTCATTCGGCTCCATCAAAAGCCATAATGCAGGTTCTAAAATTGTATGAGTCATATTCAGAAGGGTCTGACTGTAGGTTCTATCTCGTTGTCAGACTAAGGTAACAAAATTTTACAAATAATAAGTATATGAAAATAATAATTCAATAATTACAGGTATATATCCAAAGAAACTTTAACATCATCATGGATAAGTAGAGTAAACTTACAATCATAGTAGCATCAGCTAATGATAGAAACTTGATGTTTGAGATCCTGCTAAGAAGCTTATATATACTCCCACTGCAAGGTCTGTATCCTCCCGATACATTAATGTATGCTTTAACCAAGGACGATATGTTCTCCACCAAAAAGTGGTATGACCCAAAGTCATCGATATCGAGGTATACAAGATTTGGGGCATTTATTACAAGCTTGTACTCAAGATTCTTATTCCACTTTCCATAAAGGAATCGTAATGTCAAACGTTCCAGTGTGCGAGATGAAACATTAAAATCCCATTGCTTCTCCTCGCCTCTTTCTATAAACAATTCTTCAAGAACAGGGCAGCCGCGAAAGAGCTTTTGAGTCGCATCATCATTCATATATATAGTCATTTCGAAATGAAGAATTTTGAGACTCGGAAGCCAAACCAAAGTGGGAATATCAAGGCCAATGCCAGAACCCAGCTTCAAAACCACCAACGTCTCACAAGTAAAAAGCATATGAGGCATATTTACAGGTTCTTTCATGCGCAAGCAGAGATCAAGCTCTCGAACATTACACTTAATTGCAGTGCAGATCCACGTATGAACAAAGGGCTGACAATATTTACCGCATCGAAGCCAGAATTTTTGAATGTGCGATACATCCTTGAGAAGTAGCACTCGAATCACGAAATTTACAAAGCTCATTGCTCTTTCCAAATCTTCGTCACACCGATATGGATATGAATCATCATCGCAAAAGTCAAGATTAGGGACAGAAGCCCAAAGGTACCTCCACCTTCTTGATAGAATGCTGGTTCTAACTGCAAAATTCGTTGGAAGAAATGAAAGTATGTGACATAGAACCGTGTCTGGTAAATTACTGATCTTATCTCTGCTATGCCCACGATCTGAGTCCATTACCTCTGTGAAGCTCTTCCTAAAACATAATTTTTCTGCAAAAAGATATCAAAACAGACATATAAAACCACTTGATCCACTCTAGCTATTTCATTTGTAGTTGAAAAATTATAAACACAGAGAGAGAGAGAGAGAAATTTTTTGCTTTGTACCCCAAAATCTCTGTTTGGCTTGCTGAGAAAAGGCCGGAAAAGAAAAAACCAAACTGAAAATTTTAAGTTCTAAAAGTTTTCATAATTTAGAACCGGAGAATACAGTGTAACACAACCATTCGGCTTCGGATAAGCTAACACAGAACTCCACTATAGCTATTTCATTTGTTGTTGGAAAATTAATAGAAACAAATTAAAAAACAAAAGCAAAAGAAGAATGCTTTAAACCCCAAAAGCTCTGTTTGGTAGCTAAGAAAATGTAGGAAAGGGAAAGTTACAAAGAAAAGAAACCACAATCTTAAGTCTGAGAGTTTTAATTACTTGGGACCACGTACACATGCAATCAAGTGAGAGTAGAACAACAGAAAAATAATGAGATTCAACATTTTCTTTTCTTTTATACTTTAAACTGCCAAAAACAAGAAGAAAAATATTTACTTTTTCTTCCGTTTTTCCCAGCAACCAAACAGAGGGAAAATGTAAATAACATTTTAGAAAGGAAAGGGAAAGCCAGGGAAAAAGAAAAGAACCTGATATGGAAGGCTGGAAATTGGTGCAAGTAGTGTTGATGACTTGAGGGATGTAGGTGCAACATCAAAATCTCTTATAGCTAAAGCTTTAGGTTAGGGTTTAATCTGAAATCTGTTCGGCTGATTTCACGTTACACGAGTGGTTAAAAGGGGACCCTTTGTTATTCAGTCGCAACTCGCAACCCAAATTGGAGTTTTTGACTTTGGAACTCGACAACAGAAGACATCGTTTTAATTCGATTTTCAAAATCAATTTGTTCTGACCAGTTTTATGGATTGCCTTCCAGTTGTCTCGTGCACGTGGGACGACAAATTCACATGTGGAATGACACTAAGGAGGATGCTACGGTCAGCCGCGGAGGGCGGACCGTCGCGCTCCCATTGGTGCGTGCATGACACGCACCGTGGGTCCCACGGTGCGTGTCATGCACGCACCAATGGGAGCGCGACGGTCCGCCCTTCGCGGCTGACCGTAGCATCCCTCGTGACACTAATCAGGTAGAGTAGCAATTGAGCACCCACAGTGAGCACATTTTTTTAAGTTTTTTAAATTGCATGTATGTAGGAGATAATTAAAGGGAAACAAGTTGTGATGAATTTTTTAAAATTGATAAAATTAATAAATTGTCTTTTAACTTTATTAAATTGTAAGGGTGTTTTATTATTTTCAAGCGCAATCCAACTACAAAATGAATTAGTTTTATATAGTAGTATAGATAAATATTTTTAAAAAATTTATTAAAAAAAAAGAAGAATGTAGTTGACATCAAATTTTTATGTCTTAACTTCTAACTCAAATCAAGGAAGGTTGGTTTGATGGCAAAAGAGTGAACTATAAAATTAGGCATCCTGAATTCAAAACCAATCAATCTTTTTTAGCTCCGCATAAGAGTGGAGATTAGTCGGGTTCTGATAGTTCGGATACTCCGTTGTTTTTAGGGGAAAAAAAAAAAAACGCACAATCCTGAGTAGAGATAGTGAAGCTCATGGATCTGAATGATATATTGTATATAAATATGTATCCCAGTCTCTTATAAGAGGAGTGAGATAAAATTTAGGAAATAAAATAAGTGCATGTAGCACTTTCCATTTCTTAAAATTATGCAATAAATTTTTTCTTTCATTACTTGCAACACTAAGTGAGATAAAAAAAATATAAAAAAAAGATGAGAACCTGGTGGGATGAGTAATAGCATTTTCTTTTACCAAGAGTAGAATGTCTTTGTGTGATTCTCAGGGTAGATACAATTTTTGTTTTTGTTTTTTTGTTTTTATTTTTATATTGGAGAATAGATATGGTTTTGGTAGGCCCAGTAGATTCAGTTTGGAGAGTCCCTAATGAAGTAGAGAAGTGGGTAGTTAATATTAAAGAAAAGTGATTCTAATTTATTTGTACTCCGTATATCCTTTCAAAAAAATACAGAGTAGGATTTGTTCATTTTTAGAAGGGCAATTTGAGAAGAATAAGTGAGCACACCAATCGGATGTGTTGGCTTTGTGATGGTAGAGAAACATATTTTCCCTCTTTAACTGTATCGATTCCTCTAGAAAGACGAGAGAATAGGCTTGATGAAAAAGATCACAATTTCCATTAGAGGAAAACAACACTGAACACAGATTGACATTCTAAGAAAAGAGGAAGAACACATCCACAACTTCAGAAAAGGAGCCTAAGTTGACTACTCTTTGCGCCCCTTGGAAACCCTGATAGTTTCTTGCGAACACAAGATTCTTCCTCCAAATCTAAATCTTGACAGTAAATTGACAGCTTCTTCAAAACTTTTGCATTCTCCAGCATGTACTCAATTGCTTGAAGCTCGTATTCTTCCCCATGAAATGCCTTGATTTCAATTTCCTTGAGGTGCGATAGCAAACAGTTAGGCACGCACAGTGGTGGAGTCCAGTGTTCAGCTGGATAATTGTCCATGTTTCCCTGATGCAACGAAAAGATATTACAAGTTCATAAACTGCAACAGTTCTAGTTGAAGTCATACAATATATCTCAACAAACCTTGTTAAGGATAAGAACTTCTAGATTAGGTGAGCTCTCAAGAAAGTCTGCTAGCATGTTCCAGCCAAAATTGCCATTAATACCAAGCTCCAAACGGGTCACATTATAAAATGTAGGGAGACTATAACCATAACCACTATCACTGAGAGACTGCACCAGAAATGGACAAAAATATTATATTGCTTTTGGCAAACTATAAAAATAAGGAGTGAACAAAATATAAAGGTTCTGACTAGCAGACTCGTAAACTCTCTACTAAAGATGTGGGATCAAATCCCATCTATATCAGGCTTTGGGGACATGGGGTGTTCTGGGTCAGGGGAAAGGGCCATCTTTTGCCAAGTGAGCTTTCCTCAGATATATATAATAATCAACTCAACACATTCTTATCCCATCTGTCTAAAGTCGAAAACAAGAATCCTTTTCTGGCCACTCTGCTCCATCATAGGCCATACCTACTCCTTACTACGGGTTCTAAAATTGTGGGATTCATATTCACAAGGGTCTGACTATTGGTTTTATGCTAGTTGTCTATCTAACATAAACTCCTCCAATGTCCATGCCAAAACAGTACATAAGCAAAAATAAAATAAAATAAACATATGAAAATATAATAATTCAATAATTTAAGGTATTTATCAGGAGAAACTTAACATCACAATGGATAAGTAGAGAAAACTTACATGCAAAGTTTCATCAGATAACTGATAGAAACTTAACGTTTGAGATCCAGCTAAGAAGCTCACAAATATGATCACCATAAAATGTGGTCCGTACAAATCTGTCACAAAATAGTCCTACATCAATATAAGCCTTGACCAAGGATGATAGGTTCTCCATCAAATAGTGCTCTGACCCAAAATCATTGAGATTGAGGTACACAAGATTTGGAGCATTAACCATGAGCATGTATGCACGATTGTCTGATTCATCAACAAAAAACTCTATTGTCAAACTTTTCAGTGTAGGCGAGATAATAGTAAAATCCCATTGCTTATCCTGTTGCGGTCTTTGTATAACCAACTCTTCAAGGACTGGGCAGCCACATAAGAGCTTCTGAATAGGGTCACGATTCATATATTTAACAGAACTGAGATGGAGAATTTTGAGACTCTGGAAGCCAAACTAAAGCAGGAATATCAAGATCAATTCCAGAACCTAGTTTCATCAACACCACTGTCTCACAGGTAAAAAGCATACTAGGCAAAGTCAAATTAGTAGATTTCACGTACATGGAGAGATTGAGATCTTGAACATTATGCCTAATCGCAGTGCAGATCCATGTATGAACAAAGTCACTACAAGTAATCACCGCAGCTGAACCTGGAATTTTTGAATATTCGACACATTGGTGAGGAGTAACACTCTATTGACAAAATTAATAAAGCTCATTGCTGTTTCTAAATCTTTATCTGACCCATCTGGATGCAACAGTACGTGACTGGTCATCGAAGTCAAGATTAGGGATGGAAGCCCAGAGGTACCTCCATCTCCTTGACAGAATACTGGTTCCCACAGCAAATTTCGTTGGAAGAAATGAAATTATGTGACAAAGAGCTGCATCTGGTAACTCACTGATCCTATCTCTACTATGCTCACGACCCGAATCCATTACTTCTCTGATGCTCTTCCTAAGACATAATTATTTCCAAAAATTCAATCAGAACACAACCCCACACACAAGAAACAGAAAGGTGAATTATCCGACAAATGATATCACCACAGCTATTTCAGCTGTCGCTGAAAAAATTTTAAAATAAAGGAAAAAAAAAATTGAAACCCCAAAACCTCTGTTTGGTTACTGAGAAAGGGTAGGGAAAAAAAATCAATATTTCAAGTCTTTAAATTTTCATTAATTGGGACTGGAGAACAGTCTAATGAGCCTACCACAATTATCTGGCTCGCCCAGAGTAAATTATCTAACACACAGCAGCTCTTTCATTTCTTCTTTAGAAAGCGAAAAATTAGAACAAAAAGCTTCAAACCCCAAAAGCACTGTTTGTTTGCTTAGAAATTAGTCAATAATATTAAAGTAAAGGAAAAAAAAAAAAATACCTGGAATGTTAGATTTTTCATTACATCGGACCCGAGAACACATACACACGCAGCAACTGAGACTAACACTGTATTCGGCTCCGTAGAGTAGAAAGTTTCACTCTTCGGAAACAAAAACGACAGAAAAATCGTGAGATTCAATATTTCCTCTTAACTTAGGCTTTTTGTCGCTCAAGACAATTATTTTTCTTTCCATTTTCTCAGCAACCAAACAGATGATAAAACAAATAAAAATCAAATTAATAGGAGGAGGGAGGAAGCTAAGGTAAAGGAAAGAACCTGCTATGAAAGGCTAGAAATTGGAGCAGGTGGTGTTGATGAATGTGCCTTCAACATCAAAATCTCTTGTACATACACAAGTTAGGGTTAGCATTGAATTGGAAATATGCTAAGAACTTGAGGGCATGTTTGTTTGGTGGGAATGGAATGGATGGAACGGGATCTCATTCCAAATAATATGTTTGGATGAGATAATTAAATAAGAATGGAATCAAATAGTATTAATGAATTATAATGATATTCATTTCGTAATACTTATTTTAATCTCGTTCCATTTCTAACTTTTTTTAGTATAAAATCAAATTCCACCCTCTCCCATTCTATTCCAACCAAATAACATCACCTGAGTTCATTGCATACATGCCCACAATAAATAAAAAAGCTAAACCTTTTTTTTTTTTGTTACCTGATTTTAGTATGAGTGTATGACTAATCCTTCCCTTATTATAAACTTAAAAAAAAGGACTTTTTTTTTTTATTTGGCCTTTACCAAAAAAATTTCCTTTTTGTTTTTTCTCCAAGAAACTAACTATATAATTGGTTACAGTATTTTGGTTATTGTCATTTTAGTTAACTATATTTAGTTATATTAAAAATTTTTTAGTTAAAAAAAAAAGTGACGTTATCTTTCACTCTGTGTACTCTTTCCCTTTTTTCCTCTTTATCAAATTATTTTAAAAGGAATTACTAAAAAAAACTAAAATAATTAAAGAATAATTGGTCCTCCAAAATTTCTCACAGATAACTAGTTAATTTTAAAAATATTATTTTACTAATTAAAGTAGCCGACAAATAGCTAAGATCCTTAGAGATCCCTTCGAGGAATGTGAATTAATGGAAAAAGGTATGGAAATAGCCTCCCTGGGTTAATATTGCACAACTAACAGCTAACATGCCCATCGATTTATTGATGGTTTAATGGTTTAATAGCATTTTTTTTTTTTTTTTGGCTTGTTAGGTGAATGAATTTGAGTAGAATGATGGAGAAGAATTGGATAGTAAGAGCATTTTCAGTGGTGAGTTATAACCTGTATTATTATTATATTATAGTATTTAGTACAAGTTGGATTGCTCCAATGGGATGCTATAACTCTGTGCTAAATATATCAATAGCTCACCCTTGTGTCATAAAAACCTATACTAAAAATAACAATAGCTCACCTTTGTGCCATATTTGGCATGAGGGTGAGCTATTGCTATATTTGCCATGTCAGCTCTCACTCCATTTCTCAATAATCAAACATACCAGTAATTGTGAAAAATACAATATTTTTTTTCTTCCATTTCTTTTCCAAAATTTTCTCAGTAACCAAATAGCCGGTAAAGATATACAATATTTTCAAAAATAATACTAAAATCATATATATATATAAAATATTTAAAAAAGCAGAAAATATACATTTTTTTTAGCCCATTCGTCTCACTCAAGCAACCTCATATTTAATCAATGATATGCCTCATTCATTATCTTACGAGACCTCTAATATGTGGAGTCACAGTTTTTGGTTCGTCTTAATCAACCCTAAGTATATGCTTGCTTTCAAACATCTCAATTTCCCCAACATACTTGTCAATTACTTTCTGCACAACCCCTTTTTGCTTACCTTTTAATTTTTTTAATTTTTTTTTGTTGGAACAATGGAAGTTGTGGCAAAAAAATAACACATTATATCATTTGCACCATTGAAGCATCTTGTACTAAATTATAGCATTTAGCATTGTAGTATATGTTAAAATAACAATAGCACAAGTAATTTAGCCCATATTATTGGAGATGCTCTAAGAAAAGACAATAAAGAAAATACGTCAGACCCTGTAAGGAAGTGTGTCCTTAAAATCATTTGGAGAAGAATTTAGTCAAAGTGTGTGTAAGTTGGCCAATCACCGTGACCGTCAAACCAAAAAATAGAAAAAGAAAAAAGAGAGAAAAACCGATTGAATTGTGCGGTCCACTTTTTTCTTCAGCGAGTGCTGACATGGCATAATGAGTTAACGGTCCCATTAGAACCGTATATAAGTTCAATGCAGGAAAAAAATATAAAAACAAACAAAATTAGGAACCATATCCACGTATGGTACTGTTTTCATTTTGTCAATTCTCGCGCTTTCTCTGTTTAATCTCCACTGATTGCTCCCATCGAATCCCCCTCTCGCTTCGAATTGTGACATTTTGAGTTCGATTAGTTTTTGAAAACAAGAAAAACACTTTCTTTGGTTACGGAAAATGGTTGATCGAGACAGAGACAGAGACAGAGATTGGGATTTTCATCTCAGATCATTATCCTCTAGTTCCAGAGATTCCAACTTCGCCAGCGACCCTGCTTCTGATCCATCTCTCCTCTACTCCGTAAGCTCTCTCTCTCTCTCTCTCTCTCTCTATCTGTCTATATATATATATATATATGTTTCTCTCTCTAAATTTCTCATTCTATAGTCTATACTGAACTTTGAACTTGGGTATGTTGTTTTAACGGTACATTTGCTTTAGATTTTAATTGATTTGTTTCGTGTTTATGTAATTAGGTGAAAAAGCTTTGCGAACTGTGTAAAGCGGAGAAATCTGAGGACTTGGTGGCTAGGGTTTATCCGCAGTTCAATAAGCTATTTCATCGCTCGGTGGCTTCAATTTTGCAATCTCCGAGCTCTTTCGGCCTTATTCTACTGGTGTGGTATCCTTTTTTCTTGGAAATTGAATTGGCTTGTCGTGGTTCTATGTATAGTTTTATATGAAATTCATCGTTGCGAATGGGGCTATTACAATAACGGCAGCTGGCCTAACATATGGTGTAGTTTCCATTTATTTATATATTTCTTTTTGTTTTTTTTTTTTTAACGAATTAACTGAGTTGAACGGTATTAGGGGAAAAAAGGCAGCTTTCCTCAGAAATTATAGTGAAAATTTGATATGGTGGCATTTTAAGAAATCCTAAATCTGATCTTGTACTATAAATTGCAGCTATAAATTGCAACTTCTCTAATGGCCTTATTCTAGATGACTAATTTGTACCTATAAACACTACAGAAAAAACTAATGGAGCCATTAGATTTTCTAGACGATTTTTAAACAGGATTCTAAATTATTGTTCAGTTCTCAGTTCTTGAGTGGATATTGCTTGTGGGAATTGTTTTGGCTTTTGCAATGGTTGAAGAGAGATATGAAGACAAGAGTTAAAAAGAGTAGGGACTTGGGAAGTTTTATGGTTTAAGAGATGTTGATAAATCTATTGTTGCGTAGGTTGATAGCAGATATTTTTTTGGGTCCAGTGAAGGGAATTTGCCAAATTACTTTTGCCCTTTTAGTTGTAGTAGATTGGGATTATCTACGGGGAAATTTTACCAAGTTTTATCCTCTAAACTATCACATATTCACAGTATATCATTCCTGAAAGAATTCAGCTTCCAAACTTTCATTTTATATGATTAAAAATGTGGCTTTTATTCTCTAGTTTGGAACAAGATATATACGCATATGTTTTGATAAAATTGTCATTCTAAATGTTTAGTTTGTTTGTGGGTGATTCTTGCTTTATTTTCCTCATTCTCTTGCTCTCCCTCTCTTTCTTTTGTTTCATGTGTGTGTAGCCAAAGTACTTACAGTTTTTGTTGTTCATTCATCAGGCCATTCTTCAATTTTTCCTTGATTTTGGAGAGGTGGTTCTACATGATGCTGATCCTAGTCTACGGATATTTTTTCGTTCATGCTTGAGCCGGTACTGATGTACTTAGATATGCTATATTTATTGTAGCCCTTTTCTTCTAAGTCAAAGATGCTGATTTAATGGATACCTATCAATTATCAATTATTTCTATCATTGTTTCTTTGAAATATATTATATTTAAATTGTGTGTAAAACTGTAAATATTACTGTTCCTCTACCGTTTGTTTAATTTCCATGAAAATAGTATAGTTGAGGAGAGTGAAGTAAAGAAAATGGAACATTTTGTTTCCTTGTCATAAAATTTAAAATTAAAATTTAAAAAAAAAAAAAAAAAAGAAGAGAAAAGAAAAGAAAAGAAAAGAAAATGGAACATTTTTTCATTTCTATTTCTTTGAGTTGAGAAATGAGCAAGAATACTGTAGACAATATTGTACCATTATTTATAGTGGGCCTGTACCAATTTCACAAGTTTTCACTTTATCTTGTTAGGTACTTTATGATTGCATGCTATTCTATAGGCACTTCTCCACTTCATCAAACCTGCTCTTATTTTATAAGTAATATTCTCTCTAATCTCACATTCCCTACGGATAATCGGTCGGAGATAACAAAAATGTTCACTTTTAGCCTTTTAGGTATCTCCAAGCATCAATGTTCACTATTCCCTCCTTGTTTCTTCTAGTTTTATTGAAGTCAAATTCCATGTGGTTCATCTTAGTTTTGCTTATCGTAAAACTTTTTGAGTTTTGACTCTAATTTATCCCTCTGTAGTTCCAACTTATAATCAATCCTATTGATCAAAAACTTATAATCAATCCTACCTTATAAAAAAAAACTTATAATCTTTAACCAAAAAAAAAAAAAAAAAAAAACTTATAATCAATCCTCACTCTAGTTTTATTGATTAAATTATGCCTTAGCAAAGAACATGCACCATTATGCTTAGAAAGTCCATAGATGACCGAAGCTAGAAGATAAGGACTTGACGCTAACCATTGATGTAGGACTATTGAGATGGGCAATTCACTTCCCTCTCTAATTATTCTCATGTTAGTTGTCACTTCATTCTTCATGTCCTTGACCACATCAAAATTTCTTTATACCCCTTTATTTTCCAAAACCCATCACATTTCTACTTTAGGGCCCTATCATAACTTTTCTAAAGTCAATCAACACCATATGGAAGTCTTTCTTCATCTCTTCAGATCTTTCCTTCGATCTCCTAGGTAAGAATATAGTTTTCATGGTTGAAGTAGTTTCCTAATATCTCTGTTTCATGCCTTAGTATTTGTTGTATTGCTCTCTCGCAAAGTTTCACAGTATGACTCATTAGTATTATTTATGCCCATTTTAATAATATTTCTCTGTTGCTGATCCCAAAATATATATATATATATTTATGCACAAAATTTGCACATTTTTGATGAATGTGCATAAATACATTTGCATATTTAACTATACAAGTATACAGCTCAACTCATGGACATACATATGAGTGTACACCTACATGTGCGCACACATAAATTAAGATATATTTTGATCTTATAGATCTTACATATTTTGATCCATTACAACAAAATGAAACAAAGTTCCACATTTTTAATTTTATCATTTGACTTTTTATTTTATAATTTCAGTGTGTTTTGGTTGGAACTTTGAATTTTCATGATCACTATTTCAAATAATTTTTTTTTAATTTTTTTATTTTTATCAGCATGATCACTATTTCATTTGTTGTCAGTTTCCTTAGAAAACCATATGCTGGGCCATTATAAGGAAAAAATACCAATATTTATTGCCATTAGCTTCTATCCATTAACCACTTTGTCCATAAGAATGGTATTCACATCCAAAGTGCTTGAGATTTTATTGCAGATTGACCATGGGAAGAAATTAATAAAAATTATGTTTTTAACTCTTGCCTTCACATTTCTTGGTTTGATATATGTAATGGAAAGATTGATGAGAAATTCTTTTGATAATGTATTACATTTTCTTCCTCTTCAAAAGAAATCTGTTGATTTTTCAATTATACTTATGTTGATATGCCTTTTTCTCAAAATAATTTTTTTCTTATTAGATATTTTTTGATAAAGTAATTATGTGTATTGAAAAGAAAAGGGATAACCCAAGTACACGAGCATTTTTTTCTTAATATATATGATGGTAAGCACACACCAATCTGTTTCTAATGTTGATTGCAGTGAGTTTGCAGACCCTCTTGTTGCAGAAGCAACCGTGGATTTTCTAAATGTGAACAGGAAAAAACTTTTGACTTCTTTCCCTACCTTACTGCCTCAGGTATGTTCTGAATTTTTGTTTTTTCTTTTCATAATATTAAGCTTTCGATATAATTAAGGAAACAAGTAACTGATTGAGAAATGGGGAAGTAAGAACATGGATATTGAATGTCATCATAACTAGTAAATCGTCTAATTTGAATCTTGCATTTGCAGTTTTTTCCATTATTGCTGAAACTAATTGCTTGGAATGGAGAGAAGTAAGTTGTTCAATTTTCGCTTCATTACAATTGGAGTGTCTTGTGTAGAGTCCTGTATACTTGTGTGTACTTGGGGCTTGCATGTGGCTGCTGTGCCCTTTTTTTTTTTAATAATATATCTTTAGTGATGAACAAAATCATATTCTAAAGATTTATGATTATCATTTGTTATTTCAAAACCCCAAGTAGTTGGGATTAAGGCTTTGTCTCTGTTGTATTTGTTTTATACAATAGATGGTTAATCATCTAAGAGAATGCTTTATTGATGATTTTGATTCAATAAGCAATCTTATGGGAGGCAACGAGGGACACTGGCTTACCATCATGTATTCACTTTTCGATGCAGATTAGAAAAAGCATTTTTAAAGGTTTTCCCAGGATTGATGTCTCCTGGGTCATTTCTTCCCCTATTCCCATCACTCGTGGACTTGCCAAGTGAGTTTATCTCTGTTCAGTTTTTCTTTCACTCTCTGATGATCTCTTTACCTTTTGGCTCATTTTTACATTTGGAATCTTAATGTGTATTCTAGTTGGGGCCTATACATGTAATTGTCTTTTTATTTTATTTTTATTTTTTTGTGCGCGATTGGATTACTGATGTTTATAGGATTGCAGTTTTTTCTATTCCCTCTGGTCCTTGCACATTTTGGTCATGTGCAGTTGAATATACTGTTTGGAAGCTTGGACTTAACTTGATCAAGTTGAGTCAATTTTTAGGTCTGCTGGTGTAAAAAAATGTAGCTACTCGCCGATATCAAGACTGCTAGAACTTGTCCTGTTTCTTAGTCATCCTTTAACTCAAGTGATAAGCATCTCTTTGACTTAGCGTGTACAGATAAATGAATTGTCATCATCTGAATATCATATTCCAAATAATAATCCTGTAATCTTCATCTTTCTCAATACTCCCTTGACATTAATATGTGCTCCCTTGCAAGTTGGGACATCTAAGGCTTTCTTTACCAAGTTGTAGGAAGGGTTGCCACTTTCCAAGAACGAAAAGTTGCAAAGGGACTTGTTATCAGATTCTAAAATGTCTAATCTCCATCAGATGTTGACACTTCTTTGCTGCTCTCAAATATAATCTCCTTGCAACATTTATAATTCCCACTCCATCATTCACTGCCTCTCCATCAGATGTGGTTTCTTCAGTCTTTTTCTGGGATCGATGTTTAGGTTTTCAGATTATTTTGACGAAACAAGAATGATACAGGGTGGTTGAGGTTGGTAGGAAAAAGAGGGAAAAAATGAATACTTAGAAGTTTTCCTATTCTTCTGAAGGTTTTTTGTCGGTGTGGTTACTATGTTTAAATTTCTTAATATGTTCTTGTGTTTAGTGGCAGCAGCTGTGGGTGGCACATAATGTTTGTAATGGACCTTTGCACTAATAAAAGAAGAAACATGTTCATTGATCACTATTATCAGTTGGAATCAATAAAGCTCTTTTGACTATTTTGTCTCTTTGGTTTTGATATGTCTAGGTTACGATTTTGGTGTTATAATATTTTATTTCCTGTTACACTTTTTATGTCATTTTTGACATTTTTATTTTCATCTCTTCTAGTACTGGTAGTGGCATTGGAAAAGGTGGAACGTAACTCAGGACCACTAATTGGCAGCAGCATAGCTTCAATTCAGAAGAGTACGGCTCCTGAGGTTATTTTTCAAACTTTTTAAACTGAAACAAGTCAAGTTAGAACTTAGCAAATAGTTAAATTATGATACTCTTTATCTTGATGTAGATGCTACTTGCACTCATGGATGAAGCTTATACCGGTTCAACCATTGGAGATGGAGGGGGGGACTCTGAATCTGAGGATAGCAATACAATAGATGCGGTTGATCCTGTGTTTCTTGACCTTCTTAAGGATGAAAATGATGGCCTTGCTGTACGGTCCCTTCTATGTCTAAACTTGTATACTGCATTTACTGGAGTTTCTACTACTGGAAAGATTGCAAATGAGAAAGTTACTTACTAGTACTATTAAGAATACCGAGATAGTATTGGATGTGCCTTTGTTGAATGGAATGTTTTTCTTGATAAGGTTATATATTTATTTATTTTTTGTAGATTTTGTACAGTATGTGCTTTTGCAAACATTTTGTGTCACGTTTCTTTCTTTTGTCTCATTTTGACTCTTTTCATTGTCAATTTAAGCAATAGTTGTACACCGCGGCTTGTTTTAATTGCAACTCAGTGAAGTCACTCTGTTTATCATTTGGTTTTGCTGGCCTTATGCTAGTTTTCTTCATTGTATTTATTTATTTTTTTCATTTGGTAGCATTTTTATTTGTAAATCTGTTAGCCAATGGAAAGACTTCCATTTCACCATTTTTAATCCAGAAGGACCTGAACTTAACCTGAATCGTGGATAGTGTTTTATTTAACTTTATTTTAATCATGGACTTGTTTTTAATCTCTATTTGTCAAACTTGATCAAAATATTCAAATCGTGAATTTATGTAATGCTGAAAACTACATATTTTATTTCTTTTGACTGAACTATTTGGAATTTTTATTTGATAATAGTAGTCTTCATTGGAATACGACGATATTTGGAAGAGTTGCACTGTACTACTGCATACTAGCATATGCCATATCATTTAGTATCAGTCGATATCAAGTTAAATATCAACTGATACTAAATATATTAGAATATTTACTTTTTATTTTCATTTAGTGTATGTTTTTTCCTTTTACCCTATTGGGGTCAATGGAAAATTAATCTAATGCGGCTATTTCTGACTTGTTATTGGTGTATCAGTTGTTTTGAGACCTAGGGTATTTCTCCCTTCCCTGTTGGGGAACACTGGCATAGTTTTGGTGCTCCCCCCCTCCCCTGTGCGCCCTGAGGCACCACTTAATGTTCTTATTGTAATTTTTCAGGTTAACTGTTTTAGGGTTTTAAGAACTTGTCTTAGTTTTGTTGTCTAGAGTTAACATTTCCCTCTTTGATTTTACAATGTTTGTTCAAGATTCATCAAAGCTGGACCTAAACCTGTTTTAGGTGATGCATTTCCTGCCTGTTTTAGCTGTGTTTTGTGCAGTGAGGTTGGCATTCGTTGTATTTAGCCTGTTGTAGGCTCTTTTCAGTTGTTGGCCACTTGGCCTATTCATGAAGCCCTGTGGAAACCTTCATTAGCCATGGTTTTATTTTTGATAACAAGGAAGCCCTTCAGGCAAAGCCTAGGTCCATATAATGACCCCACAACCCATATGGACTAGGTAAGTCCAAGGCCCATGAGAAATATGAAACCTTGTGTGGGCATTAGCCGTGGTCTAATTGTAAGCAAGAATATTTAGTTCTTTGAATCTTTGAAGAGTAGATCTGTCGACTGTCAAGTTTCTATGGGTGCCATATTTTGTAAGCGATCAGATAACAATGAAAACATGACAATAAATATTTTGTTCTTGCAAATTGATTGGTAATCAATTGGTTGGGAAGTGTTGAAATGTAGAGATATTTGGGAGAGTAATAAACCATATCTTTTAGTTTTTACGGACACCTTGCTTAGACTTGATTAGATTTGAATAGAGTTTGGTTTGGTTTGCTGGGTTTTTTTCTATTCTTTTTTTTTTTTGGTTGTTGATAGGATGGTTTGGTTAGATTTCATTGGATAGATATTTGAGTATTTTACTTCTATTTCATTTAATTTATGTACACCCAAATGTTGCTTTATTAACTGGATTGTTTATATTATTATATGAATGGTTGACAGTCTAATTGATGTTGTGTTTCAGGAACGCCACTGGACTTCTGGGATGGCTGCAGCGTTACAGGCTGCAATTAATACCCCTCAGTCTGATAGGCTAAAACAAACACTCAATATGGCACCTCGGCTTCTTGATGTCTATTTTGCTACAGCATTGCGTGATGTCAATGATTGTATGTACATGATGCTTTTTAATCTTTATATTTGCATGTCACCAATTTTCATTGCATGACACCAATTTTCATTGTATGGTAAACTTTTCTTTTTCAGAATGCATTTATCGAAGAAGAGTTAGATCCATTATCCTGCTGATATGATGGCAATTCTGAGATTTATGTCTATCTCTATTGCAGCATTAATCTGCGCATTAATTCCCCTACTTATGTCGAGAAATTCAAAATTATTTCCTGACAAAATCTTCTCTTACGAGGTGTGTATAACCTTGAATTTGAATTTATTTATTTATTTTTATTGAAGTTCTGTGCGCATTTTTCTTTGTTAATATATAGTTGCATTATCAGGCTAATGGAAAACTTTAATAAATTACCCATCCATGCACAGATGTTTGATCTTGCTTATCTTAGTTGCGTAGCTTTGTCATATTAAATGCTTTTCTTTTTCAGGCTACCCTTTGAACATCTTCTTCTTCTTCTTCTTCTTCTTCTTCTTCTTCTTCAAAGAATGTCAGTTTGCAGTATGACTTTAGGTTGGAGAGAAACTTATATGAGGTTGTCGTCATGAAAAGTCATCATATAAATGTCTGCTCTCCCCACCCCCCCACAAAATAAAGGAGCTT
Source organism: Liquidambar formosana (assembly GCA_039720395.1). Classification (NCBI taxonomy): domain Eukaryota; kingdom Viridiplantae; phylum Streptophyta; class Magnoliopsida; order Saxifragales; family Altingiaceae; genus Liquidambar; species Liquidambar formosana. The sequence goes on from CM077834.1 coordinate 6,147,399, forward strand.
ATTATTTTGTTTAAAGTCTGAATGAATGTCCTATGTTTCTGTAAAATTCTCCTTATAAATTACGATTTATGTGAGACTTTAATTGAGTGTTCTATATTAATGAGAAGTTATACTTGTTTGTAGGTTCGAAAGAGGCTTTTAGAATTCTTGCTTGCCGCATTTCAGCGATTTCCACATTTTATTGCACTGCTTAAGGTATTGTCCTGACAAAAGAATCGTATTATTTTTTTTAAAGTGACTTGAAATGTACTCATTTAGCCAACTATATATATATATAAAATGAAATGTACCCATATCTATTTTAGATGTGTGTAACCTAGTAAATTCTATGCTGCATCATGTTTCTAATAACTTGCAATGAACACGTGTCATTTTCTAGATCTTTGATGACTTTATTTATTAATTTATATATGGAACTCTCTCTACTTCTCTTCATTAAACAGTTATACCCATCTTTAAATCCTTTGCAGAAACCTATAATGGACAGACTGGGAGAAGCTTATGACAGCTCTGCGAAGGTCAGTTGATTACCTTCCTGCTACTCTTAAGCACATAGATGCAGTAATTTTATGTTGACAAATCTTTCCATATTTGTGTTCTACTACAGACTGAGTTGGCATTACAATTGTGTTGGGCCATTGGGGAGCATGGAGGGGGCGGTGGATCACACAAAGATGCAGCTCGTGAGCTTTTTGAGAGTTTAGAACTACTTCTATATGAAAACCTTTCATCCAGGTAGGCCCTACAATAGCCCTTGCTATTTGTACTTTCAGAGATTTTCTTTGTATTGTTGATTATTTACTTGCTGCCTCTTTGTTTGTGAAGTCGTCTGGGCCTAAGTCAGGAGTCAGCTCTTAGCTCCGATAGTGCAACCTTCAGAAAATCATCACAGTCAAGGCTTCTATGTTTTGTTGTGACAGCTATTGCAAAGCTTGCCTACATACCACTGTGAATTACTACCAAGGGCACGTGTATCCTTGGCCAAGGTCTGTTCATCAATTTTGACCATCTTTCTTTGCATGGCCAACCTTGTATATGAGAGGGAGAGAGAGAGAGAGAGGAGAGTCTCCATTATACCTGTATTGGCATGCATTTTTGTTTATAAACCTAATGTAATTTAATTTGGATTTGCATCACAGGTAGCTCGATCTCGAATCTCAGATGTGAGGGTTTGGAGGCGCGCTCGCGACTATTTAGGTCTAATGAATGAATCTGCATTATGTTTGTCTGTTTTGGGGCCTTCACGACCTTTACGTGACATGCAGAAGCCAGGCACTGTCAACTGGAGTGAAGGCGGCACGAAGATGATCGCTCATATTCCATTTTATATCCTTGGTGAACAAGAAGGTAAATCACTTAGTCAAACCCTTTCATTTGGCATATATCCATTTGACCTTCTTGGTGAACAAGAAGGTAAAACAATTAGTCACACCGTTTCACTTGTCTAATGTGAAACAGTAAATGTTCATTTACACTTGTTAGATGATTGCATGTTTGTTACATACTACTTTTTAGGATTTGGCAGTTCCAAATTCTGCTACTGCAATTCGTGCAGGAATGTATAGTGCCCCGTCCTTCACTCCAAAAAATGTGCCTAATGCACTTCAGAGATTGACATTGCCTTGCAATACTCATATATAAAAGTTTAAAATTATTAATAAGATGACACTATCTTGCCTTTATGAGATGACCAAATTTAAATTCTGTTTCCCCTATTGGGGGATTAGATCAAGTATGAATTAATCATATTGGTTTGAACTTCATTTCTACAATTTCTCTTTGTTGATGCAGGTCCACCCTTTCATGACTTCTCATTCTCAGATATTCTTCCAAGGAGATGAAGGCGGCTTAAGTTGCACGAAGTAGTGTATCTTCTGTGTTTCCAGTTCAGATATTGATCAATTCTTTTCTGTTACCAACAAGTCCTTGTTTGTACTTCTTAGCAAAAAAAGAAAGAAAAAAAAAAGGGTACAAACTTTGTACCATTCACACAGTCGCATACACCAGGATCAAAGAGTTGCAAGCGTCATAGAAAAAGACAGAAATGATGATATTTTTTTTCCTGTTCTATTTCTGTTTCCCGTTTTGAGAATATTCTTTGGGGTCGACCACTCTTTTCATGAGTTGAAAGAACATGTAATCTATTGGATTTCCTCTTCTGTTTGATCATTTATTTACCCGATATAGCCTACTTGAAACACTTCGACAGGAAATTTTCTGTTATGCTTTTATCGACTTGTGAAACACTTCGATCAGTGAATTTCATGGTATGGTACCAACGGTGGTTCTTAAATGGTTCTCCCTCTAGTGAAATATCCCTGGTAAGATCTGATCATCTTGACCCTTCAGCATAAGAAGTTTGCCACCCACCACATTCCAATCGAATTGGCTAGTAGGCGTTCATATTCAATCATATGCTCTCTATAAGGTCTCAGAGAAAGGTATTTGACAATTCGATAATTAAGCACGTTTGCACTGGGTATCCGATTACAATTGGACTTCTATCAACTGGCAAGATTCTTGCATGGTAAAATTTAAGTGGTTTTTTGGAACTTGCTTCTGAGTAAATATATGGCTGGAGAGAATTCAAATCTTGCTGAGTTAAAATGAGAAAATGTGTTGAAATGCAAGGTTGTGCAACATGGAATATTTGCGATGACAATTCCCTTGCAGTAGACTATATACTCATAAACCTGCTGTTTGGTTGCTGAGAAAAAACAAGGAAAATTGGAAGTACTTGGAAAATTCGAATCTTATAGGTTTGAGGCCTGAGAAAATTCAAACCTCACACTGAACTGAGCCACCCAGTGAGACTATATAACTCACCTTTGAAAATCGACTTACAAAGGGAGGGTGTCAAAGAACTAATATACACATGGTTAAGCCCATACTTAACGGATGTGGGACATTAGGATCGTAACACTTTGTTGGAGCCGGTGGTAGCATCGATGATGACGTCCTTGAAGCTGCTAATAAAGGGATGGTGGCGGCTTGGATCGGCGTGCAAAAGTGAAATCCGCCTTGAGTTAGGGCTTCGAGAACCAGCTCGGAGAGTGGTGGTTTGATATCGGAGAAGCGCGTGTTTGTTAACGCTTGGTGCATGTTGCCGTCGTGTCCATGGCGTCAAGCACCGAACATTTTTGCCTGCGAACTGAAAGCGTGTTTTTTAATAGCGCTTTCAATATAGTGAAAAACTTATATTAAACGTGTGGTTATTAATAGCGCTTTCATTCACATAAAGCGTGTTTCTCAAAAGCCTTTCAGTTATCAAAAAAGCAGTGTTTTGTAACAGCGCTTTTGAAAGCGTGACTTTGTTATAACCATGCTTTGACCAGCCAGCACCTCTATCACCCTTGGGCTGCATTGTGCTACACCATCACACCATCGACGCCGCCATACACTTGTCCGACCGCCGTACCCTCTCTGTCCTTTTTTTTTTTTTTCGCTACAACGTATCCTCTCTGTCCGAGTTACTACTAGGCTACCTGCACTATATATACAATCAAAACCCGGAATGCATAATGGAGTGAAGTGAGAGAATCCTGGACGCCACTTTTATGGAGGCCCATTTCGCAGCCTAACCTATTCCAGTCCACTCTGAGTCAGCCTTCCAAGTCCCACCAGGGAACGGCTATTGCAACCCCCCATTCATATAACCCCACTTCTTTCTTTTTGGTTTTTAAGATTTCATGAAAAATATAAAGGGCTTTTGCAAAAACCGGTTGCATGGCCTATTAGAAAACATCATTTTGAACAACTTTGTAGAAAAAAGGTTTTCCAAAATCTATCTTTTAGGTAGACTTTTTGGCAAAAAATGAAATAAAGGCTATAAATGGCTAAAAAGTATATTTAAACGATAGATTTAGAAAAAACTTTCTTCTACAAAGTTGTTCAAATGATGTTTTCTAGTGGACATTGTTGCTAGTTTTCATAAAAACCTTTTATATTTTGCGTAAAACCTTAAAAACTTAAATGATGGCAGGTGAGGTGATAAGAATGGGGGGTTGCAATAGCCATTCCCGTCCCACCATGCCACATTCAGCCGAATTGCTGAAGGCGGAGGAGAGCCCATCAAATTCCCAAAAGATGCCACCTCACTCATTCTTTCAAAGCCCCGAAGGAAACCAATTCACTGAAACTCCACGCTCCAACAAAGGTGGGTACGTGAGAACCTTACAGTCTTGCACTAGGTGAGGATGGCGATGAGGCCGCAATCAGCTAAGCGGCAAAAATTAAGCTTGTAAAAAGTCATGCATTGTTTGTTGGCAAATTCCATCTTTCACACTGGTATTTTAGGAAATCAATTGAAAAAAACTCACTGATTTTTCCAATGAGACAATAATTTTGGAACATCCAAAAAAAGAAAAAGAAAAAAAATGAGCACAATAAAAGAGGAACAGATGGAAATAAAGTTAATGGCTTGATCATCCAATTACACATTCAAGATGCATCGTCGACTATAATATATAGATGCGAAAAAATCTTTTATATCAATTCCTTTATCTTTATATAGTTATGCTGATAACATGAAAAAATTATGACAATATAAAAAATTATTAAAAGAGTGATATGAGATTTAAGTTCATCAAAAACATATATTGATGTTCATTGATTGATTTTAGAAAGGTTAAGAGTTAAGAGTAAAAATAAATTATGTCGTTATTGGTTTTTTGTTCTTTTATCTAAAAAATAAAAAATAAAAAATAAAACTTATGTAGCACTAAAAGAGTTAAAGAAATAAAATATGAATTAGACCTGCCACAACAACTCTCTTGAGACAAAATGATGGGCTTGTTTTCCTCACACATTTGCTTTTTATACTTTTTTTTCCCCTAAGATTGAGGTGCTCTCAACTTTTTTTTTTTTCCAAACACGAGTTTGTAATCGAATAGGTTGCCAAATATGTGTTGTCACAATATCACATATGTTGCAAAATATGTTCTATAGGAAGTTGCATTAAATTATTGTTTTTAAAAAAATAATGTAAATTAAAATAAAATAAAAATTGAAAATGGTGTTACTAACACCACTTTCAATAATTTTTTTTTTTTTGAAGTAAGCCGTTGATGCCATTAGAGCATCTACAGCCTTTACCCTTTTTTTTTTTTTTTTACTCAGATTTGGTATTCCTCAGATTTGATGAGCTCTCCAACCTTATACTCAAAATTTGACTCAAATCCCTTCACTCTCCTTTCTCTCTTTCTCGTCTCTCTCTCTCTCCAGTTCCAGTAGCAGAATTCACTCTCCTCTCTCTTTCGTTTCTCTCTCTCATCTCTCCCCTTCCATTTTTATTGTTGAGTTCTGCCAATAGTCTCTTCTCTCTCTCATCTCATATTTCACTCACCCTCGTCACTCTCTCTTCTTTCTCTCTCACTCCTTCTCTCCTCTTGTTTGCAAACCTTAGGATTGCGCCAATATTGCCAAGAACCTAACAAAGCTCTTGCAGCTTGAAGATAAATAGGGAAAGAAAAAATGAGAAAGAAACCTTTTCCATTCAAGAACGCTGAGAAAGAGAGAGAAATGAGCCTTCGGTAAGTCTTTGACGATTTATTCGGTGAGTTTTCGACCACATATAGTTGTTGAAGCTTTTAATTGATTTGCCCTCATATTTGAGTATGGTTTTGATGTCCTCTAGATTTGGATTTGGGAAAAAATTTGAATATCCTTAGATTTGATATAGATTTGAGTATAGGGTTGGAGGAGGCTTTTGGCCTTTTTTACTCAAATTTGAATTTGATACGTCTTTCACTTAAACCAACCAAAGCAAGTACACCATACATGTAAAAAAAACATGGTTTTACTTTTGTACAATACTTTTTTTTTTTAATGTTCTGTACTTGTGTTATAGCAAAAAAAAATAAATAAATAAGAAAGGAAATTGTGCTAAAAGCGGTGTTAATACTGCCGCTTTTTCAGTTAGTAGTCATCCTTAGATAAGTTACTTGTCATTGAATTTGGAGTTAGTAGTCATGAAATTCAACTGTAATTATTTACGTTTACCAATCTGTAATTCCCCCTTTTTTTCTTTCCCCTCTTCCATATGGCATTTTCTCCCGCTCTCCTATGATTAAGCATTCCCCTAGTTCGCAACTTTCTCACCTCTTAGCCGCTCTCTCTCCCGTGATTAGGGTCTTCGCCCTTCACCGGCCCAACAGGTGAAAGATGGAATTTCCTAAAATACCAGTGTGAAAGATGGAATTTCTTCGTGGATTTTGTACTTGAATCTTTGTGTTCTTACTTCGTTGGCGCATGGAGTGTTGGATTTGGTTTGAACAATTAAATACGTGCTTTGGTTAAGGCGAATACACTCATTTAGCTTTTTGTGCTTTGGTTAAGGCGAAACAGAGTGGTTCATGCCATTAGGGTCTCAATTGATTAAGATTTGATGTCTACAAGAGCAGATATTTGGCTTCACTTGGAGCTCTATTTCCATATGATTACGCAATTTGATCAGTGTTCGAGCCCCAATTCCTCAACTTTATGATTTTGTGTAGAAGCAAAAAATTATTATGATCTGATTCTGTGCTAGTATGAGGTTGGTAATGCAATCCCTATAGTGGAACTTGACAGGCACCCAAAGTCTACCTTCAAGCTAATGTTTGTCAATGCAGGTGTGCATTTCATAACAGGGACCATTGGTATCATGCGATGAGGAGCTGGAACGGGCTGAAGATGACAATGTGGTTGACACAGAGAAGACACCACCAGATGGGGGGGAGAAGCGGGCAAAGAGAGCCCTTTTGGTCGCAGAGACGGTGAAAGTGACCTTGACGTTATACACACTTTGATCCTTGACATCAAAGTCTGAACCATGCTCAGCCCCCATTTCCACCATGTCCACAGCACACGAGGAATCAGAGAGAATGTTGCAGGCAGGGAAATTCATAACACCCGCACCCCGGGCCCCTCCCTCGGCATGCTCTCACCTATGGGTATTTAAATTGGGAAAATTACCTAGACATTCCACTCTTTGCGGTAATTTTTTGGCTATTGACTTGTAACAAACTGACTACTGACTTTATTATAAACTACTACAAACAAAAACAAATTGATAGTCAAAGCATCCATCTTGGGAATTAATCCTAACAAGGCAAATGCATTGGGATTTCTATGAAAAATTTCCATATGCTCGAGGTCCAGTACTTTATGTGATAAAAGCAGTCTCATTTTTATGAGAAAAAAGGTTACTTTCTAGCATTCATTGCAATTGGCAGATCTATGTCAAGGTTGACCGTCTTAGCTCTTGTTATTTCAACTCGAATTCATCTTTATTGCCCCTTTGGTCATCTCAATTTGCATGTTGATGTTGTTAGTACTTAGTAGGAACTACTCCAGCATGTGTTGTTAGAACTAGGGATGTTCATGGTTAAGGTTAAAATCGAGATCCAAACCAAATCGAATCGAATCGAATCGAATTAAATTGGCCGATTTGGTTCGGGTTTTTGTTTTTTGTTTTTTTTTGTTTTTTCATTTGGTTTGGTTTTAGTTCTAATTTAAAAAAATCGAATTAATTTGGTTTGGTTTTAGTTTTCCTGTTAAAAAAACTAGACCAAACTGAAAAAACCAAAGCATATATAACAAATATTATAATATTATGTATTAAACTTCAATATGTAAATTTCCTAATACTTGGTAATATGTTTTTATTTTGACATAATGTCCAATGATTTTTTTAGTTGGTAATATATGTTTAATATCTTTACTAAATCCGTTTTTATTTTTAATTTGAATTGTCATTTTTCTCATTTTGTTATGTGTATCCAATCATCTAAAATTTGATGCACTTGATAGGAGAAAACCGAAACTGAACCGAATCAAACCGATATTAGTAGTATGATTTGGTTTGAAACTTCCTCCAAAACCGAACAAAGCCGAATCACAAACACCCTAATTAAAATATACCACCTAAAAACTTCCCAAGCTTATTCTTGACCCATCCAGGTGACCCGGTTGGACTTGGAAGGTCTTCGTGATTCATAATTGTACGGAGAAATTACCTATTTCAAATTGAGTTCCTCAAAGTAAGCCAAATTCTTCATTACTTCAACTAGGACTTCAAAAATTATTTAAAAGCTAAGAAGGTTACCAAACTCAACACTTCTCTTTCTGATTCCATTGAATTATATTTACCTATTTCGTATTGAGATCCGAGGTGAGGTGATGGATCATTAGGCATGGATACATCCAACGAGGTCGTCTCTTGGCAGGTAATTCTCTAATATGGTAACTGTTTTGTTGTGTAATGGTTCGATGGACTTTGATTTCATGTTTTTTTTCTTGGGATTTTCAGGTAAAAATTGTGCGCCTTAGATACACAAAATTAAAATAATAGGATTAATTAATTAATTATTTATTTATTGAGATGATTAAATTTTTTAGAAACTACTCAAAATGATGTTTTCTAGTGGATTAATACACAATCCAATGAGACAGCTATCAAAACATAAATGAAGAAACCCATATAATCGACATATATAGATCAAAAAGAGCCTAAAAGCTTATAAAATTAATACACACTCAACCTTCAAGAAGACCAAACTCCTGAAGGAGAGGTAAACTAGTGTGGCAGTATGTAATCCATCATTCCATCCATAGGACTGTATTTGTTTGAAAATAGTCATCAATACCGGTATTTGTCTGTCTCCCAGCCCTATCGCTGGAAACCAAAGGGAGTGGCTTCTCCATCTTGTACATTAGCAATTGACTTCTCTCCAATTCACCTCATCATATCAAGAAAATTTTTTTTTTTTTTGGGGGGGGGGGGGGGGGGGGGTGAGTTCTGCTTCCATAGGATTGTGTTATGGCGGTATAGCCCCAACGAGGGAGACCAAGGGATTGATTTACTTCGAAAGAATTCTAAGCCAACAAGGAGATATATCCACTCTTTTATCTCTTTTGATATATGATATCCCTTTCCTTTCATAGCCAAACTGAACCTTTCTAGCTAGGTTTTTTTTTATCCAAACATAAATTTTATTAATATTAAAAAGGAGTTAATACACCAAGCAGCACCCCAAAAAACATCCAGCACGCCCAACACAGCACCACAAAGAAAACCCCCAAAAACAAAGGCACACCCACAAACCCAATAGAGAATGCCCAGACAGCCAAAAAAGAGGACAGCAACACCGAAAAAGAAAAATAATATCCGCACCCAACTGCTAAAAGAGAAAACCAGCCAACAACACCCTGAGACCATACAACTAAAAAGCTTGAAGAGAGAGAAAGTACTCAGCTGGGAAAAAGACGGCAGCAAGAACACCCAAAACAGCTCCAACCGCACCGAAAACTGAGGCCAACCAACACAGCCTAACTTGAGAAATTGAAGCCCAAGCAGCCAATGGACACCAAGGGCAGCTCAGCCCAGAAGAGACACCCAGCTGAGAGAAGACAACTAAAAAGCAAGAAAACAAGGATGCATTAAACCGAGGAGCAGCAGCACGCCCAAAGAAACAGAGAACACCCATAACCTCGCCACCAGCATTGCCTAACTAATGAGGGAAAAGCTCAAACCAAAAGACAAACTTGAAGCAGGCACATCAAACCCAACCACTTTGAGCAAACCCCGAAAACAAAGACATCCCGCTTAAATCTCCTCTTGATACTTCTCAAATTGATAGATTTTTTTTTTTTTTGATCAACGGGAAAAGTATTATTAATTAGAATGAGTTGGGACATAAAATACACCCCGCTGGATAACAACTCAGAAGAAGGAAACACCCCCCTGCAGCCAAGAAGATGCACTCAGAGCATACACCGCCCAAAACACCCTCCACAACACACCCTCCAATACACCCTCCAAAACACCCACCATCAGAACGAGAAAATAATAAATAAAGAAAGAAAGAAAGAGCAGAACAGAGGCGCAACGATTAAGAAGCAGGGGAAAACAGAGTTGGGGGTAACAGAGGCTGCAATTAGTGAGAGATTGAGCAGGGAACAGCTGAAACAGCAACGGAAGAATTGAAGCCAAAAGAAGCTCACAACCAAGCCAAGAAAGGAGCTGAACGCGAAACACCTCCCTTGGCCATCCAATCTGCTACACTGTTCATTTCTCTTGGTTCATGCGACACAGTGACTGAATTAAACATCTTAAGCAAAGAGAATACCTCGTTAAGTATGAATCTGAACTTCCAGATGCTTGCAAGATTGTTTACCCAAGAAACTGCCACTTTAGAATCCGATTCTACAATAAAATTACATGCAGCAGCCCATGGTGTATGCGATAGAATCCTTAGAGCTTCCCTGATAGCAAGCAACTCAGCTAAGTTGGATTCGACAATGCCCACAGGATATGAGAAAAGGCATAAAATAACTCCTTGGTCATTCCTAAGCACTCCACCGATACCACTTGGGCCTGGTTTACTTCTAGCTGAACCATCCACATTAAACTTGAATACACCCAGGGGAGGAACTTGCCACAATTTGGGAGGTTTACATTTCTTTTTCTTGATCTGGACAGATCTAACACCATCAATCGACCTAAGAAAATCATCCACAGAGAAACCCAATTCAGTTCTCAAGGCTTTTACCCAAATTGTTGATCTAACTTTAGCCAAATGAGCAACTTCTGAGGAGCTTAGCCTTTTCTCATTAAAGACTAACTCATTTTGCGCTAACCATATGGACCAAATGATTGAATAGAGCAAAGAATCCCAAATGAGTTTGAAAGCCCCTCTTTTTTTTGAGATTACCCATCCCAAAAAGAGATCACGAAGGGAGTGTGGAATGCACCACTCCCAACCCCACCATAGAAGGCACTCAGCCCACACTCTCCACGACCATTGACAGAGGACGAATAGGTGATTAACATCTTCCTCATTTTCTCCGCAGAAGGGGCAAGATATATCCACACAAGATGGGAAGACTTTTCTCAACCATAGAATTTTCCTAACAGGAATTCTGCCTTTAAGAGCTAACCAGCAAAAAACCTCGACTTTTGGAGGAGCAATCCCCTTCCACACCCTACCACAGAGGACATCTTCAAAGTGAGAGATTGAACCCTCCATCGAATGAAAACATGATTTCACAGAGTAAAGGCCAGAGGGAGAAAATTTCCAGATGTATTTATCTATAGCTTCTTTGCAAAGCCTCACAGCAGAGAGCCTATTAAGTAGAGATTGAAAGAGCTCCTCTTCCCAGACAAGTAAGCTTCGGCGAAAAATGATAGACCAGTTCTAAGAAGGGCCAACCCATTCACCCATGTCTTTCACCTTTGCGTTCTTATTAGTGGCTAAAAGAAAAAGCCTGGGGTAGAGCTCTTTTAGTGGGACATCACAAGCCCATCGATCCAGCCAAAAGAAAGCCTTACCTCCATTCCCCTGCATAGTACACACTCCATTATCCATATAAACTCCAGTCAAACTATCAGAAGACCACACTTTCAGTATATCATTCCAGATAACAGAGTTTTTTTGGTCCTTGTATTTACCTGGGATCATGAAACCTTCATAGGACCCATATCTTTCCATCACCACAGATTTCCACAAAGCTGGCTCTTCCGATACGAATCTCTACCACCACTTAAATAGTAAGGCATCATTTTTTAGCCTCAAAGAACATAAGCCCAAACCTCCTTTCCTTCTACTGCAGCTGAGAGCCTCCCATTTGACCCATCGAAGTTTTCGTCTCCCACTGTTTCCATCCCACAAGAAAGATCTCATAAGCTTTTCCAATTCCGTAACTACCCCTTTAGGCAATCTGAAAATAGACATGAAGTAGATAGGCAAATTAAATAAGGCTGCCTTTAAAAGTGTGATTCTACCCCCAATGGAGAGATAATTTTTTTGCCAGCCAGCAATTTTCTTTTTGAAGTTCTCAATCACTGGTTTCTAGGTGCTTATTTTCCTTGGATTCGCCCCAAGAGGAAGACCCAAGTATTTGGTAGGTAGGCAATCTGTATTACACTCCAAGGCTTGAGAGAGCAACTGGAGAAAGCCATCTTGAACATTAATTCCAAATAGACGAATTTTCAAAAAATTAACCTTAAGACCAGACACCATTTCAAAGCCCCATAAAATTTTCTTAACAGCCATCACTTCAGCAAAATCTGCTTCACAGAAGATAAGTGTGTCATCAGCAAATTGTAGGTGGGTGATAGTGAAGCTGTTATCCCCAATCTTCACTCCTTTGATAATACCATCTTCCTGAGCTTTGACAAAGAGGCAATGAAGTCCTTCAGCAGCAATATTAAAGAGAAAGGGTGATAATGGATCACCTTGTCTGAGACTTCTGCTTGGTTTGAAAGGCTTAGAAGGGGAGCCATTAATGAGAACTGAAATAGAAGAAGAAGCTAAACATTCAGACATCCACCTTGTGCACAGACTCCCGAAACCCATCTTCAAGAAAGCATTAGATAGGTAGGGCCATTCAACACAATCAAAGGCCTTTTCGAAATCAACTTTGAAACCACAGCAGCACCTTTTCTCTTTCTTAAGCAAGTCAACAACCTCATTAGCTATAAGGACACCATCCAAAATTTGCCTACCACCAATAAAGGCGCTTTGAGATTCGCTAATAACCTGAGAGATAACTAATTTAAGCCTATTAGCAAGAACTTTGGCCAAAATTTTATAAATGCTACTAACAAGACTAATAGGCCTGAACTCCTTGATACTATTAGGAGATGGACATTTAGGGATGAGAACAATGTAAGAAGCATCCAAGCCCTTGGCTAGTGAACAATTTCTGTGAAAATCAACCATAAATTCTAACATATCGTCCTTAAGAACTCCCCAGCATTTTTTGATAAAATTAAAGTTAAATCCATCAGGGCCAGGAGCCTTAGAACCGTCTACCTTAGATAAAGCTTGAGAGATTTCAACTTCAGAAAAAGGCCTGACTATCCATTCCTTATCTTCTATAGAGATCGACGTGAGAAAAACATCCTCCATGATGGGGCGCAACCATGAGTTTGAGGAAAATAAAGAAGTAAAGAAAGAGACTACCTCGTTTTTAATAGATGAAGGATCCTCGCATAGACTCCCATTAATCATAAGACTGCCAATATAATTTTGCTTTCGTCTACCTCTAGCTACTGCATGAAAGAACCTTGAGTTTTTATCACCCTCTTTCAGCCATTGAACTCTTGATTTCTGCCTCCAGATAGATTCAAGAGCTTTATTAGCTTCCAGAAGTCAAGCATAACTTTCGATCTTGCATTTCTTTCGTCATCGGAGAGATCCCTAGACTCTTGAATCTTATCAAACATGTCCAGATCTTCAGATAAAATAGAGACTCTATGCTCAGCATACCCATAGACATTTTTATTCCATTGCACTAAAACTTGTCTTAACAATCTAAATTTCTCAACAAATCTGTAACCTGCCCACCCTACCACTGCAGCAGAACTCCATACTGATTGCACAAAGGGAATAAAGCCTGGGTGAGAAAGCCAACAATCCATGGATCTGAACGGCCTTGGGCCCCAATCTACTTCTTCACTAGCTAATAAGATTGGGTAGTGATCAGAGACACCTCTGGGTAATCCCCATTGTTGGAGAGGCGGAAAAGAGTCGAGCCATGAATGTGACAACAAGAATCTGTCCAATCTACTAGAGCTTGTGACTGATTGATTGTTCGACCAAGTAAACTTTCCGCCAATCAAAGGAAGATCAACAAATTCCATGTCCTCAATAAACGAATTAAATTGTGCCATACCTCTACTACTACCAACACACCCTCTTCTTTCATCACCACAACGAACCTCATTAAAATCGCCACATAAACACCAAGGGTCAGAGAGAGAAGAACTTAACGAAATGAGTGAATTCCAGAGAACTAATCTTTCAGATTCTTCATTAGGAGCATAAATACTACCAATAACACAAGGGAAAGCATAATCTGGAATAATACCTTTCAAAATAATAAATCTATCTTCAACAAACTCACTTTGCTTGATGAAGAAATCTGGATCCCAACAAATACATAAACCTCCAGCTGAGCCGTGAGCTTTGACCCATGTAAACTCTACCTTATTACCACCCCAAAAGTGCCTAACGGTCTTTTGATCTATAACCTCCAGTTTGGTTTCTTGCAAACAGAGAAATACAACCTTTTTCTCAAATATTAGTTTCTTGATAGCTCTTCTTTTTATCTGAGAACCTAAACCTCTTATGTTCCAAGAGAGAATTTTAATCTTCGAGCCTGGAGGCGCCATAACCAAGCTCTAAAATCCGACCCCTCTCGCTTTAATTACGACAGAGTGCTTTGTTACCTCCATTCTGCGCAATCGCAACCAGATTATCAACAATTTCATGATCATTGCCAAACCGCTTGATTCCAAGCCGATTCATCAAATCCCAAGTCTCTTTAGCTTGATCCCGCAATACTTTATTCCTGTTAACTATACTACTGTCTGAAATTGAAGTACTGGCCACAGGAGGAGAAGATGAAGAGGGGACCCCTGTATTCTTCAGACTTGACTTAGGATTGTTCTTTTTCTTACAGCTACGAGGACGCCTCCTTCTTTTGGATATAATTCCTTTTTTTTTCCAACCCAGAATTTCATTCAAAGCTCTCTTTTTTCGCCTGGCTGCACAAAGATGCTTTGATATCCTTAAATCACGATTGAAGAGTATGGGGTCCTCTGCCTCCACAGATATTGGGTTGCCTACCTGATGCGATGGTGGCACACAATCGAGAATATTGACGGAGGGATGAACCCTAGCTTTGCACAGTTGTAAAGGGGATGAAGAGTGAGAAGGGAGGTCTATGAAAGAGGGAGACACGTGAGAGGCAAGGCCTAGCTCAGAGAAAACATCACCAGGAGAGGGAGATTGTGCTCTAATAGGAGACCCAATAGGCCTAGATACTTCTTTACTTATCAGCTTGCAAGTAGAGTTGGGCCTAGCATCCTCTCTACATCCCATGTTTGAGCCAGAATTGGGCCAAGACCCAGACCCATCAGCTTGCCCAGGATTATAAGACCCAATGTTGATGATGCCACGTCTCCCAGTGTGTCTATTCATCTCCCTAGGTAAATTTGAATTTTGAAGGTATTGAGGTTCTCCTTCCTCTTGAGCTATAAAGCCCCTATTATCTTTAGCCACATCAGCACCATGCTCAAACACCTTGGCTACGTCATCATTGTCATTGCTGGATAGCTCCGTGTTGGATCCCATGATGCCTTTAGACTCTGAAAACTGAATTGGGGAAGAAGATGATGAGGTCTCCATCTTGTCATTAGAGCGAGCCCGGCTCTTTAAGGCCTTAGGTTGCATGGACTGCAGGGAGAAACTAACACCTGACTCTTCCCTTACTGTGATAAGGAAGTTTTCCGCCTTTATTTCCAACTGCAAGTCTTTGTGAATGGGTTCTTTAAGTTTGGTATAGATCAGAATTCTTCCTCTGTCAAGAACCTTTTTAGTAGAGGTATTCTGATCAATGGAGATTACGCTTCCAATCTTGTTCCAATTTCATTGAAGTTAGCAACAGTCCAGCCATGAAGAGGGACACCATCAATACTTAGCCATATATACAAGTCGTTCTGCAAGTCGCAAACTTGACTTCCAAGCCGATAATTCGGAAAACCATTGAGCCAGCCAAGTTTTATGTTCCAAATAATACTTCATATTTTCAATTGATTGGAACTCCACAAGAACTAATAGACCTCCCAAAAATCTGATATTGATGTCAAACACACCTTCTCGGATGATTGCTTCCTGTATACCACCCAAAGATTTCATATCAGCAACTTTCCCCACCAGGCATCTATCCAGCCATTCCTCATCAGAATCAGCGGCATGAATAACCTCAATAGTGTTTCTCGCTTGTGTAACCTCATTATGAACTTGAACTTGAAGATTTTTGGGCATCCTTATCTGATTGGAAAGAGGGGTTGAAGCAGAATCCTTTTTGATCCAGACTTGCTTATGCTTCCATTTGTTAGGCTTGCGAGGAGCGATCCTGGAAGCGACGAAGGCAGCCCGCTTGACAAAGATTCTCCTATTGAAACACCAAGAGCCGTTTGCTTTTGAGACAGCAAAGTCAGCATCCTTTTCCTGATAAAACCTAACAAATCCATACCGACAATTTTTCCTTTTTCGCATTCTCCATGGAACAAAGACATCAGCAATTTCTCCATACCACTTAAACATGTTGCGCAACCACCAATTATCCATGCGCTCCGGAAGATTATCCACAAAAAGGGTAGTGCTCTGACTCCTACGGACACCATCAAACCCTCCTCTGTTATCATTATTTCTCGATCTGCTTCTACCTCCATCAACTCCTCCTAGACTACCTCTGCAATCATCGTTCATGGTGTAGAGCTCAATAATTTCTACTCAATGTTCTCGTAGCAGATACGCCAGAATGATTTCACCGGAGATGCCTTTCCTTAACCTCTCTGTTTTATACCACCAAAACCCTTAACCCTAGCCTCTGATCAAAGCATTACGATTAGACATTCAAATCAGGTTGAGAGATCACTCTATCTCCGCCCTAGATGTTGTGATGGGCTGGGCAATGGGGGTTTAGAAGGTTGCATAAGGATCTAGATTTGAATCTGACGATGGAGGGGTGGTGTGGGAGGGGAGGGGTTGATGACGGTGATTGGGATGCAGGTGAGGTTGATGGGCTTAGAGAAGATGGCAGGAGTGGCGGGCGAGAGGATGGTGGTGGTAGCGGCGAAGCCGACTTACCTTTGGAGGGGGAGAAAGGGGATATATGTAGTTCTAGCTAGGTGTACGATAGCTCTTCCTCGATTGGAGCCATTGTATTGGAAAATTTTTAACAATTCGATCTCCATTGAAATGACTACAAATCTCAAGAAATACTCCCATTTTTACAGCTGAGTAAACACATTTAGTTGGCAAAGGGTCACCCTATAATATATATATTGCTTTTGTTTACCAAATATCTATATATATATACATATATATATATATATTGCTTTTCTCTTATTTTCAAAAAAAAAAAAAGAGTTTACATCGTATATAATTAATTGACCTAGTTAATAGACAAGCAAATTCATTCACTCCAAAAAAAAACCACAACAAATTAAGAAAATTCATCTTCCATGGCCACAATGGGCTAGTTCAGACCACCAAGAAAATTCATTCAAGCGGCTAGTTCAGACCACCAAGGCTACAATGCCACACACAACAAGTAAAGAAGAAGATACACAACAGAAGGGTCAATATATAAGAGGCCCAAGAGGAGTTTAACTTGTATAATTTACACAGTCACTCTATATGTCCTTTTACTTTATAGTGAACAAACCTTTTACAATTGCAAGATGGCCAATCCACCCATGTTCTTTCCCTTTTACTATATTCACCCAACTTCCTGTCCTTTTTCCCCTCACTGTAAAAACAGCAACAATTAATCCACATGTTAGAAAGACTCTGCAATTTGTATATATTAATTAGGCGAAAATTTGTGCTCGATGCATAATGCATAATGTAAAGTTTAATAAAAAGCTTTTCTATTTTGTCATGTTAATATTTGCTTCAATTCTGGGCTAGGGTTATATTAGGAAAGGAGAGATCACTTAACCAACCTTCAAAATGGAAATTAAAAGGAATAATATAACGAAAGTCCATTTTGAGATATCGAACTAAACCTACCATAATGGAGCTAAATCTTATGATACTAAACCCTCTAAAGCTCAGTATATAGCTATTTTCTTGCTTCAATGGAGCCCTAGCTAGTTTATATAGGGAGTTTTCTTTAACATAATATGCATATGGTGTCCATAGTTAGATATTAAAATTTTCCAGTTTAAGATAAAAACATTGAAATCAAACCCACGCTTTGATGAGTTAAAAGAACTCTAGAAAAAAATTAAAAGGTGAAAAGCTGTAGCAAAAGCAGTTTTTTCAAACCCTAGCTAGCAAAGTACATGCTGCAGCCATCCAAAACCCAACATCTACGGGCCCTAAGAAAAATAAAAATAAAACCTCCCAGAATAGCAAGCCGTGAATTTTTAGATCAGTAAATGTGCAAAAATTTGAATCACTGGGACTTACCACTTTCAGAATCGAAGCAGTTTCTACACTTATACACTCGTATAGCTCTGCCAATTTATAGATTATTGGGTGTCAAAGGCAGCCCTGATCAAAGTAACAGTTTCCGTAACTATTCTGTAAATAGTCTCAATCGATCCAGAGGGAATGTACTGCAATGTTGCTTTATCATCCATCATCTGAAATGCAATAGTCAACAGACTTCCACCCATCGCTTGTGGAGTCATTATTGGTGTGTAGGGGAGAATAGCGAATCCAGAGGGCAAAATTGCGACATTGTCTGAGTTCCCACCATTTAACACCATGTTGACAGCAGAAGCGTCCATGGGTGCATACACAACATAAGAGCCTACCGAGTCGGTATAACTCTCTTGTAAATATAAAACAGCAGTACGCTTCGATGTAGCCTAGAAATAAAGCAGTTTCATATCAATGTCTAAAACGACTGGGTTTCAACTCAACTCAATCAAGCCTTGTTCCCAAACCTAGTCTGGAACGACTGGGTTTAAAAATTTGAATAAAAAACTAGTAAGCAAAAATTATGTCTGCAACTTACATCCACTTGCATTATAGAAATACGGTTTCTTGGATCAGGCTTCTTAAATATGTGGACAACTTCTTCTTGAATGACGCACCCCAATGAAAGAACATCCCACTGTAATTTAACATGGTGGTTAGTGAGAAACAAGATCACTTCAAGGATACTTTGTGTGTGTGTGTATAGGGTCATTAGGTTCAATGCTAAATGAAACCAAATTTACTTATTCAAAGTTAGTATTTGTGCATTTTTTTTCTATGTTAATAATTTCTTGGAGTTTAAATGAATTTTTTTTTCTTGTTTGCTCCTTCAATGAATTAATGCCTATGAATGTTTATCTTCTTCGCTCTATCAATGAACTGTTTGGCATATTTTACAGTTAAAACTACCATGTATATGCAAGTAATAAACGATTAAATCTGAAATAAAAAGGAAACAATGTATGGTTACTGAATTTCAATGTTAGGTGGCACGTGGTAACAAGTAAAACTGACTAAAAAAATATGTAGGGAAAAAAAATTAAGGTTAGCTATTCAGGATTACATGCTTCAGTTAGTACATGAATTTCAATAATGTGCACACTAAAAAGTAAATTAAATTAGTAAAAAATGGTTCTAAATTAGCATATCATACAGAATAGTTAAATTAATTTTATATATATATATATATATATATATATTCATCATTTAGTTTAGGAAAATAAAATTACTTATGACTTGATAGACACGCACAAAAAATTTAACATTTTATCTTACGAGATCGCTAAAGATATATGCTACTTATAGGAGCATAGTATTGTTAGTAGTATGGGATTTTTATAGTATTTCAGTATATTTATTTTGACAGTACGTTATATCAATATGCTAGCTAGAACTCATTCCTCAATAATATGTGCTTAATTGGGAAATTTCTAAGCAAGGGATCTCATAAATCAGTACAAAGAGCACAAGCTAGAAATTTCCTAGCAAAGGACCCTACAAATCAATTATCAAAGATCGATGCCAAGGTGTCAAACATTAGATATATACCTTGTTTCGAGAATTCCCATCGCGAAGAAAATCAAAAAGCTCGTCCACTGAGGCTGAAATCCAGACGGAAGTTGAAACAATTATCACAGTACCAGGAGGCTTTCCAGGCTCATCCATGCTGTCTCTGGTCATTAACTTAATATCATCTAGACCAGCCATAGGAAATGGCCTCCACATGTTTTCTTTGGAGCCACAGAAATCATCACAAAAACCTCTCACCATTCTGTCAGCCAGCCTAAACAGACTTAGTTTCCCAACTTCAGGTGTTTTCACTGTGGTAGTAACAGATAAAGAGTGCTAGTAGTTAATTAACATCGTTTATAAAATCTCTTATTGTGGATAATGTAAGAAAGATAGATATCATATTTATGGGTTCCTCTGAAATTTGATGCACTAGAAAAAGGGGAAAATATTTTTTTACCACCATCATGGGCAGGATTACTAAGATCCATTATAGTTGCAATGCGTTCACTTTGTCGAACCAAAGTAAAAACCCATCGTCTTGCACAAAATGCAAAACCAGAGGCAAAAAGCGGCTGGAACATGTGGTGAATGCCACTATTATCCACTTCTACATGCTCAACCCATGTAACCTAAAATTAATGAAAATAGTGACAGCAATAAGAGCTATTTGTAATTAAAGTGAAGTTAAAATTACAATACGTAGAGACTAGTTTTGAGTTAAATCAATGTATCCATTCACCTTGGATAATCCACGTGAGATTTGTTGGATTAAACAGCCTGATGGCCTTCTTCGATATGTCATTAGGGGATTAGGGAATATATTTTCCAAGGAAACGTCCACGACCGCCCATGTTTTGCGGGTCAACTGTTTGCAGTACCTTGCAAAATAAGTCTCTCGAGGTGAAACAAGTGGTGAAGGCAGATGAAATTCCGCCGTCATCTGGAAAATCATTGAATTGAGAATATTCTTAGAATGCATTTTGTCGCATCGATAAACACAAGAATCAAAATTTTTTGCATGAATATATGTTGGAAAGCTGTAATAAAGAAAAAGGAATGCGACGACACGTGTAGAAGTAATAAAGATAAAAATATACATAATTATGAGAGGCTTCTATTTGTTTCTACATCATAATTTTCATTTTCATTTTTGTTTCTGCATGCCTTTCTATATATACATAGAAATATATATTCTTTAGTTCTAGAATTTTTTTTCATTTTTAAAGTTTCATGTGTACTCATAAGCCAGAGGTGGTAAGATATCTATGCATCCATATATCATAAAAGCTATATATACTGTGCTAGCTAGTATCAGTACAAGTTTTAAGATCTAATATATATAACTTAATTGAGGACTTTAAGGGGTTTTTTTTTTGGGGATGTTTGGTGGGGGGGGGGGGGGGGGGGATTGAAATAGTATGTGTCATTTGGAAGATGATAGTGATACAATGTAGTGGAAAGTACTTATCATGCATTACAAATTTATAAGCATTTAAGCATCTAAAACCTTTAATCATTGTGTAATAGAATATGATTGGCAATGTATAAATGACCTAGCCTTACTAATAATTTTTTTGCTTCTTACAAACATTCTATTAGCAACTGCAACTGCAACTCAACTTTAATAAATGCTAACTAAAATTGTGACAAAGAAAAGTGCAGAAAATCTTTGGAGCATGAAAGTTTAAACTTATGAAGCACAGACGTGCGTATCTCTCATCGTCTTGAAGTGTACCTGTATGCAACACATCGGTCATGATTGAAAAACATTTCATAGCATATATATATATATGTATGTATGTATGTATGTATGTATGTGTGTATGTACATGGAATGAAGATTAGATGATGTTTAAATTACCACTTGTAGAGCTCTATCTAAAGTCCCATTCTCTCCTACAGATAGGAATCCCACTACTGTGGCTCTTGAGATAATATTGCAAAACACATATGACCACTGCTTCTGATTTTCAAAACAACAAAAAACAATATAATTAAATTTCTCAACTCCTCAATCTGCAAATGATGAAGACTTTTATTTTTCAAGTGAAAGAAGACCTACCACATCCATGAGCCATTCAACAAGGTCGACTGGATCCACAAGGACAAGGTCACTATATCGCGAAGCTTCAGTAGTCCTTAGGGTTGTCGGTAGACATTCCTTAGGTGATGTTGGCAAGTTTTTGCCTTCTCCTGAGGATTCAACATTGTTGCCCAAGTTTGGCTCTTGTAGAAGTTCTCCTACCTTTATAATTCTTATTACCTCCCTTAAAGTAGGATCAAGTAATGGCTCATACAACTTTTTATATTCTCTATCATTCAAAACCTCAGTTTCCCCATCTACATCAAGAGTCCATAAAGGCTCTCCATCGAGAGCCATCTTTGTTAATTCCTCCATGGCTGCAACAGCGAGCTCATTGATTTTCGTCTTATTAAAATCAGCACCCACTGAGAAAGACATAAGTAGATCAGTTGCTCGGTGAGTATGATCCATTTCAATGTCTGACTGCAGCCCAAATTCCGCCGCTCCATTGTTAGGTGAATGGGGAGGAGTTTGAGAAGTACGCGTAGGGGAAGATATGGCAGGTTCGCGAACATCATTGGGACTTTCTAAAATGCTATCGATCTGTAATTGGGGAAAAAATTATCTAGAAATGAAGAACAAACAAATTTGAAATGAAATGCAAACCACAACCCTTCGAAAGCAACAAAAACAATCAACCCGAAAATTTAAGTAAAAAATAGGGACCAAAAAAATTGAAGAATAAGCAAAATCAACAGGAGACCATATATATATATATATAAATTAACTAGCTTGGCCATGAATGTGGTGACCTATAGACTCAAAAAGGGGAAAAAAAATAAAAATAAAATGCAAAAAATAAAATTTTAAAATAAAAAATCCAAGAGACCCATTTCAAAGGATCACACTTGGATGAAAAATGAGAATACTATATCAACATATGTTATATATATGTATCTGTGAATTAGTACTTTTTGATTTCCTTCATTCATCTTGAAATTCTTGAAATGGGCATGCAGGTTTTAGGGTTTCTTCATCTGAATTGCTGCAACTAAACTAAGGTCTCGTGGATCTTTATTTCCATGTGACTATCAAATGCTTAATCAAAAACAAAATCATTATGTCCACTCGCAATCTTATAATGAGACTGGTACACTGCATGCATTAAAGACTAATTACCTTTGACTTCCCATCAGGCTGTAACCCTAATTTGGCCTTAGAAGACAACATCTTTTCACCTGGTGAACCACACGATTCCACGAAACTGATGAAAATGAAAAGCCCAAAAGCCATTAGAATCCAAATGTTAACAAAAACATTTCAGCCAAAAATAAAAATAAAAAATAAAAAAAAATGAAACAAATAAACGAAAAATAAAATGTTTCTCATTATATTCTTGAAAAAATATTAACCCACTTTTTCATCCTCTTTAGTTTTCGATCTGTCTTTGCAAAACGATCTTGTGAGTCAGACTTAAAGATCTCAAAGCCATTTTCATTCACCGATTCATCATCCCTATCTTGAATCTTTCGTGATCTATTAGACATGTTTGGCTGTAAACAGATGTATACTTGTATCAGATAATGAATTTTCCAGATTGAAACACAAACAAAAACAGATTGAAAGAAAAAGAAAAACATCATATGATCAACCTGAAAAGAAGAAAAGAAAAACAGCAGAAGCAAAATGAAAAAAAGAAACGGTGCAAATGATGAAAGATTATTCAAGAAATGCAGATGAAAATTGGACAAAAAAGCTCAGCGTATAATCTGGAAACATACATGAAGGACCGAAACAGCTTTCAGCAGAAAACAAATTTTAGGGAATCTCTCTCTCTCTCTCTCTCTCTCTCTCTCGCTCACTCCTTCTCTCTCTTTCTCTCACTCCTCTCTCTCTAGCTCTTTCTATACATGTATATCATTATCGAAATGATGGACAGCGTCATATGTATGGAGGGTACATTTGTTGGGCAGAGTAGGCTGCCAGGTGAATGGTGTATAAAATGGTACTTGGATCCTACGTGGCAGTCTGACGTGGAAACTTTCCTTGTTGTGAATGGTGGGTGTTGCACTCGTGGACCCTCCTTCTACTGCTCTAGTATGCTCATGAGAGTGCGGGCCGGCTTTTAAACTTGAGAGTTCCATTGTTGAATGGCGATGTTATTTTGTCCGGGTGAGTCGCAGAAATTTCCGTGAAACTCCAATTAAGTGACCACACGAAGAATAAGTAGGGTTGTCCTAGGATTTTTATTTTTTATTTTTTTTGCCAAACGATAGGAGAACATAAACACCTACACGTACCTACGTGAAGTCGAAACCAATACTTCTACAAACTTTACACTCCTATTTTTTTTTTTTTTTTTTTGATAAAGAACTTTACACTCCTATTGGGTTGCACAAACATTGATATTTAAATCATGGTTCGAAATAGGGTAAAAATACGATATGATGATTATTTGGCATTGATCCAATCCTTTGATTGAAAAATTTTGCTACAAATTTGGTGAAATAAATTGAATTTGAGAAAACATGATTTATTATAATTTTGAGTTTTGATCAGGTTTGAAAAGAAAAATTCAATTCCAAAAATTTGGACTATTAAGGCATTATTATCTCTATTTATTGATTAAGTTGAACTTAATTGCACGGTTAAGTTGAACTATTAAGGCATTATTTTTTCTATTTATTTAAAGAGTGACATTTAATTGACATGCTTCTAACTATTTTAACATGCCTTTATAGACCCTTTCTTTGATGTGTAAACATGGTTAGTTCTTTGATTGATCAGGTTCAGAACACCCCGAACATCTCGGAAATGATCAGCCCTCAAATATATGATAAGAGTTTAAGACTTCAAATTAACTTTACATATCAAAAATAATTAAATGCCTTAAGTCATCGAATGGCGCACTCACTACAACAAAATGCAGTATTCATGATATCAAATTAATGCGATGCATAGTTAGAACATCATTAATTTAGTACATTAGGAGCATGTTCTATTCCCATTGAGAAAGTAGATATTTGCAAAAAAATTGTAATGGAAATTGAAAGTAGAAGACTTTGAAGATGGAAAACTTATAAGTAACTTTATTATGACAAATTTGGTGTGTTAGGAATGATGCTATTTTTAGAAATGATCGTTTTACGGAGTAATAATTTTTCTACTATTGGGAGAGTAACAAATTTTTTTTTTTTTTTTTTTTAAATATTTTGCGTTGATCGTTGCATAATGCTAACTACGGTTTGTCCACTTAACATGGACAAGTTGTATGAAGGAATGAAGAAAAGCGCACCATTTATTTGTTGGATTCATCCTGGTTGATAAGTAAGTTGTTTAAATTGAATTTTGATGGCTTAGTTAAAACAAAGAGGGAGAAGCCATTTCAATTATTAAGATAGTTATGATCGATAAACCTATTTTATGCAATCAGCTTGATTTGAAGTCAATGTTACATTGCCTAAAATGGTCATTGCCCTGAAAATTTATCTTCTTCTTGTAAAGAAAAAAGAGACTAAAAGAATATATAAAATATCATTTTCCAAAAGATTGCATTCGCATTATTTTAGAGAATGATATGAATTTGGTAATGATAAATAAAGCCACAAACTTCTTATATTGTTTAAAAAAAATAAAAAAAAAATAAAAAAAAATCCGCAAACTTTTTAGCTTATTTATTTATTTATTTATTTTGCTTTTGGGACATTGGGACTTTGGGTTTTGTGGGAGCTCGGTTGGTTTGAAAGGTTAACTAAGCTAATTTAGGTAATAGAATAAAATGCAATCAAATGAAGTGTCAAAAAATCATAGATATGTTTTAAGAAGATATTATTGATAGATGTTGTCCAACGTCGGTCTTTTTCCATTATTACCCAAAAACAAATTAAAAAAAAAAAAAAAAGTGGATCACTCTAGGAAAGGCTTCAAATTAGGGACATTGTTCAATTCGGGCCTATTTGGCCCTCATTTAAGGAACGGCTATTGCAACCCCCCATTCTTATAATCTCACCCTTTTCTTTTTGGTTTTTAAGATGTCATGAAAAATATACAAGGTTTTTGTAAAAACCGGTCGCTTGGTCCACTAGAAAATATCATTTTGAACAATTTTACAGAAGAAAGTTTTTCCAAAATTTATCGTTTAGGTAGACTTTTTGGTAAAAAATGAAATAAAGGCTATAAATGGCTAAAAAGTATATTTAAACGATAGATTTAGGAAAAACTTTCTTTTACAAAGTTGTTCAAAATG
This sequence comes from Liquidambar formosana, assembly GCA_039720395.1. Classification (NCBI taxonomy): domain Eukaryota; kingdom Viridiplantae; phylum Streptophyta; class Magnoliopsida; order Saxifragales; family Altingiaceae; genus Liquidambar; species Liquidambar formosana. The sequence goes on from CM077834.1 coordinate 6,173,166, forward strand.
ATGTTTTCTAGTGGGAAACATGGCTGGTTTTGATAAAAATCTTTTATATTTTACATAAAACCTTAAAAACCTAAAAGATGGAGGGTGGGGTGATAAGAATAGGGGGTTGCAATAGCCGTTCCCCTCATTTAATTCTGTAAGCTTGGGCCTTGGGTCAGGCCTATTTGAAAAGGTTCACAAAATTAAGCCCACTAGGACCTAATATGCATGCCTTGAAGTTCGACCGTTACCGTAGTCTACCCCATACAGATCTTTATATTGTCCATAAAATCGATAATCCAACGAATCATCTTCGTCGATATTCAAAGCATCGTGAAAGGACGGCTCTGATTGCAGTTGAGTTGATGAGGTCACACAATCCCTGTAAGTATAAGCAAACAAGTTCCACTGTTTCATTCTATGTTGTGATTCTACTGAAACAAGTGTTTTACCTGTAGTCATCTGGCTATTTCTTTGTATGTACTTTACATGTTTGTAGAAATGCCTCACAGAGATTTTCTAGTTTGCTCTCTATATCAATTGGACTTTTTTTATTTATTTAAGCATTGTGCTAGGACTCATCCCTTTTGAGTATACGAACAAAACCCGTGGTGTGGGGTTCCCAGCATTAACCTTAGGCTGGATTTGGTTGTATAGAAACTTATACAGGAAAGTGAAATATAGAAAAGTAAAGGAAATTTATAATGCAAGAATATGGTTTACCCATTTTTTGTTTGGTTTATAAGGAAGTTGTAAGAAAATACAAATCTCGCGGCCCTTGTTCTTCCATGTCCCTCTCTAATATTGATCCAAGGCAATGAAATTGTACTTTAGGAGATGGGTCTCACAGCCCTTATTCCCCCCCACCCCCACCCTTTTTTTTTTTTGGGTTCAGTTACACCCCTTATTTTCTTTGTTGGGTTTGGCCGACTGTAGCATATCTGGGATTGAAATGCGAATTAAATTACCTCATTTTCCCTCAATTGAGCTAGGTCTGAAAAGGCTTCCTCAATTAGGTGTTAAGGTGTTTGAACTGGTTTGATTCTTGAAGTGGGTTTGAAATTTGATTATTCATCTTATTTGGTTACACTGCAATTTAGGTTTGTTTATCGAGTGGATAAATATTCGGATTTTTGTGTGTGTGTGTGTGTGTGTGTGTGTTTGTTTTTTTTTTTTTGGGAGGGGGGGGGGGGGGGGGGGGGGGGTTGAAGAATTATGTGCATTGCTCATTTTTAATTTGCCTAAAATCTCAATCTTTTAGATTGGCCGTGTTTTGAGTTCTGATTGCATGAGTAAATAAACTGAGATTCAAGGGAGAATTTTTGTGATTAATAACTTGATGTTTATTCTTCCTTTTGTATTGTGCTGTTGAATCATCGTGGGGTTGACAATGCATTCAGGTTAAATCACAGGTAAGAAAGACATATTGTCTGAGAAATATTTCTGGCACTGTAGTGAATTATGTGGGTTGAGAATTGAGACCTGCTCATTTACTCACCAATATAAGTTCATTTTAACCATCTTTGATTCCATGTTTGTGAATCGTAGATGAATAATCAAAAAAACCAAAAAAGAGATGAGATTGTTGCTGCTGCAATAGCTGCTTGTACAGCAGGCATATTAAGCATGGTTGCTTTGTACTTGGAGCACGCTGAGGACTTGGAGACCAATGATCAAGTTACATCTCTGGATGAAGATGTTGAACTTGATGACATAAATGAGGGCATGGAAGCATCATCCAAGCAGTTGAGGCCCACTACATCCACATACTCCAAGCCACATGTAAAAAAGCCTTGTTCTACCAATAGAATTGCCAAGACGATGAGTACTATGGCTGCAAACCTTAGTAAGTTAGCCCAGGTTTTGGACCAAAGCAGTGATGAAGTGAGTGTAGATGAGCTTTATGAGAAGGTCATGAAGGTCGAAGGTTTTGACAGTGAGTTCCTCGTGGAAGCATTTGAGTACATTTATTCGGACGACAAGAAGGCCAGGACATTTCTCTCGCTAAATGGAAGGCAACGAAAAATTTGGTTGTTGAAGTATTTACACAGTAGGAATGGTTAGACCACTTACCCATGAATTTGTTTTGTCCATGTGTTTGTTGGGCTGAACAGGTTATCTTTGTGGAATGGTTTGAAGTTTGAATGCAGTTGAATTATAATTTTGGTTTCTTTTCCTTCTCTTCAGGCTCCTTTTTGTTTTTTTTTCTTCTCCCCATTATACGAATAATTTTCATGAATGCATACTGAAGGTTAATGCTTTTGGAAGCAACTTGAAGGAAGTATGATTTCTAAAAGATATTAAAATGATTTCTCATTTCTTTTGGTTAATGATAAGAATTGAACCCGACAACTCTGCCCTTTCATTGCCATGATGCCTGTGCCATTGTACGTTTATACTACGACAACTTTGCTGCTAATGGAATGATTAAAAGATGTCTTTACCTAAAGTATGATTAAAAATTCAGAGCAAATGCATATGAGTAATGCTTTTCCTAAAGTAGGATATTCAAATCATGTTTAGGGTAAATATTTTTTATAACGGACCAAAAAATTTCTCATTAATTCAACAGCCAACGATTTACTGCCACATTTGCAGAGCCGTGGCATTCTTGTTGCCACTTGTTGAGTTGGTACAAGAGGAAAAAATCAAGACCGGACAACTGATGAGTCCCATCTAGGAAAAGAGCTCTATGGGAAAGAAGCTCGATTGGATGAATTTTAACTATCTAATATACTTCTCTTCTTTTGAGCTAGTCTTGTGCGTAATATTTTATAAAAACCAAAAAATAAAAATATAAAATATAAAATATAAAATATAAAATAATTGTGAGATTCATCATCGGTGGTACGTCTGTTTCAGTTAGCTTATATGTAGTGCACATGTGATTCAAGGCCTATGGTACAATTATCATTGTACCACCTTTACCCAAATGGTTGTGTTCCATAAAATTTACTCCGTATATTTTTGTGATGTGCTATCTGGGTCAAGAATTCTTGGATGAGCCGCGGCAAAGAAAGGGACCAATCTTAGCCAGCATTTAAGGCTTTGTTTGTTTCTAGAGAAAATAATTCGAAGCAAAAATTTTGTATCCTATTTCTTTTTACTGTTAGATGGTACATAGGACATTTTTGTTTTTTCATGAGGTGAGTCATTTGTCTGCTCGTTCGACTTCGCATGTGCGAACTGCGGAACAATCGGACAGGCACACGTGCATGAATGATTAAATTCTCATGAGCCTGTTCTTTCAAATGTTTTTGGAGTGCAATAATGATGCTTGAAAGAGCCCTTCCTCTAACCATGACCAAAATTCTGATTAGATCACAAACTTTGAAAAGCAGAGTACAAAGAATTTGACCTAAATTTTAGGAAGAGTCTCTTGAGGAATCCTTAGAGATTGGACCCCACTAAGTAGTGGCCTCAATTCACTTCTCCATGTCATTGAAAATGATACCCCCATCACCATCAAATTTCCCCTGTTTAAATTATAATAATTTAACAAACATGGAGAATTGTAGTCTCATCCATTAGGAATTTATGTATGTCACTCACATTTTGGTTGCAATACATGGCTGCAGGTTTATTGCTCTACCAATCCTATTTTCTTATTTCTTGATGGAAATTGGCTATGCAAAAGGGGTCTTCCCACGTGGCACACCTACAGCCAATGCATAATTTGAATTAGGGTCCCTCCATGGGAAGCTTAATCAACGCCCAATAAATAATATTTTTAGAAAGGGTTAGGTCAGAGAGAGAGAGTCTTAGCACCCCCCAAAAAAAAAGTGAGAGAGAGAATCAAAGCCATTCTTTAACACACAAAAAAGGGTTTTAAAATGAAGAAAATCCACATGAATCTTTGATCCAAGAATGTCATATAGAAGGTCCAAAGTCAATAATGAAATTTAGTGAAATGAAAAGATGGTATGAGTCTTGTATTGTAATTAAAAAAAAGGGTAGTGGATAAAGAGTACTAGGATTTTGAAGGCTCAAATGAAAAATAGCTAAGAGACATGGAAGGCTGGATATATTGGAAGATAACAAAAATGGCACTTTAGATGTTTGGATACAAGAGGGCAGAGAGGTCAGGTGACAGAGGGACACTGGATGGACATGACCCCTCAGTAATTGTCCTATGCAAAGGACTCCTACACTGGAGACAAAATATATGGGATTCTTGGAACTTCACAAGGAACAGTTTTTATGGGAACTAATGTAATGTATGTAACCCTTCTTAAGGCTTCTCGAGCTTAACTAGTTAGGAAACACCGACACTCCAAAAAATCTAAAAATATGATGTTCAACATGTATCGTGGTGTCAGTGTCGTGTCGTATTCGTGTCCTGTGTTTGCGTCCATACTTCTTAGTTAACTAGTAATTTCTATATAGTTCTCCTTTTTTTTTTTTCTTTCTTTTTTTTTTTCTTGCTTAATTTCGGTAATTGCATATAGGCATATAGCTCCCTTGCTTAAGATGAACACCAAGTTAATTTTATTTGTTTGACATTATTCCCCCCCATCAAAATTTCTATAACCTTTCTTTGCCAACTTCATCCTTTCAAGCAATTGGACAATCAAGCTACCCCAAGGCTTCGCATTTTTGTGATGCCTATTGTAAAGTCTAAAGCACTGGTTCAAACTAATAGCACGCGAAAAATTCTAGCTAATGTGAATCTTGATTCCTGCATTTAAAAAATGATATTTACCCAATCTCTCACTCTACAAGCCTTAGTACGCCGACAAGAGATACAAACAAATGGGTGAATTGTGAAAATTGTAGGACTTTGGAGGTGATGGAAGAAGTTGGGATTCTCTCATGAAAGATGCTTAGTATCAAAAGAAATTGAGGAAAATTACGTTGAAGTACCTTTTGATAGTTACATTTATCTCCCTCTATGTGGACAACTTTGAGTTATTTTTTCTTATCTGACATAATTGCCCTTCAAAAAATGATTTTTATTTCTTTTTAAATTTTTTATATTTAAGTTGCGTTGGAGGGGATTCGACTCTCATCACCTAAATTCCCACACCCCAACCCCACCTGAGTATCTATAGGCTACAAAGGTTGGTAGTGATTATCTTATTTTCTTCGATAATACAAGATATTCCAAATTCGGGATTTCCGAACAAACACAAAGGTGGGTCTCAAAGTAGATCCTACCTTTTGTGTCTGTTCGGGAATCTCTCACAATGGGACCTATCTTTGTGTCTATTTGGGAATGCCGAATTCGAGATCTTAGTAGCGCCAATTTTGGTTTCTATCTTTATCCTTCCAATTGGACAATCATGCAAGTTACCTGGTACTCCAAAGGACAATTAATCAAGCTACCGGCCACATGCTACCTAATTAAGGTTCTGTCTTGGTGGGGTGAGTGGGTGGAAGTCGCGTAAGGGTCATATATATAACTCGTGCAGTCTTGCACGTGGAAAGTAACATTTACCAAATCTCCCATTGCATGTACAAGCAATGTCAATTATGGCACAAACAAAGGAGGGAACTGTGGAAATTCTAGGACTTATGGGAGTTTTTTTTTTTTGGGATAAGGAATGACTTTGGGAGTTGATGGGAAAAGTTCGGTTTTCTCACAGTGGACATTCGAGATTGTTCTCAGTCAAAGATGCAGGAAGTTGCTTTATAATAGAGAAGATTTCGAGAATTTTACTCGAGAAAATATATTCAAGATCTGCAATTATGCATATATAATAAAGGAGGAAGTAATTTGAAATGGGGCAGTGAAGTGTAAATTTCCTGGAAATATATATTTTCATACTACATTTTCCTTGTCTGCCTTGTAAATCCCAAGAATCAAATTATTTCCCATGAAAACAACAGGTTCTGTTTAAAGTATTTCTCATTTGTATTCTTCATTCAAGTGGGTTTTGTTTAGCATCCCATGAGGTGTAAAGTTAGTATAAAGCCCAATCATGCCACATGCTTATACTGTGAATGATATATGCAATTGCCAAAACAATTAAATACCAAATCAAATGTCAGTGAATACCGAACAAGTTCATTAGAAAAATTAAAAAAGCTAAAGTCATAAGCTCTTCTATTTTATAAACAGTTTCTTCAACTTTTATTTTATGTTTGTTTGTAGTTGAAGTCAATACGTTATTCCATCCAATGATGTGGGCCTGTGTATGTTTTCAACGGATGTCTAGAAAAAAAAAACACAGAAGCTCATTCTAAAATGAGGTAAAAATAAAAAAAAATGCCCTTCTTTTTTTCTTGCGAGATAATCGGCTGATAGGAATATTGGTAATGTCTTAGGCTTTGAAGTTAGTAAGGCTGATAGGAATATTGGTAATGTCTTAGGCTTTGAAGTTGGTAAGTTGGTTTGATGGTGTTTGGATGGCTGGAAATATATTTTCCAGGAAAAGACTACAAAAGCTTAGGAAATCATAAACGTGCAAAATATATAAGATGATTGATTTGCACTGAATTATGGCCTTATGGGTTGCCAACAACTTGGTATTGTTCTATGGCTGCATCATTTTACCGCAACAGGTTAGGCAACCATAAATGTGCAAAATAAGCCTTGTTTCCTAATGTGTTCACCGCCACTTGATCGAAAATTTGCACCTGATCATTGATCTAATCAATGATAGCCCTTCCTTTGGCGGAACAATCTGACCATTCTTGTGTTACACCGGATCGTTACAGCCACAATCCTGAGATGGATAAAAAAGACCAAACAACAAGTTGTCCCAACCGTCCAAGTCTCTTATGTGACTTGAATGACTCATTCAACGCATTTAGTGCAAACGTTAGTGCATCTATGGAAAATTTTGGCAAATCTATGTTGCTATATAACTAATTTCCAACCACAAAGGTCAAACCTCTCTCTCTCTCTCTCTCTCTCTCAGCTGAATTTTCACTTCCCCAACTCCCTATGGCCCACATAGATTCCAAGTTCATGTGTTCATATTCATTCATTCTTGTATGTAATGTTTTTTTTTTCTCTACTATATATAGTTTATTAGGAGGGCTACTCCAAAGTTGTCCAACCACTCTCTTTTCTTTCTTTATTTTCTTGATTTGTAGATGGAAGACTCTATGAATTCTATGAGCAATAATCAAGCTCTTTCTTCTAAAGCAAGACCAGCTGATTCTCCTGAGGAGAGTGGTTGGACTATGTACTTTGAAGATTTCTTATCCAACAACAATGGAAATCATGGTTCTTTTTCTTCTGGTCATGAAATCTCTTCTTTGGTGTCCGATGCTGCTTCTTCTTCAGTTGCCAAAAAGGTCACTCAAAACGAAAAAGCTTATGGGTTTACTTGGGGGAAAAGGTGTAAGAATTTGAGTTTCAAGAAGAGGAAAACCAAAGGAGTTTTGGTTGATGACGCTTTGGAGGATACTGCTAGTTCTCCTGTTAATAGTCCCAAGGTCAGATAACTCTTCTTCCATTTTTTTATTTTTTTTTTATTTTTTTGTTTAACATATGATTTTCTTTATTCTTTCCATCAATTATATCAATCACTTGTCATGGTGGGCTTTTTATGTAGATGTATTTTTTTAGTTTTTATACACCTAATTTTTATTCTTTCCAATAGATTTGTAATCTGGACCAGTTGGATATGAACCCAAAAGAGAGAGATAATAAGGACACTTCTCAGGTAATTTTTACAAAAAAAAACTCAATTATTTTTGTTTGTCTTCATGGATTACTTCCTTATTTATTTGTCTCATATGTTGGTTTTAGTGGTGAATGCATGGTTTACTTCTTACCTAAAATGGTACTCTTGGGTTGTTTCTTTTCTTTTTTTTTAATTTTTTTTTAAGCAGAAAGGAGGTACTTCTGGCGACACAGATCAGAGAAGTGAACTGGGTTCTATTGGGAGAGATAGTGACTCTACAAAACTGAAGAAAAAAGGGCTTTGTTTAGTCCCTTTGTCTATGTTAACGAACTATCTTGGTTGATGCCATTTTATCACCAATGCATCAGTGTGTGTGTGTGTGCGCGCGCATCTGTGCATACATGGGCCAAGACATGTGGAATTGCATGAAAAATGATCATGCTAAAATGATGCTGATCAAATATAATGAGAAATGGCCCATCTTTTTCTTCATCTGCAGCAATTGCAACAAGTACTATATGCATAAATCATTCCAAGTGATGAGAAGAAAACTAAAAACCCAATACAGCAAGCATTATTGCTTGTGTTTAAATTAAAGAGTAGGCCATCTGTCAAATTTCAGGTCATGTGGGTTTGGCTTTGTTAGGGATAGAAAGCGAAAGCATAACAGCAACAAATAAAGAGAAGACAAACATAATTATATGAGAGAAGGAAAATTCAAGGTTAAGGGATAATGCCATAATTAATTTCTCTAAAGTGAAATCAACTCCTCCTATTCCATTCTAATCTTGTCTAGGCATCATCACTTATCGTTTGCCTGTTTGCAACTCAAAGTTTATACATGCAGGAAATTCTTGTATTTCAAAAAAATAAAAAAAATAAAAAAAATGAAGGAATAAATTGAAAACATGGACTTAAGCTGCTGAGGGAAGTAGTTGACATTCTGTGCTACATAAATCATGGGTTGCGTCCTAATTGACTGACCAAAGAACCATTCATATTGTAATTAATTTTTATATCCATAGGGTGATATTGACTGATGGAGGTTAGCATGCTCCCCAAATTTTTAATGGACTAAAATAACTCTGGTACCCAATTTTTTTTCATGCAAGCTAGGATCCCAACCTAAGCTAAAATACATGCAGTGTCCACCTTGTTCATGATGCAGCAGACCATTTTCCAGCACCATTCATGCAACCTTTACTTTTAAGCCTGTTCCCTGCAAAAGAAACCCATGCAATTGCCGGTTTCTTCATTCCCTTTAGTCCTTAATTTAAATCATCCTGATAAGATTGTATAGTCGTATGGTTCTATACATCACACCTAAGTCTCCCCATCAAATCAGCTTTTTAGTTGTCACATTTCAGCTAGCAAGCTCAAACATCCTTATCCTAAAGTCTTTAATTTGAATTTTATCTCTCACGTATTGATTGGTTCGCCCACCATAACAATGATTTCCTGAATCCTGATTCACGTGTGCACAGCTTACATGAATTGATCGACCCTCCTTGTCTGTACCCACCTTCTCTCCAATTGACATATATGCACCACTCAAAGAGTTTGGTTCATCTCTCCTTTCATTGTTTAGTTGGTGGCCAATTGCAAGTTGCCTAGCTATTTGACTCCTTCACTGGTTGTCCCAGTCCCCATCAGAATGGAAAGCTGCCAAGACCTTGAATTGTTTTAGAACAAAAATCAAGTCCTTTTGGAAAGGAAGAAAGTAGCTGGTCGATCTTACACCCTGAACCCACAAACACTCCCTCAATTATGCGCGCCCTCAGTTGATAGCCATTTTTTTTTTTGTACATGAGCAATGCCTGTGGTTTTAATTTGGATTTCCGTTTAATTATCACTACTTGGGGTCAGGTACACGAACCCTTTTGCAGATATACATCCAGCACTTGGGACAACACATATCAATAGTCCTAATTTACACTGAAATATAGAGTTGCTTTCTATCAGACAACGACAAGTAGTTTACTAGAGACTTCAGAGCCACTGTTATAAGAAAAAAGATAATTGAGCAGATATAGCCAAGCCCAGTACCTCAATGCAAACCTTGAGCTGCAACAATCAGACAACAACCCATCAACCGAATAATTCCAAAGAAGAAGTTGTCACACTAATGTCACAACTCATGGAGCCAAGCATAGAGTTTCAATGATCAAAATTGAGTTTGATTTGGCCTTGGTATATTGAACAATTGAGAAACCTTATTTTATCAAAGAAAAGAGGATTAATCCGCTGCAAATGAATGCGATAAGAGTATAAGACTTTTAACATATGACAGCTGGCTCAAGTTCCAACACTTGTTTTTTTTTCCATTTTTTCAAAAGAGATGGGTCCTTGGGCGGCACAAGGGTAGTCCATGCCCCTTTACAAAACCCTTTTCCCCTCCTATACATGCATTGGAAAGGAAGCTAGATACATGGTATTCTCCGCCGGTAATTCCATAAATTTTCTAGTCAGCCACAAGCTTGTTCAATCGCAGATAAAAATAAAAGAGAGTCAAGGCGCAAGCGATGCTGGCAGGTAATGGCTTTTCACACACACAATAAAAAGACAGAAAAAAAAAAAAACACACACACACACACACTTGCATAATGCGCATCCAGGGAATCGAACCCTGGTCAGTACCGTGGGAGGGTACTATGATACCACTACACCAGATGCGCTTCTTCTTGTTTTCATCCTAGAGAAAAGTTTTAGTACAGTGTAGATTTTCATATTGGACACACTCAAAGCGGTTTAAATAATTAAAATTGTCATTGGATTTATTATCCTAGTGTTTACACCCACTATTTAATTATAATAAACGAGCAATAGCCGACGAGATGCATGGAATGAATCTTAATTAATTGAATCAATTGATATAGATAAATTCAATTCAATCATCTATGAACTAATGGGTTCATTCCACAAACAAAAATTGAAAATCTGCTTAATTAACCACATCCACTCAATTATTAGTATGTTGACCTCTGTGGAAAAAAAATAAAAAATTCTGCTATCTTATTATTTATTTTAATTCTATTACCTTATTTATTTATTTTTGTTCTTTGATTTTCTTACCTTATTTAATTAAGGCATGCCTTTGAATCTTTTACCTTATTTACCTTTTTTTCTATTTTATTTCCATGAGAGATGTGCTACGCTGCAAACTCTCAATATATGCAAAGGAAAGCTTGAGCGACTTGCCACATGGCACTCTCTTTTACATAATATTATAGATTAATGGATAAAATAAATAATTTAAGAAGTTGTTTAATCTTTTGGATCGAATTATTATTGGACAGATTGGATTATACTTACATTTAATATATCAAAAACTGGATTAACAAATTGTTGTGTGTGTGTAGGCAGACACGTAGGAGAGCCCATGACATGGACCATTGGGTTGCCAATGAGAGGCAATACTCCTTCCCAAAACAAACCAAACCCCAAAAAATAAATAAGGAAATAAAAAATATATATATATATCCAGAAGTAAATAAAAAATATATATATAACGAGGCCATTTAGTCATTTGAAAATACAATTATTTGGCACCACTATTATAATATACATAAAAATATATATTTCAAATATAAATAAATAAATAAAAGTAAACATAATACTCTAAGAATCAATTTTCAGGGGATAGGCAAATGCTTTATAATTCTTGAATGAATCTTTCATTTATTTACCAAAGAAAAAGAAAGAAAGAAAGAAAGAAAGAAAGAAAGAAGAATGAATCTTCATTTCGAGTTCTGACATAAAAGCTTCACAAAATGAATTACATTAAACAGGCCTTTCTTATTCTCATCATCATCATCATCGTTGTCGTCATCATTATTCAATTTGACCCTTCCTGTTAACTGAGGATTTCAAAAAATTTCCGCCCTTGAAAAGCTTGGAATACGCGTGTGTATTTTTTCTCAGTAGACTTCTCCAGCAACTATACAAAGGTCTATTTCTTCTCAGGAAGCTTCTCTAGCAACTCAGGTACCACCTCAAACAGATCGCCAACAAGTCCATAATCAGCAACCTATAATACACAGATTATTTAAATCACACTCCAAGAGTTAGTTGAAACAGGCAAAAAGCAAATGCAAGCAGAATAATTCAACACATAAAATCTGTCTACATGAGCTTGTGTAGTTGTGTCTGAGAAATGTAAAAGCATAGCAAGTTCTGCACTGGGTAAGAGCATTGAGCCAGCTAGAGCATGCAACAAGAATGCTTTCCTACATCCCATGGTATGTCCAAGGATTGCATTCATCTCTCAAGCAGAACCCATCAAGTTCAGTTCAAATGTTTTCAGGGACAATCGATACAGAAAGAAATAAGTGAAACCTTGCAACGATTTGTTATTTCCAACATTAACTCAAATGTGGATAGCTGTTGTATGGGAAACAGTGGCAGGACACTGGTATTCCATTTAAGAATTGGACATGGCATAACGCAACTAGGCTCATTTAGAAAAATTTCATGAAACTTCATTAACTAGTTTAAAGAGCAAGTGAGATTTCAATTTTAACCAAAAAAAACAAGAATAGATTAACATTTTTTTTTCTTTTCAAAACTATTTATTTACACTTTGCCCCAGACCAGCCCAGGCCATTTCGTTTTCTCCCACAAACTCTATTCCATTAGGTTCTTAATTCATAGTTTTAAAGGCACTGTCCTATAAAAGGGAGAAATTAAAGAAGAACTAAGAAACAAATTCTCTGGATTAGCATTTGAAACAAAAATTGTGAGATCCAGATCACTGATTGGGCACTAGATTTTAATGACAGCCCTGGGTTTTTCCCAGCATGAGAGAGAGAGAGAGAGAGATTCAGCCATCACCTGGAATATGGGTGCATCTGCATCTTTGTTCACAGCGACAATGACCTTGGAATCTCTCATTCCTGCTAAGTGTTGGATGGCTCCTGAAACACCAAAAGCCATATACAATTCTGGGGCAACAATCTTTCCAGTTTGGCCAACCTGAGAAGCAAACCAATCACAATCAAAGACCAGGACAAAAAAGGATTATGAGACCCCTGCATCAGCACAGAAGACCAATTATAATTTGTAACAGATAAGATAGAAATAACAATCAGAATCATTTAATGCCTTACAGAGGAATTTCAGATCCTCAAACAAATGCAAGTCAATAAGACTTCTTGTCAGCACAAGAAATTCAGCCTAACCTTATCTAATTATGACACCAAGGGCAAAGATGTACTTAAAAGTATCCATTGTGTTGCAAAAACTGTTCTAAAGGTTCTTTAAATTACAACTAAAGAAAATCATTGCTGTACATGCAGGTGGTGTGCGTGGTAAAGAGTCATCCAATACTCACCAAATGCTCTGACATATTAAAATACTAGAAATCATTATTTTGAATGAAGCATCTGGACACTGAGAGGTAAGAGCATGAAGAGAAGAAAACTAATGAAATGAAAGGGCTTATCACACTGTCATGCGATGATATAAAAGTCTTAGATTCTTATTATATGCTCTAAACTTGAAAGAACCACCATAAGTATTACCTGGAGATCATTAGGAACAAATCCCGCATCAACAGCAGCGCGAGTAGCACCAACTAGGCAAAAGAAAAATAGGAGTAAGTCAAATGATAATAATTTTACGGAACATTACCTGATCAAAATAATAATAATAATTTTATGAAACCTTTTTTTTTTTTTTTATCAGGAAATTTTATTTTTTTTGTTTCATATTTTTTATTTTGTTTTTTAATTTTATGAAACAAAAGGTAAAAGGACATTTCCACAAAAATGCATATGCCTATGGGTTTCAAGATGGAAGGTTCAAAAGTCTTAAAACCTTTAACTATAAAAAATAGGAAAATGCTACTTCACCCATCTTTTGCCACCCATCTTTACCACCTACCTTATGTTTCAAAAGTGTATAGGTGAAAGCAATCATGTGGGACTCAGCATGGAACAAGGAGAAGCTGACACATATGTATGGGTAGAAGAATGTGGGTGAAATAGCAAAGTCTTAAAAAATACAATGAGCACAAGGCATCTAAACATAAGTGAAAACATTGAAATAAAATTAGCATTTTAGGAAAGTTTATTATTGAAAAACTCTTCACAAAATTTTGAAGAAAATTGAGGAATTTTAGTAAATTACTACATCTTAGGTATTATAGAGAGAATACCTGCTGCGCCAAGTTTCTCTGCAAGCTTCTCCATCATTTTGAAGTTCTCAGCATTTTTCAAACCTCGGCCCCCAGTGACAACAACACGTGCATTTCCGAGATCTGGGCGTTCTGAATCCTGAGAGGTATGCTTTAAATATCTTGATTTACAGATAGTATCTGCACAAATTATAAAAATTTGTGTTATAACTTATAACATGGTGCATATGACTTTAGATAAAGCTAAATGGAAAAAAAGGATTCATGAAAGTAACCCTAATTCGTTGGGATTAAGGATGTGTTGACTTGAGTTGAGTTTAAAACATGGTGAAAGTTCTAAATTTATTATTAGGTAGCTAAATTTACGAACCAAATAAAACTGATCTACGAGAACCATCCAAAACATATCCAGCAAGAATATTACTAAATGTGAAACAAAGTACTAGACGCTTCAGTTCTTCTTTTGTTTTACTCACTATTAAGGCAAAGACAAGCTAACAAGGTGTTCATACATTAGAAACAGAAAAAACAGACCTTCACCGAAGGCTGAGAGATCAACCTGGGAAATAGGAGCCACATTAGATTTTGAATCAGCTGGCATCGAAGGCACTGGAAAAGATGTGGATCTAATAGTCAACAGACAAGGGTTGGCACCAGTGTACCGAACACTACAAAGAGCATTTCCAGCATAAATTGGCCTGCAATATTGAAAGAATTCCTTACTTCCAAACAAATAAAGAAATCAGTACTTAGCTAGTCAGGAGTGAGCCACAATGCCAGACTCGTGACTAAGCACAAGTTGAAATTGCTCCAATCTAGCACCTTGCCTGGACGGCTGGGCCCAAACAAGACACTATAAGTGCGGTGTACTCCATGTTGTGTTGCTTGCAAGTTAAAGTTTTAATGTGGAATTGAAGCCTATTTTGCTTGCAACAAGAAGAAAAAGAAGATGATGATGATGATGAAATGAAATGGTATACAATGAAGCTTAAGGTAGCATTTGTAATCTTCCACTTGAATTTCTATCAATTGTTATTTTTTCATTAGTGAGCACCTTGTTCTTTTTGTTTTCTGAGTATTAAATACCATGTTGATTCAAATCAAACAATTATGTTCACAGATATGCTTCCTTTGTAATGCTTTCTTCCCTTGTAGTAGAAGAAGGTATGAAATACTAAAATATAAAATATAAAATTCACTTCCAATAATGTATTGTGTCCAAAGGCTATGATTTGATCCTATCAATAGATAGCAGTAACATGATAGCCCACATAAGAATTCAAAATCTCAAAAACCCAAGACGGCTACATATGCTTTGGATTCAATATAGCTAAAAACCAAAATCTCACACCAGAACCAATAGAATTCCTTGTCTACTTATGAGCAATTAATGAAATGGCATTAACCTAGATAACAATTGAAATGCTTTATGTCTATTTGATACTTGACAAGGATTGCAATGTATGACACTTGCACAAAAGAAAAACACAATAAAATCACATAATAAACAACCATCTAAATACAAAGAGAAGTTATCACAGTCATGCAGTGTCTCAAATAACTGCAAAAACAATAGAAAGTACCTGACAAATTGATGAGATCCAGATATTTCAGTGACATCAGTAATTGGAGAAACATCTAAAAGTGCAGCAGCACGTGGTAGTATGTTTTTCCCAAATGAACCAGAAGCAGCAATTATGTGTGAAAAGCCACCTTTCTGCTGAACCAAATGGACCAGTTTAGCCCAAGGTTCTGCGAGAGGATATGAAAATCTATCTGAATCAGCTACAAGCACCTTCACCAAAAACCGGATCAAACATATATCAGAATCCCATAAATTACATTATTAGGCTGTGTTGAAACACTACTTTCCTGACACAATATTAAAAAAATATTTGAAATCATTAAAACTTAAAAACAGTTTCTGCCAGAGTGTTGAAAGGTTATACATAAGATAATTTAGGACAATTACATCTTGCAGGCTGGGGTCTCAGCAAGGAAGGAAATCAACTGTTTCTTTATTTTGACTTAGAAAAAATTCGAATATTGTGGGTTTGTAAGAACAAATTTTCATAAGAAGTCGTTCTCGACAAGGATGGACCCAAACTTTGACTCCATTTTGTGTTTAACTTGTTAAACTCATTTTGAGGTGTCACCTAAACACCACCTTTAAGTCCATATGCAATTAGATGAGCAACTTACTCCAAATTGACTAGCAACGAGCAAATAAAAATGATGACCACATGAAGTATGTGCTGAAGCGAATAAGAATGTCACCAAAATTTCTGGATGCAACTATTAGCACAATAAGCTTAGTTGCCAAAAGAAAGCAAGCTACCTGAGAAATTGAAGGATGGCATGAAGCAGCATGTGTGGCGGCTTCTTGAAGGGAAGAACCAGACCCAGCCAGTAGCACGGAAATGGAATTGTCCTCGCTTAACGACTTTGCAGCCACTACTGCACTAACAGATGGGGCCTTGATAGAACCGCCTTCATGTTCAGCTAAAACCAGTGTGCTAACCTATTTAGGAAAATGAAAAGGCAGAAATGCAAATAATAAAAATTAAAACACACATGGTGCCAGATATGTTGCAAAAGAAACAAACCTTAAGCATGTCAGCTAATTCAAGATATTATTTTGATAGCACGACATATTGGCAATTGAAATTAAAATAGCTGTAGAAATTTAGGGTCTTTTTTTAAAAAAAATCATGGTTGCTTTTAAAAACTAATGAACCGTGAGGATATGCTTTTTAAAAGCAACTTTGAGAGGAAGAAAAACAACACATTCACCAGTTTACTTTTATGATTTGCTACGAAGCAGAACTTCAAAACAAATTTGGCATAGGAAACCATGCATGGGCACGGTATAAATAATAGACAACAAATGGTGGTGTCGTTGTCATGGTAATTCTATTAGGCCCTGTTTGACTGTCCAAATGGAAACTAAGCAATTGTAGTGTAATTTACAGAGTATTGAGCACAAATACATCACCTTGCAAAAGACTATTTTTAAAAGTTGAAGTCGTCACCGTAGTTTATGTTATAGGATCAATTTTCCACTCTCATTTGAGATGCTTGACATCAATCTCTTGAATTTTTCCATTCAAGGTGATGGATTTTTGCATTCAATACTATGTAAAATACATTGAAATTGTTTAATTTCTACCTTACGCCCTAACAGGCCCTTTGTAAATAATAATCATGGTGATCGCAGTGGTTACCCAATGATGTCTATGGTGGCAGTGGCGGTGGCGGTTGCGGTGAAGGTGGCGGTGTTGGTGCTGGTCAAAGTAGTGATTTGAGGAAAATAAATAAAAACTTTTGCATTCGAAAGCAATAATCCTTTATTCTACTAAAACTAATTTTTCATATTTTTCTTTATCTTCACGTTTTTGGTTCCTTAAAGTATTTCAAAGAACACAATTGATCACAGAAAACTTCATAGCCTTTCTTGCTTTTGTTCCCAAAAAGCAAGGAAAGTATTTCTGGGATGCAATGTAAAAACACCAAATAAGTATTGTAGAGAGAGAGTGTGTGTGAGACATTATGCCAAACAAAATTCAAAACGATCAAAATCTATATATATATATATAGAGAGAGAGAGAGAGAGAGAGAGAGAGAGAATGAATATATACGATTATGCAGGTTTTTATGAATTGGGAGAGAGAAAACATTAAGGATGGCAGATGATAGAGAAAGTTCACTGAAAACCCTAACAGAGAACGAAAATACAATGAAAATGAGCTCAGGAATTGCAGGTTTTCTGAGGACTTACGAATCTGGAAACGGAGGTTAGAGGGGAAGATGAAGATTGAGAGAACGGCGGAAGTGTAGTAAAACGACGTCGTTTGGTGAGAGCTCTCAGCATCATCGTACGAGTTGCCATGTCTTGGGAATTTCTCTCGTGTTTGGGTGGAGCCGTGGAGATGATGATGAAGACTGAAGAGAGCTCAAAGTAGTTGTAGAGTATAGAAAAAATAGCACGGCACTGTTTTGGTAATGCCGAGTGCACCTGAACGTTCCACGAACGGCGCGTTTCAAACCGTTTAGAGAAAAACAGTGTTTTTTAGCTGCGCAAAATTTTTTTTTTTTTTTTTTTTTATAACACTAATTGGAAAAACAGTTGAACATCAACCCTTCGATAAGAGGAAGATCAATTCAAGTTGGACACCCTATATGGGACCCCTATTTAATTTAACAGTGACTTCATGAAATACAAATCACAAATATATGAAGTGACTCTTGATTTCGACATTTTAAAACAAGTTGATTGATTGATTTATTTTATTTTTTGGCTATCAGAAAAAGATAAAGGAACCAACAGTAACAGTATCAATCCTCCCTTGGACTTGACCATGGGAGCCTCTACCCGAGCCAAAGGGGAAGTGATTCTTGATTTTGACTTTTTGAAAGAAGTTTTTTTATTATTATTATTTTTATTATTTTTTATTATTTTTATTTATTAGAAAAGGGTAGAGGAGACCAACAATAGCAATCTTCCTTTGGACTTGATCATAGTAGCTTCTATCTACTAAAAAATATTCGATTTGAGTCATAACTACTGTTCAAAGAATAAACCCGTCACCCCTACCTCACTAAAGGCCCAGTGGAAACAAAGCTGGCCAACATGGAAGGGGGCTTTCGAGGGGGTGTCGTCACGCCTCAAACCACATGGGAGTCAACTGTGCACCACTAGGCTACCACCTTTGGTGGTTATTTTTAGCATTCATGACCTAAGTAGGAAACCTATCTAATTCAATGATTAATTTCACAAAATAAGAGTCATAAAACCTTGTACCCTTTGATCTTAATTCACATACATTTCGATTTATTATTTCTAAGATATGAATTTAGGCTTTTTGATTCAAATAATATTTAATTGCATCAATTAACACTTTAATATATGTTAGATGCGTGGCTCAATCCCTCACTTTGAGATACTATTCGCTTTAGCCCAACCCACCAACCTCACTGGTTTATCCTTTTAGTCCCCTAAGCTAAAAGGCACTTTACTAAGAAGGTGTCTAGTGTAGTCTTATAAGCATATTTCAGGCATTGTCTGCAATCGATGTGGAATACTAATATCTCCACCGGCCTAGCACACAAGGCGGCCTCATAGGTTTGTCTTTCTTGGTCCTCAATCCAAAAGATAACTCACTAAGAAGGTGTCTAGGGCTATCTTATAAGTCTATCTTAAACATTATCCGCAATCAATGTAGGATATTAACATGATAAAACCTGAAAAAGTAAATAGTTAAATTGTGTACTTAGGTAAATAAACGATGACTTCCATGTTTATTTATTTATTTATTTTGGTTAGTGTGAGTATTCCAAGCATATTTGCATTGAAGTTTTGGTTTACACTAATCACATATAATACACAATCCACCCATAAAACTGAACATATGATATCACGCGAGTGAATATTAGAACTTGAAATCTCTACCTCTTAAGTCGGATATTTGTCATTTTTTATTTTAATTTTGATAATTTGTCATATGATTATGTAATATGTACAGTACTTGCAAATTGCAATTTTTGCATTTTTGGGGCGATTTGGGGGGGGGGGGGGGCGTTTTGTTTTGGTAAGATTTTGGTACGGTCCATTTATAGTACACACTAAGCTGTTATTAGGAAAGCAAATCCGCATTTAAACGTAAACCCAGCGCACTTTCGAGTCAAAAAGGCGAACGCCCATTTCATTCTCATTTCCATGCTACGGAGGAGACCAATATAACGAAGAGCTCATCTCTCTCCTCTCCCCCTTCTCTTTCGACAGTTTGTCTCTCCAAAGTAATAACAGATCTATTAGCCCTTTAACTCCTGGGACTTCACCTCTCTCTCTGCAACCATGATTTCGTCGAGCAAGATAAAATCCGTGGATTTCTATAGGTACGATCTCTCTCTCTCTCTCTCTCTTTCTCTTTATTTCGCATTTTTTCAAATCTTCATACACAGCTATACGGAGGTACGTATACATGTATCTATTAATCTACGTATTTCGGAAGAGTGGTTATTAGATCCGGTGAATCAAGCCAGTCTGTGTTCGCAATGTGGTGCTTCTTATATATATGTGTGTGTGTGTGTGTGTGTGTGTGTGTGTGTGTGTGTATCACTCTGTAATTTTTGTTTTTGAAGTGTTCGATTTTGATATTAATTGGATTTACATCTTTGTTTTAAGTTGGAGAAGAGCATGTAAATTTGAAGTGCTAATTGGAAAATTCGGTTAGTCATATGGGTTCTGTTTAGTTATGGAGAAAACTGGGGAAAAAGGAAAGGGAAAGAAATTCGGAATCGTGCATTTTCTTCTGTTTAGTCCTAGTTAAGGCATACTTAAGCCGAAATAATTGTACTGTAATTAGTTGAGGCACACACACACACACACACACACACATATATATAGGTATATATATATATATATATATATATATATATATATACAGTCCTTCGATTATCAGGTGCACTTGGTATTAACTAATATCAGGTGCACTTCAAAACTCTACCTAGTGATTTGTATTTTGTGAATCCAACCGTTAGATTAGATAGTCTTCTCATGTAGGCGTTCCATGCCAAAAATCAAGTTGATCTAGATGGCCCTTTCTTATTCCTTCTATGTTGTAGGGTTAAAACCCAAAAATATTTGTTGCTTTCCGATTTTTGGCACACATGGCCAATATATGAATCAAATTTAATCCAACGGTTGGTTTGGCCAAATACGAGTCACATGTAAGAGTTTTGGAGTATACTTTATGCAATATACATATCCAGAGAGAGAGAGAGAGAGAGAGAGAGAGAGAGAGAGAGAGTTTCCAAGAAAATAATAGGAAATAATAGATTTATTATATCATTCTTACTAAGTACCTAGTTTTTTCTTCTGAATGATGGATTGGTATCTCTTAAAAATCCCATGTGAGCTTTTCACTCTGGTATGGTGCCATATCATTCTCTGTTTCTCCCGTATAAATTTATCCTCCAAAACTCTAGATTGTGCTTGTGGATCATTGGGAATTTGGATCTAGAAGTGGCACCAAAGGCAATTAATTTAAATTTGGCTTCTTTTGGTTTATGTGTCTTTGAGTCTGTTTTCTGTTGATTGAAGATTAATAGTGTGATGCGAACATTAATGTACTTTAATCATAAATTTTGGAGGTCTGGTGCTTGTGTTTATCTTGGTGTTTACCAGTTGATTGGGGTTGATGGATTTCTAGAAAGTTGTTGTTGAAAAGGCTTTCAAAGAAGTAGAAAGAACACTAAAACATTGTTGATAGGTAGGTTCTTGTAGGAGAGCTAGAGGTTAACTATTCGATTTGGTGATGTCTTAGTTGATGAGATAGCAAGAGGGTGTTGCCAGAGGGGAGAGCAAGGCAACTAGGGGGGAACTCTGAGGTGTAGTAGGATGAGAGGATCCAAAGAGTGGGAATTCTCTTGGTCCTTGTAATTTTAAAGTTATGGATCCTTGAAAATGAGCCATGAGTTTCCTTATACATAGGAATTTAGGCCTCCCATGTGGCGGCATTCTATTGGTTGAATTCTCTAATCAATAGGAGACCTTCCCACTCATGGTGCTTATTGGGATTTTATAACCAAAGCTCATGAGCCCATCTAATGAGCCCGCATTTTGCATGGCCTGTGTCTAATGGACAATATGGACCTCACTCCCCCATGGCGACCAAGACAAAAGGCATATCATCCCAACTATGGGCAGGCTGCACGGCTGGCTCAGGTTAGCCTTTACTCTAGCAACCAATCCAAGACTCTCAAGCTATGCCTATAGAATGGGTTGGGCTGGTGTGTTTCAATGTCTCCACTTGTACCAAGCCCTAATTAGCCTATCCGCATCTTGCCACCGGCCCAGGTAGGCTCATGAGGGTCAAGGCATAAAGAAAAGGTAAAGGACAGACCTCTGTGGTGTTGAATTACCATGAGCCCTTGTTACTCAAATATCCACTCAACTTTCATTAAGTAGATACCATGTGTCGGTACCTTGTTGAATATTTATGTCTTATAAACACTTGGGAAAGGAAAAGTATTTATTGAGGAACTTGGCTGATCAAATTAATGCAGTTATAAAACTAGGTTTTACTCTTGGGATAACGCAATGGAGTTATTTCATTTCCATGTGGTGTCCCAATGCCTCGTTCAGCGACCAAAATATATTATATTATAACTAATAAAAAAGTGTAATGTTGGTTATTCAACATAATTATTTTTACAGGTAAAAGTAGAAAGATGGAGATTAGGGTATGATGGACCTGACTCCTTGACTTGTCTCTTCCTTTTCTTGCTTCTCTTCTATTTGGGAAGCCGTGGAAAAATAATTGTTTGGTGTAGATTGTAGAACAGATTTTTATGTGTATGCATGAATCTTTAGAACTGGTAACAATAATATTTTATGGAATATATATACATACATACATATATTTATATTTATCACTAATTATTTTGTGTCTGCAGGAAAATTCCCAGAGATTTGACGGAGGCATCATTATCAGGTGCAGGATTATCCATAATAGCAGCACTGTCCATAGTGTTTTTATTTGGAATGGTAGGTTGATTGTACTACTTTTGTGAGATATATGGGTTTGATATGTAATTCATGAGTATTCATTATTGCTGTAGGTTGGTTTTGATCCTGTTCCATGTTAATGTGTCACATAGTTCACCCTAATAGATATTATACTGGAATTTTTTTAGTTTTATCTTCTTTTCATTTCATTCTTAATTTCAACTTCCCATATTGCTGCAAAACTGCATTACATCTATGTTTGTTTGATTTTTTTTTTTTCTGTATTTAGAATTAAATCATGCTTTTAATATTGCAGGAACTGAGTAACTATTTGGCTGTGAGCACCTCTACATCTGTTATTGTTGACAGGAGTTCTGATGGGGACTTCTTACGCATTGATTTCAATATCAGGTAGGGTTCTATGTCATCAATTTTATCTTTAAAAAATATGAGCTTTTTCCTTTAGTGTTTTCTCTTGTTGCTTTTGAAAATTTAATTATTCATCAAAATGTCATAATTGAGATGCCATGAATGTTAGGTTTACCTAAAGAGGGGAACCACTTAATTGGAGTTTGAAGATGCTTATAGGAAGAGAGTTTTAATAATTAAAACAGAGGATGTTTGATGCAGTCCTACATCAATGTTCCTTTGAGAAGAAGATGAAACTCCATTGTGATATGCAAGAATGAAGTGAAGACTTAAAAATTTTGGAGGCTGAAGCTTAAACTTAAACTTTGACCTTTGATCTGATGGGATAATTTGATGCGTTCACAAAGTTTTTATGATTTCTCTCCTCCCAAATGAACCACTTGGTGTGT
This sequence comes from Liquidambar formosana, assembly GCA_039720395.1. Classification (NCBI taxonomy): domain Eukaryota; kingdom Viridiplantae; phylum Streptophyta; class Magnoliopsida; order Saxifragales; family Altingiaceae; genus Liquidambar; species Liquidambar formosana. The sequence goes on from CM077834.1 coordinate 6,196,182, forward strand.
TCTACACCATCCTCCCGAAAAGCCATCTTCCCACTTTGCCTCTAAGACCTGGAATGGAAGAGAGAATGATACACAAATTTATAAGAGGCTTATAACAAGTATTTGCCAATTACAACAAAACAAAACAAAAAGGAGCTCCAATTTTAGAGCTTTGGAGAATCTAAAAAATATACATATGAGAATCTTAATTCACTATCCTAGTATCCTCTGACCGATTCCCTAGAAAAAGCCTTCTGGCAAGAAGTTTGAACCTCTTTTTTTTTCTTTTTTTTTTTTGATGAAGTAGTTGTATTGAAAAAAGAGAGGAGTAAATGCTCTTGTATACAGGGAGTATACACAAAAAAATTTGGACTTTAGATTCAACATAGGGTCATTGGTTGGTTCATATGCTGGTTATCAATTCCTTTATATTAAGATTCACATTAACATTGACAGGAGGAAAGTCAAAGTATTGATTAGGGCCTGTGTGCTTTTCCTCGATGGCCATTGTCACAAATGATAGTGGAAATTCCAAATAGAGGCATTTCATGAATTTCTAAAATTGATCCCATAACATTGGCCATGGTGATGACTCCACAACATTTTTAAAACTATCCCATTCAAGATGATGCATTCTTGCTTTCAATACTATGTAAAATACACTAAATCATTTAATTTCCATTTGGATGATCAAACGGGGCCTAAGTGATGCCTATGTGTTTTGTTAATGTGGGATTTGGGTTTAGGTGAGAAAGACTCTTGGCACCATAGTAGGAAGCACCTATTACCTGTGGCTAGAGGCTATTGTCTGGTGCAATGGTAAAAATTTCGGGCTACCGTGTGCATAGGCATAGTTTGAGTCTTAAGAGTGGCCACTTTGTTAAATAAAAAAAAAAAAGAAAAAAAGAAAAGAAAAAGAAGACTGTGTCCAGCTTACCCCTCTCAGGACCTTGCTTAGCTGGACCAATACTTGGGAATGGACCTATTACTTGTGGCTATGAGTTGTGTCTCAACAAAAATCTGATTCTTGAAGCCACTTTGTCTGCTTGATCAAGATTATTAGTATCTTTGGTATCTAATATATTCTTCCTGGAGTAGCACGGAGGAAACAAGATTGATTTAGTATGTTGGTGCAGGTTTCTTTCATCTTTGTAAAATTTGGCCTAATTGACTATATTGGAACACATGCCTTTTCTTTTTCTGATAGGCGTATTGGCATATATTCCTTTAACTGAAAAGTTAGCACATGATATAAGACACATAGAGATCAGTTTTAGATTGCCATTCGTCACTTTGTAATCCATATGCACTTTCACTCATGAGTCACAACTATGGATTTATTGTCTACCATTCTTGTGGCATATTTCTCTGCAATCATTCGAAGATTTCTAAGTCGTATTTCTGTGCAGCTCTGTCTGTGATATTGCTCGTAGGTCCTTTGTTCATTCAATTGCCTCTCTTCTCACTCTGCAAAATTAATTTATTTCATTTCATCTGATATTGGTAACTAATGTAATTAATGTGGTTTACTGATGTTTCCTCAAAATATTCTTGTAGTTTCCCTGCACTCTCATGTGAATTTGCATCAGTTGACTTGAGTGATGTGTTGGGAACAGTAAGTTTCTATCATTCAATGTGCTTCATTTGTTATTACTGTTTTGAAAAAGAAATAACTTATGCTTCTTCTTTAGTGATTATATTTAATAGTTACTTGTGCTCAATATTTTTAATGTGTTTCTGTATCTTCATTAGCAATTGAGGAAATGGGCTATTATCTATATCTTTGTAACTTCTCTTGTGCTCTCGCTAGTCAACTGACTGTGTTCTTTCACAGAACCAAGGATCAATGAATTTGGAGATTTTGGCTTAAATATTATCTATATAAAAAATATTGAGATTCAGGGGTGTGGAACTTGGTAGTTTTTATAAATAGAAAATATGGGAGTCTTTAAAGTTTACTTTAAATGAAAAAATAAAAAAAATTAAGAGTTTAATCAAAGTTGGAGTATGATTGACTTTGAGTATATAAATATAAAAGCAAATACTTGTTGAATTTTTTATAGACACAAGAGTTCTGTATAAGGTCTTAGTTTTGGATGCTTTTTGGTTTTTGCATGGCTGGTATTGGGTTGGGGTATTCAAGTCATTAGGGTTTTGAAAGTTGAAATATGCCTTTACAATGCCTTGAATATCAGGGGCTTGAAAAAAAAACATGAGAAAATTTGCAAAGGGAAACTTATCAAAAAAGAAAAAGAAAAAGAAAAAGAAAAAGAGAAAGAAAAAGAAGAAAAAAGGAAAACGGAAAAGAAAAAGAAAAAGAAAAGAAGACATGGTGAAGGTAATGCAACTTGGTGTTGCGTGGCATATTCTTTAAAATGGCACAAGAAAAAATTGATGTCTGGCAATGTTCATTGATCTAGTGTTGAGTAAAAGAAAAAAAAAAATGTTTTGTTGATTCGAATAGATGATAATGTAAAAATACATATTTATATCTTTGGCAATACCCATCTGATGTTTTTAGTTTGACTGCACCCTGATTGGCTTCCATGACTACAGGGGAATTTTAGGCCTTTTATTTTTCAAAATTTTAATTGCTGTTTGTGTCCATTTTGTACTTGGAAAAAGTGGTCCACTATAAAAATCTTAAGAATAGCTACTTTTTGGACAAAAAGGGCAATCTTTGAAGGAACCTAAACTTTGCAAATGAAAATTTCCAGGAGTGGGTCTTACCCCAGACCATTAAAGTCTTGAAAATGATTTGACTGAGAATATTCTCAAAGGGTGAAAGGGCCATTGTATTTTATCCCCATGAGATAGATGTAAGGGTAATGCGGAAAAGCTGAGGCATAAGCTAATAGAATCCACTTGGTGCACTTGTAGGGGTTGTATTAGCACTTGTATCTTTAGTCTTCACCTATTAACATTGAATTTTCCTGAAATATACTTATGTATCTATTATATGTTCCAAATCTATTGTTGCTTAGTTTTCCTAGTACCTAAGTCAATCTAAGATCATAATTGTGTTCTTTGGCTAGCTATTTGCTCCTTTTTTTTTTTTTTTTGAAAAATTAGCCAGCCTGGTCTACTGCCTGCAAATTATTTTTTCCATTCTCCTTCTTAGTTTTGTAATGCAATGTGAATTGGCCTAAATTTGTACCTTTTCATTTTCAGAACAGGTTGAATATAACAAAAACAGTCCGCAAGTTTCCAATCGATCCTCATTTAAAATCAACTGGTTCTGAGTTTCACTCAGGACCAATTTCAGAAATTATTAAACACGGAGATGAAGTTGATGAAGAATATGGTGAAGGTTCCATTTCATTAACTGCTCATAATTTTGACAGATTATCACATGAGTAAGTGACCATATTGTAATGCTGATGGTGGATGTCCCTTTATTTTATTTTATTTTTATTTTTATTTTATAGCTACGTGATGATAGCAGTGATACTTCCGGTTGATTTATGTTAAGCAATTCTTTTTCAGGCATCCAATTTTGGTCGTCAATTTTTTTGCTCCTTGGTGCTACTGGAGTAATCGCCTGGTAATTTATATATCTATATATATATAATTCCCCCTCCGCCCCCCCCCTCCCTACTGTTTGAATTTTATCTTGAAAATTTGTTTCATAATTCATTAGTTCCTAGTTCTTCAGTGGCTGCTGAAATCATCCTGTATTTGTAAAGAAAGTGTTGATGTTGTTGCATCTATCCTCTTTTATGGTTATGGCTGTATGTAGTGGATTTACTCTGAATCTTCCAACTCCCACCAGAAACTTGAATAGGGTGTGACTGGAAAGCATTTTTAGTTTCTTAACTATCCAAGCCGTAATTTGGATTTGAACTTTTACTAAGTAATCCTAGTGTCTTATCTGGTATAAAGGCTTTTGCTTTCCTGAAAATGTTGTTGTATGTGTTTGGGAATGCTTCATAGAATCTAGCCTACGCAAATTCAAGTGCAGGCTTTGGGTGCAGTTATGTGTCTATTGTTGGATTTGTCTTACTCCATAATTTAGATTATGGGGATTGGGGAGTTGAGTCTGTGTATGGATACAGCATTCATTAAAGGGTGTGTACACGGACACGTCATTGATTTCAATGTTCCAGTATTTTAATTTTTATTTTTATTTTTTTAAAAAAGATGCTTGATATATTTACAGTCCATTATCTGTACCAAAAAAGTAAAAGATATTTATGGTTCAACTATGAAGTAGAGTGAATGAGGGATAACAAACTTGAAACGTTATAGAATGAAAGTCCACATGTATGTCATGTAATTGAGCTCTAAATGTACATAGAATAAGGCAAATCTCTGTCATCTTGAATAACCCCTGATTGTTGGTCTATGTTTGGAGATTGGATACATATTAAATCTAACAATAATTCATTTACAATCTGTGGGAATAGAGTTAAAGTGTTTGGTACCTGTCCCATATCAATTGTCATGTCATGTTATGTTATGTTGGATGTATTACAGGTGTCAAGGTGAAGAGTCTAGGTATAAGATAAGACTATACACCTAATTATGAGGTTATTGGTTTGGGAAAGTATTTTGAGACTTCTTGGGTTGGCATTATTGTTGAACCTACGCCTTTCAGCATGACTAACATCCCAATTATGAGTTGATGCTGATGGTGTACATAAAACAAGTATATGAAATGTTCCTCTTGAGTGAAACATTTCCACCTGTGTGTTCTCCTAGAATAGTAGCTCGTCATCATCTTATTTGCAACCTTGATTCTGTGTGGCTAAAATGTTATGCTTGTATTTTTGGTGGTCTTTTGGTAATTATTCTTTGCTATGATATTTAGATTTGATTTCAGTTATGGTTAAGGATACATTTGCTGAATCGTATTATGTTCCAAATTTGGGTAAATCTGGAAAAAAAATTGTCATATCTATTATTTGCTGGTTTTTAATTGCTTGCTTGTTTTCCATTAGTTGAATACATACACATTTTGGACTTCATTAAAATACTAATCTTTAATCTCTCCGTAATAATGAATGTCCATTGTGAACATGTTTTTTTTTTCTTAATATGTAATATTTTATTTTTACTATTTTCTTGCCTCACTTCTATTTCTCTGTTTCAGAAACCTTCATGGGAGAAGGCATCCAAAATAATTAGAGAAAGGTACTTGTTTCATCTTCATTGTTGTATTGTTTCTTTTTCAATTAAAATGAACTTTTTAAATGATGTTCTTCATGACCTCATTTCTGAAATGGATTTACTAGCTTTATTTTAACAACTTGCTATCCAGAATCTCATTTGCACTCTTGTTTTTTAGATATGACCCAGAAATGGATGGCCGTATTCTTATGGGAAATGTTGATTGCACCGAAGAAGGTGAATTGTGTAGGAGGTATTTTCTAGATTTATTTTTTTTTTAATTTTTTCACTTGTAAATTGAATTCTATTAGTATGAAAATGGGATAACAAGTTCAACTGTTCATTGAGAATGATATTGATTTTCCTTATATTTTCTTTCACTTTATGTTTTTTAGAAAAAAATTCCCTCTTCTTGTATCCTTTAACAATAGAATAATGGGTATCAATGCTTCTCAATAAGCTTGAACCTGAGATCACTATTAACTAGTGAAGCAAATGCCACTAGGCTACCATGCCATAGGCTTTCTCCAACATTGAGTAATTAATTTCTTCACTGAAAATTTCTTGATGCACTAAATGGTAGGACATGGTTTCAGTCCCCATAGTTGATATTATTATAGGGTTTGCCAGTAATAGAGCAACGAATAATTATATTTGTAATATGATTAATTAAACTGAGTATATTGATTACAATGAACTTTTAAAACCTGATTATGATGAACTTATGTAGTTAGATATTGTTCTTTTTTCTCCTTTCTTCTTCCTCCTTTTTTTTTTTTTTTTTTTTTGGGGGGGGGGGGGGGGGTTGATCTTTCTTTTTCCCCTCCTTTCTGTGAGGGTTTCATAGGATTTTTGTAGGATGAGTCTGCTAGTTTAATGACAGTTTGATATATCGCAAATTTAATATTGTGCAAAGTGAGAACCATTTTTTTACTGATATGTTGTGAATCTGCTGAGATCTAAATTTGCGCTCATGGCTCTCAAATAAATTCTTCTGTCTGTATTTCTTCATCAATCTGTTAGGCTTTCTTTGTTACACTTTCCAAATCATTTGTCTGCTTGTGATATGTAAAATCTTTTTGAGCATATCCATGTAAAATAGAATAGTGATGAACTTTCTCAAGTAATGGTATTTGTTCTTCATAGGTTTACCATGGATTACATGTTAATTTATTTTTCTTTCTTTTTTATCTTTCCTTTCTAGTTTGGTTATTTGCTCATTGTTGTATTATTTATTTATATATTGCCATTAACATGTTCTTCATGATGAATGTTCAGGCATCACATACAAGGTTATCCATCTATTCGCATTTTTCGTAAAGGAAGTGATGTTAGGTAAATTACATATTTTATTGTGTTAATTTACCATCCCTTTCAATTGATATGTATTTTTTTTTTTTTTTTTGAAGTTAGAATATTTTTACTTACTTGTTTAAAAAAATAAAATAAAATAAAATTGTATAATATATATATATATTTATGTATGTATGTATGTATGTAAGATGACTTCTATGATATACTTCAATTGTCTGAAAGCAGTTTGATCATTTTAGTTCATTGTTAAAATAATTCACATAACACTTCATTAATCAATTCATTAATGTTATCTATTAACTGTTGAGACAATAATGCTACTTTGTGTAGTTATGTATCTCACATTTATATTTCCGACTTCTTCGTCAATCTTGTTACTGACTTGTTGCTGGCACAGGGATGACCATGGGCACCATGATCATGAATCTTATTATGGAAATCGAGATACAGATAGCCTGGTTGCGGTACAAACCATTTAATGCTTTGAATTGACTTTACTCTGTTCTGGTTTTAAGTTTGTCTGTCAAACTTGCCAATAGTTATGGATGTAGTTGTATCTTGGCCGATAGTTGTTGACTATCATAACAACTTGGCTTGATTTAGAGTTTTCATCCTTTGCAGACAATGGAAACTTTGGTTGCAACTATTCGCTTGGACTCTCAGAGGCTTCCTTTGGAGAATAAATCTGACAATATGACAGGCAATGCAAAAAGACCTGCACCAGTAGCGGGAGGATGTAGAATCGAAGGTTTTGTGCGAGTAAAGAAGGTACAATTCCCCCATTAAATATGTTTTCACTTTCAACCATATTTCTCTATTATTTATTTTGATAAGAATTTCTCTATTATTTATTAATCTTCTTTTGCTCAAAGCCCTGTAGCATGATGGGTGATGTTAACATGTGAGATATATTATAATCCATTTATATTCTGATGTGTTTTTGGTTACCTCCTCAACCTGTATATTGTGTGTGGAATGCAATACCTATCTACTTTTCTTTCTTTATTTTTAATCCACCCTTTCAGATCCTTAAGATTTGATTCTGAGCTACTTGGTACTGTGCAGGTTCCTGGCAACCTTGTCATCTCAGCTCGTTCAGGAGCACATTCCTTTGATGCTTCTCAAATGAACATGTCGCATGTCATATCCCATCTTTCATTTGGTAAAAAGATTTCTCCAAGGGTGATGAGTGATTTGAAGAGAGTAATGCCTTACCTTGGTGGAAGTCATGACAAGTTGGATGGTCGGGCATACATTAGTCCTCATGATTCAAATGAAAATGTTACCGTAAGCTTTTAACTTCATGTGCCTTGCATTTTCTTGCTTCTCTAATGTACTCTGCATTCTTGTCCATTAGCATGTCATTTGGCTCAAGGGATTTCTAATGTGTTGACATATCTGCAGTGTTTACTAACACATACACTAGGAGTTCCTACTGAATGAAAATCTATTTATCCAAAAAAAAAAAACCAACTACTTGTTCCCATACTCTATTTGAGCACCCAAATATTTGATGAATGTTGAAGGGGAAATATTTCGCACAAGGCTGATAGTGAAAGTTCAGCAGATTCTTTTTAATGGGATTCATTGATACGCTTACTCCATGCTCCCCTCTCTTGCTCACCATACCTTTGATGCAAGGCAGATCCATTTATCGGTTATCCTTGAAGTCATGAGAACTTATCATTTAGTTCAGACTGGGCTCAATAAAGTCAAACTAGATATTTAGGTTCCTCTTCTCTAAATAGAAACTAGTTTTCAAGAAACTTATTCCCATCTCTGACCTTAAACTCCCACAACCACATTGGTTGAAATTTATGAGCAAATAAGATGTTAAATAAATGGTAGATATTTGGAATTAAATACCTTAATGTTCCGGCATAATGTAGAGATGGCAGTTTTTTAACTATTAAATTTTCAGATAGAGCATTATCTTCAAATTGTGAAAACGGAGGTGATAACGAGAAGTTCTTCTTACGAACATAAATTGGTTGAGGAGTATGAATACACAGCCCACAGTAGTTTAGTGCAAAGTCTAGACATCCCCGTCGCAAAATTCCACTTTGAGCTCTCTCCCATGCAGGTATTGTTGGAAATCATATTGTTCACTTGTTGAGACTGGACTCATACCTTTTCAATTTTCCATTTGTTTTCTTAGTCATTTGTCCTTGTGTAATCAGGTCTTAATAGAAGAAAATCCGAAGTCATTCTCTCACTTCATAACCAATCTCTGTGCCATTATTGGGGGCGTTTTCACGGTTAGTATTTATTATTCCTTGTTTTTCATCTTACCATCCATGGTTTCTATCCTTAAAATATTCTTCGTTGTGAATTTCAGGTTGCAGGAATATTGGATTCAATTCTGCACAACACAATAAGAATGATGAAAAAAGTCGAGCTAGGCAAACATTTTTGACAGAAAGGTGATATTTGTTAATGTACAAAAAACCCTATTTTCATCATATCCATTTACCTTGGAGGGTTGTTCTATGAGAAGATTTATGATATATCCCTCATTTTGAATATGCAATGAATCATGAGAGATGTAGCCATTAGCCACTTGAGTTGCTATTATGGGAAATGATTTAATAGAAGGATTCTAAGGTCCCTATGCATGCTGCGTTTTGTATTTATTCTATTCTGTTTTTATTTCCCCACAATGGATTGTTACCCACATTTTAAAGCTACCAAACACCAAAAAACTCATACAAAATGGAGCACACAAGTTAAAAATAAAAGGTCATTGCTAAAATTGCTGTCATCCCAACTGTTTGTTTGTTTGGTGATACTGTTCAAGAAAGAGCGAAACATCGAAGTTCATTCTGCGCAGCCAATCTAATATTTTTGCAAGGTTCAATTAATTCAGAAATTTGGCAGCAAAAAATATGTGGATGCTTTTAGTACTTGTGCAAAATGAACCCCCCCCCTCTCTCTTTAAAAATATATATATATTAGGGCAGTAAAAGTTGTGAGCTGCTAGGTAGAACTTGCCCTTAGTTTTGGATTTCAGCAGTCGTTGGTGTATTTGCCCTCCTATAAAGAGGGCAAAATGAAACTCACCCCCGAAACTTGGGGTTCCCCCTCTCTACGGAATATGAAGGAAAAAAATGGGCATGTTTCTATTTTGCTTTTTTGGAAAACAATTTATGAAAACAGTATCAAATGGTAGAGGCCTGTGCCGTGCTTGATGTTTTATTTTCCTCATAGTTGGTTGGTTTCAAGTCCGGCTAAAGGAGTAGGCTGGGGTCGTGGTAGGGAGTTCAGATTCGTTTAAAAAACTTAGCGCCGTGCTAGGCTCAGTCATATATGCATTTATTATCCTTCTTTATTAACTTTAGGGAATGCCACAACAACTTTTTGTATTGAAATCTCGTCATTAGGTGTGTAACTATGGTTTTACTTCAGCCATCAACCAACTAGGAGTTCGGATTTGGCGGTGCATTATGGATTTGGTGCACTATGTTGGGCTCAAGTTCACTGTTGGATGAGGTTTTTGATGGCTTGGCTTAAATTCAAAAATAAAAAAAAAAATTATTAAAATGACCAAAATGACTTCAATGAGTAATTTTTTAAATCTTTTTATTAATCTGTCAAAAACCTCATCCAACAGTGAGCTTGAGCTCAACATAGGACCTAAACTCTTGGTTGGTTGATGGTTGAATTAAAACCATAGTTACACCTAATGATGCAAATTCAAATAAAAAACTTGTTGGGGCATTCCGTGGCTGTGCTGAATTGAGTACCACCCCCAAAAAAAATAAAATAAATAAATAAATAAATAAAAAATCCAATTAAAAAGGACAATAAATGCATATATGACTTATCAATGTTCCATGTGAAAATTATTATGTGCGATGGGTGTATATATACCTACAAGACTGAGACCACCCTTTATATCCTATCACAATATCACATGATGGTGATTTGGAGGGCAGGAATAATTTATCTCCCATGCAAGAGCGGAAAGTGAAACAGTAAAACTATATAGGGTAAATTACACTTACTTTCCCTAAGTATCAAAATGCATATGCCCATGCATCTTCCTTCAGCACACACATTATTGAATTTTTTTTTTTATAAAGGAAGATTAAAAAAAAAAAAAAAACAGAATAAGAAATAAAAGGAAAAGAGAAAAATCAAATTCTTGTATCCACACAGATCGAAATTTATTTATTTCCTCATAGACATTGTTCTTACACAATCAAACCAAATAGTACATGTGTGTCAGCTTATTTCTCAACTTTGAAGCAAACCAATATCAAGACCAAGCCACCTTAAAAGACCCAGTTGAACCAACTGAGATCAAGGTATTCAAATTTTAAAAAATAACAATAAAAAATTAAAAAATTAAAAAAAAAAACAGAATTAAAAAAAAATAATAACAATAAAAAATCCCAACTCATGCAAATCTCTCAATTAGAACACTAGAAGGAGACATGAGCCAATGAATGCTCCAGAGGAACCAATTAGACTGATAAAGATCGAAGAAGCACCACTTTTAGGAGGAGACTGCTCACTAGCAGGAGGTGCAGATGGGGCTATAGCCACCTCTCCTGACGGAGGCGGAGGAGGAGACTCCTCGCCGGCTGGTGCTGGAGTTGGGACTATTTCTGTTGCTCCCGAAGGTGGAGGAGGAGCTGCACTTGTCTGGTTTGTATCTGAAGATTGATTGCTTCTGTCTGCCAATACTACAACCACCATCTTTTCATTCTTGAGGCAGTTTTCTTTGACTCCACTTACGAAGTAGTAAGGCCCAGATTGACTAAAGGTGTACACTGTGTGGCCATCGGAAAATTTTTCTATGGGTGATGCTGTGTTGCAATTGATGTAATCATCCATGGATACATGAAATACCGAGTCTTTGTCAGCCGGGTAGTTGAATACTGCAGTAGTAAACAACAGTTGATGAATATGAACTATGTAACAATAATTTAAAGTTTAACCATAAGATGGATCGATATAAGTATTAATCTTGTAGTATCATATCTTAAATTTTGAGAATTTGCAGCGTTAACGTGTTCGTGTTTGTGAATTATGTGATAAATTTTGCAGTAAGTATTAATAACGTCCACCTAGTCCATTTTTTCAATTGATAAATGAAGCACAACTTACCTAGAGAGTCTCCAATTAGAAATCGAGTACTCTCCGCCCACTGATTATAGTGGACTGCATTAGGATCACTGGGAGGAATTGTCCAACCCGTTGAACCTCCAACGATGAACTCCTTTGCACTGCCTTTCTGCATCAACAAGAAGAAAGTGAAGATGCCCAATACATGAAATGCTTTGTATTGATGAATCGACCTTAATACTGCGTTCGCCATTGAGAAAAATGCAAATGGGCACTTTGATTATTAAAAGATGGGCAGTTCTGCCAGAAAAAAAAACCTGAAATTTTCAGCTTTGGATGAAAGGGGTGACAAGAACGAGATCATGGGTAGGGGTTTTTGTAGGCCAAGTTGCATGAACTTTTTACAAGCTGTGGCAGTGAAGCTTTTGCTTTCTTTTTGTTATTCTTCTTTGGATTTCTTAGCTTCTAGTGCAAAGTATATGATCTCTTTTTAATCAGAGCATGGTTGTTCTTTAGGCTCTTTTGAGACCCTTTTTTATTGCTTGGTCTGTTGGGTTATGCTTTGCTTGATCCTTAATAAGAATATTCATGTCTTGTGCTTTAGGTTAGAGTATCAATCGACAGCTATTACCATGCAAAGGAGCTTATGTTCATATGACGAAACACCATTTCCACTGCAAATCCACTTCAAACTTCAAATTTCTTGAATATGCATTTCTGTCTTGGCCGCTGTCGGTGTCTTCTTCTCCCTCCTCTCTATCTCTCTCTCTCAAACATTTTTTTAATATCTTTTGATCTTCATCTATAGTTGAAAATTAATTAATTCCATCAAAATACCAAGCGTGTGATTGGCGCTATCGATTGGGAGAGCCCAAAGGCTTTTTAAGTAAGAGTTAAAAGTCAGTTTACATATTTTAAGAGTGTTTGGTAGACCAAGTTATAAGGCTTTTTACGAAACATCATTTCTTCTACAAGGCAGATTGAGAGGTAGCTTTTCAAAATACCGGATTGAGAAAAGGCAAAAGGTATTTCTAAATTTATCTTTATTTTCCAACATACTTTAATCCATTCTCTTTTGCTTTTAATATCTATTTAAGTAAGGTGTGAAAGAAGACCATATTTAAAAATAAGTACATAATTATTCATCTACATTAAATAATAAGGAGATGAAAATAATCCTATATATTAAATTAAATCTAAAGATTTCTCTCGAATACATACACCTAAAAGAAAAAATACACGTGATGGAAATTTTTTTTTTTCATTTTTTCCAAGATAATTAAACCTAAACACACAATCATAGTGGTGGGACTAAGATAGAATTAATTAGATTTGAGTAAAATTTTAACATCGCTTAGATACAAGCGTGCGAATAGGTACTTAAGACACAATCTTCTCATCAAAGATATATTAGGCCATTTTTGAGGGAAAACTGACATACTCAAAAGCACCCTAATATTTGCATATGATTTGGTAATAAGGGAGAGCACGTTCTCTTAATTCTTGAGCGGAAAAGAAAGAGTGACTTGATCTCATTTTGTAAACATCGTCTACAAAGTACAAATCTTAGAGAAAGTCTTCAAAGTCAAGTAGTTCACAAATCTTTAGGTAAAGACCAAGTAGTCGGGTACATACGGTAGACTGCAAAAAGGTGTGAAATTAATTAATCAATATTAATAGGTTATTTAGACTTCAGTTTGATTAATAGTTAGATACAAATAAGGTCATCATTCACTCTGTCCTAATCAGTATTCAAAATAAATTTGGCTAGTAATTGATTAAAAATGGAAAAAAATTAAATTCAAAACTTTTCGCTTCTTGAGAGTTGAGATGTTAGTCCAAGAAATTGTAGGAGGACCCTACTCTTGATCAAAAGGTCTCATATTCAGTTTTTATTTTTCCTAATTAAATTTTTTTTTTTTAGGGATTTATCAAAAAAAAAAAAAAAAATTTTAAGGGGTGTGGGGGAAGGTGCCACAAGCCTACAACTTACAGAGGATTCGAGGAATGATCTTGTGTACTTGAGACAAACTGTGGTACAATGACTTTGGGGTCTATAGCTCCTTATCATGCACTCAAATCTAGGAGATCAGTCCTCATAGGTTAATGGGCTGAGGAAGTCCATTGACTTGGTTTTGAGGTCATAACTCCTCCAGCTGGAGAAAGGGCGGCTCTTCATCTGGGCCCACCATGTCCACCCAAATACCAAACCCACAGGCCATGCCATCATAATGGGCCAACTTGCTTCCCTCGTTTGAAGTTCACGGACCGATAAAAGGCGCGTGAGGAAGACCAGCTCTACGAAAAACTCCCCCAACTGTCTCTCTCATTGTTCCCGCGAAAAAAGGCGACCAAAAGCCCAATTCCCACGATCCCACGCTCGTCTCGCTCTCTTCCCCCAATCAAAATCAAGTAAAAATAAATAAAACAATAAAAACAGAAACAAAAAACAAAAGCAAAAACAAAATCCTAGAGAGAGAAAGACAGTAAAAAAAAAATAAAAAATAGAGAGAGAAACTAAAATGGGCTGTTCCTTTAAAAAATATATTTACATATAACGCCTTAAAACGGCCGTTCCTCCTTGTCCTGGAGATGGGAACCACTTCAGACCTTTGACAGAGTAAATTTACCCACAACCACCACAACCATGGCCCACTCCACCACCAACCACAACAGCCCACCCCAACACACAAAATCATAAAAGTAAAAATAAAAAACAAAACACTTTCATTTTACGGTTTTGTTTTTCTTGCTTTGAATCCGTCGTTGGATCTTTTAGTCTCGCCAGCACAAAATATGGGTGTATGACATTTATTATTATTTTTTTTTGTGGGGGGTTTGAGCTGTTCAAGGAGGATATTTCCAGCTCGTGGGCTGGGGGGGTGCTGGTTTAGGGTTTTCTTGATCCGAATCGGGGGTGGTGGATTGATTTGGTTTGTGTGTTTTGTGAAAGTGTTTTTGCTGTTTCAATATGTGGAGGGACGCTGGAGCTCCTACTGATTCTTTCTATGAGGTTCGGCCTGAATGCACCGATGTTCCAAAAACCCGCTTCAAAGTCAAGGTTCCCTGGTTTTTCTTAATCCTCCCTTGCACACATGAAAATGTTATTTATATATGTATGTATTAATTATATTGGAATTGATTTGACTATTGCTTAATGTGTTCGATTCGATTTTGGATTGAATTGAGGTGAATTATAAGGTGATATTCGGCTTTTTACATTGTTGGATATTGCTTATTTTGATGGAAGAATATGCATAAATGTTCATTTCGAGCTTAAGATGTCGTGGTTTAGACTGTTATGTTAGTTTTGAGGATGAGATTGTAGCCTGCGATTCGCAGTGTATTGCTTGTTGTAATGTTAAATTGATGAATTTGATTATGTTAAATGTTCCATAACAAGAATGGTAACCATGAAAATATCCATGTCGCTGAACATGTCGAGGTTTTGAGGTAGTGATGTTGGACTAACCGCAGTCTCTTACTAATTTAAGATTGTGTATAAACCTTACTTTTACCTATAATTTTGTAGCCAGACATGTAAAAACAGTGCGCCTTATGAGACCACATTGACCAATGATATTTTATTCCTGGTATTATCATATAATTTCCCCATAAAAATGCAAAGTACCTGTTTACTGTTCCTGCAAAATAAAAGTTATCTGTTAACTTTGCGGTGACTAAAACAGATGGGCATTTTGAGAAAATAGCAATTTAGAGCGGATGGTAAAATGATGCTAAAATGTCAGAGCAAATATTGAATAAAGATCATAAGCACAACACACGTGGTAAAGTGATTCATAACTTGAGTAAGTACATACCAAAGTGAAGAAAATCTCAGACCTTCTACCATTTATGAAGATTGCAAAGTTACAAGAGTTTCTCAGTCTTAAACAGGGACTTGAACATGCACATGAAGAGAGACACTTATACCAGAGCATTCTCACTAAACAATTCACAAGTACATAATTAATCTCTCGATCTCTCTCTCTCTCTCTCTCTCTCTCTCTCTCTTTCTCTCTCTCACAAAATGAAGGATTTAAAAGTTTCCAACTAAACTGTCACACTCTTTCACCTGGATCATAGTCTCATGTAACATGAGAAACACAAAGATGAACTCAGATTGCAAAGTTATCCTTCCGCCCACAATTTGTGGCCTTTTCTTCAAAAGTTAGGGTATTTTCTACCTTTTCCACTACATGGTAAAATCAATACACAGCTCTTTTGGCAACAAAAATCAGTTTGCTAAGATCGTTAGCTGCGAGAGTGAAGAGGTAAGGGGAAAGAGGTTCACCTAACCTCATCCTACACGTAATGGTTAATCCATCTAATTGCCTGTCAACCAAGAAACCATAACTGACCCTGAATTTTCTCTTTTTGCTCAAGTACATAATCTATAAAACTCCTATAGATTTCTGGAAACTGGGGTGTGATAGATTGTACCAAGGATATTGAACTCTTGAAGAGTAGATCATAATTCAATTTACAAAAGTTTATGAAGCTATTGAAAGTTTGAAACACCTCTTAAGGTTTGGTTCTTTTATTAAAACTTAGTTTATATCTCCTGATTCAATACAAATTCCTTTTATAAAATACTAAAATCTTATGCACTTAATCCCGAGGTCCAGTAGTTTATTGTTTTGATTTGGATTTCTAAATTGATCACACTCCTATGTGTAGCTTCCTACAGCATTCACCAATCCTTCCTTTTTTTAATCTGCTTTTGCAGGCTGGCAAAACTTTAAGTGCAAGGAGATGGCAGGCCGCATTCACTCCAGAGGGTTACCTCGATATAGGCAAAACACTCAGTCGAATTCAACGTGGGGTAATTCCATTTTCATGGTTAAAATGCTAACCACCTCTGTTTTGGTTCTTGAATGTCCTCAAAAATTAAGTTTTGAAGTAGACCGGAGCATTTTAACACAACTTATGTGTTAGATAATTATCTTAAGATTTGAAAAACTTCATTCTACCCATCAGTGCCAACTGCCAAGTGAGCTTAGGTCTACACCCAAATGCAGTAAGAGTTTACTGCCTATTCAACTAATCTCCCAGCCTTGGAAAACTGCCTTGGTGCCTAGGAGTTCCTAGATGACAGCATACATGTGAATTTATGAACTCATTTACATATGGACCATCTCAATTGGAAATGCCTGATTTGATACCTATGCACTCAGTTAAAATTATCTTTCATAGTCTTTTGACTCAATTATATCAACATTCACATCTAGGCTACACTTGTTTTAATTACATGTTTGCTTGGTTGCCCAACATTTTACTCCATTACAAATAGCTGGTTTTATTGTTCTTTTAATCACTTTGTCAGATTAAATTATCCACTCTGTTAAGTTTCCAACCTAACAGCCTAAGCTGTTAGGTGGAGGGCCCAAATAGGTATATCAAACCATATCAAACTCTATATTTAGACGATGTGGCTTCCCAACACACCCAACTCTGACTGAACTCATTCTTTTCTAAAACCTCGGTGGTAAGTTGAAGTTGTATGATTATGTTAATTCATGCTAATTTTAAATCTTTTTTATTGCCGACTTAAATGAGTTAATCACCTATTCCTATTCTGTTTTGGCTGTGTTACTTTTCTGCATCTCAGCTAATGTTTAAACATCATATATAGGACTAAATTACCCATACTTTCTACAAAGGTAGAAAATTTAGATAAAAAATCAAATGAGAACCAAGCTTTCTTTTCTTCATATATTATATTATAATTTTTTTTATATGAAGTAAGTATTGTATTAGAAAAAAAGGGCAAGAGCCAAGTACATAAGATATATACAAGATATATTATACCATCATTTTTTAGTGGATTATGGAAAAAGTTGGGAACCTTTTTATTGAATGAAATTACTTTTTCTTCAAATTTCGGACTAAGGGCCCAAGCTATCTCGATGAAATCAATTTTCTGGTTGCTCAGGTTCTAGTTTCTTCATCTATTATGTTGGAGAGATCATACACTTGTGCATATGTGCAGTGGAATCTGCTATTTACTTGTTTTTTGTTCTTTGTATTCTTTCCCTCTTAATCTCTTCTATATATTTATTCTGTTTCAGAAAAAAATCAATTCATGAGGGCCACCGCTTAACATTATGTATTTCTTGCTAAATTAGGGGATCCATCCATCTATTAGAGGAGAAGTTTGGGAATTTCTACTGGGTTGTTTTGATCCTAAGAGCACATTTGATGAACGAGAACAAATAAGACAGCATCGAAGGTAGTTCATTTTCCCAGCTTCACTTTGTACTATTATGAACTTTAAAAATCTTTGTATTGTACATTAAATGTTCTAGTGGCTAGCACATAGAGAGGGGATGATAAGGAAGGGGTAACCGGGTAAGGGGATATTTATTTAGGGTCTTACTCCCAGGTGAGGTGGGGGATGGGAAAAATCATCTTCTTTAATTAACTTCTGTACAATGGTAAATATAATATTTGGACACTGCTTAAATCATTTGAAGGGATATCTAAATTGGATATGATGGATCATCATTCTCAGGACATTGGACTGTCCTTCAGAGAAATATATGCCAACTTTTGAAAAACTTTTTAACGATGGGATGAGCATAGTAGTGTCATTAGTTTGATCTCTGGCTTTGGAGGCTGTGTGCGCAAGACTAAATTGTGGTTTTGAACTCAGCACGTGGTCCATATCTACCCATGTTGAATGGGTGGCTCCTATTTTTTCTTCTGCATTATATAGATGTGTGTCTTATGATATGGTTCAAGACTGCAATGTACTATCCGTCTATCCTACTGGATAATAAGTACTAGTCCAATCAAGCCTTTATGAATGTTAATACACACACACACACACACAGAGAAGTGTTCCAATCAGCTTCAGCTGATATACCCCTATATCAGCTGAAGCCATCTTGACCGTCCATCTCATTTTCATTGCAACCAATGGCTGAGATGGGCTCTTGAGAAACACCTGCCAAAACTGCCATCTCTGCTCCCTCTCACATCACATCCTCCGCTCCTCCTCGAAACACTCCTCGAAACCAGATCTGGTTTGCCAAAAACAAAGCCAAACGAAGCCTCTCCTCACCGCTGAATTCCCCCAAGCTCATTGCCGGCGCCAAGCTTCTCTCGCTGAATTCCCCCAGATCTGGTCTGTAAAATTCTCTTGTCCTTTGAAGAGTTGAAATAGCTGAAGCGCCCTATTCGCTTTCTTCAATCCAAGTTTAGAATTTTACCTCTAAAGGAGATTATTTGGTAAATGTCTTTCTTGTTTTTATGCTTGCAGAGCACAATATGCTAAGTGGAAGGAAGATTGCCGCCAAATGTTTCCTGTTGTTGGAAGTGGTAGGTTTATCACAGCACCCATAATCACTGATGAGGGTGAGCCCATTCAAGATCCTATAGTACTTTTAGAATCGAATCCAAACAAAGGACTGGCTGTACTTCCTGAAGTTAATGGGCATACCGAAAATGTGGAGCTTTCAACTGGTAATATGTCCAATGCTAATTCCTTGGATCATTCCAGTACAAACTCTTCCGATAGTTCAGAAACAATGAAGGAGCCAAGTAGTTTAAGTCCTGAGGACAAGAAAGTAATCCAGTGGAAGCTTACACTACATCAAATAGGTTGGTGGTATTTTTTATATTATTTAATGAATGTTTCTCTTCTTTTTCTTTCTTCTTTCTTTCTTTCTTTCTTTCTTTCTTTTTTATTTTTATTTTTATTTATTTATTTATTTATTTATTTTCCAAATTTCGCTCCTACTTTTCATCAATACACCATATTTATATACTCTCTCCATTATCAAATTGTGAATTCATAATTTCTGCATCAAGTTGGTGCTTACTGTTTGGAGAAAGGTTTTAAACACACAGATCACTTTTTTCTAAGAATGTAAACTCAAGTCACACGAGAATAATCATTACTGGCATGTGAAGTAATGGAAGCGAAAAGATTGGATGGGATGCAGGACTCCACATATCTGATTGAAATATGGCAGGGGTAAGCATTTTATTGCCATGGGAAGTTCTAAGATGAAAACACATGAGTTTCACATTTGAATTAAGAAACACACAGAGACTTGCACATTTCAAGAAGGCACAACACAACAACTGGAAGGAAGGAAGACTAAGACGATTCTGCTAACACATTAACCAGTCAAAGAACTACTTAAGCTTGTATTGTTACTAGATTGCAT
The DNA here is from genome assembly GCA_039720395.1 of Liquidambar formosana. Taxonomy (NCBI): domain Eukaryota; kingdom Viridiplantae; phylum Streptophyta; class Magnoliopsida; order Saxifragales; family Altingiaceae; genus Liquidambar; species Liquidambar formosana. Next base: position 6,215,831 of record CM077834.1, read on the forward strand.
AACTAAGCTTGAGAATCTTGCAATTATTTCCTTCATTTTTCCTCTTCTCTCTCTTCTCTATTCTTCTTTTCTCTTCTCTTTTCTCTTTTCTAATTCTTTTTCTTAGTTTAGGAATATTTACACCTTTTGAGCTCTTCTTGTTAAGAAGAGGCGGCAACATTTCATTTTTGCTTGCTCAATCTTGTCCTTGTACCTTTGTTTCATGGTTTCACCTTGTTATAAGGAACTTGGTGTCCCATTTTGCAAAAGTTTCTCATTTCACTTTCTTTTCATTTTTAACAAGAGACCCCAGATTTTCGTTTGATTAAGAACAGCCCTTATAATTCCCTATTTTGCAGTTTCCATTATGTTTGATATTTTCAATTGCCTGTATGATCATGTTGTTTTTGTAGGCAAAGTACTGCATATTAATTCTAAGTTTGGGTGTAGATTCTAGAATTCTGATCATATTGGCATGCATATGGCCTTGGTTTATTATTTATCTAGTGGCATAGTTGACGAACATTTGAAATAAAAAGCTATTTGAGAAGTATCAAAACTGCTTAGTTTGAGTGTAGTGTTTCCTCTTGAATGCTTTGGTTCGTGTTTCTTTTTTTCTTAAAAAATAAAAATTTAAAATTTAAAATTTAAAATTAAAAAAAAAAAAAGAAAAAAGAAAAAAAGGTTTAAGGCATCAATGGGTTTCCTGGTATGAAGGCATGGAAATAAATATTCTATTGGCTATTGGTTCGAGTAACTTTTCTCATTAACTTAGTTATGACAGCTCTATGATATTTCAACATTTAACTCGAATTTTTGCCCCTTAATTCTGGGATTTATATTTATGCTAGGTCTCGATGTGGTTCGCACTGACAGGACATTGGTGTTTTATGAGAAGCCAGAAAATTTGTCGAAACTTTGGGATATTCTAGCTGTTTATGCATGGATAGATAAAGATGTTGGCTATTGTCAAGGTGAGTAATCAGATGATCTTACTTGTATTATTGAGGCTCCACTAAGATGTAGAAAAAGACTGGTTATGTCGGGGAAATTGGCTTAGTTCAGTAAACTTTTCCTGATCTTCACTGTCGTTGCATTTTCCAATCAGAGTACCTGAGTCATTAAGGTAAGATGCCATGGGGCACCTACCTTAATTTTGCACCGGGTTGACCAAATAAAATGATGAGCATTCATTAAACGCTTTTAAAGTTGTCATTGGCATTTAATGGCTACATTATTTCTTTGTAAAAGGTGCCTTGCCTACGCTTGATTACTCAGTTTAAAGCATTGACACTGTACCTCTTTTGTATTGTCTCTTAAGTCTGTTCTGTGTGGGTTTGATACATATATTTTTCTTTCCTCTGAGATTGCCAAAACACTCAATTGCTGATGTGTTAATTTCCCAAACTCAATAGGCAACTGTGTTTCCAAAACCAAAAAAGAAAAAGGATTTGCTGCTTTGTTTCCAAGTCTAGTTGGTTCAGTGATTATATATAGTACAATGCTGTCCAAGGCAGCGTTCAGATGGATCTGAAGTGGGTGCTGCCTATGGCATTCAAGTAACGGTTGCTGTGTGAAAAAAAATTGAGGCTTGATGTACATTCATTTCAGTCTTGCATAGCTTTTTGGGTTCCTAATCAATTCTTGACATCTTTGCTTGAAGGAAAAAGGAAACTCGGCATTTAGTGGGTTCCATTAACTGATCCAAGTGTTTCAACTATCAGCCCAATTTGAGGAGTTTTAACCATCCAATTGAGTATTCCTATTTATGAAATTCTTAAGAATTTTATTTAGTCCATTGAAAAATAATGGATGAAAACATCAAATCAAGCTGATTTTTATTGCACTTGATGTGCTAAATTGGGCCTGTTAAATGGTGGGTGTTCTTTCAGAAACTTAACAAAATTTTGCAAACTAAAGTGAAAGTGCCTGCAAAGAATAACTGCTTCAAAGATACTGCAGTGATTAGGCTTAAAAAAACCCTTTTAAAACACCTATTTATCCACTAATTTGTGGGGAGAAGTTGCCCGAGAAATCACATTTCCCTATTAGTATTCTTCCATCTCTTTTCTGTAGTCTTTAAGGACATAGGATTCCCTTAAATACTTTCCATATATAATTTCCCTACATAATAATAATATAACCACAACAACAACAACAACAACAACAACTGTTCTATGTTTATTTTTTGAATCCTGAAACAAATTACTTGTTCTGAAATCTAAGCTTTGTGGGCAGGAATGAGCGATCTTTGCTCCCCCATGATAATTCTTCTTGATGATGAAGCAGATGCATTTTGGTGCTTTGAACGTTTGATGCGCAGATTGGTACATATTTTATGCTCATAGAAGTATTGCGAGATATTTTATTACTTGATCTTTATTTCAATTGTTGGATTTGGTTCAAGCACCTACTGTGTGAAATGCTTTCTCAAAAATGTAATATCCTTTATAATGATTTCTTTTCACAAGGAATACAAATTCATTTTGTTTAGTTGGTTTTCTCTTCTCCCATCTTTAGAAGGGTTACTTGAATGACTGAGACTCCCTCTTGGCCTCTTGGCCTCTTGCACATTATGTTTTTCATGTAATATATGTTCGGGTTAACCCTTAGGGTTTTGTTTTTTTACCATCAGAAAAATTCTTTCCCAGATTTTTTTTCTTGATCTATTTTCATCACTGGAAATCTCTCTTTCATCCTTCTTTATTTGTCTTAAATATCTGCTGATTTTTCTATGCCACTTGGTGATTTTCTAACTCTCCCTTGGTTGATGTTATTAAAATTTGTGCTTGAAGTGTCTATGAATGTTGGATTCTGGCTCCTCTCTAGTGTACCTTACTCAATATGTCCTACTAAAATTAAATTGTGCTATACGGACAGCAGCAAAAGGTCCAATAACTAATAGATCTGTGTGTCGTCATCACAAGATCACATCATGTCGGTATCAAAAGAGTAGAGGGACTGATGGGTCCCATCAATATTATGCCATGTTGGCGTAAAAAGAGACCATCTGATGGTCCTATTTGATAACCAAGCAAATCAATACTCAATTTGATTAGATGAAATATGGAGAAAAACATAAATTCTTGTAGCTGTTATGTAATATGTGACCTTAAAAATGTAGACCAACATGCTGTACTGTCTGGGCCTATGCCATTCAGTTTGTCCTCATAATATTGAGGCTCTTGAGAAGTTTCTTTATCCGTTGTATCTGTAATATATTTTACTCCATTGAGAAGCAGCTGTGCTATGTTTCTCTCTAAATGATCTGTTGCCTATTGTTCCTTTGAGGCTACTATAGTTTCTGTTTTATCCTCTCTCTTTTTTTATATTTGATTTCAAATTGCTTATGATATGTGGTATTTGACAATTTTAAAGCGAGGAAATTTCAGATGCACTGAGAGCTCTGTTGGGGTGGAAACACAACTTAGTAATTTAGCTTCGATTACTCAAGTTATTGATCCCAAGCTTCATCAGCATTTAGGTATTGTCTCTACTTCATGTATGTTGATTCCTTAATTTAGTTTTTCATCTATGTTTATTTATTATCAATTAATCTTTTATTATGTCACTGTAAACTAGCATATCCCTTCATTGATTCATGATTCCTATGTCTTTACCTGTAGTGAAAGAAGAAATTCATCATATTTAAAATTATTGTGGAAGAACTCTGATTCTTGGGAATTTAAATTAGCTAATGAGCATGAAATTCCTAAACTATTCTATATAGGGGCTGTCAAGAAAACAATGAGAAGTATCTGTGCAATGAGAAGTACTTGTGCTTCTTTCAGTCGAGCCTAAACTAGAGCAAAAGGGCTTATCATTAGCCTGAGGCAATGTTCATTGTGGCCGGCTGCTCAGACTGTTTTGGCTTGAACCTGGGCCTTCAATTGATTCAAAAAGAACAAATCGTTAAAATGAAGAAAGTCTTCTCAGGGCATATCAATTAGATTGATCCGTTCAATCTAATCCCAATTGGATCGAAAAAATCCAAAAAATCTGGTCAGGTGTACCTTTTGGAATGGTTAGACTGGATTAATTCCCTATAGGTGCCGGCTATTGCCACCACAAAAATTCCTCTCTACCCCCACTTATTTTCAACTTCTTAAGGTTTTATGAAAAATTTAAAAGGTTTTCTTGAAAAGTGGTCATGCTGTGACGCTGTCCACTTGAAAACATCATTTTGAACACCTTGTGGAATGAAGTTTTTACAAATATATTGTTTAAGTGAGCTTCCATTTACAGTCTCTATTTCATTTTTACAGAAACTGAGCCTGTAAATGGAAGGAGATAGGAAAGAAGTGTACGTGGCAGTAGTCTCACTGTTCTCTATCTTAAGGTTTTCATTGAGTCTTAACAGTCAAGAATCAAGGAAGTTGGAGTTTCAACACCAAGGATGGGGAAGAATCTAGGATTTTGGAGTCTCACCAGTCATCACCAAAGATAGGAAGGAATCTTACCTTTACAATAGTTGAATGTTCCTTTTTTATGAATCCATATAAAAAAATTATACATGAAGGAGACAAAATAAAAAGAAATGCAAATTAGGCCAAACTCTAAAGCATCTAAGGGGCTTCTACCATTTAGCTTGTGGCCCAAAGGAAGCAACATGACCTTTTATACAGCACTATGTGAGAGATATCAGATAGAAGGGGTCCAAAGCCTCAGCATCAGATCAGTATATTTTTAGTGAATTTTAGTCTAATATGTGATTATTATTATTATTATTATAATTACTATTTTCTTTTATTTTTTAAAAATTTTGCATCTTGGAATACGCGTATACAGCCCATTCCCTTTCTCCTGACATTCAAAGAAATGAAATCCAAGAACAAACTTGTGGATGAGTTGATATATGGAAGTCTTGGTATGCTGATGCTGTTAAACCAACTCATGTTAATGTTTGTCTTGTTCAATTAGTGTAGATGCTCAACTCCTACTCTATATTTCTCCTAATTTCAACACTAAATATTAGAACTAGACAATTCAGTTGATGCTTTAGGTTTTTCCAGAATTTGTGATTTTCTACATCGTAATTGTTGGATTATTCTTCTTAAGAAGTTGCTTTAGGATTTTTTTTTTCTTGCATGCCTATCAATGTAATTCTCTATTCAAATAAGAAGGTAACACTAAAGTCCGTCTTTTGATCTTGGAACACAGAAACACTAGGTGGAGGTGACTATCTATTTGCTTTCCGAATGCTTATGGTTTTGTTTCGTAGAGAATTCTCTTTTGGTGACTCCCTGTTCCTTTGGGAGGTATAATACACTTCTAATTTACCTTTATCAAACCAAAATAAAATAAAATAAAAAGTTGTTGAGGATGAATCTCTTACTTCTTTGTTTGACTTCTTTTAACAGATGATGTGGGCTCTTGAGTATGACCCAGACTTATTCTCCATGTATGAAGAACTTGAATCACGTAGTGAAAAAGCTGAGGGATCTAGAGGATCTGGAAAACCGAAGTCAATACGTCAATGTGGGAAGTTTGAGAGGGAAAATATGAAAAATGGAGCAAAGAATGAAGATGCTGCTCTACCCATTTCTGTTTTTCTTGTTGCTAGTGTCTTGAAAGATAAGAGCTCAAAGCTACTGCAAGAGGCACGGGGCCTGGACGACGTTGTTAAGGTCAGCTTGATGAATTAATAATTTCAATGCTTTAGAAACCTCCAAGCTGCAAGTTATTGTCTAGAATGACAATATAGCAGCTAAAAAGAGAACATGGGATAAATATAAAGGTATTTGGCAGATGTACAACTGCGAAAATCACCTACCAACCTTAGATCACTGTCTTTCCTATGTATGGTGTTACAGGTTTTTCTTATTTTCAACAAGAGATGGTTTGGAGTTTCCCTTATTTCCATCAAAATGGTCTCATAGTTTGTTTTTATTTATTTATTTTTACATTCTAGTATTTCTAAAGTTGATTTTTGGTTAATAATAGTCTTCTAAATGCCTGAGAAGGGATACCACAGAATCCTCAACTATTGTTGGTTTCCAATGTAACATTTTTTGTTCATTTAACTATATGGAGGTTCAAAGAATATACTGGTCTCCTAGTGCCTTTATGCTGCAACATCTTGCAAATTTATATCTCTGCTCTGCAGCTTTATCCTGTACCTTGTCTCATCAAGTTTTTCCTTCTTATTTACATTCCTTCAGATATTGAATGACATAACTGGGAATCTAGATGCAAAAAAAGCTTGCAGCGGGGCAATGAAACTTCACAAGAAGTATTTAAAAAAGGTACTGTTCTCTCCTTAAGAGTTGTTGAGGTGGCTTCGTCCAAATGTCAATTCAAATTCTTCCACAAAGTAAAAATGGAAAAAAGAAGCAAAGATGGCATAGTAAGCAGCAGTTGATAAATGATGTGGTGTTCATACCCACCCATGGGTAGCCCAATTGGTAAGGGCGAACTTGTGATTGTGTGGTTAGGTACGTGGTCATGGGTTCGATTCCCTGTTAGGAGAACCCAAGATTTAAGTGGGGGCCGTAGTAGTGGGTTGCAGCGGTAGTCTCTCCAGGGGTTTAGATTCCATGAGTGGATCCAAAGGTCCCTGCTGTGGAATGGTTCCCCTGTTGTCAAAATAAAAAAATAAAAAAATTGATGAGGTGTTCATGAGTTGTAACCCTCAATAACTAGCTAAAAATTGTGAAAGGGTATCACATTGCAAGATGACATGTTAGCACCAACCATTCAAATACCTCACTCTGGCAGTCTGTTTAAAATTTATTCTTTTGCACTAGCTACTTTAAGTGTGGATCAAGCTTCATCATGCTAGTAGTGGGTGTACACCATGCAAAAAGATTGCATACCCATCAACCTTCTTTGATCAATAATGAAAGGGAATGGTAATTTTTATTATTAGGTGGGAATGAAACTGCTTTGCTGAGGTCACTACCCACCGTTGAGGCAAGATGCCTGTGGTATGCTGATTACCTATATATGGATCTTTGTTTTGAAATAATTGGCTGGCACATACCTTTTCCTGATTAGTATATTTCATCTACTTATCAAAAAAGTAAAACACTAGAAAATATATCTATGGTCGAGTGCTGCTTTGAGCAGGGCCCAATCAAATGAATTAGATAGATCTGCCCCCATCGTCATGGCATTTGAAATATCTAGGACTGTTTTCTTTCTGTTTCTTTTTTGTAAGAGTACTTCTCTTTATCCCTCTGACATTGTTCATACTATGTTACTGCAGGCTAAGAAGGCATAGCACATTGACGTCCAAGCATGAAATTCAGATTAAAGAGGAATTTTTTGGGCCTAGTCAAGAAATAATGGGGTGCTTTTTGCACGCCGTGGCTTGATTCGGCAAGAGAGAATAATATACTTAAATGTTGGCTCTGAACTTAAATATTTGTATTACTGCACCAACCAGCATGTTCTGGCAAAAGCAATTGTTGCATGTGAAATTAATCTTCATTATTTGTATATCCAAAACATTCTTTGTAAGGTGTCATACGAATTTGTATTGTATTACCATTTGTTGTGGTTTGTAATTGTTTGATGAAATACAATGAAAAAGTAAGCTTATACGTTATAATTTGTATATTTTTCTTGGAAATATCAATAAAATATTTTCTTGTTTCTTAGAAGTGCATAATTTTCCTTTTTGTCTTATCAATAATGAGCTGGTTATCTCTCCAATTGCCACACCCCCTCCCCAACACCCAAAGAAATATTAATTGAAGAAAAAATAAAGGAAAATAGAGTAGCAGTAGCAGCCAGTAGAGTTCCATTGTCAAAAGCCATCCTATCAGTTTAATACTCTTCTCACTGTGAAGGATGCGCGTGTCATGGATTAGGGGTCATTTATGTAGTTCATGGAAAAACAGTGCATCTTACAAACTAGGCAGAGCTAATTTATACCAGAAAAAGGTGATAATCCAGTTAAAGATGTGCATCTCAACACATTGACTATTGAGGGGATCCTTAGAAGGGAACATTTGGTGGCTAGCAATACTCGGAAAGAAGCTAAACCAAGGAAGAATTAGGGACAATTTTTAGTGGGTTAGGATAAGGACACAATTTTCTCATCTAAGTTTTTTAACATAATTCTTAAGCCTGTGGATTTCGTTTGATCCAAAAGTCATCAAAAAAGTCCTAAGTGAAAAAATAACTAAACAAAGGCTTGAAACAAAACCACTCTGCACTGAAGCTGATGACTCTAAAATCCTTGGCTCAAGAAATAAAACATGTCGATGAGATCTTTAATTCACAAGCCATTATTAACTGCTAATAAGGCAATCAAAGAATTGCCTACTTTTTGCAGTATTGATTGACAAAGAAGACCAGATAGGCACCAAGTAGATTTGTCGAAAAGTTGTATCAGGTTCAGGCCATCCATCCCCTCTTTTGTGCATTTCCATTGATTGAAAAGCACTTGATCACAGTATGGATGTCCTTGAGAGAAGTATGATGTCTCTCTTGTTGTAGAACTTTAAAGCCTGTCCTAGTAAACTGGTCAATCTGGTTGGGGCATGCAGGCACTTCTGTTCGACACATCTGTTCAATCATCTTCATTAATGCATTTATTTAATTTTATTTTATTTTTCTGAAAATCATCAATTAACTTGTTGATAATGTGGTTGCCATTAGACACGGAGAAATTATTCGCCTCAATTGGCAGGAGGTCGAGAATAATCAAAAACACTTCGGACTCATTTGGGTGTCCCTCAACAGTACAATTTTATGTACAAATTTATAATCATGAATAGGCATTACTGAAAATGGCAGCTACCATTACAAATGATAGTAAAAATTTGGAATGGTGGAATTTCAAGAAATCATAGTCTTGCACATGGAGAAAGGCCAAAATTAGTCAAAATTCTAGTACAGTTCAAGATCAACATGAAACGGTAGAAAATTTTGGAAACTTCATTCCACATATGAACCTTCTGAGAGATGCATACTAAATAACAAAACCGATGGTGGATCAATACACCAATGTACATCAAGCAATTTGCGAAAATACATACATATTATCACACACTCTGTTTCACCTTGTTACATTCTCCTCATCAGCTTTTTGGGAATCAATGAAAAAACTCTCTTTAAAATCATGGTTCTCCATCCACCAAAGCGCACAATGTCCCCTCCACTTCTGAGACAGAACAAATTGTAACATAAGAAAAACAGTTTTAGTATGTTCATGGGAAAGCTGAATGAGTTTTTTGTAATACTGAAATTTAAACAACGAATTGAAAAGAGCGACAAAAGCCCCCTACAAGGTGGAGCAGGGATTTCATGAGAAAAACCCGTTAAGGATTTGTCAGTGGAATCGATCTGTCATCAGCACGAAAGTCATAATTGAAAGGAATATCACGGGCAGGAAATTAACATTCGATCGATAACCCCCACTTCCTATAGGGAAATCAGTAGGAAGAGAGCACTCTTCCCCATTGAAAATCACTTTTGTAGGAAACCCATCTCCTCTTGGTATGTTTATCCCCGGCGTCAGCTTCTTTGTGAATGAAATCACTGATTGCTGCTTTCCAGGTACTCTAGGATCAACTTTTGGATCAGTCCCATTTGACTCTCCCACCAAGTAATTCAACCCCGGTAAGCCTTGGAAGAATATGGTATTGTTGAGCTCTGGCAGCTTTGTTCCATTGAAGGAGTACACATTTTCAAAACCAGGGTAAGCCTTTTTCATCTGAATCGCGGTGAACCAATCCTCGAAAGAGACATCATCCCAGTTGAAGAGCGTGATTCTCGCCGTCCATCCTTTCTTGTAATCAGAGTAAATGTGCCAGTTTATGCTGACCCCACAATTGTCTGGACAAGGTAAAGGTTTAGGAATGGGATAGTGTTTGATTTTAGCCCAAGCTTTTGCTTTCGTCGTTCGGTTCTCAAATGGCACAAGGAGAGCCTCTGGAGGAAGAAGCAACGGACGGGCACTGGCACTACAAGTGTCCTGACTGTCCGCAGCCGCAAGCGCAGGTGTTGCAGGGGATGACAGAGTCGTTGTAGTAAGCTGAAAATGAAACACAGCATCTTGATTCTTTGTTTTTCGGACGGGTGATGTTGCACACTACTTGCCAACTTGCAATTGCTGAGGTTATAGCCTGAAGCCCACTTGGGTCTGGAAATTCTGTTGCGTCTACTCGAATTGGAGGGCCACACTTGTAATTGGGATTAATAACGCCGTTGATTTTCCATTTCTGGGGTGGAGTAAGAGCCGTTCGGTTCATGTCTGGTGGAATTTTGTATACTTGTAATTGGAAAATAGATCTTGCTTTGGTCGCATTCATTATGGTGGGCAAAAGACTCCCATTTCTGCAGCAATACGGTAAGTTTCCAACTTTCTCATCCTTGGCTCTGTCAGCAGGCAGATCAGAGATGACTGGGTTTTTTTGGCAGTTCATTACGGAGGAAAAGTCTAGGCCTGGGTAGTATTGTGCAGCGACGCCGTAAATGCACTCAGCAGGGTCTTTTTTATGAGTGTAGGCTCCTCTCATGGTGTTAATGAACTCTCCTCTCATCCACTCCCAAGTTAAGTTCCAATGATCAAGACGGCCAAGTGGGTTGTTGTTATCGATGGTTACTTGGGCAAGATAGCTGCCTTCGAAGGTTTGGATTACGTCATAAGTGAGGGAGAGATCGCCATTCTGACGAGGCAAGAACTTGGTCTTTTTCTTGGGTTTGACCTTGTATTTTGGATCCCTTTTACAACATACATACATTGAGCTCCCTGTAAATTAGAAGCAGAGATGCTGAAACAAGTTTAGTTCAGAAACACCTTCATATGCATGGTTAAGTAGCAATTTAACATTGTGCACAGCATTGCTCTAAACGTATTGTTAGGCCCAATGTTTTAAAACCCGGACCGTTGATCAAACCGGAAAAATCACCGGGTTAAGGGTTACTGGTTCAACCGTCGGGTCAACCGGAATCGAACCGTGACATCATCATGATGTAATAAATATATTAATTATTATTATATATATACACAATTATAAATTTTAATCATTTCATTAAAATCTAAACTATGTGTTTTACCTCACAAACAAATGCCCCAGCAAGAGAAAAGGAAAAAAACAAAAACAAAAAAACTCCACCAATAGAAAGACAAGGTGCTAACTATAAAAGTATAAATGAAAAAATATTATAATATTGTGAAGTACTAATATCAATAAAGCTAGCCCTTAAGAATCTCAACCACATAGACAACCAATTGGTCAAACCCACACGGCACACCTAAACACACGGCAACACCCACCCCCAACCTATACACAGAGTCACAGACTACACAGATCAATTCATATACGCTCCCAACAGAGAAGATCAGAAGAAGAAGGATAACAGTTACAACGGAAAAGACGGTGACGGTGATGACTAGAAGAGTGCAGCGATGCTGAAGAAGAAGCAACGACAGCTGCAGCCGTAGATTTCGGTTGAGATAAGAGATGCACCCACCTGATACTTGAAGAAGAGAGCAACAATACTTACAAAAAAGTGAAGACAACCATAGATTGGAGGCAAGAGAGTCGCACAGCCAGAGAACACTCGCACAGTCGCAGCCGGAGAGCAGAACACCTTTGGCCTCTCCCCAGCTCTAGCGTCGATTTGGGAATGGGGGGTTTCACTTTGGTTTTTTACAAATGAAAAAAAACCGGCCGGTTCTCTTAACCCGTGAACGGTTTTACTGGTTCACCGGTTCAACCAGTGGGTTGAACGGTTTTCGTTATTTTTCACGGTTTTTTACTTCGAACGGTTCAATGGGTATAACCGGACCGGACCTTCAACCGGTCGACGGTTTAACCGGTTGAACCGGGTGGTCCGGTCTGGGTTTTAAAACCTTGGTTAGGCCTCATTTTCTATGCAGTCCTATTTCCTGTTATAAGGAGTACATGAAAGTATGAAACTACTGTTTTCTACGGTTTTAGACTTCTTAAATGAAATTATTCATTTTTCATGTGTAAGGCATTTTCATGCTCCGACATGTGAGTCCCATGCCTTTTTTAAGAGACACATCTCATGTGTCTACATTTCGTTCATTCATTTTCCAACAATAGACGATCATGAAAGCATTTTCTACTAGACAAAGCACAGCTTTGAGTTATGGCAACCAAATTGGGAATAAGGATAATGTCATTGTCATGGTGAGGCTCATGCAAAACATCTTATCTCCTTTAAATTCATTCATTCATTTTTGAGTCCTGATAATATGTTCCCATTTTTTCGAAAAGTACTTAGAACTTTGTTTTATTTTATTTTATTTTATTTTTTTAAAGATTTTCCCATCAATCTTTTTTTCCTAGATTGCTTCACATAATTATGGCATCTAAGCTTCTAGATACCAAAAATAAACCATGCACTCCAAAACTATATGAACATGAAAATCCCAAAAAAAGAATAATAATAATAATAATTGCTTACCACGACGTTTCGGTCCAGGACACTTATACCCATCATTCACAAGCCGTATCGTCCTGGGCATTGGCACGCCGGGCGGCTTCACTCCAAACTGCGTCCCCGTCATCTCTATCTGCACCTGAATCTGATTAATATCACCGGCCGTATCAATCGACGTCTCCAAATCCGCCTGAGGATACCCCGACATATACGTCCCATTCCCAACATGCGCCGGAAAATCCTCTCCGTCGACGATCACCGCCCCACTCGCCGCCACCAAAATCTCCTCGTGCTGAAACCCAACAAATATCTTCCAAGCCTTCAGCTCATGCAACCCCGCATTCAACACCGTCGCCATCGCCTTGAAAGCCCAAGACTGCGCCGTCGAGTTCTTCACGTGAGGATACTCTTTCTGCCTCGAGATAAAAGTGTACGACAGAAAGATCCCGTCGCAGTTGTCTGACTCGGGCGGCGGCGCCGGCGGAGTCTCGCCCTCGTAATCTTGAGCTCCAACTCCTGAGGAAAACGCGAAAATTACCGCAGAAAAGAATAGAAGTGTCGTCCATGGTGTTTTGATGCTTGTTTTTGTTGTTTTCATTTTTTCCGGGGTGGTTATTTCTACGGGAAAAGGGTATCACCGCCGGATGCTGCTGCTGCTGCTGCTGCCGTGTGAGGACACACGGGCAGAAGAGTGGTGGTGGTAGAGGAGGAGAGAATGGGGAGATTTTTTAGAGAAACCCCCACAGGAAAGTGCCACGAAATGCTTATAATGAGGAACCAACATTGTAAGACTGATTCAGCAGAATTCTCTTCCTCTAGTTTTAGCGCCAAATTCGGTGGAGTTACACGCAGGGAAGAATATTGTCTTTTCTGTTATTATTCTGGAAGAGGTTTATACGGTGTCGTTTTGACTTTGCCTGGACACCTCTTTCAATTTTATTTTATTTTTTATTTTTGGTCAAATTGCAGTTTTCTTTGTTGACTTGTTGCCCTGGCCCAATCATTAAGATTGGCATAGCTGGATAATGAAATTTCGGTTTAATGCTTCAACGGTTAATATTATACTCTCATTGTTGTGATTAGAATAATTGTAAGGATAAATTATAGAAAATCCCCCTAAAGTATTAGGTGATCAGTAGATAACTCTATTTATGTTTTAGTTTCACCAATGTACTTCTTTTATGTTTTAATTTTGTCAATGTACCTCATCGACCGTCACTTGCCGTTGATGAAATTTAACGAAAATTAATCACATGCGTACCGTAAACAAACTCGTGTTGTCCAAAATCCCCTTGATTGGAGCGTGCATGTGATCGAGAGAGTGTAGGGCATATCAGTCTTTTCACGTTTACCGTTAACAGTGTTAAACCAATTAAATTTTCAACTGAACTAAGAGGCACATTGGTAAAATTAAAACATAAAAGGAGTTAACTGTTAACTCCCACACTTAAGGGGTTTTCTGCAGTTTACCCTAATTATAAAATGCATATAAGACTCATAGTAAATACTTAAATCATGACAACAATAATATGTTAATTGATCCTTGTTTCTTAAGAAGGGTTGATCTAACCAATGAGAGAGCTTTAGCTTGTTCAAAACGTGGTTGCTCTTAAGGTGTACTCAAGTTATATGATTGGCTTGGTCCATCTACATGGAAAGTCTTAAGATTGAACTTTTCCTTTCTCTTAGTACGTCGCAGCTAAATTGAAGTGAACTTTAGGGCTATAAACAAGTCGAGTTCCAAGTAGTATGTTACTTAGGCTTAAGCTCGATAAACTAATAAGCTTAAAAATAAGGTTTGAGTTTAAAATATCTTATGACCCAACTTGAATAAGCTTTTATCATACCAATCTCCTACTGAGTTCAAGTAATTTGATTCTTTAAAGTATCAATGAGCTAATTAAGCAAGCTGAGTAGTACTCAATTCAATCTTGGTTCAAAAATTACCAAGCTCCAGACTAAGATTTGAACGTTACTCATTTATCTTATGAGTATCTTGAATGAACATAATTTGATTCGCCTTATAACCCCACTAAGTGGTGGAATATTTTACACCCTTGAAGTGATCAGCCCAATATTGGTGGGTTGCTTTCAAGTTAGAACCCCTAATAGATATCTTTATGGTGAAGAACTTACCGAAAGTGTAAGTCTTATGTTCAAAACATCACTTGGACACTGATTTTCGGAGAGAAGAGAGTTTGATTTTCAATTTACAACTACGTCTTGAAATTCATAGTTGAAAAATAACTTTAATAAAAATGGAGATGAGGGCACTTCCAGAGCATGATCACCAGAATAAAAAGCAGCCTATGAAACATGATTAGTGAAAAAGTAATCACACCTTGATTGCGAGAACAGAAGACAGGCACGAATAGAAATTGGAAAAGCCAAAACAGGATATGAGCACTACTCAAATGTGGGATCAAATGATGTTGCTCAGACAGGAGTGGTAGGAATCAATTTCGCAGAGCTACTCTTTGTTGTATCAAATGCAGCCAACAAGTTCCAGCAAAATAAAATATATAAAAAAAAAAAAAAAAAAAAATTGCAGCCAACATTCAGTTTCACCAGGCAAAACCAAAACTCTGTTTAAAACCACATCCCTGATAAACCCTCATGTGGAAAACCTACACCATTTCTCCATCTGCACACTTTATTTTGCACCCCCACCCCACCCCACCATTCTCTTATTGTTTCTTTCTGATGAAGTAAAGTCATCTATACAAAATCCAGTCAAGGTCATATCTCTACATTTCACTATGCGCTAGTTCGTATTTCCTCTCTACCTAACATTGAGGGGCCTATGCTGAGTCAAGCAACGCTTATCTCCTCTACATTGCTGATTTCCTCAACAAACTGGGATTTTGGCTCCAAATCAATGAACTGGTTAGACTTACTAGCAAGGTGTGAGATGCTAACTCTCCCCTCACGCTTGATATAGTCAGCAACAGCTTTCATTTCTTCCTGTGAGATGTATATGTATTTTCCTCTATCATCCATGACACCAGAAAGTCGCCCTAACACAAACAAACATACCCAAGGTTATAATCATCGACCAGAGTACTGCACATCATTTATAAACTATAGTTCACATCTAGATGTTGAATAACACTAGTATACTTACTGGAAATACAAGTTTAATCTATGTTAAATATTGGCCGGGAAAATGCAAACTACATATCATGGACTACCTTAAAGTCTAAAGGATACTTAATTAAATCAGAACAAAACAGAATAGGCCAACTCTCCAATCTCCATTGACCATCCATAAAGAGGGAGAGGATGAGGAGGTATATCCATGGGAACAAAAGTGGGTAGATAAACTGAACTTTTCTGTTTCCAGAGTGATATTTGACCATCATATTCCAAACAAGCTAATCAAAGGATTCCATAGAATAATAATAAGACCATAAATGCTTTAGGAATCAACTTTTACGGAAACCAACAAACAAGAGAGGATGAGTAGAACAACTAAAAAACAGAAGATTTCACATGAGCATCCAAAAATAATCCCCAACAAATTATATACAAGATAAGGAACCATTAGTATAGTTAGTCATTTTCAGAAAAGATGAATGAATGCATTGGTGAGAAATTTTAATCTATAGAAGTCAAAGGAGAAAGAAAGAAATAGAGATCTGAAGAGTGGGCATGGAAGAATTTGGAGCAGATTTCAAGCCATGACTGATGAATGATGATACAACCTTTGGCAGGGCTGAAATGTAGACTAGGTTACGTGCTGTCCACCCTGGTGGGCTGTTGATCAAATGAAAGAATGAATTCAAAAAAATAAAAAATAAAAAATACATACCCATGCTTTCCAGCGAGGTGATCCGATTGATACACTCCTGCATTCACCAAAAGATGTAGAGCATAATGAGGAATAGATATCCACTTCACATTGGATTAAACATAAGCAATGTGACATTATGTCAAACTAAAGAAACACAATTCCTCTCACTTGCACAGACAGATGCAATAGCGCATACACACAATTACATGAATACATCATACAAATAAAAGGATCGCAAACAAACTAGTCAGTTGATTCATGGTTTATGAACAGAAAGATATTTATTACTTATTTTCAGTCCAATTAACACTTATCTATTGCCACTGCTACAGGGTGGAAAAGCGATATGGGGAAAAAGGTGTACATGAAGTACCTGAGTTCGTAACTTGAATTCTGCAGCAAGATCTTCTAAGGGAACACATTTGTGTTTCTGCAAGAAAAAGTAAACAAATCAGCAGCACAACCTTCTTTACTTCAAAGTCCTAGTTACACCTATTGAGAAATCTGTCAGTTGTAGCCCATAGTCCATGGATATTATAATATAGGTAAACGAGCACAGATATAATGATATGTGTTAGTACTCAGCACTCTCACTTAAAAATACAAAATGATAATTGAAAAAGGGAAACTGATGATTAAATATGACTCCCATTAGGGGCTTCGACATCCATCCATTTTGAGAATTTGGATTATTGTTACAAAGCATACAAAGAAAAAGTTTATTTAGTACAGGGCTAAAAACTACCTTAATGTATTCCACAAAGTCAAAAAGCAAGCCCTGACTTCCATCTTGTACTTCATTTTCTGTTGTACCTTCAGCATCAACCTGAAAATTCCCCTTTCCACTTCTCAAATTCTAATGCAGCAGCTTCCTCCTCCCTGGCCTTCCTAGCATTGGCTTCTTCCTCCTAGATGAACCAAACCAATTACGTCAACAAAGAATCCGACATTAAATATATATCCTAAAAACCCCAAAGAAGCGAAGATGATCAACCCACCAGCATACGCTCTCGTGCTTCATGCTCCTCGTCTTTCCTCCTCCGCATTTCTGCATAGCGGTCTTGTTTTGAATGCCTTGACTCACGTGCAGCTTCTTCAGCCTTCAAAAATCATTTGGAACTTAGTACAACAAACTACTGATGCTCCCCAAAAAAGGGCAAAATATGTATTAAAAGAAGAAAAAAGAAAAAAGAATGAAATATGTTTGATGAGATCATCATAAGAAGGCAAGGATTAGCAGCAACACCTTTCACAATATCTCCAATGTTTTCTACAGTTCATAGTTCTCTGATTCTCAATACTGGTTGGAAAAAAATTTGATTTACAAATTAAATATCTACCAAATATGTTTACATTCCCATGAAAAGTAAGATATTAGTATATTACATAATATAAATACTTTTTCTTTTAATAGTTCAGAAGTCAGAATTTGTTGAAATTTTAAAATTTATGAATATTCACAAAAAGTTGTTTTTATTCAGGACCACATTATACCTAGAAACATGAAAAATATTAAAGAGGTAAAATAGTACTACACCTGCCGTTGCGCTTCCCGCTCTTGGCGTTTCTTTTCTCTTTTATTTAACACTCTATCATCATGATACTCACCAACATCAGCTTCTTCATCACTTCCATCGGCAGTTTCTGCATGTACACTTATCAATAATTACTTTTTCCCAATTACACCAAATTTCCAAATTATACAGAGTAATGATCGAATTTGATTATTAAGAATGCTAATAGGTTTATATTTATCCAACTGGAGTAGATCACAAATCAGGCACAGATGAGATGGAGCAAGGTAGCAAGATACAGTAAAGGGTAATGCACATATAAATTCACTTACTGGTATCAAATTGCTTTCCCCCATGCTTCAATTACTTTCAAATTAATACAGAAATTCCACCTGGATTGGTCAATGCCAGTGCCTTCCCACTTTTTCACCATATTTTTTTGACTAATTCTAAATTCTAAATTATTTAAAAGGCAAATTCATTCCCAAAATCTCAAATTTGTCACTACAAGACATTACAATTGAATTAAAATAAAAAATAAAAATTCACAACCAGTTCTAGACTCCTCCCTGCATTCATACACATCTTAGAAACTCAAATGTATTTATTTATTTAAATTTTTTTAATAAGACAAAACTCAAATGAACTCAACAGTGCCTTATCCAGAATATTTAAGGTTATGTATACAAATCCTAATCTGTCACTCCCCTTCATCTAGAACCATATCTACAGTTAAATCATAGGCCAACATGTCTTTTCCACTACATCAATCCACATTCCTGTCTAATTCTTGTCCTTGCAATGCTTTCACCCTTCAACATGACCATAGCACATTCCTAACAAGCACAATCATTGGTCTTGATGTCATTTGATCAAAAGATCTCCACCAACTTTTCCCATTTGGTCTCTAATCAGTCCTACCCATGCTCACAAAGATTTGTCCAAAAGTTTTGCACTCAAGTCTATAATTGCAATGGTTGTTCCATAAATCCATCTATTAAGTTGCTGATAAGCTTATATGATTAGGAATCATATCTATATATGTTACTCATATAACATAAAAAAAGCCTTTTAGCGAAAAAAAGGGTAAGTGATATGCAGTATCACTCAATCCAAATGGCAAAGCAAATAACAAGCTAAAAAATCAAAGGACATACACCCAAGGAACCTATTGAATTAAATATAAAATGAGTAAAACTTTTCTTTTAGAAGTCAATGAAAAATTCGTATAACAGGTACCAAGACTGACAAAGAAGATAAGATAGTTTCACTTTCTTTCAGAAAAGGAAAAGGAAAAAGGAAAAATTAAAGTAAAATCAAAGCAGCACACCACCAACCTTCAACAGTTGCTGCCTGGGCCGACGATGTGCTAGCACCAGAAGCTGGTCTTCGACGCATCCGACGAGTACCAGTGGCACGAGTACCTGTGGCACGTACTACAGCTTCCCTCTGTGGAACCTGAAACTCATACAAGGTAGTAAGAGACAAATAAAAGGAATCCCGATCTTCGTCAACAATTGAAGAACCTTAACATTCTCAATAATCTCATTCAAAATGAAATGCAGAAAAGAAGAAGGGGGGAAGAAGAAGGGAATTAAACCTGAGGTTCTTCATCATGTTGATCAGAAAGTCGAGAATCCATGCGACGCTTCCATAGATAGAGTGGAATTAATGCTAAAATGAGAAGCATAGATAGCATTGCCACTAAAATATCCTCCATCTTTGAATTTTTGGCTGCCACCAAGAAAATTACAGTGAGTACAAACTACAGGCCATATGTGCAGATAGAGACAATGGACCTTAAGGATTGCTATTAAATTAAAAATCCAGCACAGCTAGCAACTGTGGCATTTCTGATTGAACTCTCAGCCACCAAACA
The DNA here is from genome assembly GCA_039720395.1 of Liquidambar formosana. NCBI lineage: Eukaryota > Viridiplantae > Streptophyta > Magnoliopsida > Saxifragales > Altingiaceae > Liquidambar > Liquidambar formosana. Next base: position 6,235,362 of record CM077834.1, read on the forward strand.
ACAATATAAAGAGTACTTGGACACCCAGATTTGGCCATAGTCCAAGTCCTCAATACAAAAATTCTTTGTGGACATTGGAAATGGATTTGGGAATTCGAAACCAAATCCAGCCCCCTCAAACCATAAATCCAAACACTACTTTATATATTCGCCTACGATGAGTTACAACATTTCTCATGTTTTCAGCTCCACAAAATTAGCAATTATTGATTTTAAAAAAAAAAAACTTTTGGACCAGAAACCAAGAGACACAGATAATAGGGAAGAAGGAAAACATATGATTCCCAGTTATGTAAGGGTCGGGATCGTGGGACACAATTTTTATACGCAACATAAAATATATGATTCCAGATCTTAATTTCTTGATTTGTTTTATTTTCCTGAGGTTTCTCGGTAACCAAACAGAGGCCTAGGGTTTGTATTATTTGAAAGTACATATGTATTTCTATGTTGAGTTGTGGAAGAAATTGAGATGCGGGAACGTACCTGGTAGGGTTACGTGCGGGTGAGCTTCGAGTGAGAGGGCAGGTGACCGAGAAATGGAGAACCAGAGCTCAGTCCTGGCGCCGGGAAGATTTCAGAGGTACAATAACGTTTTCCGCGAGATGACGAGAAGTTAGTAGGAGGTGGCCGAGGGAAGTGGGGAACGGTGAGTAAACGACGTCGTTAATTTGGTATTTTGTCTTTGCCTTGGGGGCTTTCGATTTTGCCTTGGCAAAATCACCTTTTTTTTTTTGCTTTTTCTTTTTCCTTTTCTTTATGAAACATTTTTTTTGTTTTGGAGCTTTTGATTTCTTTTTGAAATCACACATTGAGCTCTTTTATGATGTTTCATTAGGGATGTAAGAAAGTCATGTAATCCAGGATTGGCTTGAACCTGATTTAATATAAGTCTCATTCAAGTTTACTTTTAATTGGACCCAATTTTTAATTTTTAATTTATTAATAAAAGGAGTTAAAGTACTATTCGATTTGATAATTAAGCTCATTAATATTTTGAAAAATCAAACTATTTGAGTTTGGCTTGAGATCAACTCATGTTTGCTTGTAAGATAAGCAAGCAAATTTAAACCTCGGTTCGATTAAAAATTAAAAAATCTACTACTCAACTCGATCAACTGGTTAACATTCTTAAATAGGGATAATAATAGGGTAGGTTTAGAGTAGAGTGGCTTGCACCTAACCTCAATAGCAATAGAGGTGTCTTTCTCTAAAATCATCCCAACTACTGACTCAAGTTTTGTTCTTCTATCTCATATTCACACTCTAACCTAATTATATATAATTCCATTCCAATAAAGGTGTAAGAAAAGGTGTTTCTTTGCCTATATGGATGCAAGCAGTTGTTAATCCTTGTGAAATGGGTTGTTTTTACTTACCCAAAAAAAAAAAAATGGGTTGTTTTTCAAGGTTCACTTCTGAGGTTCATGATGGTAGGTGGCTTATGGAGAAGTTCCAAAAGGTATTTATCTAAAAATAAAAAATAAAAAATAAAAAAAAAGAGGAAGAAAGTTTCCAAAAGGTGAGTCTAGTGCACACATTCCTTGAGGAAAATCAATGCGCAGAAATTTTAGTTAGGGATGGTGCTCAATTGCTCACTTGAGTGAGGGTTGTATGTTTTTTGGGATAACCCACCTAGTTTTGTTTTTGTTTTTGGGTTTTGTTCAAAGGAGAGCTTAATAAGCCTTAGGACCACACAATTGGAGTTATCCATCCCGTCTCATAATCTCTTCTCCTACACAGCACACCCGAAAAAAAATGTAAATCATAACCTCTCATAAACTCTCCCCTTTAAAGGGAGAGACGAGCCATCTAGGACTACAACCCCATTGACACCAAACTTTGTTACCACTCAGCTAGAGGTTGGAAGAGTAATATTCAGGCCTCCTTTCACATGGAATGAAATTCATATGAGCTGAGAGGGGTCCCAAGGCGAAGAGACTTGGCAAAACTTAACCAACTCTGGTAGGTGTGGGGTAGGGCAAGCCGGGATCGGATTCAAAACCCATTTTCATGCTATCCCGCTAATATTTAATCCTTAACTAGTAAAAAATAAATAATAGAAAGTCATCAGCCATGTATTGGCATGTTCAGTTAAATTAAATACGTCATCGAGCCAGTGAATTTAAAACCTTAGAGGTTAGTCTAGTGATAAATCGAGTCTTAATAAACACCTTAAAAAACAGTCTTGTTAATTGTCTGATACATGTAAAACAGAAAGCCAACACGTGCCCAAATATTTAGCCCTACTAAATATTATTCGATGCATGTAAAATGAAAAGCCTACACATGCCCAAAGATTTAGCCGGAGCCAAAGCTTCGAAAACCCTTGTTATCATGGGGGAAGCCGGTGTGAATTCAAATTTGTGTACTAAAAATTCTTGTTCTTCTTTCTTGTTTTGCCTCACCCAAACCTCATTAAGCTGAACTGCCAAGATTTGGCATGCAATCGCAAGTCAACTATTCCGCCCGTTGTATGTCCAATTAAAGTACGTTCAGCCCATATTCAATCAAATCTTCCAGCTAGCCCACATTCAAATTATTTTCCTTTCCGTTATTTTTTTCCTCTTAATTTTTACCCACCGAAAAAGGAAAAATAAATAAATAAAAGAGGAATTTGGCCACAAGTACATATTATCAAACTGATGCGGATACAAGTTTTTATGTCACAAAGATCTCAGAGGTAATCTCGCTACATTCTATACCCATCTCATTGATTCTAACGTACAACAAAAGTCCTAAAATCTTACAATCAAATCCAAGTGATTCCAGCAACTAAAATTCAGAAATATACTCTAAATGGTAGGGGTGCAAAATGGTTCAGGTAGACCCGAGAATGAATTCGATCTGATCCACTGTTTAGGGGGGTTTCAGAACCAGCCCAAACCGAATTCTCGAATTACAAAAAAAGTAATAAATAAATAAAATTAAAATTAAAAAAAAATATATATATATATATAATTATATGTTTATATTAATATATTATACTCCATAGGGGATTTTGGCCACAAATCCATAATATCCAACTTGTATAGGCATAAGTCATTTTTTAAAGGGTAAAATGCAAAAAACCCCCTCCTATTATTATCCATTTTGCAGGTTACCCCCCTCTAATAAAAAACCCATCAAAAAACCCCTCATATTGATTAGGGTTGGCAAATTGCCCCCTACCGTTTGGTCAACGTTAAAAATCTAACGGGAAAGCACACTTGCCTGGCACGTGACACTAATTACTACATTTTTATGACAAAAATGCCCCTTTCCTTTGTATTGATTTTTCTGTCTTCCTTCCCTTCCATCACTTTTGTTGCCGGCCAACCTTACCCACCGGTAAATTATGTCTTTCAAATAATGATCAAGACCCTTCCAAAGAAAAAATGCAGAGAAATAAAGGAGTGGCTCTTGATTTTAACCCACACCCACCCCCCCCCCCAAAAAAAAAAAAAAAAAAAAAAAAAAAAAAAAAAAAAACGAAGAAGAAGAAAGGATACCTCTGCATAGACGCCGGCATCCATGGTTGCCTCATTTTTTATTTTTTATTTTTTATTTCTTTAGCTAGAATCCATGGCTGCCCCCACCCCCCAATTTCACCTCCCAATTTTTTATGTTTTTTCTTTCTTTAAGCTTAAGAACCCCAAAGGCATCCATGGCTACCCCCCCTTTTTTTTTTCTTTCTTTAACCGGCATCCATGGCTGCCCACCCCCATTTCTTTTATTTTTCTTTCTTTAGCCGGCATCCGTGGCTTTCCCCACCCCAAATTTTTCATTTTTTTTTCTTTCTTTAAGCTCAAGAACCCCAACTTGATTTTACAAAAAAAAAAAAAAACAAAACAAAAAAGAAGAAGAAAGGAGAACTAGTGGTCATCTCCAACAAGGGTGGACGCCGGCGCACATCCAATACCGCTGTAAGCTCCCGCGCACAGCCGCTGCAAAATTCACACAGCGTCGTTGCAAACCCAGGACCCTTCAAATCGTTGCTTTCTTGGAGTTTTGAAGTTCCATAGCCAGATTTGTGCTGGGGTTCAAAGTGGCTAATCTCCATGGCCATATTTGGGTTGGGGTTGGGGTTGGGGTTTGAATTGTAGATCTGAACCAAATGCATGTGCGATCTAGACGGTGACTCCTCCTTGATCTGAACCAGATGTGTGGATTTTGGTTGTAGCACCGCCGACCATGGTTGCCATGAAATATCGCCGGCCACAGTGACAGAGGGATAGTTGCACCGCCGGCCATGGCAGACACGCAGAGAGAGAGATATGTGTGTGTTCGGCGACCCGGGGAGCAGACATTTGCCTCAAACAAAACGCAGCGTTTCATATTAAAAAATCAAGGGTAAAATTGACTTTTATTTCTTCTGTTAACGGCGTAACCCCCTGGACTAATATAGGGGGTTTTTTGATGGGTTTTTTATTAGAGGGGGGTAACTTGCAAAATGGGTAATAATAGGAGGGGGTTTTTTGCATTTTACCCTTTTTTAAATCTTATATGGCTTGAAGTCCACTAATTTAGGGAATGACAAAAATACCCATATATTGCTCTTAAGGAAAGTCGATAACTATGAAAACTTGGTTGACCTAAAAATCAAGGAGACATTCATGGAATATATTCCTAGCTTTTCTCCTAAAACTGACTCTGTTAATCTTGCAATTTCACTTTCTAATGTTTTCAACCATGTTTTACAAGCTGAAGTCATGTTCTATGATAGAAGGATCAACTATTCAACAAAGAGGACGACTCTTCTCAAAGATTTTGGAATGTAACTGTTTATAAATTTGTGAATGTTGATGTTTGAAACATAGTTACATTGGGGTTTTAAAAATGTTAAAGTTGTTTTTCATTTTTTTTTTCCTTCAGTTAACTGTTTTTTATGGATATTATAAGAATAATTAAGTAGAACTGTATACGAACAGGAAAAGACTATACGAAGAAAATGACATGCAAAGTTCATAACTTTCACTTTCTTAGAGTGCAATTTGTAAAAAGTTCTGAAAAATAGTTACATGTGTAAACAAATTTTTCCGTAATGCTGTTACAATTCATAATATACACTTTACTTGAGCCCATTTGTACTTGTGATGCTCAATCCCCCTGGCTTATTGCTTCACTTATTATAGATGCTAGAATTTTGTTAACTTATTTTAATGTCTGTTGTTAATTGTCCTAGAAGGGCCAATTATGCTGCCCATGAACTGTCTCACTGGGCAGCCCACTATAAACGCTTTGACTTAATACCTATCTCCGATTTATCTCGCTCTGTCTTGCTTGAGGAAGGGAAGACTGGGAATGAACCCGAGCTTTCTTCTTAATCTATTATTATTTGCTTATCAAAAAAAAAGGTTATGTGTTTTTGAAAAGAGTTATATGTTTACAACGAAACAGTTACATATTTACATGTTTATAATATCCAATTTTATGTTATTTGTCAAAGTAGGGTTAAACTGTTTTCAGAAAATAGTAGTGCGTCAAAATTTGTAGTGTATGTAAGTCATAAATGTTTTCTAGAATATACAGTAAGATAATTATGATAGTTTGACAAAAAAATTCAAAATGAAGTAAATAACTAATGTATAAGATAATCATAGGAAGATAATTATGGTGAGATAATTATAATAATTAAAGTAATGGAATACCAATATGGCAATATCTAATACGTAAATCATGGAAAATTATGGTGAGATAATTATGATAATTAATGCCAATATCTAATCGTAAATCATGGAACAAAATTCAAAATGAAGCTTTGAAAAATTAAATATCTCCACTTCTTAACATAATAGTCAAGAGGGCAAATATGTCACTTAAAAAATTAAACTTAATTTCTAATAAGAAATTAATGTTTCATTATGTTTTCGGACTTATGGCTATATAAAAAAATTTGGGAGGACATTTACCTCTATAAGTCTTTGCATTTGGACTTCTCCCCAATTTCCCCAAATTGTACTTCTCCCTAAGTTTCCAAAAAAAAAAAAAGAAAAGAAAAAACCTTCTACACGCAGTGTTAGTAAGTTAATTTAAGGGCTAAGATGAAGACCAATATGCCCTATTGCCCACTACCCTAGCAGGACACCCACAGGTATCCAAGTTTTTGCCAGCTTTGAAAAAGTCATTTGATCTGTGACGTGATTTCCTTAGCATTTCTTAAAGGGCTAGGCTATTGCCACCACATAAAATAGTCTAAGCCCCCACTTAATTTATATTTTTTAAGTTTTATGAAAAATATAAAAAAAATTTACGAAAACTAATCATGTAGTCTACTAGAAAACATCATTCCAGACAACTTTGTAGAAGAATTTGTTTCCAAAGTTTGTCATTTAAATACACTTTTTGGCCATTTTTCATGGAAAATGAAATAAAGATTGTAAATGGCCAAAAAGTCTGTTTAAATGATAGATTTTGGAAAAACTTCCTTCTATAAAGTTGTTCAAAACGATGTTTTCTAGTGAACTATATGATTAGTTTTCGTAAAAACCTTTTATATTTTTCATAAAATCTTAAAAAGTATAAACTAATGGAGGGTTTAGAGTACTTTATGTGGTGGCAATAGCCCTCCTCTTTCTTAAAATGTCTAATTTTATGATCACAAATTGAAATGCAAATTCTTTTAAGACGCTAATTTCAATTCAATAAGCCCGGTAGAAGGCAAATTAAGACTGCAGAACATGAGGACGATCACATTGCAGAACCTTATACCATGCAAAAGGAAATACCAACATACCATCACAGCAACTCTCACTTGCATTAGTACTAGCAAAGGGAAGCAGCAGAAGAAGGGATAAGAGTAGCTGAAAGTAACAAAACTACAAAAACCTACCATTCCCACTTCCAAGTTCCAACAGAAGGCTTGAGAAAAAAAAAAAATAGAGGGGGAAAAAGGACACACAACCACATTATTAACAAAAATTTACCATAATCACATTGGCCCCATGAACACATAATTCATCCCATCCCTCCACCATCACTCTCATTTGCAGGACTACTTATTCCCCATGATTTTTTCCTTCTTCTTTGCTACCTTCACTACCATTAAGCATCAGCGATCTCAGCAGAGTCTGCTGCAGCTAGGATCAGTTCTGGGTGAACGTTCCCAATGTATGTTCCATCCAGCGCATTGGGGAGTCCCAGCGCCTTCAATGCGAGGTGGGCTGCCTTCTGCCCTGATATCATCATCGCTCCAAATGTAGGTCCCTGCATACATAACCAACAATCATGTTAAACATTAATTAATCATTCTCATCACAAGGCATATATGCACAATCACTAAAATATAGCAACATCAATCCAAAAAACACCCAAAAAAAACAAAAAACGTACCATTCTTGGGGCTCCATCAATCTCTGCAACTTCCATACCAGTAACAATCATACCGGGCACAATCTCCCTGGTCAGCCTCACAATTGCATCCTCAGCCACATTCATATCAAGCGCCTTCATCCCTGGCACAGTATCAATCATCCCAATACTCTTCAGCCTCTTCACCCCAGTAGCCCCGAAAGGTCCATCATGCCCACAAGAGCTCACCACCACTTTCGCCTCCATCACGTTCGGGTCCATACAAGACTGCGTGTCATGGTTCATCGACACCAAAGCCCAATTGGTCACAACCCCACCAACTCTCCCACCTTTCACTATCAAATCCTCGGCGGCCACCGCGTTGAAGAGCTTCACGTTTGGCCTAGCAAGAAGCTTGCTCATGATGGTGGAAGTGAAAAGGGCCGCGTGTTTGATGACGACGTAGTTGTCTTGCTCGTCGTAGTCGATGCCGAGCTCGTTGAGGAACAAGTGGGCTGGTTTTCGCACCACCATGGAGGAGAAGAGCTGCCCCCCGAGCCACGCGCCACCGCCGGGGCTCACCGACTGCTCGATTATCGCTACCTATATACAGAGATAGTCACAAATTTAGTTCACAGGAAGTGTGGGGGGTTTAAAAAAATTACTAAGAAAAAAGGGTTTCAAAAAATTCAGGGGTGGCAATTCTAGAATATTTTTTAAAAATAAAGGTATAAAATAAATTAAAAATTCAGGGGAGACCCCCACACACCTATGTATCTGTTCTTACCTGTACGGACGTGTTCTTGCTGAGCTCGTAGGCGCAGGAGAGGCCGGCGGAGCCAGCTCCGACGACGACGACGTCGGTGTCGGCGTAGGTGATCATGTCCATCATGTATCGGCGGGTCATCTCGCGGGAGACGATGGATTCCTTGATGGGTTCAAACTTGAATGAATTAAGGTCGTAGGAAGGAGAGGTGGACATGGAGATGGAGAGGTTTTGTGGGATGGATTTGATGGGTTGAAGGCGAGATGGGGTTGAAATAGGCATGCCATGGAAGGAAGATTGGTGGGCCTCGAAGAGAGCGGTTTTGGGCTTGGAAGAGAGGGAAGAGGTGAGCGTTGAAGCCATGGTAGCCATTGATGAAGAAGAGAGCTTGCCTTAGCTTGTGGGTTTGTAAGCTTTTTCTCCAAGAATGAGACTATGAGAGTGAACTGTGTGAAGATATATGTAGGAAAAAAGGGGCTGAGGTGAAAATATCAAGCAAGAGGAGGGAGGACACGTGGGAAGAGGATAGGATATGAAGGGTCTAGAATCGTTTGGGGAATATGCTGGTGGTGCTACAAGTGGCACCCATGAACTACACCATGGTGTATTAGTGTACTTTCTATTTCTAGTCCATTTCTTGACACCTTTTCGTGATCTTTTGTCATGAAAAGGTCACCTTCTTGTCATCTTTTCTTTGGTTTTTTCGGTGGGTCATTGTCATCTTTTGTCACCATATGATCAACGAGAGAGACTAGGTAGCATTATTGGGAGATATGAACAGGGGCGGAGAGAGGACCGGAGGAGGGAGCGGGGCAATAAACCCTCCTTACTTTTTATTTTTATTTATTTTTATTTTTTAAAAATAAAAATTAAATTATGAATATTTAAAAATTTAATCCTGTCAATTTTTATTTAATCCTTCAAAAAAATTTATTTTGATCCTTTAGTTGCTTTTATGATCCAAAAAATTAATGAGCTCAACCCTTTTATCAATTATAATTAATTTTCTACTTTATATAGAGTTAAAAAACAAAAACCCATTGTGATCTGTAATTGGGGTTCCTTTATTGGGGCATTGGAGCGGAAGTCCTATTTTGAAGACTTGTGTACACAGAAGTCGCATTATAAAAAGTTGTCAAGCCGGAAGTCTCTTAATTGATGTCAAGACAAAAATGTCTTTGCACTTTTAAGTGCTGCGCATTCAAAAGGTTTGAAATAGATTTTTCTTTTTTCTTTTTTTCAGATAAGTGGTTTAAAATAAATTCACCATTATTGTTGGAGAGATTTCCACACCCAAATTGCCATAAATCATTGTCATTTATTGATGAAGATTTCACTATCCAATGCCCCATTACTGTAAAAGATTTCATCATTATTGCCGAAAATTTTCATGAAAAGTTTCTGTGTAACTTTTTAATTTTAACGAGTAAAGAATTTCTAAAGTGTATCATCACTCTAAATGGATTTGAAATATGTGGAAGGAGGCTAATAGCTCCATATCACATCTCTAGAAATTGCTTCAATCGTTTAGACTTAGCATATTCTTGTTAAAAAAATTAGAGAGTTACCCATTTGCTTAATATAATCCATTTTCATAGGATTCATAGTTACTTCGTGTGTAACTGTTAATGAAATACTCTAACTATTATATTATTGAGTTACCTTGTGACTAGTCCAAAAAATAGTTACATTGAGCGGAGCAGACATTAGTGGGAGATGTTTAGCGTAGGTGGTATGTGGATGGAAGCTAATATATCTAACATCTCATTAAATTGATTCAATTGTTTCCTATTAAAAAAATTAGAGCTATCTATTTGCATGATATGTCACTTTGTGTTAACTGTTATGCAAATACAGTAACTATTTTACAATCCAGTTACACCTTGATGACTTAGTTTCAAAAATAGTTACATAGAACGGGGTTTGAGATAAACATGGTAGAAGCCTCATCGTATCAAATTTAAAATTGGCCAACTGATGATGCTGGACATAAACATGGTAATATAAGTGATTGTCACGTAAATCATGGAGCATAAATGTAAGGAGAATCTTGCATAATATTAAATGTCAACAGCTTGCTAATATATCATATCAAGAGAGAGGGTAATGATGGTATCTCGTAATAAATTAACCTAATAAAATGCTAAAATGATAACATTTTCTAACTTTACTGGACTTATGACTAAATAAGAGTTATGGTAAGACTTATGCCTTCAACAGACACTGGATTTGGACTTCTAGCTTATCTTTTTTCGTTTTTTTTTTTTTCTAAAATATTTATCATTAATCTTGAATCTTAATCCTGCAAAACTAATTTTCTAGTTTCGCCATTGGATGTGAGATGGATTTTTCTAGATAATCTTCCATTAGTGACTCAAGTCCAATGCACTAACAGTAATTTTAAGGATAAAACAATAGTTTTTTTTTTTGTTTTGGGGGGGGGGGGGGGGGGGGTAGGGGCTAAGAGAATAAAGTCACAAAACAGTAGTTTTTGAATTTAATAATTTAAGAATAAAAGATTTTGTGTTCCATTTTTCATTTTTCAATTTTTTTTTTCTTATGGAGCTAGTTGATAGTCATCAGTCACAAATTAAGATAACCTTAGATATTATCATTAGTATTATTATTATTTTCGGTTTAAATTCATCATATTAAAGTTACCTCGGCCTTGACTGGACCTTCCTCCTCCTTCATAGTTCCTCCATGTGATAGGTAAAACCTAAATTGTGACTGGTCGGCATCTCAGTACAAATGGGGTACAGTCCAGTCCCAGTTAGAAATATGGGAAGTTTGCATTCTTCCAAACGGAAACTGATCATTCGTGTGTGCTGTGTCAGCTTTCTCACCCTTCAGCATCGATATGTACAATTTTTTGAGTTTTAACCACTTTCTTTGTGTAATCTTCTTCATCATCTGCTAAAAACTTATGCGCTTGCTTTGGCTTGTGTTCATCATCAAATAAACCTAATTTGGCTTAGTTGAATCCAACATAATCATTATAATGTCAATAAATGGGTATTAATATTGTTCCATAAACTTGAACTAATACCACTAAGAGTCATTTATTCAAGTTGATGTCAGATTGAATATATCTGCCTTGGACATACAATCTCTTTATGATATTGATCTCTCTCTTCTTCTTTTTTTTTTTTTTTTTTTGGGTGAAGCATGATATGATCTTCTTTGCACAATGAACTTTTATGAAGTGATTTAGAAACGAGTAATGATTAAAAAAAAAAAGGGTTGGGATCAATGGATATAGGTTTCTACACAATTTTGAATAACTTTTATCTATGATTCATATTTTATAAAACTTATCGCTAATTGGATTAGGTAGCATTCTTATGTAAGTCATACATGTCAAAAATCAAGTTTATCCTTATATTTCTATTTAATAAAAATATCATTTTTATTGATGAAGTGACTCTAGATCTTGCAGCAACTTGATTTTTAACGTGCATGACTTATATGGGAAGACTATCTAATTTAACAATGGATCTTGCAAAATATGAGTTATAAATTAAGTTATACTCCGTGAAAAAAATTGTGAAAAAACTTACATCCAAACGTGTATCGAAAAGAAGCATATACCTAGGCTCTAATTACCAACTAATTATTTTTTGGCATGGCATAACATATTAGAGAACATTTTAGGTTGAGGAACAATCCATTGATGTGGTATAATTACTAAAAGCTACATACAAGTTATTTTCCCTTAATAGTCAAGCATGTTGAGAGGGTTTTTTTTTTTTTCCTATTTATAGCCGTTGGTTGCCAATATAAGCAAGTTGGTTCTTAAAAAAACTTTTGATTGACCATTACACCTTTATTTAAAATTTTAAATACATATTTGCTTTTTCTTTAATTGAAATACACAATACATAACAATGAGAATCTATATCTATATCTATATTTATTTATATTTATAAGTGGTAAATAAATATAAATGTATATATAAATATATCTATATTTATTTATATTTATACATTTTCTAAATGTATATCTAAAGGGTTTTTAATCTTGCGTTGACAATTTTGATAAAAAGATATGTACTTTTAAATTTTATCTTACATTTTTTAATCAAATAACAATCATCGTTCACCTTATAAATATATATAGATGAAATAGTTCTTAATCTCATATTTAACTTGATTTTTGACATATATGACTTACATATGAATTAAAATTAATCTAAGATTGGTTTAGCAAAATCTCAAAGATGTGAAGTTGCATTCTTCCAAAAGGAAACTGATCTTTGATGGGTCAATAGCGCCACAAAAAAAAAAAAAAAAAAAAAAAAAAAAAAAAAGATCACTGATGGATCAACCCCAGCTGTGCTTACTCCTCAATATTGATATGTACAGTTTTTTGTCAGATGAGCATCTTGTTTGTGTGATCTTCTTCATCATTTGTTAAAACTTGAAAAATTATAAGCTTTTCAAATAATTCACTTTTTTTAAAATATATATATATATATATATATTTTGGATAAGCATTTCAAAGAATTTATTTAGGTTTTAGGTGGCTTAAGTCTTCACATCAGTCTTTTTCAGCCTGCAAGTAAAATCCACCTCATATAAACACATAATTGGGCTTAGTTTCATAAAAGGGAACGGCTATTGCAACCCCCCATTCCTATAAGCCCACCCCCCATCCTTTAGGTTTTTAAGGTTTTATGCAAAATATAAAAAGTTTTTATGAAAACCAGCCGTGATATCTACTAGAAAACATCATTTTGAACAACTTTGCAGAAGAAAGTTTTTCTAAAATCTATCGTTTAAATATACTTTTTAACCATTTATAGCCTTTATTTTATTTTTTGCCAAAAAGTCTACCTAAACGATAAATTTTGAAAAAACTTTCTTCTGCAAAGTTGTTCAAAATGATGTTTTGTAGTGAACATAACGGCCGGTTTTCATAAAAACTTTTTATACTTTGCATAAAACCTTAAAAACCTAAAGGATGAGGGGTGAGCTTATAAGAATGCGGGGTTGCAATAGCCGTTCCCTTCATAAAAATCCCTATATCAACAAATGAGTATCGATATTCATTCATGAGTTTGAATCCAATATCACTCCAAAAAATTTATACAAATTGATGCGGTTTTGAATATATCTACCTTAGAACTTGTCTCAGCTTCTCTGTTGTTTTCCAAAGCATGATATGATCTCCTTTACATAATGAAATCCTATGGACTGCTTTAGATACCAAAAATTGCAAGAATATAAATTTCATAAATGTCATTTCTAGGGCCAATAATTTGAAAGCTAGGCCCCAGTGGAAAAAACACACACGAAAATGATTTGAGGATGGAAAGGGATGGAATGGATTTGAAACAAACATATTCCCTTGATATTAGGGGGAAGCTTGTTTATAAAAACTAGCGGCCAAATCTCAAAGAAAAGTAAGTATAGAATCTTGTATGATTGTGGAAGCCAAGATTTTATGATCAACATAGGAGATCCTTTTGACAAGAGGTTTGATAGGTTCATTAGTAAAATTTATTATGGCTATCACTTGGTGATGGGCAAATAATTGGCTCGGCCATGGCTTGGCCGCGGTGGCAGTTATAATGAGATGGAATAGATTGCACAATGATACACTTGAAACCATTATAGAAGGGCACAAAAGAGAGAATAGAGTAACATTGCAAAACAAAGCAAAACGAGAAACAAAAACTGAATCTGATCCGATATGGACTATAAATGTCAGCAAGGGTTTTGTATAACCGAACTAAGAAGAAATTAATAAATATATATATAAAATCTCTCACTTGGACTGATATGGTTCACTTCAGTAAGTTATCCCCCAGCATATTCGTACATGTGAGTCTTCCGCATCCACATATGTTTCGGTTCAAGAACAAAGCTCAAGAAGAAAGGTAACATACGGCCCTTCTTCAGAAACACAGCATCAAATAAGCTTCTTTTCTTTATCCATTAAAGTACCGGGTTTTGACAACTTCCATTGCTTTGCATTGGTGTAAGCAGTAAGCAACATGAACTGAGAGAAGCAGAGAAGCATAATCGCAGCTTCAAAGAGGAAAGGATACTTCTCAGGGGGACGCATGGTCAAGTAAACGATATGACAAACAAGAGAGCACAAAACAAGAAACTTCATCACAAATGATTTCAGAGTGGTTGGAGAAGGTGTCTCCCTCATATCTCGTCTTCCACAAGGCAAATAGAAAATAAGGATAAAGAGCGCAAATAGAGCCATATATGGTAAAATCAGTTTGTCACGACACAGAAGAGGGAACATAGATAGCAAGGCAAATTGGGTCAACCACCCGAAAAGGAAGGGCTCTTCCAAAGCCAAAAGACTTGCGGGCAGAAGCGGGAGCAGTATTGATTTCTCATGAACTGCAGTTTTCGAAACACAAGCAATGATGTAATTGTTTGTTAATATCAGTTAAATACTAACAAAACCAAAAAAAAAAAAAAGAAAAAAAAAATCTGTAGGGAAGAAAGTAATCTTTTATGCACCTTGGAATGAGAATAAGTAGAATGAGAAAGAACTATTCAGTAGCCCATAAAGGAAACCTTTGTTGCTTGGAGCCCATATTTGCTGAACCATTGAGGGCAGACAGAGTGAAACAGTTGCACCAAAGCTGAGAAGCTTCAGCAATTGCGTTGAGAACAATCTTTTCCACTTTATAAGGACAGACGTGGTGCACCAAAAGTTGGCCACATAATCCTCATATATCCCTCTCTCAAAGGGAGCTAGACGAGAGAGAACCTGACCAAACACCAAATCTAAATTAGGAAATTGCTAGAATTTGCTATATGGGAGCAAGAATTAGTAGTTAAATAAAAGTGTTATGCATATATAATATATTTATTTAGGGAATTTAACTGTAAATCAGTTCTTCTTAAGGTGCACAAATGAAGCTAGAACCAAACAACTCTACGAATTTGCATTTTAATCCTCCATTCAACAACAATCTAGAGTTAAATAACATATGAACTGAGAGAATATGGCAAAGTATTTCACAGTGTTAGACCACCATGTATGGGCAGGAAAGCAAGCACTAAGAAGTAAGTTTTTATTTCAATTCAAAAGAAGGAATTTATCATCAACAACCAAAAAGAAAAACAGAATGCAAAAGAAGTAGAGGCAGATAGAAGTTTTTTACCCCGCTAATTTTATACTATTGCTTACCCCCAAAAAGGCATCTCTCGAATGCAGATATGGCCACCAAACAACAGTAAATGTTCCTAAGACCACGAAGCCCAGTTTTGACACTTCAAGATATGGATTCGGGCGCTTTAGGCATTTACCCAGAAGATGGCTGAAAAATGCAGGTGCAAAATATGTACTCATCTGCGTAAATATATATAAATCACACAAAAGAACACCATTAGCCCAAAAAAAAAAGTCAGCTCACAGAGCACTTTTGATGCAAAAGAAATCAAATTCAATGCAGTTAGTGATATATGAAAATAATCCTGTAATTTTGTTTATCATTTTTCTTTTTTTCTTTTTTTTGATAAGGTAAAGATATGTATTAAAATAAAAAAAAGGGTTAAATCCCTCGTACATAAGACATATACAAAAGGAAGTAATTTTGTTTGTTATTTACCAGTCATCTTCTATTCGTTTCGAACCCTACATGCCTATATGGAAGATATATCTATCAATCATTGGCTATATATCTACCAATCATTCAACCAGAATTGATTAATCAAACAGCTCTGCAATCAAATAATACAGTAAACAAACCAAAGCCATAATAAATTGGTCTTGTAAAACTATCAGTAATTTCTCTCCTTCTGAATCAAACTAATTCATATCTAAATTAGGTTAATGTGTTCATCAACTGTTACAAAATAGGAAATGCATACAAGAGCAGCTATGCCGCACATTTTCTCAAGACAGTTTATAAGGTCAACCCCCTTCTGCTCTGTTTGCTTCCCTACTTTCAAATTCCCTTGTCTTTGTGACTCCTAATCAGGAAGTAGCTGAGATTGGTGATTATTTTCAAATCTAAATACGTTCGTAAATCAGATACGAAACAGTCCATAGAAAAAAACATTATATGTCTAAAAAACAAGAATTGATATTTTCTCAAACAACAGAACAACTACCAAAACCACTTTGCTTAACCCGCACACTAATTTAGTTCACTTCTAAATCAGTAAGTCAAGCCCTAAAGACTAGACCTAATAATGAATGGCCTAGTTTAATGCATTAGATAAATCTAGGATTGACAACAATAATTTAGAAATTTAAAATGAAATCTAATCAATTGTTCCATGCATTTATCCAAATGAGAAAGCACCTGCTTGTGGTTGAGAGCAAGACTGAATAATACACAAGCTATGAGATCTCTTTTAGAGAGGATGGCGGCAATAGCTGCAACAGTGAGGCCCAAGCTGATACAATTGTACTGATAAATAACCAATATAAGGATGAAAACCGGTATACTTTTACAATTCACAAGAGCTGCCTAAATTTTCAGAAAACAAAAAAGGTTAGAAAAAAGTGACCGAGTATCTTATTTTCACACCTGAAAATGACCATGATCAATCAGGATCAAACATGGGTTGAGTAGCATCATTGCAATGTGCCATACTATGTCACTTTTACGGCCACTGTGGTGACCAGAATAGTACACAGCAACAAAATAAAATACTGCAGGAAAGAACACCATGGCATCAGAAGATAAAACCGTCCACCTCATGAGAAGTTTTCTGCAGGAAAAATAAAGGTATGGTAAAGAAATAAAATAACATCTTGAGGGCATAGTTTCCAGTCCTCCCCAAAAGAAGGGGAAAAAAAGTGTGTTTTCAATACGTTTCATAGTATCATACCCACCCAAGATAGGACTCATGACCCCGGGAAGTGAAAAGGGTAACTGAGTTGGGATGGAAAGATCTGAGGAGAAGACCATGAACATAACTTTGGTATGCAGTGAGGGGAGGATAGTCAAGTCCCCAGTAGTTGAGATCATTGTTTGTGCTGTTGCGATACCATTCCTTTGGCGGAAGATTAAGAGTAATCTCCATCCAATGCCTTTGTGCCTCATAGTCCCCATATTTTGGAGGATTGTTAGCACCAGAGTAAGGGTGAAGAGATACAGCCACTCTTACCAAAAATGCAAATACAGCGATACACATGAATGAAACTGTAACACCCTTGTGAATCAACCACCACCAAGCATAATCAGCGTCATCCTCACCCTCATTTTTCATCACTTTCTTTCCCCTCCTCTTTTCCATTTCTTTCTCTTCCCAATATTACTTGGTAGCAAAGGCCATCATATGTCCATGTTGCTTGAGAGTCTAATTAAAACTGTCCCAAAAATAAAACTATTGAATGTGGGGAGATAATGCACATCAAAATTCAGCAAAAATAAATATTAAAAAAAAATTAATGAATGAATAATGAACACCCCTAAATTATAACAAAAGATCTCAAATCACTATTCAAAAGAATATGTCGAAGTAGGAGTATGTATTGCATATCACTCAAAAGGCATGAGCCACAAAGCTAGAATTTGATGGGTTTTACCCAAATATAGACATGTTTAATGTAGGACATTGCCAAATCGAGAATTCAAACTGACACACCCAGAACTTTAAAACTATTCACAGCAAACAAGCACTTTGTTAAAACTTACTAAAAACACGAATCAACACAATTGTAGGTTCACTCGTTCAATCAAAATTTTGCAATTGGACCCAACTCTGAAAAGGGTCCAAAAATTTTAGCAGAAATTGACTTACAGTTCATAAATAAATAATTCTCAGATATGCGTATGTGTGGGTGTATGTAAATACAAGACGACATGGCATGCCATCACTTTAATACCATGTTTGTAATAGCTAATTTCACAAGCAAAATTCAATCTCTACAAATTCCAGCTAATTGAACAGTCATGACTAGATCCAATAGTACACTCCAATCACTAAAGCAGGGTTTATTCCGGGTTTCTTTCCTTGTATAAAAAATGTTGGATTTTTCAAACGTTCACAAATTAGGAATTGCATTGCTCAGTAGAAGCAGGGTTATTGACCGTTCAACTGTTCATAATATCTCTTGCCTAACTATCTGAACAAGAATAATTATAATTATTATTGGAATCTACAACAAAAATGTTAACCCTCTGTTTGGTTCTCGAGAAAAAGATTAAAAAAAACGAGCGGTTTCCTTTTCTTTCCCTCGTTCTTTCTGAAAACCAAACAGATAGATCCACATATTTTGGATTACAAGAGCAGTGATAAGAAAAAAATGCGTACCTCTGCTGCATATATAGAGAGAGAGAGAGAGAGAGAGAGAGAGAGTCTGCGAGTCGCAACATTCTTCGTCGTCCTTCATTTCTTCTACTGTTGAGAGAGAGAGATGAAGAAGCAAGGCAGGAAAACCTAAAAGAAACGCACCGTTTTAATATATCGTGACCAGATTTTCGTATGACCCTCGCCAATATTTATCATGCTGCTGCTGCCAACCTAGGAAACATGGACACTTCTCCTAAAGGCTGCGTATTCATATCGAATACATATTAGACACGATACTTATTCGACACTTTTTCAATATAACACTTCTTTCGTTGTCTTTTTTCTTTTTCTTTCTTTCTTTTATTCATTATTTTACTTTTTGTCATAGATTTTATACTTACAACTCAACTAAATTTATAAAAACAATACCAAAGTATTCATTGTATATGATTTATGTAATGTTACATGACATTTTATAGTTATATGTATAAAAATAAATATTATATTAATGTTGTATCCTCGCCGTATTGTGTCTTAAATTTTGAGAATTTGTTGTGTCCACGTGTTCATGTTGTGTCGTACCCATATCACGTATTTGTGTCTGTACTTCTTAGCTGCCAACTAATTAACAAAATTCTCCATTAATCTTATAGGGTAGCTCTTATCCAGTTCTCTACCCTTTTTTTTTTTTTTTTGGGTTGATAAGCAAATGATAGTAGATTAAGAAGAAAGCTCAGAATCATTCTCAATCTCCCCTTTCTCAAACAAAATAGAGCAAGGTAAATTGGAGGTAGGTATTGAACCAAAGCGATTACAACAGGCCACCCATTGCGACAGTTGATAAGCAACAACTTTGGCCCTTCTAAGAATATAATTAACAACAGACATATTAAAATAAGTTAACAAAATTTTGGCATCTATAATAATTGAATCAACAAGCAGGGGGTTGGGCATCACTAGTATGAATGAGCTTCAAGCACAAGAGAAGCATCCGCTTTCAAAACAATGTTAATAAACTCGCACTCTTCATATGTATGTTACCAAATTTAAATAAAATAAAATAAAAGGAATTAGCATTTCTCATTGTAAAAACTAAAAATAAAAACACTATTAATGGTTGTTTAAAAAAATTTACTTTATTATCAAAAAAAAAAAAAAAAAAATTCATGTTAAGGGGGTCCTTTGCAGGTTGGTCAAGCGACCAAGTCTTTAAGTCATGGTTTTGACTCCTCCATCATTGCCTAGGTATGAAGTATGTCTCTCACAAGTCACAAGCCAATTAGAAAAAATTTATGTCAAATGATTAGTTTAAGTTGAAACCTTGGCCATAGCAACTAACAAGTTTCTTGATCGGAAATTAAGGAAACAGAGGAGGTTATTCGCGAAACAAATTAATATAGAAGGATTCGATTTTCAAGTTTCTGGATTGGAACCAAGTGAAGCGCTAATGTGGATGGCAACGCATTTCCTTCCACCAATGGCATTTTTGTTTTGAGATTGTCATCTTATTTTGCCTCGGGCGGTTCCATTTTCCTCCAACAGCAAGATTTGAGTGGCTGCCCTTGTGCTTCCATGCTCTGTTTTTTTTTTTTGTTGAAAGTTCAGGATACCAATATGAAATCTAACCCCAAGTTCTAAGGGTATTTCCTACAATTTGCACCTTTTTATTTTTCCACTAGATATAGCACTACTATTTTCTACTAGATATAACACACGTGTGTTGCACGTGAATATTTTTAAATAATATTAGTTATACGAAATAATAAATACATAAAGATTTTATATTTTTTTCATAAAAGATAAAGTTTAAAATTCAAGCAGTACATATTTTTTAAAAAAATTTGAGTAAGAATTTAACTTTAATTTATTAAGAGTTTGAGTTAAAATCTAACTTTTCATTTGTTACTAAATGATAAGAACAGTTTACTATGTGTTTCAATTAAAAAAATGGTAGATATGTATTTTTTTTTTAAATAAGGGTATATTGGTCATTCAAAATTTTTTTTTTAGATTCAACATTATAGGTGGTAGTATAGATAGATATGAAAAACTTTTAATTCAGTTTTTTTCTCTTTTATCATCATTTGGGTCAGTACTTTTCATAACACCTTTCGTATTTTAAGGTTGGAAAACAACAGAGTGAAAAGTCAAAAAAATAAATTCCTACTACGAAAGTGATGTGGGGAGATTAGGTGTAGTTTTAATATTACAATAGTAGAAAACATATTCCCACACCTTTATCATAATCTTTCATACATGATTATGGGTAATCTATTTAATCATCTTATACATCACCAACAAGGGTCTATATAGCTTTGAAGTATCATCTCATATATATAGAGATATAAGCCTATAAAAACCTATCTCTTATCTCTAAACCGGATGCCCCATGTATAAAATGACTCACACAAGAGTTATCTGTAAGCCTTAAAAAATATATAAAAAAATTTTATGTGACCGAAAGGGAAGACAATGAGGTTGTTCTTTTTGCTTTTCATCAATTTCAAAATGATATCTTTAAGAGTAGAATAAGGACAAGCTTATTATCGTTTTCATCATATATATATATATATATATATACACACACATATCATCTTGATCTTAGCCAAATTAAAAAGCATAAAGGTATACGTGGCAGAGATGTGGCAGAGATATTTCGTACAAATCCAAGTACTTTGTTTAAAATTATGGAGATTAGGTATGTCATTAGGAGCAATAATGAGGTCTTAGACAAGCCTTCTTTCTCAATATACTTTTCTTTTATTTCTTTCTTGCTGTCTGGCATGGAAGACTTTCTCATAACAAACCTCTATTTATTTATTTATTTAAATAAATTTCTCTCAATCATCTAACACTTCCCATCAATGTCTTCCAGTACACATTAAAAAGATTATGATAATCAAAACTTAATTAAGGAAAACACTATTATTCATGATTAATTTGTCTTGAGCACAACACATGAACCCCTCACGTGCAGGATCGCTTCGTGACTCATGTTGCGAAGATAAAAATAATCAAATTATGGTTGTTATTTTGCTTTGAAATTAAAAAAATAAAAAATGAAGATTATGTGAATCTGTTAAGAGGAAGAGAAAGACGGAAAGAGATTTTTCATTGAGACTAAGTTGAGTATATTTACATCGAACTTTTGTTCGTTACCATCACAAAGACAGCAATATTTAGACATTACCATTAAAATTAATTAGTTGGAACCCCTAAATTCCCATGCCCCCCCTATCAAATATACTGAGAAGTTCCATGTCCAGACCACCGGTTTTAGCATCACCACCATCCAAAATTGCTAGCTATCACAGTGCAATAAAACACAACCACGTACTTCATGCGCTTGTCGAGTATCGTGAATTCCAGTATTTTTCAATTTCCTCGGCTGTTCTTCCAGGAATTCTCCCAGCAATCAAAGACCATCTGATTAGAAAACAAAAATATATTTAGATTTTTCTTAGCATAAGTATATACTCAAATTCTAATTAATCATATATGTATACACGCATATAAGGTTGTTGATGTGTGGGATATCTCGTATGATCATAGTCATCCGTGAACAACGACATGAGTAGGTGCATGATATTTTACACCGGTTGCGTGTCATCTACAAACGACCAATGATAGTACGGATATCCCCACATGATCAAAGTTGTATATAAGCCAGAGGACCAACCTCTCTCCAACTAGATTAAACATCCTGATTATAAGCGTTTCCTCATCTTCTGAGAATTGGAGCTCAGAGTCTTGACTCTTCTCTTCTGCAAATTACATACCAAGCTCAGAAACAGCAACAGAGAAGGGGAAAAAAAACCAATAGCTGTTATAAAATCAAATATAGGATATTCTCTTTTCCTCTGCGAAGTTTTTCCCAAAAGGGTACTTTTAAACATGATTGAAGACTCATTAAAAAAAAAAAAAAAAAAAAAAAAAAAAAAGAAAAAAAGAAAACTAAACTATAATTTCAAATGGGTATATCTGGAATAGGCCTTAAGAGGTGAAGGAAGGTCTTTTGTGCTACTGTTTTGAATGAGAAGCCTCTTAACAGTATCAGAAACGAGAAGGGCTTTGAGATATTGCCAAGGCAATCTTACATGTTTGGGGAAGTGTTCTCTGATAATTGTTATTTTGAAAATTTTTCCTTTATGAAACAACTAAGACAACATGTTCTCAAAATTTCTTTATGTTTTTCTAAAACCTGCTTTTTGAAACAATTTTCAAAGTACACAGACAAATAGGCCTTTAATTTAAATGTCAACAAACAGAAAAAGAGCCAAGTTCGGTTTCTGAAAAGACTTGAAGCAAAGAAAATAATTTGGAGTAGCAAACATATTAGTTCCACTCCCAAATAGGTGCAAGTTGCAACACACCATATTTTTTTATTTTTTATTTTCTAAGCAACCAAACAGGGGAAGAAGGAAAAACCACAACTGAATATGACATGGGGTCTCAATCAAAGGCAAAGAAGCAATTTCGGAGGGGTTTGGGTTGGTGGTGGTGTTACCTCTAGAGTCCACAGAAGTATCATCAGAGGAGCGATCCAAGTCAGACATTTTCTAGTGATGAGAGCGCTCAAGAGAGAGAGACGAGAGAGAGAAAATTCAGAGAGCCTTTTAACAACTTTGTCAGAGGCAAAAAAACCACCTGTGGAGGAGTTGGTGAAATGGGGGCGTATTTATGGAGAGAGAGAGAGAGAGAGAGAGAGAGGAGAGAGGGGTCTACAGAGAAGAATGGAAGGTGTGAAAAGGTTTGAAGAATGGTAGTTGGAAAAAGCCGGGGCTGTGGAAAGTTTGGTGCGTTTGGTGAATTAAACATTTTTTTTTAAAACTCCCTTCAGGGCTTCAGACTCACAAGAAAGAATAGTTTTTACCCCACGAGCATATGTGAGAGCGGTGCATTAAGCATTAAGTAGTCCTGTGCCAACGACCAAGGTTAGTGGTAATAGCACTTGGTTTACTTCCAAGTGATTCGGTGGGTGATAGGTGTTTTTTTTTGGGATCGAAACTAATAATGGGCAGCGTTTGGGATTACTGTCACACCACCGATTAGGTGTTCACTAGTGCTTTAGGTGGGACTCACTCGAACTATGACTCAATCAGGCTTGATCTTTGCAGGCCATCCCAGTTTCTCATGTCATTGGTTCCAGCAGATAGGATGCTATATATTATGGTCATACCTAAGTAGGGAAATCACTTTGATCATCCCCTCCTACCCTTTTTCCTAGGAAAAAAATAAAGAAAAAAAGAAGAGGTCCTATGTCAACCAACTAAAGAAAAAAATGCGTAGTCCTAGGTGAATGGAACTTTAAAGAGGAGATTGAGACATGGTTTAGGGAAAAAATTAGTCTAGTGATAAGGTAAGCTATGATTAGTGTCTCATAAAGTGTGAGTCAAGTGTTTCAAATTTCACAAAAACTGCTTGATTTTCTTAAGACATTCACGTCTAAGATATTGCTCGATGCATGTCGAACTGAAAGGATTTCATGTGTAAAAGCGACTAATATGAAGAAAAGCACCCCAGGAACCCTTGTTATTAAAAAAATATAAAATAAAATAAGACACCTAGTTTAGGTGATAAAGTTTTATCCGCAGTCAGACTACATAATTGGATTCTTTTTTTCGACGAAGTATCCGATCCTTTTGTCCTACTAATTATTAGATATGACTATATAAGTAAGGTTACAGTCTACCCCACATCAATTATCTCATGGAGGTTTCAAATTTTTTATTTATTTAATTTATTATTTATATATATCACTTTTGAGGTGCAGATCGTGCAAAACATAAAATTTTGCCAAATTGGGACGAAAAGGGTTAAGAAATTCCGTTGATTGAAAATAAAATTTATCTACTTACCCAAAAAATAAAATAAAATATATTACATTTTAAATATCAAATATAAATTTCAAGGGAAGAACTGGCACATAATTCTCGAGGAAATCCATTTCCAAACTTGACAGCTAACCTTGTTGAAAATTTTAGCAAGAATCATTTCCTATAATCATCGATAATGATGAATTAATGATAAACGTTTTGAAAATATTCTATAAGGTGAATTTTCCAACATCTAAATGTGAAGAACCTTTTATCTTTTGGTTCACATGTATAAGTAACAATCTCTCCCTTAGTTCTCCAATTATCTCCAAGCAAATCATCCCCCACTTTTCCAATTTCCTTATTACCTAGACTTTGAACTCTTATTTCTTATGTGGTCTTGGGGGCTTTTTGGTAAACCCAAAAATCTGGTCAATTGGAGATAAGTCTAGCCAATTTTGATTTCAAACTGTAACACTGTCTGGAAAGTCTCTCTTTTCTGTCAATCTGTTCAGCTTTCTTTTGAAAATAAAGCATAAACACAATTTTTTCAAACCAATTATGAGTTTGTTTATTTAAAAATCAGATAACAGTTAGTTTTTAAAATTCCCAAATAGGCTCTTAGATCTAGAACTATAAACAAATTGAGTCAAGTCGAATAATAACCTGCTCAGATTTAATTCAATTAATTAACAAACTCAACAATAAGTCAAAACTTTTCTCATTAATCATACGAGCAAGCTCAAAGATAATTTTTGTCTAATCAATCTTGAGCCAAGCTCATGTGGTTTAATTGTCTATTGAAGAACTCATCAAATAGAGTAGTGCTCTATTTGAACTAGACTCGATAAACTACTAACCTTAAAAATAAGTTTAAGCTTAATTTATTAATATTAGAAGGGAGTTTGAATTCAATCTCATATTAAACTTATCTAAAGTGAATCCCAAATGACTTTACCCATTTTACAGCTCTGATTCCACTCATATCCCTAAGGCCATACCTACCACATCCCTATGGCTCATGGCCCATAGATTAGGTGATTAAAGGATGGAATGAGATGGGTGAGTACAGAGTTCAAATCACATTTAGCAAAAGACAAGGCCAAAAAAAATGGAAAAAAGAGAAAAGGAAAGAAAAAAGGCATATACCCCTTTGCCTCTATAGCTGCCTATTCAATATCAACCACCTGGACGCTCAATTGTTCAAGATATAAGAGCTGCGCTCTAATCGACTAACCAAAACCATCCACAAGAACTCCTGATAACAACAACACACCAAAAAAAAAAAAATAATAATAATAATGGTTTAGGGCATTGGGGCCCATCAATTTTATCAAATCACAGGAATGGACGGTCGATATTCTCCAACAGCATGACCTTTTTCGTTTAAACTCTTTTGTCCCCCCTCCTCTGCAGCTGGGTCCGTACTCCATGGTTAAAGAAAGCACTTAAAACACATGACACATTTTCAAAAGTGACGCGAAAAGTAAGCAAGACATCAGATCTTTGGCGTGCTATTTAATTCTAATACTTTCTTGTCACCTTTCTGGCTATAGCATCTCTATCACTATATTATACCCCACCATCAACACCGACCCAACCGGGCTTGGACCATCTCCTTGTACAATTTGAACCCCCACTTTCAATAATTTACTGTTATTTTTCCATAAGCTTGATCATATTGAATTCAGCCCCCCGCCCCCCCTCTTTTTTTTTTTTACTTAAAAAAAAAAAATGCCACCATTCCGTTTAATCGATTGTTTAATAATACGTTCTCTATGAATGTGATCAATCTTTGTTTCTATATTTATTTCTGCTATACTAGAGTGCTTTGGGGTGTAGCCATGCAGGGAATTGGATTTGGTGCAATTTGCACTTTTAATTGCATAGTATAGTTATCAGTGGATGGACGCCATGTGACAAGGAAAAAACATGATCGGTTGGGATTCGCTGTAAGAATTTCACGTTCAAAGGTTACGGCGTTAACAATTTGACACCAAACTCATCTTTTGAATCCCAACCGTTCATACTTTTTTCTTGTCATATAGGTGTTCGTCTACCGATAATTGCACCATGCAGTTAAAAGTGTAAATTGCATCAAATCCAAATCCAGCCGTGTAGAGGGTGTGTAAAAAATTGGAAGATGATTTGGATTTTGGGGATGAGGGATAAATGAAGGGGACGCGAAAGTCTTTTTCAGCCAACCAGCTCAACAAAGAACCGTACCCTTTTCTTTATTTTCCTCTCCTTCTTCTCCAAAGCCATGCGTGAACAAGTTGTGTTTGGCATGGCTCAAACCATTGAAAGATGATTGAACGTTCTCTTCATTTTTCTCATGAATTGACAAGACGTATGGATTTGGTCCACCACCAACCTTTTGGGTTTTCGTGAGGAGAAGAACTTTCCATGCGATTGTGACATGAGCCAGTTGTAATGCGTTTGGTATGCCTTGATTAGAATGAGAATGAAAAGGAAAGAAAAGAATGATTATTCTTAATGATTATTCCATGCCAATGTTTGGTATAATTAAAAAAAAAGAATCCTCATTCCACAGTATTATTAATTAAATAATTTTTATTATCTTTCATTAACATCCATATACCCATAATTCTAACACCCCAAAAATTTTAGTTGCAATTTTTTTTTCATCATTTTATAGGAAAAGCAAAAAATATAAATAAAAATAAAAAATTTCCATCATCATCATTATTCCATACCCATACAACCCCAAACTTACCTCTTTTTTTTCATCATCAACGTCAAAATCCCCATACCCTTCTACCCAATACCCACACCGCCACACTCCTGAAAGATGAATGAATTTTTTTGAAATTGGTTTCAGCTAAAGCACCAATAGTAGATTGATCTACCACCCCAGTATTGTTTGAATCCTTGATTCTCCAATCTGGTGTAAGTCACCCTTTAGGCCTTTGAATACTAGATTTCTGACAGTGTAGCGGAAGTTCTCAGACTCGACGAGGATTCAGCTATGTTTATAGGAGGCAACGGCAATGGTGACAAGGACCGCGATGGTTAGGGTAAGCGTAACGGCGAGGGTGACGGTGAATGGCCGAAGATGAATCCTTTAGGAGTCCTTTGGAAGTGATTTCACAGAGAGAGAGAGAAGAGGATGGATGAAATCTATATCAGATTGTCATTTTTGTGTGTGTGAGAGAGAGAGGCCCTCTCATTTGCGGAAGCAGCAAAAGCCAGCTTCATTCCTTGGCAGCTCTATCCATCAATGGCACCGAAAAAGAAGACAGAGTAGAAGAAAAAGAGGGATGAGATGTGTCAGGGACGGGGCCATGAGGCATCATTGCATCACGTTTCATTCTTGGGGCTGGGAATGAGCATTCCTTTGACTTAAGGGATGAATGCTTAATCCTTAAACAAGGGAATAGGGAAGGTCAGTAAAGGGAATAGGCAAGGAGCCAAGGCATAAGGATTCCATTCCCTTCAGTTAATCAAACACTCCACTTTTTTCAGTCAATGGAATAAGTATTCCGTTCCATCCTCCATAACAAACACAGCCTTGGTATTACAAGCCAATCAAACCAAGCAAAATAGAAATGTGGAGTCAAAAAGTACGCTGATAGGTTCTAATTGACCCGTGACACCACTCCACTTTTTTCTGTCAATAGAATAAGTATTCCATTCCATCCTTCATTCCACCATCACAAACACAGCCTTAGTGTTACAAGCCAATCAAACCAAGTAAAATAGAAATGTGGAGTAAAAAAATACGCTGATAGGTTCTAATGATAGGTTCTAATTAACCCGTGACACCACATGGCTGTGTCAGGTTGCAAGAGGTACCCAGAAACATAAGAGGGTTTTTTTTTGCTTTAAGAAGACCACGATTGCAGCTTCAAAGTGGGGTTGCCCTTGAGAGTCAAAAGTTCAGAATTTGGTGGCAATTGCAAAGAGAGAGTGATGAATACTAGCACGCAGCACTAACCAAAAATAACTAAATGAAATAGTTAAAAACATTCCATGCAAATAACAAATCAAGGGAACAATACCTGCATTATGCCAAAGCAATGAAAAAACCCTAAGCTCAAACAAATGTTGGATCCCACATTAATTCGAGCAATGTTTTCTTCAAAAAATCAACAAACATCCAATGTAAATTCCGTAGGTTACTTTTGGTCATAACCAACTTACTTCATCACTTGCCACCTAGTTTAATAGTCGAACTAAAATACCAAAATGTGTCGACTGAATATCAAACATGCTGCCCCAAGTGTCCTAAAGATCAAGAATGCAAATTGGCTAAAGCCCTCGCTCCTGATATTTACATTCATGCTACTTTCACCCCCCCAAAGCCACAGAAAAATAAAAGAATGATAATTACACTTGCGCTTATTCGATCCCCAAGCCAAAGAGGAAAAAAAAGAAAATTCGTGATGATATTCCTAACGAACCACCAATTTACAATTATACAGTTTAGTAGTATTGTTATCCATCAGATCGCATCTTAAACTATGTTTGAATAGTCATGGAGACAAAACACAGATATGACAGAAGCAGACTTCTTGATCCAGCAAGTTCTGAAACAAAAAAGGATCAACAACAAACAAGTATATAAATATATATAATTATATCCATCTTCTTGGATTGTTCCCCCAACCACCCCTTTTTTCTCATTTCTTCTCTTCAACTCTTCTTCTTTTCTTTCCCAAGAAATAAATGTCTCTTCTATTAACATTTAAACCAATAGCATGTATTTTGACCACTTAAATAAAATTCTAGAGTTAAAATGTTATGAACAGTTATGCAACAGAGCACAGACACCTTGAAGAAAAACTTCTTTCAAAGGACCACCCAAATGCCACTCAAATTCTGAGCTAGAGCTAGGATTATCCACAGATTTTATGCGGAAACACAAATAAATAGGGGGACCGCCAACTAGTTAGTCAAGTGGGGAATAAGGCCAAACCCATTACAGAGAATGACAGATGGGGCAAGGGGGTGTGCTGGTGGTTCCCCACAAGGCCAATTCAAGCATATTGAGTGACTAATCCACCCCCTGGAAATAATTATCCCCATCATCTGTCTAAAATTGCATCTCTTAATACCAACCAGAGATTACAGCTCCCAACGATATAGCCAATCTTTAGACCATAAGAAATGCAGTAACCAGAAATGAAAGAAGAAAAAAGAGACCCATTTGTAAACTTCTGCAAACCATAATTATTCTGGATAAAGACATAAACAGTCATATACCACAGATGCTGGATAAGTTAGAAAACACGACAGACACAGAGCATATATCAAACTACATAGATATTATATAATAGAAAGATTATGTTTTAAAGTTTAGATAGCATAATCTGCACTGACATAGGTGGGCATGTATGTAGAAATTGAGTTGCTGCCAGCTCAAAAACCATGAATCTTGATGTGTTCCTTCTTAACAATGCCAGCCTGTACTCCAAAACCAAAAATTGAAAAACAAAGAAAAATAAAATCAGGAACCAACATCTGTACTGTGCTCTAATAAGTAATAAATGCACTTATTTTTTTTCTTTTTGCACATTAATATGAAATGGCATTTTTCTGGAAACTGCTACGTCTATAGATGACAATTAAAAATTTAAAACCAAAGCAATTATATTGCACAGCTTGTACACTGGACCACTGCCATTCGGCTAATAGTAAAGGTAGTCATGATTCTAAAAAAAAAAAAATTGACAATTAAAATTAAGAATAGGTCAGGTTTGTCCTTCAAGTACATATTCTGCAAGGTAAGTGTTCCCTAGGGATGGTGAAAAAGGATTTGGTGTATTCAGGATAAGACCAGGGTGAGTTAACATTCCCAAACAGAAAAGGTAAAAGCAAAAACTATTAAACCATTTAAGGTCCAATGCCATGCAGACAGCACCTTAGATGTGGTGAGCAATTACCTGAACTAAAAAGGTAGAGACATTCTTCCGCTGATCGCCTTGAAGTTGAATAACCTAAAGAAATGCATAATATAAGAATTTAATAAAGGCTTACCTGAAAAATAAAACCATAGAAGAAATATATAACTTTATATGTTTAATCTCATACCTGGCCTAGTTCTGGGTCCTGGACAACTGTACCATTGCAGCAGAATTCCTTCTTGAGGTCCTTGAGTATCTTATTATAGCTGAATTCTTTCTTCAACCCCTGCACAGTTGTCAGGCTTTTCCTACCATTCCGCTGCTGTATACGAATATGCACATACTCTTTTGACCCAGCACCTGAGTCCTCAGCATTTGCCTCAGCAAACGGATCTATCCTCACACCACGGGGGAAATTCCACAAACAACAAAGCACACTAATTAGATATACAATATAAGAATACGGGAAAAAAGTAACTGGAGGTGTTATTTAAAAGTCTCTTTGCTTTCAAATTTAAAAGTTACATCACATTTTGAAGACATAAATGAAACACATCATATCGAAAATGAGGCATACCACAAGCAGAATAGAAATTCAAAATAATAATAACAATATTAATAGTAATAGCTGTCAGGAAAAGCAAGCATACCGAAGGCAGTAGGGATCTGGATGTCGAGATCAGACATGAAACTTGACTGATAAAAGTTGAAGAGACCTGACAACCAGAATGCTCAGACCTGGATTAGAAGGTATAATCCTTATTAAAATGTTCACCATCAACAATTATACGTAGGTAAGAAACAAAAAATTTGAATGCCAAACTTAAACATAATATCCATAGGTTGTGTTCATCAACAAGGGTCCTAACTGTACTAGCACCGGATTGTGGACACATTCTCTCAATGCATCCACCTCCTCTCATATATGTAGGAAGACAATAAGAGTTTGTATGCCATTTCGAAATGTAACACCAACATGTTCTTGCATCATCCAAGACCCTACCAAACTAAAACGAACACTCTGCAAATCAATCCAATCTGATAGAAAGCCCAATACTTAAAAATATAAAACTATAATTTTTTTTTTTTTTTTTTTTTTTGAAGGAACAAAAAAATGTTTAAACCAACCTATCTTACTTATTGGATTTAATTTCCACCTCATAGGGAAGAGGGGTCAGCCAAGGAAAAGGACAACTAACAGTTAAAACATCCCCTTCTCCTCTGGGCACTATGAAGGTGCCTTTGGCAACTTACAAAGTGGACTTGGCAAAAATTACATGGGAAAAACAGTGTCAACCACTAAAACAATTCA
The DNA here is from genome assembly GCA_039720395.1 of Liquidambar formosana. Taxonomy (NCBI): domain Eukaryota; kingdom Viridiplantae; phylum Streptophyta; class Magnoliopsida; order Saxifragales; family Altingiaceae; genus Liquidambar; species Liquidambar formosana. The sequence goes on from CM077834.1 coordinate 6,266,612, forward strand.
ATTTCAAACGACTTGTCAACTGATGAAGAAGTTCATATTCTTAAATTGCTTTTGCACTCATCTCAAACTCATTCTCTTTCATTTATCAATATTAAAAGAGTGCACAAATGCATCACAGCATATACCTATACTCGCAAAAACCAATATTCATATATCAAATGAAGATCAAATAAATTTACAAATAATATTAATCTATAGCAATTACGATTTGCCCACCTGATTTGTCCTTGCAAACTTATTGATATCCAAATGATAGGATGCCAAGAATATAGAGCACATGCCATTTCATACAAGAACTTATGTCTCTTGGCAAGTTTTACCCAGAAAAAATCAGTGAACTACAGATGTAAGCAGATAAAACAAAGCTGGACCCAGGTTTAGTTGAAGTACTTCAAGAAAAACTTTGCACGCCCCTCAAAAGTTCAGAAGAACGGACACGTTTCCTATGCTATGAAAAACAAAATAATTTTTGCTTACAGTCCTATGCAAAAGAATGGACTGATTCAACCCATGGGGACAACAAATCCTACATTCCCCATCATTCAAACAGAAAACATTTCTTGATAAAACTTTTTCGGGGAAAATAATTGTTTCCCTTAAAACTTCATATAGATCTGGGAAAAACTTTCTCGGAAAAGTTATTCCTGAAACAAATGGAGTCTATGGGTAATTCACACAATTAGTACTCAGTGTGAAATCATAAACACCTTATCTGTACAGAATAAATCTCAATCCAGGAAAAAAAAGGTAAATCAGACAATTAGTAATTAAAGAGTATATCACTATACCAATACATAATAAATTCAACCCAAAAAAATTAAGGGAGAAATGCAGAAAGAGTTGGAAATTAAATGATAATATTGTGCTATGTAAAATACAATATAATCATTTAATTTCCATTTGGAATACCAAACAGACGCTAAATCTATCAACCAAAAAGAACAGAACATATAGGAACATAGATCTATGAACTAAAAACAAAAACAAAAACAGATACAAAAGCAAATTACCAAAAACACGTTATGCATCATATTACCCAATTGGATATCCTTCAACACCCACAAACTCCAAGCACACTCTTGAGTGCTGACAAATTAATGGAAATTTCAGAAAAACAAAGAACTCCACTCAACAAAGCTTTCTCGCAGTAAATCTTTCACTTCACAGAAACAGAAGCAACAGAAAACATAAGACCACAAAAAAGCAAGAAAAAAAAAAGTTCTTTTGTTTTCCTCAGATTTCTCACCAACCAACAAGAGGGCGAAAGTTGCAATATTTTAGGAGATAACAACTAAGAATCAAAATTCTCAATCAAAACCAAGGGCGAGAGTAGCAATAATTAGGAGATAACAACAAAGAATCAAAATTTCCAAGCAAAACCAAGGGCGAGAGTAGCAATAATTAGGAGATAACAACAAAGAATCAAAATTTCCAAGCAAAACCATGTCAATTTTAATAAATAAATTATAAAATCAAAAATCAAAACACAACAAATTCCTTAAAATTCACTCTTTTCATATCCTCCGTTTTCTCAGCAACCAAACGTTTGGCAAAGTAAGAAAAAGGAAAGCCCTAAACTTGAAGCATGAAAAAAATAAAAAATAAAAAATAAATCTAATATTTCATGATCCCCAACGGAAATTCGTACGAAATTAAAGAACGAGAGGTGAGATTCACTAAAAAGGAAGATCAGATGATGGAAAATTGGGAAGATGAGAGATTACCTGATCCGAGGATTAGGGTTTGGAGTTGAAAATCGGTTGAAAATAAAACCCTAAGATCGGATAAGTCTGAGCTGAGAAAGGCGTAGAAGAAACCAGAGAGAAAGAGATATATATGGGAGAGGTCCTTGGGTTGGGGTTAGGTCGCCTGCACGGAATTGGATTTGGTGCAGTTTGCACTGCACGTGGCAAATGGAAGGACGAACGGGTGGGATTTGTCTTCCAAAGGGTGGGATTTGGCAAATCCCATCCGTTCGTCCCTTTATTTGCCACGTGTTGTTCATCTAAGGGTTATTGCATCATGCAGTTAGAAGTGCAAACTGCGTCAAATCCAAATCCAAATCCAAATCCGGGTTGCACACGGTACGACATAGAGAGATAAAGCTTTAGGGGCTGTTTGGGAGATAAAAACCTGGCCACATATTTTGGATTCTTTCCTTGTTTCGCATGCTGCCTCGTGCCAATGTGTTAGTGTATGACTTTACGCCACACCAGACCACACCAAGTCATGTATTGTCACATTCATATTGAGATGCCTCACTCGAGAAATTGTTTAGAAAGTTTAAAAATGGATCAGATTGGATCTATTTTTTAATTTTTATATGTTTTTAAATAAATTAAGTTATAGTTGATTTGGTAAAAAAACTATACTTATGTCTTATTTTTATTAGAAAGTTTAATAGATTAATAAAAAAATAAAGGGTAAATTGCAGAAAATTACCCCCAAGTTTAGGGTGCGTTTCAGTTTGATACCCTCAAGTTTAAAATGCGTCAATTTGATACCCATACTTTTCATTGACTTAAAATCAATAACGCCATTAACGGCAATGCCAAAATGACTTTACTAGCCTTGTGTTGAATGACGTCGTTTAGCTGAATAACTCATCCCCTCCGATCAGGATTTTATTCACCCTCTCACCGTCGAGGTGTTGTGAGATCGCGCCTCAAAATACATTTTAACGGTTCAGGATTGACCCGCTTCAGATCCGACTGGACTAGTTTGTGATGGAGAACTGACTGGACTGGCTGACGGTGTTCGAAGTCGGCGCTGGAATTGCTTCACGATGGTGCTATGGCTATTTTGCCCCCCAAAACAAAAAATAGGAAAAACCAAAAAACGTAAAGGAAAAAAAATGGACCAGCAGCGTTGCTGGTTGCCTTCTCCGACGAAGGTTGCCGGCCATGCAACAAAAAAAATAAAATAATGATCACCCAATTCTTCTCCCCCCCCTAGTTTCGTTGCGTCTCCAGCTCCTCTGACCCACCCAAATCACGCTCGCCAGCAATGCACCCAACCAAATAAAAATAAAAAATCATGATTGCCCACTCCCAATTCACCCACTCAACTCCTAGATCCATCGCCTCCTTCTCACCCACCCAAACCTCGCTCGCCGGCAATCCACTAATTCTCAAAATCAACCCAAATCTCGAATTCACCTTCATAACCCACAGCCGTCACCGTTGCCGCCGACCCATCATTGCCCACAACCCATCTTGTAGTTTGTTTGGACCATTTGTAAAGCGGTAAACCTCCATTTTTCCTTTGTGCAAATCTGCCATCACCAGATTTCGTTGCATCTGAAGCTCGACGGTGGGCTATGGTGGTTGGGGGATCTGGGAGTTGGTGGTGGGGGGGGGGGGGTGATTCTTGACTGGGTTTTGGGTCTTGAAGGATGAAAATGGTGGCTTGACTGTTGTTGGCTGGGATTGAGGAGGAACAAAGGTTGTTGTGTTGAACGTGGGTTTGAGAATTGAATTTTATATATATATATATATATATATATATCTATTGCGCATCGCCGGCGAGTTACACCGGAGAAGATGAACCTGCTGATGATTTTTTTGTTTTTTTTGAAAAAATATTCAAAGGATTAAAGCGATGCCGTTTTGAGTGCTGAAAATTGTGTAGAGGGGTAAGGTAGGCATATTAAAAATAACTAAGGTCACGTGCATGTCACGTGCTTCTTTACCGTTTGGCCGACAGGCGGTTGATTATGGTAGACTCCCAATTGAAACACAATTAAAAATATGGGTACCAAATTGACTTGATTTAAACTTGAGGGTACCAAACTGAATTGCACCCCAAACTTGGGGGTAGTTTTCTACAATTTACCCAAAAATAAACTTAACAAATAGTATGAAATTAAAATTGACCAACTTATCTTCTTCTTCTTCATCTTATTTTTATTAGAAAGGTGTCCGAATTGTCAAAATCCGATTAATCCCTGCTTCCCACGTGGGACCACTGCCCTATGAGATCGTTTAATGTCCAGACTAATAACCCTTACTGATGGCTGGCCAAAAGAAATTGGTTAATTTCAAACCCGAGATGTTTGAATTTACAGTTCACCCTTTTGCCGTTAGGTCAACTTTCGTCATATTATTTTACGTGACATGAGGTATTAAATGATATAAAGTCAAATATGGTGACATCACGCCAAAATAAGAAAAATAAATAGGGGAAATTACCAATGCATTTGCTTTATTGGGAGTAATTCCCAAGAAGGATGCTTTGACTATCAACTTGTTTTTGTTTGTAATAGTTTATAGTAAAGTTAGTAGTTAGTTTGTTATAACTCGATAGTTAGAGTAATTACTGTGAAAAAGTGGAATGCATTGGTAATTTCCCTTAAATGAAATGGATGGTCATCTTTCTTCTTCTTCTTCTTCTTTCCCCCCTTTCTTTTTTTTTTGGGTGTAATCTACTTGTCAAGTAATGTGATGGTCACCATGTCAATTCACAGTGGACCTTATTTCTTTCACTGTGTCATTTTTTAATTGTGTATCTACTTGTTACATAAGTTGGACAAATGATGTGGATTCCAGTCAATAAGTTTGATCAATTTAGGGGATTAGTTGTATATCAGTTTTTTTTTTTTTTTTTTGACAACCAATAAAACATATCCATATCCTTAACTCTTTTAATATCAATAAATATGTTTCAATACTTTCTTAAAGGGGGAATTTCAGATTGATCAAGGAAAAATAATTACAATTCAGTGTTATTTCTTACTAACTTCATAATAAATGGCTATAAATTTAACCTAAACATGACTATTGATTGTAATTATTTTTCTATACCCCGACCAATCTAATATTATCTTTTTTGGCATCAACCATTCAACTAACGCACACGCAGTTGGGCCCGTGCGCTAATACACGTGGGCCTTCGCAGGATGCCCATGCTCGGCCTAACGAGGACACCAGAACCTTTGTCAGTTTGTTACTTTGACGTTTTGCAGGTATGTCCACAGCCTCTTGGAAATTGAAAACAACTTGGGCTGTTAACCCAAAAAAGAAAAGAGGCTGGTCTCGGCCCATATTCTCCCTTTTCACTACTTCTTTGCCTGAGGCCCGCAAAGCTTTGGTTTGGGCTTTTTTACTCTCTCAGATTTATCCACCTGTTGACATGTATTTCATAAATTAATGATTTCTTTAAGCATCCACTTCCTTGAGTTCGAAACAACAGGTTGAGTTTATCTATTTATTTTTAATTTGTCATTGTCATGTTCGTTATGTACTCTCATTTCATGTATATTCTACATTAGAGTCAAGTGACCATGATTCTCCTATGCAGTAATGCCTACAATGCCACAGCAGTCTATTGTTTTTATTCTTTTTGTAAGGTACTTGAGTGTAGGACGTACCTATTCAATTAGTCCTCTAAGGCAATCGTCCACTTGAATGGTGTAAATGCTTCAACACCCTGATGAAGACTTAGGAATAATGCTAGACTGATGACTGACCCCTTGAGACTAATTAAGAGGAGTTGAATTAATCGGACACCTTCCACTACCTTTTATCAATCTTAGCCCCTTGAAAATTGTTTGGAAAGGGAAAGCTAGCATTGTGAACGTGAACTAGCTATGATCGAGTGACCATATTTTCTGGATTTCCAAACGAAACCTTACTCCAATAGAGACCACAAACAAGTTCCAAAGCAATCTTGGTAACCAAACACTGCCTTTAGTCCTTTACCCAATTCCAAAGCCACTTCCACAACCAAACAAAATCAGTTCATGTCAGAACCTATACGTGGAAGCATGAATGCAACCATTACCCTCTACAATCAACACATCCACCACCTTCCAAAACCAACCCTGCCCATCCCATCCTCCACGTACTCGCCATGCACAAGGTAAAGCCCCCTATAAATACCCCCTTCGCCCACCACCTCCTTCACATCCCTTCACTCATCAAACCTCAATCTCAACTCTGTTGTCGCCCTTTGAAGTGTATAACATAACCACAATGGCAAAGCTCACAATCCTCGTAGCAATCTTCACAATCCTTTCCCTTGTGGTCGACGCTTCCATCTACCGCACTACCGTCACCATCGACGAAGGAAACCCAAGGGGGCAGCCATCGCAGGGGTGCCGCCAGCAGATGCAGAGGCAGGACCTGAGCCACTGCGAGCGGTTCTTGCAGCAAGGACGCCGGGGTAATGAGCTGACATTCCGCAGGGTGGTCCACAACGAGGAGCACCTCCAGCAATGCTGCAATCAATTGCGTCAGATGGACGATGAAGAGTGTCAATGCGAGGCAATAAAGATGATGGTGGATCAGCAGCAGGGACGGATGCAGAGGGAGGAGGAGATGCAGGAGATGATGCAGAGGGCTCAGAGTTTGCCCAATAAGTGCGGCATGCGATCCCAGCGCTGCGAAGTAAGCCAAGTTTGGTACTAGAGATCGAGGAGGCGATAGTGGCCATCTAGCGGCGGCCATGAGATGGATAATAAAGTTCACTCTGGTTTTTGGCTTGTTTGCTTGAGATTAGGGTGACTGCTGGTAATGATAAAGCACATTATCGTGTGTGCGTGGTGCTATGTATGTAATGTTTGTGAGTATGTACGGTATGTTTGTGGAGGCTTTGAGGCTTTGCTCTTTTGCAGGCCGAGTCCTTTTAATAAAATAAGGTAACTAAAATGTGAACTTCTTGTATGACATGCATGTTTTAAGGGAATTCTGCGGTAACTTCAAAAAACATCAAAAAATTGATACCCAAATAATAAGTGATCATATTTTATAATAATAAAGTGACTTTCACATAGATGACTTGATGGATGTTACCTTATTGTGTTCTACTTGGGTATCTAAAATGTGACCAGGTTCTACTTAGGGTACGATACCCCAAATGTAGTACTATGTATAAAATTTTTGAATGTGTTATGGTTTTCTAGCTTCATTTTCCTAGTCTAACAGTACGTATACGAGTTTTTTTTTTTTAATTTTTTTTTGTTATTTTTTTTTTGATATGAAGAGATTTTAAATGTTTTATACTTAACTAATTCTTTAAGTACATTAGTTTTTCTACTTCATATGTATTAGACAATTACATGACAAAATTTATACAGATGGCCTTGAAGAAATGCTGAGAATCTCTGATAACATACGAGCATGATCGATCCTTTGAAATGCAGCTTCATCCATTACCAATTACGGCACATTGGCAAATAACATTTTGTCACGATTGCAGTGCTAAGCATTCCACCGCCTCTTCAATCTATTTTTCTGTCCTCTGATCCTCGCAAGATATATCACATGGATCCCACATTCCCACACCGACCTTTGGGAGGTGGGAAAGGAGTGCCTAATATTTATTATTTTAGTTTCTTCTTATAAAAGCTGTTAAGAAAAAACAAATGTGAAAAGATGATGTATAAATTAATATCAACGGGATGGTGAAGATCGAGGAACCTTCCTGATAGGTGATGAAGCAAATTGTGAGTCTGCCACGTGCCGGAAGGCATGTATGCTATTCACTTGGATCGTTTAATTTCGGGGTAATTCTATAATAGTCACAAGCAGGGCAGACCCAAAATTTTTTTTCAGTGGTTACACTTTTAATTTTTTTATTATTTTAATATATATATATTTGCTTTTAAGAGTTAGATAAGGAAAAGAGAAAGGTAGGATCACATATTGGCATGGTTGATTAGAAGTGGTGAAATGACATAAAACGATAGGCATGCCATATTTTAAAATGCATAGACAACTTTTAAAAACATGGAACCCTATATACTACTCCTAACACTCTTATCCCCATCTATTCTATGTGGAACAAAGTCTCAACAAGATAGGAAAAGAGGGAAAGTGACAGAACCAAACATTGATATAATTGAATAGAAATTATAAAATGGTACATAAGATTAACAATCATGCCATAAAAACTAATTCACAAATTAAACCCAACTTTATATAATCTACAAAAGTGATGTACATTAGTAAATAAGTCTTTCTTTTTATCCATCAATAAAAACAAAAACTCTTGCCATCAAGGTCTTTCTTCTTGTCCATGAATAAAAATCAGAGAGAGCCTACGTACGAAATGAGGCAAAGTTGTTGAACTTGATAGCCTACGAAATGAGTTAAGGCGACAGCAATGAGTTAGGGGTCACATCTTATATATGCTTCCTTGGTTCACTCATTTATCATCCCCACGATGTTAAGGACCTGCGGGAAGCCCACATCCTCTACAACTTTCCTTGGCAGAGATGAACAAGTGACCAAACTCTTCAGAAATATGAGCGCTGATTTGGTGCCAAACTCTAAATTTTATATAGAGGTTAGAATGGGCGTCCAAAGGTACTGCAATGATTCCAGCTTTGCTTGATTCATTCATGAGCATTTCTATACACCCAATTGGACTCTCACAGCTCTCTTTGGCACAGTTTTGGCAATTGCACTAACCGTTGTCCAAACTTATTACACAATCTTTCCAATTCTTGGTGACTGCGACAGTCTTTGCGATCATCTTACCAAAGCAGCACAACTAAAATAAGAAATCGATCCCATGAGCAACTGAAATTATTTTCCAAGTTTGCACAAGCAGATCATCCAAACCAGCACTGTTCATGTGCGCCCCATATCGCGATCATTTCTTAATACCTCTATATTTGGTTTGTTCATCTAAAATAGCAAATATATATAAATAACATTACTTATTCAATTTAAAAAAATATATATATATATATTTGAGTGGTTGCACGTGAGGGCAAATGCACCTTAGTGCATCCGCCCTTGCTCTCAAGTTTTTTTAGGGTATCATATTCATTTATTATTTGAAGTAATTTATTTATCATTTAAAGTGATTTAAAATGACCTATTTATCATTTTAAGTGACCCACTTACTATTTATTGATCGTTTACCATTTAAGTGATCAACTTATCATTTAAACTGATCCACTTACCATTTGAAATGACCTTATGAGTTGGTATGAATTTTTTGTTAAGATACCATAGAATTGGCCTTAATTTCATGAAGAATTAATTTTATTAAGAGTAGTGTTAGATGACCCACCAACGAATCATCACAGCACATTTTGATGAAGAATTAAAATTTCATTAAGAGCAGTGCAAGATGACCCATCAATAGATCATCTGCACAGATAGAGGGTGGTTCCCACACCTTGGGTTTGGGTTGAGCTTGATTATGAGGATTAACCCCTCAGATTGAGTCTTGAGTTGACCACCCACCCAGCCAACCCAAGGAAACATCAAAAGCCAATTTGTGCAGTGAAGTCCATAATCTTTACTATTATCAAGGAAACATCAAACTAGGAACCAAATATTCAAACCGTGGAGGAGACGCATGAAAAATACAAAAAACACATCATCAGAAGCACTTATTCTGGTTGAAAATTTTAAAAATTAGCAGGCATAAGATTTTGGAAAGGAAATATAGAGTGGATCAGGGGAAACATTTGCAGTAGTATGTATCCAATAAGTTTAATACACTGCTGTCTCCGTTGAACTATAATTTTCTATATGTTTGTAGAATTGAGAACATGTATGCATGCCCGACAGCAAGTGGGTGGAGTAGAGGGTTCAAATTGTTCGCCCATCAGTTTTAATCTCACCTAGTCTTAAGCTTGTTCAGTGCTCAAGACTGGTTGAGATAAAACCTACAGATGGAAATTACAAAGGAACTCATCTCCACCCACCACCAGCAGCACAGCCATTTTCAACACAAGCCACCAACATGTCTGCAATACAGCCATCAACACCACAAGAATAACCACCGCTGGCGAGTGGTGACATCAAAACCTACATATGGAAATTACAAAGGAACTGGTCTACTATTAGCGTTTTTGTCAATTATAAGGCTTTATGTTACAAATGTTTTGCAAATTCTGCGTCTTAGACAGCCAGGAATCCCTACAAAGAGTTGAGTGACTGTTAATTGCTCAAGAAAAATGATATTGTTTCCGAAAGCATTGGTTTTATGTATCCATGTTAACGGTTGGTGGCATTGATCATGTTGGTGGCATTCCTCACTAGCCGACTACAATGAAATTATAATGTGAAACACCAATTATCAATTTGATAACAAACTAATGGGTGCTCTTAATCCTCGTCTCAAACCACCACCTAACAAAAACCAACCACAGCACTTCAAATCCGCTACAACAACCCACACTCACACTACCTCCAACAACATTCCCCACACCTATACTAGCTAGGCTGTGACAGTAAAGTTTCCTCTGTTCAAACAGTAGCTACACGAGCTACCACGAAGCTAGCACACAGCAAGAAAGCAATTAAGAAAGCAACAACGTAATGTCCTAATGGGAATCATCACAAGACCTTACATTAGTATGATAGAAATCTCTCAAGCAACTGTGACCAACAAGATACCAAATGGCCTCATAAAGTATACGAGAAGGGAAATAATCTAGCCTTGAGAAGCATCAATCACAAATGAAGAAGGCATCATCAACGCCATCAACCAAAAAACTTGATAGTCCAAAAGTTTATTTAAAAAGTAGAAAAGTTAATTAACTAGGTCCATTGGCTCTGCTGCTGCTGCTAGAATGAAAAGCAGGAAAATCATTGTATGTATGCAAAAACTGAAGAATTTACAATATGATGCAGAGAACGAACATCTCACTGATAAAAGTTTCGACAACCGTCTCATTTCCCCTTAACAACAAAGTTGTGTTGCAAATCAATAATAGCCAAATGGTTATATTCACCAATCTCAGCTGTCCTAACCCCTGTTCTACAAGATATTGCACCTAAATGTACTCCGATGACCTCATAAATTACACAAAAATCAACATACCGGTGGCACCCGAGTGAGTTACTAATTCACTAATAATAACCACCAGCATGCATAGGCACTGACAATATTCAGGGATGAACACAAACAAATCACCAGATTAAATAAATGCAAGTGATCCTAGAAAAGCTAGGAGATACAAGAAAAAAAGGCTTATGTTAAGTAAGAGTAAAAACTTGAGAACGCAAAACATTGCCCAAAACTAAATTTTTATTAACATACTAAAACTGTTACCAACATTACCAATGGCCTCATTGAGACCATTTCAACATCTTAAAAACAAAAGGAAGAAACAGTACCCATATCAAAGAGTTTGAAACTTTAAAAGCCATTCAACAATGGCTACCAACCACAAAGAAAACCACATAACACAAGAACCAAGCATAGAAACCAAGAACTCGACCAGAACCACCACAGACCAAACTTAGTAACCACCACGGAGGCGAAGGACAAGGTGAAGAGTGGACTCCTTCTGGATATTGTAATCAGCCAGGGTACGTCCATCCTCCAATTGCTTCCCAGCGAAGATCAGCCTCTGCTGGTCAGGAGGAATCCCCTCCTTGTCCTGAATTTTTGCCTTCACATTGTCAATTGTATCCGAACTCTCAACCTCCAAGGTGATGGTCTTGCCGGTCAGAGTCTTCACGAAGATCTGCATACCCCCACGAAGCCTCAGCACCAAGTGCAAAGTTGATTCCTTCTGGATGTTATAATCGGCAAGAGTCCTCCCATCTTCCAGCTGCTTCCCAGCAAAAATCAGCCTCTGCTGGTCCGGGGGGATGCCTTCTTTATCCTGGATCTTAGCCTTCACATTGTCAATGGTGTCCGAGCTCTCAACCTCCAGGGTGATGGTTTTCCCAGTCAGGGTTTTAACGAAAATTTGCATGCCACCGCGAAGACGCAGGACCAAGTGCAGGGTAGACTCTTTCTGAATGTTGTAATCAGCCAGGGTTCGGCCATCTTCCAGCTGCTTCCCAGCAAAAATCAACCTCTGCTGGTCCGGAGGAATGCCCTCCTTGTCCTGGATCTTTGCTTTGACATTGTCGATCGTATCCGAGCTTTCAACCTCAAGGGTTATGGTTTTGCCTGTAAGAGTTTTAACGAAAATTTGCATTCCACCACGGAGCCGGAGCACCAAGTGGAGAGTTGACTCCTTTTGGATGTTGTAATCTGCAAGGGTACGGCCGTCTTCAAGCTGCTTTCCGGCGAAAATGAGCCTCTGCTGGTCCGGTGGGATACCTTCCTTGTCCTGGATCTTG